>CM060420.1:175622966-176842827 GCA_030545235.1 Helianthus tuberosus
TGCCAGCGGCCAAATGGCAATAGTTGAGGGTGTTTAAATCCATTAACCCTTTAAAAAAAGGAAAAACAAGTTATACAAAAATTGAACCCATGACCTTTGTTGGTAAAGATGTGGGTTTACCACTACAACAACTTTCATTTTCTTTCTATGGTGTCCACCTAATTGTATCTATGAAGTTCTTATAAAACTTAATATACCGAATCTACTAATTTTTTTAAAAACATCGGGGTCCGAGGACCCCAACCCACTCTATGTGGGTTTGCCCCTGGATGGCTGGATCTACCTCTTTCTAAACGAACACACCCTCCTCTAAAGATTTCTTTTTACCATGTAATATACACAAGCAAGCTGATCAAACAACACATTCAAGAGAAAATGTACTAATTATTCATTCATTATGTAATTTATGCATATCACGATTTACCACACAAACCGATATATAAGTATTCTTTAAAAGATTTGTATATTTATCAGTTTAAAAAAATTGAATATATTTAAATAAATACTTTTTTTTTTGGGAAAACCCGGATCCCCCATACGACCCACATACCCTGCTTAAACCCTAACTCACACCACCATCTTCCACCGTGTCACCGTCATGTTTCTTTCCAAACCCACCTTCTTCCACCACCTCAAAACCTTCATCCGCACCCACCCCCGAACCCTCCCACCTCTCCGCCACCTTTCCTTCGCCACTCCAGAAGACGGCCGTAAACACCGTCTCCGCATCGAACCCCCACTCAACGCCCTCCGTTCCCCCACCCAACCCTAACCCTAACGCCCCTAAACTCCCCGAACACGTCTCACTCCTCACCGGTAACCGCCTCAACCTCCACAACAGAATCCTCAAACTAATCCGTGAAAATGATCTACAAGAAGCTGTTTTATTAACCCGTCACTCGGTTTATTCCAACTGTAAGCCCACCATTTTTACTTGTAATGCGATTATGACCGCGTGTTATCGCCAGTCGAAATACGCCGAATTGCTTAATCTCCACAGGTTTATAACACAAGCAGCGATCGCCGCGAATATCGTTACGTATAATTTGATTATTAGTACTTATATGGACTGTCGAAAAATATGGTATCTTTATTAAAACAATCAACATTGGTGTCAAAAATATGGTATCTTTACAAAAACAATCAACATTCAAGATAATTACAATAACAAATCTGATCAAATAAAAAAAATCTCAATAAACTCTTCACAACTAACCTACTAGATCACTAACACAATGATCTATACACACTAATACTCGACCTAATCGATAAATGAATAAACAAACAATCTATCTCGATGTAAATTCATAACACGTAATTTTTTTTTTTTTTAATCTATAACATCAAATTACAAATAGCTAGTAATAAAAATTTGTGATTCATAGAAATATAAAAAAAAAAAGATAAAAAAATGTCCAAATCTTTAGAACGAATAGGCAACAAAAAACAAGAGAAACCCTATGAAAGAGAAAGAAACGTAAAGAGTGAGATTTCTGGAATTACCAGCTGAGACTCATATGCCTAAATCCAAAGCCTATCCTGTTCCTTTAATAGCCCATCAGCAGCCCCACAAACATAGCAACAACATAACTTGAGCCCAATAGCCAGTGTGAGACTAAAGGGTATGGGGAGGGTCATCCCCATGAGGATGAGCCGCCACGTAGGACGCCACATCACCATCCTTCATGAGATAGCCCTCCTAGCATTTTGAAAGGGGTGGAGGATGGGCCTACCCCACACAATTATTTTATAATTTTTTTTGGTTAACTTGATAAAAACTTCTTAAAAATTAAATAAAATTAAAACATAAAAAACATAATTAAATCCATTTATAACATAAAAAAAATTACATTTCCTAAAAATTAAAATTACTAATCCTAGAAACGGAAAACATAAAAGCGAAAAAAAATAAATAACGATACGACTAAAAAAATACGAAACAACCTACGACGTCCATTTTTTCTTAACTTCCTCTTTCATCCTCCGGTAAACCTCGCGTTCATCCTCCGGAACCGAGTCGAGATCCAACCTCATAATCCTAAAATCCCCCGCTCGAGCATAGTCAGCCGACAAGTTTTTCTTATAACTATATTTTTCCGCCATGAGCTCTTTGAACAAACGGAATACGGATATCAACTCGTCCATTTTCGAACCCGCCCCGGAAGACGTTTGGGTCGAGCCGCCCCCTTTTCTCTTTCCGGCCGCCTCTTTTTTTGTTTTGTCCCTTCCGGGGGGACGTTCCGACTCGTGAACGGGCAACACCTCATCGTCAAATTCCGGGTCGTCGTTTATGTCGATTTGACAACGAACGGTGGAGCCTCCCGCACTATAATTTCCGAACTCGGAAGTTTTACTCCGTTTGGCGGTTGCGACCTCATTTGGAACCGGCCTCCATTTGTTTTCTTTCTTTAAAACGTTCCATGCTCGAAGGTGTTGGAAAGGTGTTGAATTTTTAGAGTCCCATTTAGCCAAAGCAAGGTTGAGAATGACCTCGTCATTACTCCCACTAGGAGGATTAGTGTAAATTTGGTTATAAAACCCGCTAAAGGTGTTGATGGCATTGCTCATTTTACTCCACTTGCCAGAGACGGAATCGATATCACGTATCGGGCCTTGCTCCATAAGCGCGTTAAATTTTTCCGTTATCGCCTTCCAAAAACTAGTACCCGTTTGGTTGTTCCCTAAATTTAAAAAAAAAAAGCCTTAGGAAAATAAAAAATAAATCTTTTTAAATTTAAATTAAAAAAATAAACTTTAGATCATACCGACAATCGGGCAAGTTAAGGACTTAACCCACGCAATTGCTAGCGCCTCCTCCTCTATTTTTGTCCAAGGTCTCACCTTTGGTTTTGAACCATAAAATCATAGACAACTAAATTAACTTATTTAAACATAAAATCGCATCCCTAAAACTGATATGCAAATTGATTCAACTAACAAAACATAAGAGTGATACATACATACATACATACATACATACATACATATATATATCTATACACACGCACGCACGCACACACACAGTTAAATTAACAGTAAAGTTGTGCAAAATCATACCACCATATACGGCTTCTCATAAACATCATCAATCCAACTGGAACAACTCTGATTACACTCAATCCACGCACTAGTCTCATCATCAACATCCTCACCAAACTTATCAACAGGACTCGAAGACTCAAACACCGTATCACCTTCAACACCCGAACCACACAACAACAGATCCTCACACTCCTATTTATGAAATGTATATATAAATAGGATAAGGTTATTGTAAAAAAAGGTTAAAAATGTGAGAAATGTGAGAAATATTGTGGAGATGTCATGTGTCATAAATCTAAATTAATTCAAAAGGGTAAACAAGTAATTTTATCATTAATTCAATTAATTAAAAACTTCCCATAACCGCCACCTTAATTATAGAAACTGAATATTTTTTAAAAGATCTCTATAAACACCATTCAGCAAGTATATATAACACCACTGTTTGAACATATACAAAACATCATGGACTAAACATCTGATCGAAACATATTTTTTTCTCTATACAAATATAACAATATGGTACTCATATTAAAGATAAAAAACGCTCGTTATTATGGTGTTTTTTTTAAATTACGTATAGAAAGTTATTGACGTTTAAAAAAGACGGGGGAAAGTTGCATCTGCATTAATGTTAGTTTCTTAATTTAAAAATGTTAAATTTACCTGTATACCTTTAATCTAGAAAATTAATATGTTTAATAGTAAACATTATTTACAATTTTGCCATTATGATCTCAACAATTAGATCAAAGATCTAACGATGTAGATTCTTTCTTATCTTTCTAAAAAAAAAATCCTTTTTTTTACAGGAACCTATACCTATATAAATATATGAATTAGATGTATAAATAAATAAAATAAAGTATAAACACATGAAATAGAAGTATAAAACATGACACGGATGTATAAAAGCTAGAAATCTACGAAAATTTAAATGATTCGGTTCGGTGAATTTCGATTAACCAATGGTACAAAAATATTCGTTAACCAATTTTCGGTTAATTTCAGTTGAGTTTTGTCGGTTTCCGGTTCTATTTTGGTTAACGTTTCGGTTGTTGCTCACTCATAACTTGTATAAACATATTCACAACTCAATTTTAATTTATATCGAGACGTTGATATAAAAACGAGCCTCACAACAATATACCTGGAATTTCTATAAATGATTGTATCTTAAAATAATTTAAGAGAAAAACAAAATAATAATAAAATAACTACGTAACTTTATGCAATGAGAAAACAAAATAATAATAAAATAACTACGTAACTTTATGCAATGTGTGGGAAACCGACATGGGACCAACGTTTTTAGAATATTTAGTAATATATTTGTATGTCAAAGTATCATAACCATAAAGTTTATACTTTACATGTCATATACAGCATTGGCGAAGCTTCGCCCCCCCCCCCCCCCCAATTTTTCCGAAACCGGGGTGGAAACGTATATACCTAAAAAATTTCTATACGAAATTATTATTCATAACACTACGCATCGAAAAGTTCGAGGGGTCAAGCGCCCCCTCAGAGTAACACTAAGCTGCTCCCTTGTATATACTCGTATTTTCAAATACTATAAATTAAAAAATATGTTTTAATTTTGTTACACCTATATATTTTAACAAATGACAATTTACTTTGTAAAAAAAAACAAAAAAAAAACTAATATGCTTATTAGACCACCCGTAGTGGGGCGGTATTTTAAAAAAAATTGAAAAAAAACGCCCCAAAACACCCCCCACCCCATTACACCCGGCGTTGTCCGGCGTTTTTTTTTTTGAAAAATTTGTTGTTGGCGTTATAATTAAAACGTTGAATTGTTTTGTGGAATTGTTGACCCACCAATCACTTACCCACATGTCTTTGACAACTTTTGAAAATGATTGTATTTCGTGTGCTTTTTTTTTCATTAAAAATAATATGGGCGTTATTGGAATAATGCCCCACTACACCATTTTTGCAATAATACCCCATGCTGACTGGGATGACACGTGTCGAATAATGCCCCATTGTAGGGGCATTATTTTGTTACACCACTACACATGGTCTTAAGGAAAGTTACGAGGTCTGTTGTTTGATGACTAATAAGTTGACATGTGGATTGGATTTAAATCCAAAAATCAAATATCAAGTTATGTCATGTAAAAATCATAGTTGCTGCAAATAGTAATCTATATTCGTTAATGGTGGGCTTCTCCATGTAAAAAAAATCCCTTTTAGTCCATTGAAGGCTTGAAGCCTTTAAAAGATTTGGTTAGAACTTAGAACCTCCATTTAAAAGTTATTTTTTTTAAATATTATTTTCATGTTGGTTGAAAATATTTTTAAAGTTTTTTTGCACTATTTTAAATCAGTATATATTGGAAGACTTTTTAAAAATTGATAATGTTTATATATACTATATAATAAAAGAAACCATTTTGGGGACACTTGTCATTCTCTCATTCAATTGGTTAAAATTATTAATAATACTAATAATAATAATAATAATAATATTTAATCTAATCTAATACAAATTCTTATTATTAATAATATTTAATCAAATGTAAAATCTAATCTAATACTATATTATATTAATTAAATAAAAGATAAATTGATATTAAATTTTATCTATACTATGTTTATTTTTATTTTCTTAATTAAAAAATGCCTATCTTCGTTACAAGATAACATTAAACAATCTATTAAAAACAATACAATTTATATCTATTCAAATTATTAATCTATATAAAAATGATGTATTCTCTATCCAGTATATGGTTACCTAATTATATATTACTCTAATTTTCAATAATTGTGTGCTTCATGGTTTGTACAATATGCTTAGGTTGTTTTCTATGCAATATAGATTTGTACATTATGCTTAAAGATTGTATATATTTTTTATTACTCTAATTTTCAACAATTGTGTGCTTCATGGTTTGTACAATATGCTTAGGTTGTTTTCTATGCAATATAGATTTGTACATTATGCTTAAAGATTGTATATATTTTTTGGGCATGAAACCCCTCTCAAAGACCAATTTCTTATTTCCTACTATTAGATATTTTTAGTGTAATCGGGGATTGACTTGGTGATCAAAGTGAATAATAATACACATCAAGCAAGTTAGGAGGTGCGGGAGCGCACGCTTGTTTGAGTTATTATTATTCGCCCATACTATACGGGGGTCCGGGGGCAGCGCCCCTGGGAGCAGGGTCCAAGGGGCGGCAGCCCCTGGCGGGGTCCAAGAGGCAGAGCCCCTGGCTGGGGTCGAGCTGCCAGAGGCAGTTATCTGCAAGAAACCGCAAAATTCGTATTCAGATTTTGGTCACAATTCTCTGGTTCATCAATTCACGCAAAAACACATACCCAGGTTCAATTTCTCGAAATCAAAGTTGTATCCGATTGAATTATTCGGGTGAACCACCGAAATAATTTGATTTGAGAGTGATTACACGCCTCTCTGATCATCCGGCAAACCGAAATTCCCCAACACCTACTGTCACTCTCTCTCTCATCTTCATGCTTTCTTCTCTCTCTCTCTCAAGACCAAAAAGAGACATTAGGTTCGGAAAGTGACGTTACTGTTTTAATGCTTCATGGTTTTGACGAACTTTCATGATGACGTCATCATGAAGTTAAGCGTTTTCCGACGAGTCCATGAGGTTGATTGTGTGGTTTGATCGTTAGATTTAACTTAGTTGAATGAGGTGGTTGTTGGATTTGTTGCCAAAAAGTTTTTTTCTTAGCCGGAAATTGGGTTTGTCGGTGGGTTTGTCGATGGTTTTGTCATGGTTGGTGTTTTTGTTGCCGGAAATTGTTGCATTTTTACCGGAAAGTGTGGGTTGGTGGTGGGTTTGTGGTTACCACCACCAATATTGTTGTTCTTAGTTTTGTCGGTACCACCAACGATATTGTAGTTTGTGGATTTGTTAGTTTGTTGCTATTTATTTCTTGAGGGTTTCTTACATCCGACGATGGTGGTGGCTTGCTTCTTGGCATGGCAACTTCGGTTGCAGCCGTGGCAGCACTGAGTCGTAAGGACGATGATGATCTCTTAGTTCTGAGTCTATTGTTTTGCTGTTTATTTCTTGAGGGTTTCTTACATCGGCGATGATAGTGGCTTGCTTCTTGGCATAGCAACTTCGGTTGCAGCCGTGGCGACACTGAGCCGTAAGGATGACGATGATCTCTTAGATCTGAGTCTGTTGTTTTAATAATTTCTTGTATTGAGGTGGTGGTTTTGTGACGGTGACCAGTTCTGGCGATCAATGGTGGTTGTAGTGGCTAACATCAATGTATGAACAATAATGTTCATTACCATCATCACTCGTCAAAAACCGTAGTAGGCCGGATCTGATGGATGGAATGTAGAGATAGATAAGAAAGGCGTTGGTGGTAGTGGGGGCAGTGGGGCAATAAAGATGAAAAAGAGTCGAAATTTCCAACTTACGTCACATTTTTGTCACTTGACTTGCATTTCTATTTTGAAACAACCATTTAAATAGTTATGTTTTAGCAAAGATATGTGCTTAAATTTATATATTTGGCGGCATTGACGATGGTCGTATTCCAATTATCGTTTCGTTTGTTCATGTGTCCGTTTCGTCGGTAACTTGCCATTTTCAACGGCCTTCTGGTCGTCTATGATGGCAATGGTGAAGACCAGTTATGTTCTCGATTGTAAGCCATATGGCATAACCTCTTTGTGACAGCCAATTTAGCTTGGTTTGATGATGGTTGTTGTTCTTGAAGGTCCTGATGTCGTATGATGTTGAATGACCATTGCGCCATGATGATGCTATTGGCTCATCTGAGGTCTTTTTGGCTGTGCCAGTCGGTTTATGTTGGTTGGATGATGGTGTGGCAACATTTTTTGCTATGATGAAATTCCTAGCTGGGGTACTGTGTGATGGACAAGCACTTGAGCCAACCCTATTTCCGAGCCAAAGTAAATTTTAACTTTTTATAAATATCATTTGAGAACTGTAGTTGAGAAATGTTCTAATACTCTAATATCTATCCAAAGTCATCCTGGAGGTATTGTTTAACAAACTAACTTAAAAGTTAGGCACTACATATGAAGTCTTCCCTTTATATTAGTTTACATATATTAGCATTTTTCTAATTGCAGAGCCAAAACACAAGTTCACCTCTGAACACCCAAGGTTTAGCTCTTTGGAGTAATCAACAAGGTGGGTACGTCATCATTTATTGAAACTATTATGATGTTTACAGAATTCAAGAAAATGGTGTAGGAGCTGTATAAAACAGTTGAATAACATGAATTGAACAAGATGAATGTGTGTTGTAGAACCTTTGGAATTATGTTGCCTTGATTTTATTGTAAATGGAGTAATGACTATTTGGGTGTAAGATGTCCTGTCATTTTTTTTAAAGTGAATAAATAGTTGAATTTCAGAAGTATTATTGGTTTCTGCATTCGTCTTTAAGGGCGAATTGTCCCCCGTCGTCCAAAAGTTTTACCCCGGTTCGGATTGCATGATTTTCTCTTGTGGCATGGTTTTAGGCCCCGACGCGTTGTTGAAATCTAACTACTATAATAAAAGAAACCAATTTTTGGACACGTGTAATTCATTGAAGGTATTCTCAAATTTATATTTATCTAAATAAATAAATAATAAATTAATATTAAATCTTATCATACTTTAATAAAATATTATCCTCAAATCTAAATTGTTAATTTAATATATTTTTAAAACAAATACCTCTCTTATCTACTTATCTTATATTAAATATATAAATAATAAATTAATATTAAATGTTATCCTAATTTATTAAAAACATAACTTTTTTTATTATTTGGTATACAAAATTATGTTTATTGAACTCGAGTAAAACGCGAAGTTTTTAAGGATATAATTTTTTTATTATTTGGTAGATTTTTCAACCCGACTATACACGGGTTTTTTTAAAGATATGACGTTTTTAGTATTTAATATACAAAATTACATTTATTTAGGATATAATTTTTTTAATATTTGGTAGATTTTTCAACCCGGCTATACACGGGTTTTTTTAAAGATACGACGTTTTTAGTATTTAATATACAAAAATACATTTATTTAATCTGTGTAATATACATGGTTTTTTATAGATATAACTCTTTTTTTTATATCTATTCAACACGTGTAATATACGGAGTTTTTAAGGATGCAATTTTTTATTATTTGGTAGATTTATTCAACCCGATTATACACGGGGGTTTTTAAAGATAAGACGATTTTAGTATTTAGTATACAAAATTACATTTATTTAATCTGTATAATACACATGGTTTTTAAAGATATAACTTTTTTATTATTTGATATATAAAATTACATTTATTTAACCCATACAATATAGAAGGTTCATAAAGATATAAGTTTTTATTATTTAATATATAAAATTACATTTATCCAACCCGTGTAATACACGAGGTTCTAATATAGTAGTAGTATATATTATTTTTGTTTATATAATTCACTTAACTTAATGTGTAATATCTATATCTATCTTTTTAACGGTATGGAACAACGTGTCAATCACCGCGATATCGGGCGCTGTGGCCAAGGTCGACTACTCGACCATCGCCATCCCCCTTGACTCTTCCTAGATGCGCGGAAGCCCGACCTCCACCCGCCCAAAGGCACGATAATGGAATAATCGGTAAAACATCGTCTCCCATCCAAGTCGAACCGGTGCCACCCGTATTTGCTCTTCACCTGGATGCCGTAGAAAATAATGAGGAGAGTGAGAATCGAACCTGGGTCACAAGGAACACTAATTATTTCCCCAACCACTACACCACTACTTCATTGGCATATCTATATCTATCTATATCATATAATAAAAAGAAATTAATGTGTGAAACGTATCAATCATTGAAGGCATCTAAGTTTTTGTTTTCCCGTCTTTTTTTATTGCTTATCTTATATTAATTAAGTAAATTTAATAAATTAATATTAAATCTTATCTATACTATATTTTCTTATTAAAAAATATGTAACATCGATTTTATTACATAATTTATAAATCAAATTTTCAGAATTGATACCAACATTTTATCATTAATTGCTATTCAACCCGTGTCATACATAGAGTTTTTTAAGGATATATCTTTTTTTAGTATACAAATGACATTTATTCAACAAGTATAATACACGGCGTTTTTAAAGGTATAACATTTTCATTATTTGGTATATAAAATTAGATTTTATTCAACCCATATAATATACAAGTTTTTAAAGATATATAACTTTTACATTATTTATAATACAAAATCATATTTATTAGACTCGTGTAATAAATGGTTTTTATACATATAAATTTTTTATTATTTGTGTATAAAATTATATTTATTCAGCTCACACCATTTTAAGGATATAACTTTTTTTATTATTTAATGTATAAAATTACATTTAATAAACCCATGTAATACATAGGGTTCTAACCTAGTATATACATATATTATTCACCGATGTAAGATAACGAAACCTAAGCAAATTGAGTGTTGGTTAAGCCATTTTCCAAAACCTTAGGCTTTGTTTCCAATATCTTCATGTTGAAGCATTGTATTTTTTTTTCCAAAAATAAAGTGAACTGACTCGTACATGTGTCACAGGTGGATTTATCAAGTTTTTATATCTCTATCTATGTTTGCATGCTCTAATCAAGACATTCAACACATTGATTCATGTTATAAAAATTCAAAAAGTATGATTAAAAAGTACAATCAATAATTCATGAATACAAAACTATTCATTAGTTTAAGCAACAAAAATAATCATTGTACTTTTTTTAGAAAGGCAAAATATTCCGTTCACCAAACAATGTTTTATAAAAGATTATTAGGTTGTTAATACATAAACAGGACAAGGAAATTGGTGTTTTTTTTTCTTGTAGTATTTTTTAATCTATTTAAAAAGCACATGTAATACTGCATCCTAAAATTAGGATGTATGTCCCATTATATTCTAAAACTAGACCAATAAATATATAAACTCATTTCATAATCAACTGATTTCGTTGCTTCTACTTTTCTACTCATCCATGATACTACTAGAACGGCTTGCTCGAGCTTGTCGTTGTAATAGATAAATAAAAATCATGGGATCTATATAGAGGTGTAAAAGATTTGAGATACACTCATGATGCTTCGTATACTGAGCTTAAGTAAACCAGTGAGACTAAATAATTTATTGGGTGTAATATATGATCTATTGCATAACACATGTTATATTTAATTATAATACAAGTAATGCAATAATATATATCATGTTTCTAGATATAAAATTCAAAACAAATTGAGATCGGGTTTTTTAAGTTAGATAAGTCGAGCTTAAGTTTAGAATGAATCGAATTAGGATTGATTAGCAAAAATGCCCCCAAACCGGACACCTTCATGTTGAGATACTCATGATACTTTGTACATCGAGCTTAAGTAAACCAATGAGACTAAGGTGTTGTTTGTTTTTTGGCCAGAAGCACTTCTGGCCACTTATGTCTGCGCCGCGCAGACGCGCGCAGAGGTTTGGAGTCCGCAGCTTATTTGTTTTCTCGCAGACCTTTCATTAAAAAAGGTCTGCGAGACCTCTTCACCACACAGACATGATTCCATGTCTTCTTGGAACCTCTTCTTGGCAGACCTTTCTTCCACATCCCTGCCACCACATCCCCCACCACATCCCGCCACCACCTCCACCACCTCCACCACCACATCCCGCCACCACCTCCACCACCACATCCCCGCCACCACCTCCACCACCACATCCCTGCCCAAAAACCCCAAATCGAACCGTAGAGAGAGAGAGACACCGTAGAGAGAGAGAGTGAGAGAGATACCGTAGATGATGGCGGAGGTGGTGGTGCTTGAACCGAAACCCCCCAAATCGGTGGTGGTGCTTGAACCGAAACCCCCCAAATCGGTGGTGGTGCTTGAACCGAAACCCCCCAAATCGGTGGTGGTGCTTGAACCGAAACCCCCAAATCGGTGGTGGTGCTTGAACCGAAACCCCCCAAATCGGTGGTGGTGCTTGAACCGAAACCCCCAGATCGGAGATGATAGCGGAGGTG
Source organism: Helianthus tuberosus (assembly GCA_030545235.1). NCBI lineage: Eukaryota > Viridiplantae > Streptophyta > Magnoliopsida > Asterales > Asteraceae > Helianthus > Helianthus tuberosus. Next base: position 175,635,067 of record CM060420.1, read on the forward strand.
GTGCAGTGGTGCGGTTGAACGACGAAGATGATGGTGGTGGTGTGATGGCGGAGGTGGTGCGGTGGTGGCGGTGGTGTGATGGCGGAGGTGGTGCGATGATGGCGGTGGTGTGATGGCAGATTGTAGAGAGAGAGAGTTGAGGCAGAGAACTAGAGAAGTGTGTGGTTGTGTGTGTGAAAAGTGATTTTGTAAAAGAAAAAAAAAACAAACCCTCTTCTCCTTGCAGACCGCAGACATTTGGTCCACCTCTTCTCCTGCAGATGTGGTCTGCAGACTGTAGACATTTTCCTGCAGAAAAAACAAACAACACCTAAATAATTAATTGGGTGTAATATATGATCTATTGCATAATACATGTTATATTTAATTATTATACAAGTAGGGTGGGGTTCGGCTACAAAGTCCATTTTTCGTACAAAGTATACAAAGTCATAAAACACCACAATTTCAGCCATAAAACACACTCAAAACCCACAAATAACAGAGTGAAGATCACTAAAACACAATATCCAAACCTTAACAGTCCATAAAAACTTCAAACGCACCATCGTAGAACTATGAATATAAAACACAACATGATAATCAACATAAAACACACTAATATTAGTCATTCGATAATCAAAGCCTTATCATCCAAAAACACAACACACAACCCACAAATATGGTGTTTTAGTAATCTCCACTTTGTTGTTTGTGGGTTTTGAGTGTGTTTTATGGCTGAAATTGTGGTGTTTTATGACTTTTTATACTTTGTAGGAAAATTTGACTTTGTAGCCAACTCCGACCCTATACAAGTAATGCAATAATATATATCGTGTTTCTAGATATAAAATTCGAAACAAATTAAGATCGGGTTTTTTTAAGTTAGATAAGTCGAGCTTAGGTTTAGAATAAATCGAATTAGGATTGATTAGCAAAAGGCCCCCAAACCGGACACCTTCCTGTTGGGTCACATCACATTGTACTGTTTAAAAATAAGCCTTTTCTCAAAAATACGCAGCGGAAGTTTTAATTAAAACAATACATGATTAAATAAAAACTCAAAATGTTATTTAGTTTCGATCAAATCAAATGCATTCCTGTAATACCCCGAACCTTAATGTACTGGTTATAAACATATGAATTTTGTAATTTATATTGCATATATTGTTAAACGAGTAAGATGATTGTGTGAAAGGTGAAATATCTTGACAATCCTTGGCTAATATATGAGACCGTTTAATATTAATAATTAAATATATTATTTTTGACCTTACTCCGTTTTTAATGAAACCTAGGTTAAAACGTAGATAAAAATATGCTCTTTCTAATGACATATTCGTCATTTTATAAAATGTCATATTTTAAAAGTTATACGAGAAAAATTAGTGAAGCAGCTGAATTAATATATATAAGCAAGCAAGCTAGCAGGTCAAGCAGGCAGGTAGGCACGTCAATAAAGGGTTTTGAGGTGCTTGCTTGCTTTAAATAAGAGTCTCAGTAGTTTGTTTAGGTACCAGTTTCTTTAATGGAAACACTCTAGTATAGAGAATCCCGAGTATAGGATACCCCGTTGGGTGTTGTTAATAGTCGCTTTTGGAGCGCGAGTAGGAGCAGGAGTAGGAGTAGGGAAACTCTACATCAACGTGCCGTAGATAGTTTTAAGGTATGCTCTCGTTTACGTTTATGTTTAGTTATTTATTATTCAATTTTAGTAGTTAATAGGAGTATTATTATTAGTAGTAGTGGTAATGTTAGTATTATTTTTAGGTACTAGGGTTATTGTCAGGGGAGGGTATTGGGTAGCCTAGCCTTAGTTAAGCATAGTCTGATCAACCATGCTTAAACAAGGCAGCGCTAACCAATATCCAACCATGATAATGACTAGTTAGATGTACCATTACCTAACCTAGGATTATGTAATTGTGTCAGGACCTTGAGACATAACCCAGTCGTACTAGCGACAGTTAAGCAATTGCTAATCAGGTAAGTCATCATACTTGTCTTTTAAACTGTGATAGTATACTCGTCCATAACTGGTAATAATGAGAATGCTGCAGTACGCATGTGTCAGTAGGGGTATATGGGATCCTATTATGCTTAATGAGGTGTGTCACTCTGGGAAGGGTAATAAGGTGTTGTACCCACAGGCACTTCGTGCTTATAAGGTCCAGCGACACACACTCATACCTATGTGACGGCCGTAGGGGGACACAGCTGGAGGACCAGTATGTCTCTTGTACGGTGGTTTGTGACAAGTCAAATATGACCTATAAGGTTCAATGAGGCCCAACCTGACTATAATGTGGTCACATGCCCATATTGTGTATGCATATAATGTAAACTGTGGTCTGTCTTTATAAAAATTGTATAGTATAAGCTCACCAGTATATATCTGACGTCGTTTTGAGTATACTTATATCAGGTGAGTCATGAGGAAAGCTATAGGAACTACTTGAAGTTGTGGAGTTTAATAAGATCAATGAGTTCTTAGTTGCCAAAAGATTGTAAATAAATAAAGTGTTGTACTCAGACTATTATAAGTTTTAATGAAAGTTTAGTTTGTTTCCACTGTAAGTGTATCAATTGTGCATAATCACCCGGGTTACGGGGTGGGTGTTACAATTCCACCCTATCACGAGTAATCCCATCTGCTAGCCAAGCCACACCGACTTAATCACACACCTGCAAAATAATCTAACATACATACAAAAGTCAGCTACGCTGGGTGAGTTCTAATAGTTTAAGGTGAAGTATTTAAAACACATCACAAATGTTTTGTTTGAAAACCAAAACACTCCACCCATATCCTCGGTCTAATCATCCTACAAGTAATCCTTTCCGATATGGATCAGATCACTTAAACACCAAAAGGACAACCTAACACATCATTAAACAACCCGCAATGCATCTTAATTCTCAGGACCATTAACTAAACCGACTCGTATCTAGGACATAACAATTAATGGCCTAGAAACTCAATTGTAACTTGATCTCGTCTGATAACTACATAACTTAACAACACTCGACAACTGCATAATAGAACATCATTCGTCATCCGCATCATTTAACTTCATTCATCAACTACACAAATAATCATCATTTAACTAACGTGAAACACATAAGCACATAAGATGGGAACCTAACACATCATTTGTTGCCCGTAGGTTATCATCATTTGTCCTTGTCAGGGTTTCGTCTCCTCTAATTTGACCCCGAAGAGTCCGTCACCCGCATAATACCCCGAAGGGTTCATCGGTGCCATTAAGGCTAATCATTTAAACATCTCAATGATGCTTCTTGTGACCTAACGCCACCCCAAAGGTAACGTTGCTATCAAAAGTAACCCGCATCTCGTGACCTGACGCCATCCCCTAGTCCCTAACAAACCAAATTTATTAAAAGCCCAACAGCTTAAGTCATATTAATTAAAAGCACACATTTAACCCAAAATTCACGCTAATTAGACCTTCCCCATTGGTGACCGATGTGGTTGGGTTGCCAATTTTAATAAATAAATAAAAATCTCAGTTTCATCACAACCTGGTCGTTCCCACAACCTTAGGTTGTGACCCAACCTCTTCATCTCTTTGACACATGTCTCTCTTCAATTGGTTGCTTTTGTTTTTGTTTTTTTCCTTTTTTTCTTTCAAATAATTAGTTTTATATAAATTAGATTATTTGGCAATAACTTATAATATTTAAGTGTTTTTAATAAAATCTAAAAATACAATCTTGTTCAGTTTTTTTTTTTTTTGTGAGCATTTAGATATAAATTTTATTAAAAACTGATTTTTTGTTCATCTCGTCTATAATTGTATTATTAGATTCCATGTTCCAGTTGTAACTTGATTTATCTATTTAATTAAGTATTTTGATGCATATAATTTTTTAATCATTTTTTATAGGGTGTACCTATCTACACGCCATTTTGTCTATTTACACACCAAAAAAGATGTTTTTTGTCCTTATATGCACACCCTGCAGTGTCGAACTGTGGCCAAAACGCGGTGTTTTGGTCCGGTTAACCAGACAAAGACTGACGGGTGTCTGACGGGTCTGTTGACCGGACCAAAACGCCGAGCTTTGGCCGCGTTTTGGTCCTATCAACCAGACAAAAGACTGACACCCCGGTCTGGTTGACAGGACCAAAACGCGGCCAAAGCTCGGCGTTTTGGTCCGGTCAACAGACCCGTCAGACACCCATCAGTCTTTGTCTGGTTAACCGGACCAAAACGTCGCGTTTTGGCCACAGTTCGACACTGCAAGGTGTGCGTATAAGGACAAAAACAACTTTTAAGGGTGGCTATAGTTTGGCCCTTTTTATATTTAAAATAATATAGTTTAAAAAAAATAAACATTTTTATTACTTATAGTAAATTTTATATAATAATTTAAAATCTAAATCATAATATATTTAGTAAAAAATAGTTTAGGTTGGGTTGTTAATGGGTGTGAAATATTGAGTTTTTTCCTACAATGGTGTTGGTGGAAAAAAATATTTATCAAAATGGTGTCTCTTAATAAATATTTACCAAAATAGTGTTTTCAGACATTAGTTTTATATCCATCCTTTGAATATAAAGTAACTAGGTTATCACCCGGGAGCTTTCCGGGTTCTACTATTTAAATGACGTAAACCACTAAATGAGAGTAGCTTGGAACAACTTCAAAGAGAACATGATGTGTATATATATATTGAGGGGAAAAACAATATTCATCATAAGAAAAACAACCTGTGACGAACTAAATATCGAGCAATTTTCCAATCTTTTTACATTAAAGAACACTTGATAACATGTGGGTATTCACAATGAATTCACAAGCTGTTTTTCTTGATTTCTTGATCGTATTCATCTCTTTACGGGTCTCATTCCAGCAGGAACACTTCAAGTCAAGCCTCACCAGTCTCATCAAATGCCATCACCTACAGAAAACTCAAAACATCCAAAACTTTCACATACATATAATCATATTCATTTCTTTACGCGTGGGTCCCCAATTAGACATCATCTTGGGTTGATTTACTTTACAAGAATATAAAGTAATTTAAAAAATTTATTATTTATTTTCATCAACACTTTTCTTAACCCAACGTAAGATTTCTTGTTTATTATTTTTTTTATATAATTTATTTTTTATTTTTTATACAATCACTAGGCTATCACCCGGGAACATCCCGGGTTAGGAAAATTTAGTTTTCAATAATAAAAGGTACATAAACAACATTTTAAAAGTCGTTAGTATCTTATTTGCCTTCCCACAATAATTTATTTGTTCCGTTTCATCATTATCCTAACTTTGTCTCCATGTGTATTCATAGTTTTCGTGTAAAGCTTATTACCTTTTAACTCTGGTTTACCTTTTAACTCTTAAAAAATGTTTCGTAACCGATACAAAATGTTATATTGTTTTTTTAAATTAAATTATATTATATTATTTAGTTGAATTTTCAACTAATAAAATTCATTAACATATTATAAACGTGTTTTAAGAAATTATATGTATTTTTTTTCTTTTATTAAGATTCATCGATTAATGTTAAACTTAGTACTCTGATCATTGTGATGAAATCTTTACACGACAAGTGATAAATTGATTAAATTGAAAGGAAAAAAAAATATTGGTTAAAAAGGAAAGATTTATTCATATATATAAAAAAAACATATAAAGATCAAACAACCCGGAAATTTTCCGTGTAGGAAAATTTAATTTACAACAAATAAAAGTATAAAAATAACACTTTTAACCTCTAAAGTATTCTCTTTCCCTTTTCTCCACCATAAATTTTTAATTCGATTACTAAAACTTTTTCTTGTTGTAAAGAGCCATAAAAACATAAAAAAGCAAGAATGTAAAGTACGCATATAAGATACAAGTACATAACCGGTAAATATTCATGATTTCTTTCTGAAAAAAAAATTAATCGATATCGTTAAATAAGTTTTAGCATCGTTATCAAACATAAATTCTAGTAAATAAAAACATAAAACTTTACATAATTTAAACATGTAGCATAACACCACAAGTCTACACCCATCCACCATCTAAAATACTCCCACTTTAAGGAATCTTTAAAATTTTCGTACTTAGTTTTTCAACTTAACAAAACCTTTTGACATTCAAATATAATTGTACCATCTTCTCAACACATGGTACAAGTCTTTAAGGCCCGCGATACTTCCGGAAGCAAAGACAACCTGAGCTTGATCACCCAGAATCATATCTCCGCCTTTCGGTGTATCAATTCCCTCTAACATCCTAACAACCTCGTCCATTTCGGGTCGTTTGTCGGGATTTGCATCCCAACATAGTTTCATAACATTAGAAAGAGAACTCGGGCAACACCTTGGTATGTCGGGCCTTAGATTCTGCACGATTTTAACCAACAAAACCTTTGTAAGACCCAAAAGGATATTTCTTAAAGTGAATGTTTTTAATGCATAATGACTGATCTGATGTTTGTACCTGGCGAACGACAGCGGAAGTTACTTCCGAGAAACTAAGGTCAGGGTATGGCATATTGCAATAATATATTTCCCATAAACAAATGCCAAAACTGTACACGTCAAACTTTCTATTATACGGATTCCCATTCAGTACCTGAAACCAGTGTTGTAAAAGTCGCTAGGCGGTCCCTAGTCGGCCGACTGGGGAGTTGGGAGTAATCGGAGTACTCGGGGAGTACGCGGACATGGTAAATATAAAGAAAATTAATTTTTATATATTATTTATGTGTTAAAATAAGCATAATTCATGTCAACTGGGTATAATTTAAAATGAAACATGTTTAAAGTTCAAATATTCTGAATACAAGTCCGACTAGTCTGAGTACAAGGCCGAGTAGTCCGAGTACAAGGCCGAGTAGGCCGATTTTGACCGAGTTTGACCGATTAAAAGTCAACAAACCACGTTGACCGCCTAGACCGACTAGGCCGACTAGGCTCCGACTAGGCCGACTAGGCGCCGACTAGGACCGAGTACTCCCGAGGCCGACTAGTTGAGACCGCCTAGGAGGAAGTCGCCAAGGTGGAGGTCCGAGGACCGAGTACTCGCCGAGTACTCGGCCGAGGAATCCGACTTTTGCAACACTGTCTGAAACAAACCACAAAAACACACATATTAGTAGTTGAAAACAAAAGAACCAAAAGTAGAGATTGCAACTTGAACCGTTTATTGAAGAATGGTTTCGACCCGCCCAAACTACCTCAGGGGCCATATAGCCTAGGGTCCCAGTTTCACAGGTCATGTCATTTGGGTTAGATGCTTCAACACGTGCAACCCCAAAATCAGCAATTTTAACGGTTCTGGTTTTGTCTAACAACACGTTTTCAGTCTTCACATCTCTGTGTACAATCTTTTGGGAATGCAGGTAACTTACCCTGGTCAAAGTCAACAGATACAGTCAAACAACCCAACTTTCAAATTAATCCACATTGGATTCTTTGAGTATTAGTGACTTTAATTAATACCCGGCTACAAAAGCGGAAGTTTTATTAAATTCAGCAGCAAATCCGTAACAAATCTTGAGTTTGAAAAGTCAAACCTAGAAGATAAAAAGTTAGGAGGGCATACCCTCTTCACATCCCAATTTGACCATTTTCGGTTTCAGTGCCGGCTCAACTGCTTTGGACGCCCAAAGCAGACGAACGAATTGAGGCCTTTTGCGGATAAAAATAATTACTTACTTTTGATCCTATATTTATTAACTCCTCTTTTCCTGTAATTTTATGTAAAATTGACATACCCATAATTGTTATAGGCAAGGAAAAAGGCATATTAAAAGTTATAAGAACTAATATATACACATGAAGATAAAGTAAAAATAAAAGAAAGGATAAATTTGAGGCCTTAAAACACGGGAGGCCTAAAGCAATAGCCTTACTTGGCTCTGGCTCACCCAAGAGCCGGCATTGTTCGGTTTGTATTTGTAGGTCTAAAGAACCCATTGTTGCACCTATAAATTGCATTACAACACCAATTGTGTTAGCATCAAATCATCAGCAACTACATAACTAACTACAAGAAAAGTTGACTTCTTGTTTGACCAACATTTCGACTTTATGATAATGAGGCATCGACCCGTTAATACAAAATCTAGCCTAAAAACTTTCTGAATTCTGATAGTTGTAAGATATAAAAAATTGTTCCAAAAAGTTTGTAGATGGTGAAATTATGACCTTAGTGACGTTAGGACGGTCAAGTTTATGCCACCCCACCACTTCTTGTGTGATGTCGCCCTTAACGACTGTATCTCCGCCTCAGACCGACCGATGGCCCTCCTCCCCCCAGTCCAGTAGTTTTACTGATGAGATTAAACAACCACCACTCAAATAAATTTCTAAAACATCCATGGTAAAAACTCTACATAATTATATACTTCTACCCCTGCAATTGTTGATTGTAAAAAGGTCATTCCACACTATCAAGATTCATTTTTATCCACAGTATGGTTGGTTGTAAAAAAATTAAAAAAAAAATCATTCCACTGGTATGGCTGAAGGCTGATGCAATTTATATGCAATTAAACTTGCACAATATTCAACATTTATCAGATACTAAAAAAATGAAACAGTAGGAACAACCTTGTCAAAACTCTTCAAGATGCTTCTTCGCCTCAGTTATGGTTTCCTCATTCTTCTCGTCCCACGTTTTCTTTCTTTCTGCTTAAGAAGGCGTACAGACGACCTCCATTATACCATAAAATCGATACCTAACAAAGGTTCTGAAATCTGGTGAAATCAGAAACAAAGATCCAAAAAGAATACATTAAGAACATCGAAAACCAAGGATCCAATATAGAATAACAATATGAAAAGGCAACGAATATGAATCAAGGATTCCTTTGCATCTTATCTTGCATCTTCACACATGTCATTAACATCAAACCCTAACATCCATGGCACCATTTTTTAGTATTATTACATACAGGTTTATAATACATAGCGATCTGTGTTGAATCTGCATCAGAATCGAATAAATGATGCATATAACAGAGAAATTTAGATTAATAATAAAAATCATAGAGGCTTCTGATTGTCGAAAATACAGGCCGACCATTTTGGTGAAGCTAAATTTCCATGACTATTTTGGAGAACTACTTGGTCAACATGACTATTTTTGTAATTTTCCCCACTAAAAATGAGTCACAAAAATATAAGATCTCTTGTAATGGTTATAAATGAAAACTTAAAACATACCCATCTTGAATGTGTAAGCACCGGACCGTGACCGGACACTACACACTTTTCGCGGAAGAACTGTAGAAGCGAAAGTCCGATCGAGAAAGACAAGCCTAAAATGAACTTGGTCCTGAAACTGTTGAGGTTACAAAACTGCAAGTGACCTGGACCCACAGAAGCTGAATACAAACAATAACAGGTAAACTATTAATGGAAAATGAAAAGCATTAAAAAAGAAAATGTAGCATATATTTGGAACCGAGACATACAAACACAACCGAAAAAGACGCAGTTCAAAGCCGCAGTGATTTGCAAAGGTATGGAGGCGAAAATAGCACCGAATTTTCCTGTAGAAAAGTTGAAACATATTTATTTGTGTTCGTTCGTTTAACTTTAACTGAATAAACGAATTAAGACTAACATTTACATATCATCACTTAAATCGTGACAGTATTTTGCAGTTTAACTCTAGTTTGTTAAGTGAAATGTAATTGTCAATTAGTATTAATAGTAACTAACAAATAAAGTTAAATGAAATAATGAACATGTAAAGGAAAATAAAAGAATGTATGTTCATTTAATTAAATGAATAAAAAAACGTGTTCATCTTCATTTGTTTATTAAGTAATGAACATAAACGAACTCCCTCTCGAAAGAAGATACAAGACAAGGCGAGACTTTTTACCAAAGACCGAAAAGAAGAGCATGAAAGCCGCGGATATTTGAATCACACGTCCACTTCCAACTTTAGTTAATGCTAATGCACCAGAGTCCCTACAAATCACCATATTCGTAAAAATACGTATTCGATGTCATATAACCATTAAAAACAACGTTAATTGAAGGTCGTTACACTGATGCAGCAAATCCGGTTACCGTACCACACATGCTATCAATGGAAGTCCCAAATCCCTACATAAATAATATGTTTTCTTTAATAAAAATGTATAAAAAACTAATAGAACATATGCCAACATATAGTTTCAGTTACAACATACCAGCCACCCGATACCGCGACTTAAAACAGAAGGTGGCACAGGAGTCGCGCTCCCATATCTTGCTGTTGCGAGAAACGAACCAGTGGACTGCGCATATAATAATTCGTCGGGGGTGATGTCTTTTGGTGTTGCTCCCGCTTTTGCAATTATATTTTGAAGGAGAAACTTGTCCCTACATTGCATGTCAGGAGGAGCCTCCTTCTGAGCTTGCATTTTTACTTCAATAAAACCAAAAAAAAAATTAACAAAAAAATAACAACCTTAACGTCATCAATCGTTAGGAAACTGTAGAGCCCAAAATGAACATGCATTCGATCAAAGTCGTGATTTTTTAGTAAAAAAAACATTTGTTTTTATGTAATTTTTCGGTAATCGATTACAAATAAAAAATGAAATCGAGTTGAAAAAAAGGGAAAAAAAGAAAGTGACAGCTTGAATTTCGGGGTGGTTTAGGTAATGAATTATCGTAGAAAAATAAAAAAACGAATGTGTTAAAATATAAAAGGTAAAAACAAACTCACTTTTGTTCCCGGGTTTCCATTTTCACGAGTCGAGTTGTTTGGATTTTGGGTATTGTGAAATTAGTTTCGGTCTACCTCAGGTCACGTTCGGGTAGGTAGGATGGTGTTTACTTAGGTTCCTGGTGGCTTCGGTAATTGAGTTCGGGTTGGATAGGTCAAACATTCTTACTCAAGCTATGAGTTTCTTTCTCCCTAAGTTATCTTAACCTGCTTTTACGATTTTAATCGTAAGCGACGAAGATGACCAAAAACCACCTGACCCAAACTCGATTACTGAACTTAACCCATCTAAACACAAAAGGAAAATAAAAAAATGAGTTTATTTTCCATTTTCTTATTTTAACCCGGTGTCTCAAACTATGAGTTCCATTTTTTACTTATTATATACCCGGTGCCTATTTTAACTATATTCAATAACCAAAACTAACCTAAATTGGGTTTAGGACTACAGCGGTCCGTTTTCAATATTTTTTTTACATTTAATCTGGTTTGGGTATGTCACGAAATTCAGGTTTTTGTCTACTCGGTTTTCGGGTGGCTTTGGGTCAGTTTTTTATCAGATGTAATTCCTCAGTGGGTTATGATACTTATTTATATAATTTCTATGTTTCAATATTAAAAGTACTTAATTTATTCAATACAAGTAAGGAAGTTCAAATATTTAATAAGGGCATTGGGCCGCCATAATAAAAAAGTGAAACCACAGTTTCAAAGGAGGTTTTACAACCATATCATGGTTGCGACCGTGCAATGCCCTTATAGTGCAATGCCCTTATCAAGTAATGCAGTGTGTTACAACATCGTAATGCGTTTTTGAACTAATTGAAAGATGATTTTTATGAGTTCTAGATCTACTGTAGGTGGTCATTTATATGCATGAAAACAAAAGGAGGTTGAAACACTATTGAAATAGGATTATTTCTTATAGCAGCCACAATTACTAATTACAAAACCCCAAATATAGTAACTTACAGTTGGTCTACTATCAGGTAATTACATAAGATGGATCCTTCATTACAAAAGAGGATCAAGTATTAGTTGGAAAAGAGTAATTTTTTTAGTAGGTTGTCTGATGATCCATGACTTACAATTTTCAGAGACTTCGCCTATAGCTTTTATTTTTTTGCCGCCACTTCAGTACCTGCAAATACATTGCCAAGACGTATATAATCTCACTTTCGTTCAAGTCTACCTGGATGTATAAATACGAAAAATATACAATCTTTGTCGAAAAAATGTTTAATGAATAAAATCGAATCAGTTTCATTCGGATAGAATAATATTATGAATTAGAGGTTTTTATAACTAATATATGATCTAAATCAGGTTAATCACAAAAATTACATACCCGTTAGTCGAAACCTTGGTCCAAATTGCGGGCTTGTAAGGCTTCTTGGGTGAAAAGTCGAAAAAAAAGTATATATATTCATATTAAGAATACTTTCAGCCCAAAACCAAATATGTGACCATGTGAACGGGTTAGATCGGGCTTAAAATAGGATCGGGAGCATCATCTTGCTTGCAAAGTATCCATGGAACCCAGTACCAATTCAACATCCATGTTTGCTACCCAAGTCACTAAAGTAAATATATATTATTACAAGGTTAAATAACTCAAAACAAAAATTAATATACAAACAAATAAAGAAGTTTTTATAAAAAAAAATAATATTTAATATTCAATCACTGAACTTACCTGAGTTTGTCGGAATTCGCCATCTCCAATTTTGTCTCGAAGTCCCTTGACTCTGAACCCGTCATCTCCAATTCTGTCTCATAGTCCCTTTAGCAACTTCAAACATCACCAGTTCGTCATCATCTTAGACCACTATGAAAACCAATCGTTGTTACAAAAAAAAGGTGAACCAAAACTCAACAGAAACGTAAACTGCAAATAAAAGTGATCCAACAGGCCAAAAGTTGGCATCTTTAATTCAGGATCAATAGTTGAAAAATCTTCATTAAAAGTTTGCCAAGCAACTATATTCACATTTGTTGGCAACCAATTAACTAAGGTTGTTTTAGATCCGACCTGAAAACACGAAAAACCCAGTCAGGAGTGTGCTTTAGGCACTTGTACCTCATGCATGAAAAATGTTGGCAACCAATTAATCAGAAAGAATGTTGATGGACCATGGTGCAAAATCATATCGCCTGTTTCTAAACCAAACGGTCGTCGATGAATTGATACAATTAATAAAGATGTATTTCAATTTATTAACAAATTTAATCTAAATTCAAAAACACACTATGAAGGCGTTCTTTCGCAACCACATACCATCCTGCAAAACACAAACATCAACTCAAATTCAAGAAACAATAACCTAATAAAATACGCAAAAGCCACACCTTTTGAACCACCTACCTGGTAACTAAGCATATGTTACACCCTTTGAGCTTTGGGAGCTGTATGTGTCACATGTGTGTCAACTTTATCCTGTCGTTTTTATTTGAAAGAATTAGATATCAAGAACAATGTTAAACATACAAACCACTTGATAATAATATAAGAACTCCAAAATTAACATGCATAACTAAAAGGCATAAAGCTAACCAATTGGTTGTTGAGTCGGATTAATACAAAAACATTGTTAAAGACTTACTTAACTTGCTCCCTTTTTCTTAAAAACAGTAGTCCAAGTCCAATCTGATCCAACTTGAGCACCAGCAGCACTAATAATTCAAACAACAACCTTGACAACCACAATCAAACCCATAAACAAACAGTTGAATTCAATAAAAAAACGTGTTATCCATAAGTTTCGGGTGCTTACGTATCATCAAGAGCAAGAACCCCCCCATTCATCACCATGATAAGCAACAAAATAGATCACTGAATGTAAGTAATTAGAAAGTTAAAAGTTAGGGTTGTGGCAGTAATATGATGGTTGATCACTTATAGATGTATAACAAATTTGAACATAAAAAAAAAACCCTAATCTGGACTGGTTTGTAAAAAAAAGAAACCGATTAGTAAAACAAATGTAATCTGAACAAATCTGAAGAAAAATAAATGGTAATATGAAGTTATGAACAAATCGATAAACCCTAATGTTAACATCAAATCGGTATTATAAAGTTAAAACAAAGCAAGATAATTGTAAAATAAACTCACATTGGAGTGAAGAATTGAAAACCCTCAACACCTTCATCCTTCCATGTACCATCGTACCGTCGATTTTGACTCAGACCATCCAAGTATCAGATATAGAATATTGAACGCAAAACCCTAGATCTGTAAATAAACAAACAAAAGATGAACATACATATTTCAAAATCAAACACTAATCAAGTTGAAAGCCGACTGTTACGTGGATGATGAACACCGGAAGATAAGAAAAATTGTACCTTGAAGATGTGAAATCGATGTTTGAAGTTTGCAATCACGGTTGTCAATTAGTTGAATCGCCGCTAGGGTTTTGAGGGCGACGATAGAGACAAATTTTGAATCAGTGTTGTTGAATGAAAGGAATAATGGATTTAGGTATTTTAGAAGGTTTATATACATCGGGTCAAAAAACCGGGTATGGTTAACCCAATTCGGATCCCGTGTGAAAACATAAGGATTCTCACATTTTTCCCGCCAAAAATCCCTTGTGGTTGCACCATCACTTGACATGTGTCCCAAATCTTATTCATATATTATATATAATATAGAAATATATAATATAGATATAGATGTTTTACCTTTTACCAACTGTTTATAATTCTTCTATATCTATTAATTTATTTTTCGGAATGAACTAATTACAAATGAGAATCATCCAATATATATTATAAAGTGAAATAAAAAACAAAAATAAAATAAAAAAATAAACAAAGAGCATTACTCGCTACCGATCTTAAAAAAAGCTAACGTTTAAAACTTTCAACTATTAAATAAAAAAACTACTTCTCACTCTTATCAATGTTAACTAGGTTAGAACCCCGTGTATTACACGGGTTGAATAAATGTAATTTTATATACTAAATTAAAACAATTATTCTTTAAAAATCTCGTTTATTACACGAGTTGAACAAATGTAATTTTATATATTAAATAATAAAAAAATTATATCTCTAAGAACCTCATATATTGTACTGGATAAATGTAATTTTATATACCAAATAATAAAAACCCGTGTATTGTACGGCTTGAATAAATCTAATTATATATACTAAATAATAAAAAAGTTATATTTTTAAAAACATTGTGTATTACACGGGTTAAATAAATGTAATTTTGTAACCTTGTATATTACACGGGTTGGATAAATGTAATTTTATAAACTAAATAATAAAAAAAATTATATCTTTATAAACCCCGTGTATTATACAGGTTGAATAAATCTAATTATATATACTAAATCATCATCATCATCATACTCAGTAAATCCCACAAATAGCAAAGCTAAGGTAGGGTCTGAGGAGAGTAAGATGTAGAGGTTGCTTTCAGTAAGACCCCCGACTCGATAGTAGTTTCGCATCAAGCTTTGGACATAAGGTACATGACACTCAGCAATCGGGACAAAGACCGATTAGTGCATGTTCCCTTTTGTCTTTCTGCTATCAACGGCACCACATGATGATGATGCATGATTAACCGTCCGCCGCTTTTAACGTTATTTTCACAAATTTAGTGAAATAACGTTAAAATTAGTGCAATTTCACTTTTGCCCTCCGAGCGTCCACACATATATACATTATTAAAAGTTAGATTAGATTATATATGAAATTAAGTGTATAACAAAAAGTCTTTATGAATTTCACGTAGAATTAATTGGAATCCTTTATTAAAAGTATGTTAGATTATATATGGGCTTATACGTGTGAGTAATTGTGTTTGATTATGATAGATTATATTTTAGTTTTAAAACTTCTAGAATGATTGAATCAAATAAAAGGATTATGATTTCCTAGAAACAAAAATAACTGAGTTTTTTTTTTCTGATCATTTTGAACATGAGCAAATAGAACGATAGCATCTTAATAAAAAAATAACTAATTACAAATGTGAAACCCAATAATTTTACTTCTGTCCCATTTGAACGGAAAAGATAAGTACAAACTAAATTTAAAAAAATGCAATATGTAAATAAGAGATAGAATAATCGATATTTTTTTTTTCGTAAAATAAGAGATAAGGGTAAACTAAATAAAAAAATGTTAATTTGGTAAATAATATTATTAAGTATGAAAGGTATGAAATTACAAATGTAGACATCTTCAATGAATGACACGTGTCCAAAATAAGGTTTCTTTTATTATATAGCATAGATAGATATGTTATTTCTTTATTTTTTTTTATTTTGTTTAATTATAATTTAAGAATGTATGATGTGTTTCTCTTATTATTTTTTTTAAGTGATCGTTACATGGTTCTTTTATTTTGTTTTCTTCTATTAAATCTTTATACAGTTTTTTTTTTTTTTACCAACCGATTACAGTTTTTGTTGACTATAAACAAGAAGTCTAAGGGACTGTTTGACAACTTCTCAATGGTTAAGTCTTAAACCAGTAAGAGGTCTGAATCATTAAGGTGGTGTTTGTTTTTTCCAAAAAGAGCTTCCTGGCCTCTTCTGTCTGCACCGTGCAGACGCGGGAAGAGGTTTAGCCTCAGAAAAGTGTTTGTTTTTTTTTCGAGAAGTGCTTTTTACCTCTCCCCAACCTCTTCTTGGGGAAGTGATGAGAGGTAAGCTTCTCCAAGCAGAGGTTTACCTCTTCTTGGCACCACCTCCACCTCCACCCCTGCTCCGCCCCTGCTCCGCCACCACCACCACTGCTCCGCCGACACCATCATCATCATCACCACCACCACTGCTCCGCCACCACCACCACTGCCCCAACTCGACATCACCCAAAACCCCACCTCCGCCGACACCATCATCATCGATGGAAACAAACCCCCCCGAAACCCCCTGCTCCGCCACCATCATCATCATCAAAACCCCCCAAATCGAACCCCAAATCGACCCCAAATCGAACCAAAACCCTAAATCGAACAAACCCCCAAATCGAACAAATCTGAAGGTTTTGTGTGTGTAGAAGATGGCGGTGGCGGTGACGGGAGCAGAAGAGGTTGAAGATGGCGGTGGTGGTGACGGGAGCAGCAGGAGACCGAGAACAAACCCCCAAATCGAACTCTGAAGGCGGAGGTGGTGACGGTGGTGGTGATGATGGCGGTGGTGATTATGGCGGTGGTTCAGATTTTTGAGAGAGAGTAGAGAGAGTTTTGTGTGTGTAGAAGAGGTTTTATATAAAAAAAAAAACAAACCCTCTTCTCCTTGCAGCTGCAGACATTTGGTCCACCTCTTCTCCTGCAGATGTCTGCAGATGTGGCCTGCAGCAGAAGATGTTTTCGTGCAGAAAAAACAAACAGCACCTAAGTGTTGAATTAGTAAGGGGTCTGAACTATTAAAAACCAATATAATGTTTAACCGTTCAGAGGCAAATGTCTGATCAATTCAAATAGAGATCTTAACCATTCAGACTCAGTATAATGCTTAACCATTCAGAGGCAAATATCTGAATCATTCAGACATCTGCTCGCAAAACAAACAGTCTGAACCATTAAGACCCCCATTAAGAGCTAAACAAACAACCCCTACTGTTGTAATAAACTATAAGTCTTCAAATGATTTTTTTTATGTTTCGTATTTATGAGATGATTTTTATTTGAAATGAGTTCATTAGAAAAACAAATAATAGAAAGAGAAAAATTATATACAATTAATAAGGTAAAAAAAAGCTATAATGGGTTAACAAGCAAATATAATAAACAAGTGTTACGCTGTGTAAATAAGAAAAATTATATACAGTTAGTAAAAGGTAAAAAAAATTATAATGGGTTAACAAGCAAATATAATAAACAAGTGTTACGTTTTGTTAAAAAAAGTGATGATGAAAATGAATAATAAAATTACTAAACTAGTTGTTATTCAATGTGATTAGGAGAGAGACAAAATTAATGCTTGTAAAACACTATTTTAATAAATATTTTTTAAGAAACACGATTTTAGTAAATACTTTTTCTAATAACACTATTTTAGTAAAAAACTAGAGAAATATTGGGATATGTTGGGTTGATTAGGTGGAAAAAAGATACATTAGTTTTTTTTTTTTTATTAAAAGTTGGGTTGAGTTGGGTTCTGATTGTGGATGGTCTTAAAATCCCACGTTCAATAAAAGACCACATTTAATTTAATTTTTTAAGGGCCCAAACTCGTTATTGTTGAAAGAGATGAGATATCGAACTGGGCAAGTAAAAAAGAATGTGGTAAAAAAATTGGAATGTCCCACCCGCTACTTACATCCACTGCCACCTTCCTCTTGATTACGAGTTCTAGGCTCAACCCATTTACGGATCTACTCAGTAGCGGACCCAAGATTTTATTTCAATGGGGTCTATTTTTTTCGGTATTCAGAATTTTCATAAAAAAAGTTAAAATTTTCAGGTCGGTCCTTGTTCGGGTCGAGTCAGAGCGAGAATTGAACTAGATTTAAAAAAAAAGGTTAATGGATTTAAACACCCCAAACTATTGCCATTTGGCCGCTGACACTCTCAACTTTGACTTTGGCTCACACCACTCCCAACTTAACACCTGGGTTACTGTGTCACTCCGTCCTTAAAATAAACACTAACTGAGTTAGTTCTTTTTGCTGACGTGACCAGTGTTGTAGAGATCGCTAAGCGCTAGTCGGGCGGTGGAGTACTGACTAGGGATTAATCGGAATTTTTATATATAATTTTTAAATTTATATATACACACGTACATTAATATCAATATAATACTTAAAAGTAGTTTAAAAATCAAACAACTAAGTTTAAAACATAGCAAATCAAGCATTTAAACATTCAATACACACATTAATATCAATATAATACTTAAAAATAGTTCAAAATTCAAACAATGAAGTTTAATACATAGAAATTTAAGTATTTAAACATTCACACATTAACATATCAATCATGACCTCATGGAATATGTTTTAATGGGTTAGAAACATGTTCTTTTGGGCTAGATTGGAACTAAACAACTTGGGCCATGTTTTCAACGGTTAAAAACATTTGTTTGGGTCAGATTTAAACTAAAAAATAGTGTGCCGACTAGAAACGATTTGGCCGATTTGGGCCGCCTTGCACCGACTAGGACCGACTACCGACTAATGGTCCGACTAGCTCAAAATTAATCAGCCAACGGCCGACAAGCGCCTAGGGGCCGATTAATATCGATTTTTACAACACTGGACGTGACCATTTTGTCCAACGTGACATGATGACATGGCCAGTTTTTATGTGATGTGTATTTTTTTGAATTCAAATGAAATAATTAGCAATAAAATGGAACTAATATCATCTCCTCCATAAATCATTCAAATCCAAACAACCGCAAACCCTAATATCCACACGATTTCGCCGCCACCCACTCCACCACCGTCACTATCTTCTCCTCCCAAACCCTCCAACCCAAATCCACCATCTCCGCCTTCAAAGACACCGCCACCTTCTTCCGCTCCGACGGCCTCCTCCTTGCTGCCGGCTCTTTCTCCGGCCGACCACCACCACTGTCTGGTGGTGGTGCGATGACGAAACGAAGAGAGAGAAGCAAAGATGAGTAACGGATAAGAGAGAGAGAGAGAACGAGGAAAGAGATCGACGGCGAAGGCGCCGTTTTCCGGCAAAGAGGAACTTTCCAGAGGTCTTGTGTCATTGGATTCATCACGAATATCGTATCAGTTTCGTCTTTCGGTAGAAGAAGTCCATTGCAGGATCCCAAGATCTCTTTCCACCGGAAGGGAGGTAACCGAATACGCAGTTCATTTGCGGTTACGGGTAGACAATCGCTGTCGAGGGTTTCGCTTATGTCGATTGAGTAGAGTGAAGCTGTAGTGGAAAGTGCAATCAATTGGGTTTGATGGTTTAGAAGGAGGTAGGTTTTGATGAATTGGGGGCTTGAAATGAGTGAGTTCCATTTTACTGCTGATACACATCACCTCATGAAAACTGGCCATGTAACCATGCCACGTTGGACAAAATGGCCACGTCAGCAAAAAGAACTAACTCAGTTAGTGTTTATTTAACGACGGGGTGACACAGCAACCCAAGTGTTAAGTTGAGAGCAGTGTGAGCCAAAGTCAAAGTTGAGAGTGTCAGCGGCCAAATGACAATAGTTGAGAGTGTTTAAATCCATTAACCCTTTAAAAAAAGGAAAAACAAGTTATACAAAAATTGAACCGAGAGCGGTGTGAGCCAAAGTCAAAGTTGAGAGTGTCAGCGGCCAAATGGCAATAGTTGAAGGTGTTTAAATCCATTAACCCTTTAAAAAAAGGAAAAACAAGTTATACAAAAATTGAACCCATGAACTTTGTTGGTAAAGATGTGGGTTTACCACTACAAAAACTTTCATTTTCTTTCTATGGTGTCCACCTAATTTTATCTATGCGGTTCTTATAAAACTTAATATACCGAATCTACTAATTTTTTTAAAAACATTGGGGTCCGAGGACCCCAACCCACTCTATGTGGGTTTGCCCCTGGATGGCTGGATCTACCTCTTTCTAAACGAACACACCCTCCTCTAAAGGTTTCTTTTTACCATGTAATATACACAAGCAAGCTGATCAAACAACACATTCAGGAGAAAATATACCAATTATTCATTCATTACCATGTAAAATACACAAGCGAGCTGATCAAATAACACATTCAAGAGAAAATGTACTAATTTTTTTTTATTTTTTTTGGGAAAACCCGGATCCCCCATACGACCCACATACCCTGCTTAAACCCTAACTCACACCACCATCTTCCACCGTGTCACCGTCATGTTTCTTTCCAAACCCACCTTCTTCCACCACCTCAAAACCTTCATCCGCACCCACCCCCGAATCCTCCCACCCCTCCGCCACCTCTCCTTCGCTACTCCAGAAGACGCCGCCGCCGAACGCCGCCGCCGTAAACGCCTTCTCCGCATCGAACCCCCACTCAACGCCCTCCGTTCCCCCACCCAACCTCGCCCCACCCCAACCCCTAACCCTAACTCCCCTAAACTCCCCGAACACGTCTCACTCCTCACCGGTAACCGCCTCAACCTCCACAACAGAATCCTCAAACTAATCCGTGAAAATGATCTACAAGAAGCTGTTTTATTAACACGACATTCAGTTTATTCCAACTGTAAGCCCACCATTTTTACTTGTAATGCGGTTATGACCGCGTGTTATCGCCAGTCGAAATACGCCGAATTGCTTAATCTCCACAGGTTTATAACACAAGCGGCGATCGCCGCGAATATCGTTACGTATAATTTGATTATTAGTACTTATATGGACTGTCGAAAAATCGATACTGCTATGGAGCAGTATAAACAGTTAGTTGATAGTGCCCCGTTTGATCCGAACACGACGACGTATCGGATTATTATCAAAGGGCTTGTGGATGATGGTAAATTGGATAGGGCTTTGGAGATTAAAAATGAAATGATTTCGAAAGGGTTTGAAGCGGACCCGATCGTTTATAGTTATTTGATGTCGGGGTACGCGAAGAATGGTGATCATGATGGGATTTTTGGTTTGTATGATGAATTGAAGGGGAAGTTAGGCGGGGTTGTGTCGAACGGGGTGGTGTATGGAAGTGTGATGAAAGGGTATTTTTTGAAAGGGATGGAGAAGGAAGCCATGGAGTGTTGTGAGGATGCGTTGGGGGGTTCGAAGATTAGGATGAGTGCGGTTGCGTATAATTCGGTTTTGGATGCGCTTTGTAAAAATGGGAAGTTTGATGTTGCGCTTAAGGTGTTCGATGAAATGCTTGAGAAACATGATCCGCCGAAACTGTTGACGGTTAATCTGGGAAGTTATAATGTGATGGGGGATGGGTATTGTGCGGAAAAGAGGTTTGATGACGCGATTAACTTGTTTGGTAGCATGGGGGAGAAACGGTGTTATCCGGACACGCTTTCGTATAATAATCTGATTGAACAGTTGTGTGAGAATGGTTTGTTGGGTAAAGCGGAAGAACTTTACAACAGTATGAGTGAGAAAGGGGTGAGTCCGGATGAGTACACTTTTGTTGTGTTGATGGATACTTGTTTTAAAGAAAACCGTCATGATGACGCTGCTGCGTATTTCAAGACGATGGTTGAGTCGAAGTTGAGGCCAACGTTGGAAGTTTATAACAGGCTGATTGACGAGTTGGTGAAAGCTGGGAAGGTTGATGAAGCAAAGTCGTTTTTTGATATGATGGTGCCGAAGCTGAGGATGGATGATGATAGTTATAAGTTTATAATGAAAGCGTTGTTTGATGTCAAGAAACACGATGAAGTTCTTGAAATTATTGGAAAAATGTTGAGGGAGGATCCTTTGGATTTCTCGGATGAGTTGCAGGAGTTTGTAAGGGAGGAGCTGCAGAAAGAAGAGAGAGAAGATGATCTGGTGAATTTGATGGCGGAGATCGAACGAGAGAAAGCGGAAGCCGCTGCGAAAGAAGCTGAAGAAGCGGAGAGAGCGAAGGCTAGTGCAAGAGCTGCGGTTTCTTCGTTGTTGCCGTCAAAGTTGTTTGGTGATAAGGGTGATATTAGTGGGATTGCCGATCAAGAGGAGGACCTTCAACGTGAAACCGGTTTTTGTACCCTTTCCGGAATAGAATTGCATGGGTTAGAGACTAACAAGGAGTTATTCCCAAATTGGCTCAATCAAATGAAAGAACCAGCTTCCCAGAATCTGCACATGAAAGTCGATTATGAAAAGGAAGGCGTTGTTTCCAGTTTTCATTACGAAATGAAGGATGTCGAAAATTTTGGTCAACAAGATATGGTCTCTTTGGTGCCATCCAACCAGCCGATTAAAAGGGTTATTTGGCAGCAGTCATGCACGTTTGAAATCTACATAAAGTTGGAGCGGATGTGGGCGTCATGTGTTGAAAGAGTTCCGAGTAGTCGACCAATACCCTACATGCACAAGCTTCTATGGACCATTGGATACCCACCTAAAATACCATCTGAACCACCACCGAAGCAAGATATATAAGAGGAAGCTGGTGCAAGATGTATCAAGTTTGAGGACAAACTTTTTCGATGGCGGAGAGGATGATAGGGGTTCGGTAGCCGAATATGGGTCAACAACAAAAACTACGGGTCAAGATTTTAGTTTGGATGCCACAATTACTTAAGTCACGTCCCACTTTACTCTAATTCCATTTTTAGCTTATTTGTTTACAATTTTCTTTTGTTTATTTTCTATGTTGTTTTTTATGTTATATTTAGATTAGTGGAGTTAGTGGGTAGTTATTAGTTTTAGGATTTCCTTATGTAACTCACTTCAGTTTACGAATGAGGGGCAGTGAGTTTATGATTAAAAATTGTTTCTGTGTTTTCTCTCTTTTTGTGAGCAACCAGATTTATCCATTGCTAGCACAAATTGGCTCTTTGTGTGGTGTTCTTTGGAATCTAATCACAAGTTTAGGTGGTGATTTCTGTATCCTAAATTCGTATTAGAGCGCCCTACGGATTGATCGAGTGGTGTATCTGTATCTCGAGTGACCCGTAGCCAATCCGTCTCTTTAGCATTTTTAAATATCCTACCTGTTTCTGACGCCAATTGCTATCATTTGGTATCAGAGCCGAAGCGATCCGTTTCGAATCATACTTTTTCTACATTCATATATCCAATTTTCAAAAAAAAAAGTTGCATTAAATTTGGAATTTGTCGTATCATCATCTTCTGTGGTTCTCACTTTTGTTTCATTATAAAGCTTGAGCAAAGAATTATTACAACAGTAAAGTCCACACCATGTTCCGATGTGCAACCGTCCACTTTGAATTACAAGAGTTCAAGACCTCTGATGAAATCAATTCTGCATTACATGATGATGCACCTCGTTACGATGACGATGGAACCATAGCCGATGAAGAAGAATGCTTGTTTGTGAAACGAGCTATTAGTGGGATTGCCGATCAAGAGGAGGACCTTCAACGTGAAACCGGTTTTTGTACCCTTTCCGGAATAGAATTGCATGGGTTAGAGACTAACAAGGAGTTATTCCCAAATTGGCTCAATCAAATGAAAGAACCAGCTTCCCAGAATCTGCACATGAAAGTCGATTATGAAAAGGAAGGCGTTGTTTCCAGTTTTCATTACGAAATGAAGGATGTCGAAAATTTTGGTCAACAAGATATGGTCTCTTTGGTGCCATCCAACCAGCCGATTAAAAGGGTTATTTGGCAGCAGTCATGCACGTTTGAAATCTACATAAAGTTGGAGCGGATGTGGGCGTCATGTGTTGAAAGAGTTCCGAGTAGTCGACCAATACCCTACATGCACAAGCTTCTATGGACCATTGGATACCCACCTAAAATACCATCTGAACCACCACCGAAGCAAGATATATAAGAGGAAGCTGGTGCAAGATGTATCAAGTTTGAGGACAAACTTTTTCGATGGCGGAGAGGATGATAGGGGTTCGGTAGCCGAATATGGGTCAACAACAAAAACTACGGGTCAAGATTTTAGTTTGGATGCCACAATTACTTAAGTCACGTCCCACTTTACTCTAATTCCATTTTTAGCTTATTTGTTTACAATTTTCTTTTGTTTATTTTCTATGTTGTTTTTTATGTTATATTTAGATTAGTGGAGTTAGTGGGTAGTTATTAGTTTTAGGATTTCCTTATGTAACTCACTTCAGTTTACGAATGAGGGGCAGTGAGTTTATGATTAAAAATTGTTTCTGTGTTTTCTCTCTTTTTGTGAGCAACCAGATTTATCCATTGCTAGCACAAATTGGCTCTTTGTGTGGTGTTCTTTGGAATCTAATCACAAGTTTAGGTGGTGATTTCTGTATCCTAAATTCGTATTAGAGCGCCCTACGGATTGATCGAGTGGTGTATCTGTATCTCGAGTGACCCGTAGCCAATCCGTCTCTTTAGCATTTTTAAATATCCTACCTGTTTCTGACGCCAATTGCTATCAGGTGATGCAGAGGATGGTGACGAGTCTAGTGGTGGGGTTGTGGCGGAAATGGGTGACGGTGATGGTGATGGTGAGGTGAAGGTGCAAGAGAATGGTGTAGCCGGTGAGCAGGTAACTGCATAAACATGTTTATGTTGTTTCTATACATTTAGGGACTTTAAAAGTAGTGAATTGGTGACTTGCTTCTTTAGTTGCATATGATGTTATAAGATGAAATCTTGAATATGATGCTTTGTTCATGGAAATTCTATTGGTATTTTAGTGAATCTGCATGTGTTCTGGCTTCATTTCAATGTATGTTATAAACTTAATAACAATTATTATATTATATATAATAACAAGGATTAGGATCAAATACAAAGGATCCTAATTGTAAGAAGTGTAAGAAGGATTTATAGAGTGACAAGTGTCCAATAACCTAAAAAACCCACTACACAAAAAAACCCACTTAAAAAAAAAAAAAAAAACCTTAAACATCCCCCCCCCCCCCCCCCCCCCCCACATCACCCACCCACCCAAAAAAAAAAATATTTTTTTTTTTTTGCCGAGGGGGTGGGGGTGGGTGTTTAGTTTTTTTTAGGTTTTTGTTGGGGGGGGGGGGGGGTTAGGTTTTTTTAGGTTTTTGGGGGTGGAGGTGGGGGGGGGGGGGGGGTTAGGTTTTTTTGGTGAGGTATAGTTTTTTTTTTTGCGGGGGGTGGGGGGGGGGGGGGGGGTTTAGGTTTTTGGGTGGTGGTGGGGTGGGGTGGGGTGGGGGTGGGTGTTTAGGTTTTTGGTGGTGATGTAGTGGGTTTAGTTTTAGGTTATTGTACACTTGTCACTCTATAAATCCTTCTTACACTTCTTACAATTAGAAGTCTTTGTAGAATAACTTGACCCATAATAACAATTAGCAACTTAGGTTGCCTTTAATTGCATCGTTTCACATCGCAACATCCATTGCGTTAGTATGTATGGTATTGTATATTGCATTATGTACGGAATAATATTATTATGTTTATTTGTAGTAAGGCATACTGAGATCAATTGACATGAGTCTGGTTTGCGACTTGACTCGTCTTGTCGGCTTAATTTTGTTGCTTTACTTTTTGATGATTCTACCCATTTTTTTGGCCTTGCATGTGGATTTGTTGTCGACATATTTTTAAGCTATGTTTCTGTAAATTCTGTTTGTGCTTGAATGTTTCTTGCAACCTTTGATTACTTGGTGAAACTGATTAAATTGACTAAAAATCAAATAGCAATTTTGCTTTATTGACTACTATAATGAGTCCTTGTCATGCATGTATTTGTGCCATTTAATGTAAGTTGAAACAGGTTTGGATTGCAACTGTTATTTCGATTACATTACTCAATGCATACTTTTTTTGGTTGGGTTCTCATGATTAGAAGCAGGTACCTGACTAACCATCACACACTGTATTGCAATGTCTATGTGAACCAACTGTGTAGAAAATATGGCCCTTAAGTTACTTCAGATTATCAGAAAGGATTAGTAACTGACTACGAAATATGGCCCGTGTGTGTTTTTCTGTAACATTTTAATGCTTGCTTAGCACAAATACTGTTAACTAAATTTAAGGGTGCTGCTGTATTCTTTAGATATTAATTTTAATAGTGTTTTAGGTGTTTGGTTTTATTGTTATGCATTTGAGGTTGCTTATCGCCCCTACATTCAATCATTGATATAAAGGTAAGTTATTTACCAAAACAGGTACAATGATTGGCCGTCGTGTATGCATATCCAGAATTATCCTAACTCACATTAGCGATGAGCATTTGGTACTGGGCAATGTTCTAAAATCCGGTTTTTATACCTTACCGGATTGGGCTCAGAAACGGTTTAACCGGGTGTATCGGGCGGTTTAACCGGGTGTACCGGGCGGTTTAACTTTAAAACCATATGTTTGGAAACTTCTGTAAATCTTAAAACCATATGATTGGAAACTTTTGTAAATCACCAAAACAAACACAAATGTCCTGTTCAGAATTCATAATATCATATAAGACCCTCAAATTGAAACACAATGCCCATACACAGTGATTTTATCTTAGCTTGATACTACCTGCACTGTAATTAAATTTCAAATCTGCAACAGGTATTGCATTAATGCAACCTCAGCTGTCAACGCTGTTCTTTTCGATGAAGCAATGAATGATTTGCTAAAGATGATGGGCCTGACTTTAAAACTAATCTACATTATGGAATCGAGCATACAAGGACCCACGCCTTGGCACTGCAAAAAGGCTGCTTCAAAACCTATTTCGTTCAAATGTATGCCGCCAAAGTTGGGCCATTTCATTAAACATTAACCCACCGGAACGCTCGGGTTGGCGTCAACTCGTATATAAACAATTAGCAAATTAAGGTATGTCTCTTCATCGACACCAGACATACCTTCTTAATATCCTCTTAAGTAAATTAACTTCATTCGGAAGTACCACATTTTAAACCTATGCACGCTTTTAACATCCTAGAATTCTCTTTTCTTCATATTCAAAGCAATGCATCCTCTCAACTCTCAAGTATCAACTGTCCATCCCCAAAATCCGTGATCAGTTCATCCCTTAAACTGCGATCAAATCACATACTATCTCCAAATCACCATCTCCTTTCTTCAAACTCCATTAGTAAAAGAACATCACGTTGTGCAATTAGCAACTTTCGGTGAACGCCATATGCGAATCGACGTAATACGACAAAAGGAGTAGCAAGGCGGCGCATCTCTTCGATGAGAAAAGGAAGAAACCCCACAAGAACAAGAATCCTAGACGGTGTACAGAAACGGAGAAATGATTATTACGTGATAATATCCCTCATTCAATTCTCAGTTTTCACCGCTTACAAGAAAGGGTTTCCCTTTTTCTCTTTGTTGGGTATCTTGAATGTAAGTTATGTATTTATAAGGATTGTAACTGTTGTACTTGACGATTATCATCGGTCAAGGCCCAACAACCAGTAAGTGAGTGCTCTTCGATTGATCTTTTGTTTTCCCATATGTTGTATTGCTCACATGGAATTTGTATTTTTGCTTATATCAATTAGGCTTAGTTTGACATGTGCATACATACCAAGCCTTTCTAAAATTTTTGTTTTAGGAAAAAACTATGGAAATATGAGCCACTTTTGCAGTGTGTAATCATCTCATCTTAAATAAGAAACAAAGAAGAGATTGTACTCCTCCAACTGTGTGTGTGGTTGGTGCTTCTGTCTCCCGTTTGAGGTTTCCTTTTTCATATTTATTTGCATTATCTACATTTAACACGGTTTGATAATTTCTAATATTTAATTAGGGATTTGATTATGATAATTATGCACGTTATGTGACTGTGTATGTATATGAATTAATTATGTGCGGTTTCTGATGTGTGTGTATTCTTATGTATATATACATGTATTTTTGTGTATAAATTTATGATGTATCTATTATATATGTTTCAATCTAAATTCCGGTATGTTTTAAACTAAATTTCAGATGTGTGTTTGTGTTCTTATGTGATATATGTATGATGTATGTATTATTTGATATCTATTGGAACCGATTAATACAGTTAAGGACTTAAGGTTCTTTTTTTCTTACTTATATCATTATTTGAATCTGAAGTATCATTTGATTAGTTGGTAAATTTACATCGTTCTACATACAGGTTCTTTGGTGATTTTTGCTTTTGGTAACCTCATTTTGGATGTACAATAATACAATCTCTATGAAGGAATAATAGGAGGCCCAGTGATGTTTGTCAAAGTAATGGGTAGTAACTATAAATAAAAGACCACAGTGTCATTAGCATAGAAATAGGCCCATGCCACCTTCACAAATTTTGTTTTGTTTTTGTATGGAATTTTTGAATTTTGAATCAAAAATAAATTTACTTTAGAGTTAATTACCGTTTTCGTCCCTGTGATTTGTCAAAAATCACTATTTCAGTCCATTAGTTTAAAAATTGAGATTTCAGTCCCTGTGGTATCAATTTCGTAGCCATTTCAGCCCCTGTGGTTTCACTTTTGTAGCCATTTCAATCCATTTATTCTGTTAGTACAGGGACTGAAATGGTTACGAGGTGGACTGAAATTGTTACAAAATTGAAACCACAGGGACTGAAATCGCAATTTTTAAACTAATGGATTGAAATAGTGGTTTTTGACAAACCACAGGGACGAAAACAGTAATTAACTCTTTACTTTATAATTGGGTGGAGATTGACGTATACGTTGGTGTCAAAAATATGGTATCTTTATTAAAACAATCAACATTCAAGATAATTACAAGAACAAATCTGATCAAATACAAATACAAATACAAAAAAAAAAAAAAAAAAAAAAAAAATCTCAATAAACTCTTCACAAATAACCTACTAGATCACTACACACTAATACTCGAACTAATTGATAAATGAATAAACAAACAATCTATCTCCATATAAATTCATAACACGTAAAATAGAAATATAAAAAAAGGATAAAAAAATGTCCAAATCTTTTGAACTAATTAGAAAGATAAGCTTATATACTGGAATGACCAGCTGAGACTCATATAATGCCTAAATCCAAAGCCTATCCTGTTCCTTTAATAGCCCATGAGCAGCCCACAAACATAGCAACAGCATAACTTGAGCCCAATAGCCAGTGTGAGTGAGTCCATCAGTTTTTCCTTGAAGTCCGTTGTAAAAACACCTCACAAATAAACAAACAACAAATATTAATAAAACCAATTATAATGATAAGATATTAAAACTGAAGACATATATATATATTTTGTTTTTAACAGTTGATTATCAATGTTTTCAAATCATTTGACGAATGTGTTAATGGTGATGATAATTATAAAGTTCTGCTTAGGTCAACCATTAGGTAAATTCATAGTATCTAATGTTGGATAATTTCGATTGTCCCTAAAGTACTGGTAAGTTCATTCAATTGTATAAAAAAGACACTTTCTAAGAATTACAACATTAAAGGTTTTCTACATTTGTTTATATCTACAGCTACCCACTGGTATTTGTCACTCGACGGTCCCTTTGACTGTGGTCATATCACTGTTGGTCCTCAATTGTCCAATAGCAAAGTTTATCAAGTAATGTATACAAAACCTCACATACTGACAGTGAAAAGTTTTCATGTGAGAATACAAAAACTAAATCATTGTAATATAAGTAACAATTGGAAAACATTTAGGGTTTTGAAAGCATTTAATAAAAAAGAATGATTCACATTGCAGAATTTAGGGTTTTTAAGCCTCCTGGGTTTAAGTCCTGGTTCATGGATGTACACATAATATAACACGTATTAGTGCAAGAAACCAAATCAAACTTCAACGAAAATCACAAGATCAAAACCGCAACGTATGAAGTCTCATCTTATTCAGGTAGAACTTCAGCTTTTCGTTGCTAGGGCTTCAGATCAATCGGATATGGTATCGCTTCAGCGATTAGTGTTACGTACACGGGTAACGGAACAGGGATCCGGGAACAGAGATTTGAGAGTCGAAGGTTTAGAATTCGATTTTGCGAAATTGATTTGTGCAATTGAACTACCCTAACCTCGCTCTACTTATACCTGAAAAAGGGCACCGTGGAGCCACGCGACGGGCACACATGGCCTGGTCGTGCCACGCGACGAGGCCACGAGGATGGCTAGGGTTTAGGGTAGCCCCGTCAACGAATCTAGCCTTGCCACGTGTGACACGTGGCAATACGTGGCATCCGGAGAATCTGGCATGGTAGTGCCACGCGACGGGCATTAAAGTCACCGTCGCGCTACGCTACGCTACGAATTTTTTCTTTTTTAACTCTTTTTGTTTTGTTTTTCATCGGTATGTGTTCGGGGTTTTGATTACGGATTGTTGTGGGATCTTTTTTAGAGTTGTTACAACACGCAAGGTGACGTCAACTCGTTGTCTACATTTATCAACGCATGATTTTTTTACTGAGTGTTGTTTGGATTGTTCAACTGTTCAAGTGGCTCGTGGGTCGAAAGTCGCTAGAAATCGGCTCTGTTTGTAAGCACGTCAAGCTTGAGAGGAGGCTGCTCGCTTGAATAGTGTTTATTTATATTTTTAACTCAATATTGATCCCTGATATCTGACCCAATAAAACTAACCTACTAAATTAGCCTACAAGTGAAAAGTGGAGTGAGAAAACATAGAAAAGATATGACGGAATCGCCAGTTTATCTACCCTCTTTCTCCCTTCAACTTTAATAACCATCTGCGGTCAATTCCGACCACTGTCACTTCAACATCGATCATCATTGATCTGCTTTTGTCCTTTGCCATCACACCGATTTGCTCTGACAACCCGTCTTTTAAAAAGCGCGCCTAGGCGCGAGGTGCATGCTGTAACGCCTCATATTCCCGTCACTTTTTTGCGCCTTCCGCTTTTTTAAACCAAGTGACAACCGTCTCTTCAACTTCAATCACCATTAATATGTCATTTGCTGTCATCGCCATCAGGGCCGGTTATAAGCAAGTTCAAAGTGTGCTTGAGAACAGGGCCCAAATGATTAAAGGGCCCAAATTTTTTTATGTTTTCTTTATATATATAGCCCATATTTTGTACAGGCCCCAAAGTTTGGTAACAAACCCAATCACTTAACTGATTATAGGCCCAAACCTTTGACTCAAAATACAATCGGTCGCAGGAAATCAAAAGTCGCGTACTCGCGTGGTTCTTTGCTTTGCACCAGGCCACCAGGGATCTGATCAAAGTCATCAAATCAAACGCTGCAGGATTTCTGATCAAACTCATCAAACGCTGCACCAGGCCACCGGACATCCGCAATTCCGCATTCCGCAGATTCGCGAATCGCGATTCAGGAGAGGTATTGTTCAATTGTTTGTTGTCTTTTGATTGATGTTACTGTTGTTCCGAGTTACATATTGATTTCGAAAAACATTCATATTAAATCTATCACAAACATTGCTTCCAAAACATTCATATTTACTAAGATTATAATTACAAAATATAAACCTGCACCATTACTACCCTAATTGAACGTGAGAATAAAGCATTGTTAAATAATCTGTGAATTTGGAATATCTTACAAGGTTAAAGAAAGAAAAAGGATGGTAATGATGTTCCAGAGTTTTTTATATGGGGAGAAAGGGGAAGAAGAGAAGAGAATGAGGAGGTTTTTTATTCCTTATAAAGTTGGATTATTTTACAATAAGTGATCACTTCATTTTCCACCAACGGTCTACAATCATAATTCTTTTTGCTTGGGGTATGCTTTATATTTATACATTTATGCTACTGATTGAACAGGAACTATAATTGTTATCGAGTTTACGAGTCGCTAAGTGTTTTCATATAATTGAATGATTGATGAGTTTATGTTATATAAAGATTTGCGAATAGGGCCCACATTTTTTATCTCGAACAGGGCCAAATTTTTTTTTGGGATTTTCGGAGACGGCCCTGATCGCCATACTACAACTAGATCTTGAAATAGTCATCTTGAAACATTGTCATCGCGTCATGGCTTGAAACAGACTACAATATCTTTGAACAACTTAACAAATTTTGGAACATTGAATTTCCTTGAAAAAGACGAGCCATGAGTGAGCTTAGTTTAATAATATATAAACAAGCGGAGTTCGGGTTTAAGATTTTAACTCGGTTGGGTATTTGAGTCAAATTGAACTGGCTCTTTAAAAGCCAAGCTCGAGCCGACTTTAGTTCGGCTTGTGAACAGCCTTTGCTAAGTATCATCAACAAACAATCATTATACACAAGTAATTTTAAGTATAACATGCATGTTTTCATTATCAGATCATACATGTTCAAAAGGATATTTACAACTTTAGTTTGGGTATTACTTTTTCTTTAGATTTGATGATAATTTAGTTTAACCTTTTTGCCCAAGTTGTAATATCTACCTAAATGGATGGCCTATATTGGTCCTCACTTTATGGATAAGAAGACCCTTTACTTTATCACAACCTCTTGGGGCAGATTAATTTTTATCTTTTTCTTAATGTGGTTTTAGTAGCCTACAAAATTTCATACAATTTATTGTATAATAAATATTGAGCTACAAGATTTTTTAAGTAACATTTTTTTCTTCTAAAAACAGGGAACTCCAAAAAAAAAAAAAAAAACCCATCTTCTCAAAATAGAAAATCTTAACGTGTATACTTTCGAACGAATGCCAATTTTTTACATGTTACATAAAAAAATCTCATGATATGTTTGCAAAATCTCATGGTATGTTAAGTGGTGTATAGTAATAAAAACATAATTCAAAAGAAAACACGACATGATAAGTTAATTAATTACATATGTTACATACTTTAGCTTAGAATGCAAAATAAGTACACAAATTGTTTTCCGAAAACGATTGAAACAATAATAGAAAAACACAAAGAAAATTTAAGCATGATCAATGTATGCAAATGATCTGGTTGTAGGCACACAATCAATCATTAAGCCTTGTTCACTTTAAAACTGATCGTAGTACACGCAATAATGAAGCAATTACCGTGGACCAACAATTAGGTGTTGTACTTCAACCGCGAGTGTCCAACGAACTCGACAACCCCACGCCAACCATATACCCCAAGTTTCAACCCAAATCGACAAGTTTCTGTCACACTCGATGCCCACATATATCATTATACGGATTTACACCTTTGTCTGTAAATTCAACATAAAAACATTCTTCAATGGGTTTATTATATTAGTAATCACATAACTAAATGTACATTATTCACAATCCCACATGTAGTGTTATTATTATGATGTAAGTATGTAACCACTTGGAAATAATATTTATTCTATATATATATATCGTATATCGTAGAAAAGATATGACGGAACAAATTTTTTTACGGAACAAATTTGGGTGTAAAAAACTACCCCCTCGGGCGCGCCGTTTGAAATTTTTTTTTTTTACGAATGTTGTTAAAATATACGGATCTAGTTGTAAAAAAAAATCGTGGTCAACGCCCCTCCGTGGCACGTGGTTCTCGCGGTTCTCATAACTCGTGGTGGTTCTCATTCTAGCAGCTCCTTATATATATATATATATATATATATAGGATTAGGTTCAAACGTGAACAAATTTCAAAGAGTGAACTGCGTGAACTGATCTGAACCATTGATTCCATATACATTTAACAAGGGTAAGATTGTAACTTTATATAAATATTGAATTTAAATTATTGTCTTATTAATTTCAAAATCCTAACATATTTAAATCATCATCAGTTACCAAAATTTTCGACATCTACAAAACAATTACTTATTTTAAATATGTTAGGATAATCTTAACTTATTTTAATATTGTCATTGTTTTTGGTCATAGTAGCAAGATTCGAATTATAGTTTTAGTCTTTTTTTGGTTGAACTAGAGTTTTCAGTCATCTTTTTTATTGTGTATAACTCTTAACTCCGTAGTACACATGTGTACTGCTGTGTTCTATACATTCCAACACGATAGTACACATGTGTATAATACATGGTATAGTACACATGTGACCCGCAACATTGTTGTCTTAGCTCCGTAGTACACATGTGTACTGCTGTGTTCTACTGTTCTATACATTCCAACACGATAGTACACATGTGTATAATACATGGTATATTTACGGGATTTACTCTCTTATTATTGGAAATAATTTTCTTTCCTAGTTTTAAATGAGCAAAATAATATAATTACACTTCAACCCTTTTAATTTTAATAAAACAATAAAATCTAACCTATTAATTACAATCATGTCACCCCTTTAAATAATCAAGATCATATTAATCAGCGGTCAAGATTTGTTCACGCAATTCACTCTTGGGAGGTTGTTCACGCTGGAACCTTACCCTATATATATATATATATAGTGGAAGGTTCAAATGAGAAGAAATTTTTTGTAAGAATAAAAAGGAACAAACTTTAACCAATAAGAATGTTTTATTTTACTTCATTTAATTTTTGTATTTAATATAGGTGTAAGGGTATATTGGTAAAATTAGATAGATCATTAATTGTTAGTCTTCCTTTTTAATAGCTAATTAAATTAAATTTGTAACTTATTTTCAAAAAAAATATGTTTTCAAAGAAGAAAAAAATTAATTTAAGGTGTAGGATAAATTATGAGGTGTGTAGGATGAATTATGAGTTGTGTAGGATAAATTTCAATATGTGTAGGATAAATTTTAAAAAACGTGTAGGATAAATTTTGATGTGTCTAGGCAAAAATTTTAGTGTGGAGGATGATAATCTTTATGACTAATTAATTAGTCAAAAAGAATAATAAATGAGATGAGAGAAAACTATTTAATGTTTTACAATTGTACCATTTGTTCTTTTTCTTCTTAATTTAATTTTCTTCTCAAATGAACCTCCCCTATATATATATATATATATATATATATATACCATAAGAAGCTATATCGATTCAGAACCCTAAATATATATTAGAAGTCATATAACTATTTATAACTCTTGGATCAATTTGATCAATAGTTTAAAATCACTCTTTAGTCTTTAGTATATAAATACAAAAATTAATTAGTGATTTTAATTACATGAGCCAAGGAAGTATATAAATTTTGTCTGCATGTTTTTTTTGAACGGCGGACAGAAAATTTTATTCATTGTAGCAAGGTGCTACCACCATAATTACATCCAGTAAAGTTTACACCAAATCAAAAAATCTCTTACACCGAATGACAATACAAATTACATATTTATCTAAAGCAACTAAATCGACACCATTCTTCCCATGATAATTGTGACTCCTTTGAGCGGTTTTTAACCCACAAATACGCCATTGCCTTAACTTCCTCCAAGACTTTTACAGGATTCGGTGATCCTTGTCTGAAAACGACCTCATTCCTCATTCTCCAAATGCCCCAAAACGTAACCAAAACGATCGCATTAATAGTTTTTTTCTTTTTCTTCGAACTTGGGCTAAATCTGTGTAACTCTAGCAAATCTTTTTTACCAACTCAACATCTACTTGTCATTTTCTCTATTAAATATAGGCACCAACACCATTTATATCACTTGATCAATCATTTTCTACATTTGTCATCAGCTTATCCTCGACTTTTGTTTTTATCAGGTTCATAATTACAACCCTAAATAAATGTGTTCTTCAATTGGTTTAATGGATCCTCTTCATCTTGATCCTGTTTAGATTTTGATTTTTGCTTCACAATTGTAAATTTATTATTTATACTTAATCCACG
The DNA here is from genome assembly GCA_030545235.1 of Helianthus tuberosus. Classification (NCBI taxonomy): domain Eukaryota; kingdom Viridiplantae; phylum Streptophyta; class Magnoliopsida; order Asterales; family Asteraceae; genus Helianthus; species Helianthus tuberosus. Next base: position 175,670,872 of record CM060420.1, read on the forward strand.
AGAAATCCTAAATATGGAATGTTTGAAAGATAAAACTTGTAATATTATACTCTAAAAATAAATAAATAAAAAATAAAACCATATATCTAAATGTGTATAAAACGATTAAGTTTAAACTATAAAATCCCATACCCATTTATCTTTTTAAAGTTTTATATTCTGACATAAAATTCATAACCTAGGTTATGATATAAAACATTCAATAAAAAAATAAAAATAAAAGTAACCGAGTCAACTCGTGAATCCATCAAGGTGACTCGAACAAACTATGTTTAGCTGAACACGTGTGTTTGTCCGACATGAACACAATACCAAAAATTTCATGCTTGGTTATTTCCGTACGTTAGAAATTCACACCTCTAGTCATGTTAGACGTCAAGGTCATGGACACAACTAATCCACAAGACCAATGTGTAACAATGAATGAAGACCTTCGTAAACAAGTGAAAGAACTTTATAAGGATCATGTCAAGATCATGGAGTGACCATGATGCAAATTATGTAGGTTATATCAAACTATTCACCAAAAGATGCAACAATAAACGTTATTGGGTGACCCTATGATGAAGTAAGTCCTTGTTGAAGAACAAGTATTGAATGTGGGAATCATGTGGTCTAAGAAGTTCATTGACTTGATTTCTTGTCAAAACTTATAATATGTAAGTTAAAAATAGTTTGTTTATGTCGTGAGATAGTAAGCCATGTGCAACGTGTATCACGTGTATGAAATGTTGACTTGACCAAAAGTCAAGGTAAGTTGATGACCTTATTGTACAATTAGTCAATGAGATAATTTGGTCGCAACTTGATGGGCATTTGAGTTCTAAGGTGGTTCATTGACGCTATGATTTAAGCACCTATGCGTTGGGGAATTTTAAGAAACCGGACGATCAGAGAGACGTGTATTTACTCTCAGATCAAATTATTTCGGTGGTTCTACCGAATAATTCAATCGGATACAACTCTGATTTCGAGAATTAGAACAACATTATAGTGGTGTTTGTTTTTTGGCCAGAAGCGCTTCTGGCCACTTATGTCTGCGTCGCGCAGACGCGCGCAGACGCGCGCAGACGTTTCATGTCTGCAGCTTGTTTGTTTTCTCGCAGACCTTTCATTAAAAAAGGTATGCGAGACCTCTTCTTGGCACAGACATTGACCCAAGTCTTCTTGGCACAAACCTTTACCTCTTCTTCCACACCTCCACCCCCACATCCCCGCCACCACCTCCACCACCACATCTCTGCCACCACCGCCACCCCCACGTTCACCCATCTCCTCCACCCGACACCCCCAATCACCTCCACCATCAAAATCGCCGTCATCATCTGTTATCATCATCATCATCATCGAACATCATCGTCATCATCTTCATCGATCATCATCATCATCATCTCATCAACATCTTCATCGATCATCATCATCACCGCCGTTGTCACAGGAACCACAACCACCGCCATAACCGACACAGCCGCACCACCACTGCCGCCGTATACACCGCCGTCTCTCTCTCCTCGTACTCTCTCTCTCTGGATCTCTCTCCTCCCCCCCTCTCTCTCTCTCTCTCTTCAGAAACCCCCAAATCGAAACCCTTGAAGATGGTGAAATTAGGGTTTCGGTGGAGGTGGTTGACGACGGCTGAAGTGGTGGTGCTTGGCTTCGTGGTGGCGGTGGTGCTTGGTGGTTGCGACGGGGTTGGTGGGGGAGGAAGGAGGAGATGGTGGTGGTGAGCGTTAGGTGGTGGTGGTGGTTGCGACGGGGTGGTGGTGTCTGCGACAGGGTGGGTGGTGGTTGAAGTGGTGGTGGTTGGTTGTGGTGGTGGAGGTGGACGGTGGTTGTGGTGGTAGAGGGAGGCACAGAGAGAGAGATCAGAGATGTTCTGTGTGTTTTTTGTGTGTGTGTTGAGTGTGAAGAGGTTTTTATATATATAAAAAAAAAACAAACCCTCTTTTTCTTGCAGACTGCAGACATTTGGTCCACCTCTTCTCCTGCAGATGCCTGCAGATGTGGTCCGCAGACTGCAGACCTTTTCCCGTAGAAAAAACAAACAGCACCTATGTGTGTGTAGAATTCGTAAGAACCAGTGTAAGGCCAAAAACACAGTTTCGAATTTTTGGGGATGATCTGCAGATAACTGCTCCTAGGCAACTCGAATGCTTGGAATTATAACAACTCGAACAAGCGTGCACTCTCGCACCTCCGAACTTGTTCGATGTGTATCATAATTCCCTTTGGTCACCAAGTTAATCCCGATTACACTAAAATATCTAATAATACGATGACCGTCAAGTGTTAAATTCTCAAGCAACTTTTGAAAATAAGGCCCCATTTCACACACAATTTAAAGTATCTTTTTGTTTAAGCTAAGTTGTAAGTTGTAACCATAAGCACGTTATAGTTAGAAAATCGTTTTAAGAGACTTCAGAATCGAATTTTTAATGAGATATACTTTTTTTTTTTTACTTCTATTCGTTATAAGGGGCACTAATATTATTAATAAATAAATAACTTGTATCTTATTGTAAATAATTCTCATACGTAATATTTGTATTTAGGTATTCTATAGTTCTAGAAGGTCAAATCTAGTTGTAACTTCTCCTCCTTATTCTCCTATTCTTGTTGTATACTGTATTTAAATATTCTTGTGATTAATGAAAAGATTGAGTTTTCCTTTTGCAACAATATACAATTCTACATGGTAATCAGAGCTTGAATCATCTCTCACGAGAATTCGATCCACTTTCCATCACAACTTTTTTTTTTTTCTTATTCAACCTCATCCATGGCAAATCAACCTATCGTACAACTTACTGCCTCCAACCACTTTCCAATCAAACGCACTTCCAGCAACTTTCCCTCATGGCGCAAACAGGTTCTCTCAACCCTTATCGGTCTTGAACTCGACCACCACATCACCGGCCAATCAACCACACCAGCCAAAAATCTGGTCACCGGTGATGTCACAAAACCGAACCCGGAATATCTCCGGTGGTTCCGCCAAGATCAGATGATCATCAGCGCCCTTCTTGGCAGCTGTTCTGATCAAATCATGCCTCTGATCTCCTCTGCTGCAACAGCCCGCCAAGCCTGGGATGTTCTCAACTCGAGTTACGCCAATAGCTCTCGCTCCCGTATCGTCTCGCTTAAATCTCGCCTTGCTAAAAACCCAAAAGGCTCTCGTTCTATCACGGAATTTTTACATGATATGAAGTCCATCTCTGATGACTTGGCTCTTGCTCAAAGTCCTATTGAGGAAGAAGATCTAGTGGTTCATTGCATGAATCAGTTGGGTGACGAATATGCTGCTTTTGTTGCCGCACTCAAAACCCGTGACACTACCATCACCTTCCCTGACCTCTTTGACAAGCTTCTAGATCATAAACGCACTCTCAAAGAAACCACTCTTGAAACACTACTCACAATTGTCAACCAAACTCAATGCCAGCCTTCTCGCTCCCACAATCGACCTTCTCCTGACAGCCGGTACAACCGATCAACCCAACCTGCCTATTCACCTAACAACCGCAACCATTGGACTTCCAGATCAGCCTCTCATATGCCTCGTACAAACCGAACCCAAGCCTACTGCCAGTTCTGTAACATACCGGGTCATGAAACGAGGGACTGTCGCAAGCTTGGACGTTTCCTCCGTGAAAACAATGTTACTGCTCATGCCAACTCGTCGCCATCCGCTCCGGTTGTCAATGTAACTTCCCCGCAACCAGCTGCTATGCCTCCGACTTGGATGTGGGACACCGGCGCCTCATCCAACACCGCACCAAATTCGAACTCCGTGCCCGTTCTTTCCGAATACGGTGGCCCAGATGAGATTGTCCTTGGGAACGGTAAAACACTTCCTATTACACATATCGGTCACACCACAATTCCCACACAATCACGCACACTTTACTTAAACGATGTTTTAATTGTTCCTCATTTACGAAATCATCTTATCTCCGTTGCTAAAATGTGTCGAACTAACCAAGTTTCCGTTGAATTTTTCCCTTTTCATTTTTTGGTCAAGGATCTACGCACGGGGGCGCCTCTCATGCGGGGAGTGAACGTCAATGATGTTTACTACGGACCAATTGCCTCATCTCCTCAAATAAATGCAACAACAACAGGATCTTTACTCGCGTGGCATCACACCCTTGGACATCCCTCGTTCCAAGTTTTCAAGTCTTTAATTACTAAATTAGGACTCCCTTGTAATAAAATGTCACATGATTCATTTCATTGTAAATCCTGTTCATTGAATAAAAGTCATAAAACTCCATTTGGCCAAAATTCTTTTGTTGCTTCAAAACCGTTAGAACTTGTTTACTCGGATGTTTGGGGACCGGTTCAAACTTCACTAGATGGGTATAAATATTATGTTATCTTTGTTGATTTCTTTTCTAAATTTGTATGGCTATACCCACTTAAACGCAAATCGGAAGTATCTATCATTTTTCCTCAGTTCAAAACACTAGCGGAAAAGTTTTTTAAGACGTCTCTCATCGCCTTATTCACCGATAACGGTGGCGAATATGTCGCTCTTTCACCCTATCTCACATCTCAAGGCATCTCGCACTACACCACCCCACCTCACACACCCGAGCAAAATGGGGTAGCCGAGCGTCGCTACCGTCACATTGTTGAAACGGGTCTTGCGCTACTTCATTACGCTCACTTACCTTCTCACTTTTGGCCTCATGCTTTCCAAACCGCCACATATTTAATAAATCGCCTTCCAACCTCCATTCTAAACAACACGTCACCTTTTAACGTATTGTTTCACACCAATCCTACCTATTCTAAATTAAAACCTTTCGGTTGCCTTTGTTATCCGTGGCTACGACCCTACACCTCATCCAAACTCCAACCTCGCTCCAAGGCATGCGTATTTCTAGGCTACTCCCCATCAAAATCCGCATACAAATGTCTTGATCCGGCCACTAACCGGCTTTATCACTCACGTCATGTGCAGTTTATTCAACATATTTTCCCTTTTAAGGAAACAAACTCAAACCCTGTGTCATTTGATTCTTTTTTTTTCCTTCCCAAAATACATCAGCCACTCCCATACATATTGTTCCCTCATGCGAACCCACTCCACCCTCTCAACCAAATCCTACCAATCCTACTATTCCACCACCTTTTCTCTCTCCATCTATACCTTCATCTACCTCAGCCACCACTTTTAACACTTCACCAATTCCCAACTCACCCGAACAAACCCCACATGCACTAGCTTTATCAATTCCACCACCTTTTCTTTCTACTCCCACCAACCAGTCGACATCCCAACCAGTGGCGGATCCAGCCGGAGAAATCACTGGGTTCCTTTTTCCAAATCATACAAGGTTTACACTACAAAAAAACGTTTTTTTCTAAATCATACAAGATTTACACTACAAAAAAACGTGTTTTTCCAAAAAGACTGGGTTCCTGGGAACCCGGTCTTTGTATACTGGGTCCGCCCCTGATCCCAACCTTCCCCTCCACCTACCTCAGTAAATCTCTCATCCTCCCTCAACTCACCTGAACAAACCCCACATGCACTAGCTTCTCCAGTTACCCAATCACCCAACACCCACACGTCATCCACTCTTACACCTTCCTCATCCCGACCTCCTCGCCAACCCAAGCCAAACCCAAAATATTTCAATCCAAATTTCATCAACTCCACCACCTTACACCCTCTGTCACCGTCCATCGAACCGACAACATATACTCAAGCGATGAAGGATCCCGAATGGCGCCATGCTATGGATCTCGAGTTTAATGCTCTTCTCCAAAACAACACGTGGGATCTCGTTCCTCATACAACCCAACAACCCATTGGTTGCAAATGGGTATTTCGGATCAAACGAAAACCCGATGGTACCATTGACAAGTACAAAGCTCGTCTTGTTGCCAAAGGGTTCCACCAACAATATGGCAAAGACTACTTCGAAACCTTTAGTCCGGTAACAAAACCGGTTACTATTCGTACCATCCTTTCCATTGCTTTATCTCAAAGGTGGTCCTTACGCCAACTAGACGTCAACAACGCATTTCTTCATGGCACACTTCATGAAGATGTGTACATGGTCCAACCGCCCGGTTTTGCTAACACCCAGTTTCCGAGTCATATTTGCAAACTTCGAAAGTCGCTTTACGGACTCAAACAAGCACCACGTGCTTGGTACAATGAGTTAGCTTCTTTTCTTCTTGACTTTGGCTTCAAGAAATCCCTCTCGGATGCCTCCCTCTTCATCTACCATCACAACGCCGTCACATGTTACTTTCTTGTCTATGTCGATGATATCGTTCTCACGGGTAACAATGATTGTTTCCTAAATCACTTCATTCAGGCCTTGGGTGCAAAGTTTTCCATTAAGGATCTCGGCTCCTTACACCACTTCTTAGGGGTCGAGGTTATTCCAACTCCCAATGGTCTTTTTCTTTCTCAACATCGACACATTCAAGATATTCTCACCACCTTCAAAATGGATGGTGCCAAGGATGTCCTCACTCCTCTTAGTGTCTCGGATACTCTCTCATCCAATGACTCATCGCCATCCGCTGATCCGACTCAATACCGTCAACTTGTCGGTACTCTACAATATCTCGCCTTCACCCGTCCGGACATCTCCTTTGCCATTAATAAACTATCCCAATTTATGCACAATCCTTGCCAATCTCACTGGCAATCTCTAAAACGGGTTCTTCGATACTTGAAAGGAACGGTGCACTACGGGTTATTCTTAAACAGAAATTCCTCTCTAGATTTGCGCGCTTTTTCGGACTCTGACTGGGGTGGGATCAATGACGGGGGTCGCTCTACAACGGCCTACTTACTGTATCTCGGTTCAAATATCATATCTTGGAGGTCTTCACGACAGAAAACCGTATCGCGCTCCTCCACGGAAGCGGAATACAAAGCTGTTGCTAATGCTGCTGCTGAGGTCTCATGGGTTAAAAATCTACTTTGCGAACTTGGTATTAAAAGCACCAAAACACCGACACTATTCTGTGACAACACGGGAGCTACGTACTTATGCGCGAACCCGGTATACCACTCTCGCATGAAACATATTGCCTTGGACTATCATTTTGTTCGTGAACAGGTTAATGCTGGCACACTACACGTTTTACATGTGAGCTCCAAAGATCAGTTGGCTGATGCTCTAACGAAACCGCTCCCACGCTCAACCTTCTTACATATCCGCACCAAGATGGGAGTATCCAATGGATCCTCCATCTTGCGGGGCGTATTAATAAATAAATAACTTGTATCTTATTGTAAATAATTCTCATACGTAATATTTGTATTTAGGTATTCTATAGTTCTAGAAGGTCAAATCTAGTTGTAACTTCTCCTCCTTATTCTCCTATTCTTGTTGTATACTGTATTTAAATATTCTTGTGATTAATGAAAAGATTGAGTTTTCCTTTTGCAACAATATACAATTCTACAAATATAAAGTTATGTGATATGTGTAGTTGACAAAACAATTATAAATGAATTGGAATTCATCACTCTTGTCATCGCCAATGAAATTATTAGTCCCCACCACCACCGCCACCACCACTACCACCATCATGTCGGTGATGGTGACGATGACAATGATGGTCAGGAGAACATGGAAGATGGTTGTGGTAAAGACTGGTAGGCGGTAACAACAACATCTGACGGTAGCGTGGGGAGTCAAAAATTATAATTTCTACTAATTAACCGCGTATATTAAGTTTCATTCACCACTTGGCGTTAAGAAAAGGCTTATGAAAAACTATTACTTATCACACTCTTTCAAACTATTAGTTATCATCAGTTTATTGAATGTTAATTAATCCAGTAACTAATAGTCATTATTCTTGTCACTTATGACTATTAATTATCACTCAATATGCATCAAATTATTAAATGCTATAATAACTTTTAATATAATTGAAGGGTGGTCCATATATATTTGTGTTATACTTTCTAAGATGCACCCATAAACAACACCGGAAATTATATAAAAAAGTTTGAATATCAATACCAACCGGAATGACTTTTGTTTGATCCTTTTATTTATTTGAACCATACAACGTGCCAAATTCTTTTTGTGTTGTACACTTGTACCATAAAAATGTTTTTTTTTTTTACTTTCTACAAACTTTTCTTTTCTTGTTAATAATTTAATACACTTGCTTAGAGTACTGCTGAGGCCTGTGAATGTGATTTAAAAAGTTATTTACCGTTTACAAACAAAATGATAAGTATTAGTTTAGTTATCTAATTGTTGAACCGCGATTTAATTGCAATGTTAGCCGTCAAGACGACGAAAGCAAAAGAATACCGTTAGCCTTGTAAAAAGAAAATTTTCATAACTTGTTAGGGTGCACGAGTTATCATTTGACAGTAAATAGTAGTAATAGAGAGAGATATATATAGAGAGAGAGGGGGGAGAGTAATTGTATGTAATGAATATGTACCCGTAGGTTGGCATAGTGGTGTAGGAATATCTCAAAATGTTAGTTTTTTTAAGTTGATACTCTATCGAGGTTCAAATTATTAGTTGGTCAAAAATCGTCTACACGTTAGGAAAATGTCGAATTATTAGCCGAAAAAGGATACTAAGATCGTCTGGATGTTTGGAATTTGTCTGGGTGACTTGGATTATTTGGATGTAGGACATTGTATCATATATATTCTCTATATATAATGTACATGATAAAGAAAACATTCTTATGTATTAAATATTAGACATAAACTATTATGAAGTCACATTTTTGTTTACTTAAGTCAACAATTATGTTTACAAGTATAGTTTATTTTGGGCTAATAACATATTAATAATGTAACACCACCTCAAACTTTGATTTTTATATCAAATTTCTAGACGTTTTGATATTAAAAATCAAAACATAAATATAGTACCATACATATTAATATCGAGAAAAACTAAAACTACATATTTTGCGAGTTAAAGCACAAAAACGTGTTAGTTTAGTTTGGTATGGAACTATTTTCACTTTTATATCAGTATTGACTTTGAATTCCAAAACACGCCAAGCAAAGCTACCGAGTAGCGCGTATGTCCGGCATAACGTCGCCTAAAATAAGCCAATGAGGTACTGGTGACGTGATTGGGAAAAAACTGGTGTTTCTTGTGACCCAGGTTCGACTCTCACTCTCCCCATTATTTTTTATGGCATCCAGGTGAAGGACGAATACTGGTGGCGCCGATTCGTCTTGGATAGGAGGCAAGGTTTTACTAATTATTCCACTGTCGTGCCTTCGGGCGGGTGGATGTCGGGTTTCCGCGCATCTGGGAGAGTCAAGGGGCTGACGACAGTCGAGTAGTCGACCTTGGCCACAACGCCCGGTGTCATAATGGTTGACACGTCGTTCCTTGCCATTAAAAAACGTCGCCTAAAATAAAGTGTTTTAATACACGCGTTTCCATTGAAATATATTAATAATAATAATAATAATAATAATAATAATAATAACGACAATTTATTACTATATTGTTTTGATTTACGAAATATTTTAAATTTACGTATGTCGGCTGGTAATTATGAGTGATTTTTTTAGTTGATAGTTCTTAAAAGGAAAAATTACACTTTTCGTCCTTTATGTTTGTATCGGATTACAATGGATAACCTTTAACTTCAATAATTACAGCCACAGTCGTTTATTTGTAAAACTCGTTACACCTTAGGTCCTTTAACCCTAACCTGGTTAAATTTTTTAGTTAAATATAACATGTGCCTTGCACACGAGGATAAATTAGTAATTTTACTAATATATTTAAATTAAACAAAACACATCTATTTGTTCAGATCTCTTCTTCTTCGATCAAAACCTGCAACTTCAATCTTCTTTTTCTGCAACAAGTTTAACATGCAGATCTCAAATGAGAAACAATCAGAAATACAAACACGAATAACAATCAACATCAATTATCATGAATCGGTTTATACTCCAAATTCAATTAACACTTATCAGTAACTCAATTCTAATTTATCAGAATTTCTGAATCAAAACAGATCTGAAAGTACATGAATCATCACTTCTTCCTATATTTGAATAAGAACAATCTGCAACTTCTATTATAAACAAGCAACGATTTTTTCATTTCAGATCTGAAACGATTCCATATGACATCCTCTTTGTCACACCGAAATTTATCAAAAATCAAACGAGATCGATCTAATTTCACCGAAACTCATTGAAAAACTCAAACGATACACCGAAAATCAATCTAAATACGTCGAAATCACACCGAAACAATCCGAAATCTATCTGATTCGCACACGATTACAAACGAATCATCTTAACATCATAAAATTAGGTCAAAATTGAATAAATATCAAAATCCGGATCAAATTATCGGAGACCACAACTAAAAAAACAAAGACAACCAAACAATCAGAGACCACAAATGCAAATCCAACAATAACTCACCTGATTAAACTCCAAAACATCAGATTTAAACCTACCATGTTCGATCGGTTTCTCAGAGTAATCCATCGAATTTGTTGCCAAGATTTCAAGAAACAGAGTAGAAGATATTTTTGCAGATCTGCGATTTCTTATTTCTGGGTTCTCATCACCCCTCTAGCATCTCTCTACTGCTGCAATCGAGCAAGAAAAGAGGGATAAAGACGAAGAGATGAAGAATGTTAAACGGTAGAGGTGCTAGGGCGGTGGCGATGTTAGGGCGGTGGCGGTGCTTACGACGGTGGTGGTGGCGGTGGTGAATGGTGATGCTAGGGCAGTGGTTCAACAGATAAAGAAGATGAAGGGCATGTTTGGCTTAGCTTATTTTCAACTTTTGAAAAGTCATTTTGGCCAAAATAAGTCAGGAATTCCTGACTTTTGGCAAATCCCTCTCACAAACAAAGAAAAACCAAACACTTTCAAAAGGACTTTTGCCCTTCAAAAGTCCTTTTACCCTCAAAATAAGGAACCCCAAACACCCTCGAAGTGAGTTTGTGTTTATATTCATGTTTTTTTTTATTTTTTGTTTTTAGGTTTTTGTTTTATTTATAAATAAATATAAATATACTTTTATATAAAATGGTAGGGTAAAATGACAGAAATACCCTCATGTGCTTTGCACATGACTAGCCTTAACTGATAATTTTAACAAGGTTAGTGCTAAAGGACCTATGATGTAATGCTTTTAACAAAAAAAGGACTGCGACTGTAATTATTGAAGTTAAAGGCTATCCATTGTAATCCGATACAAACATAAAGGACGAAAAGTGTAATTTTTCCTTCTTAAAATTTACTATAAGCTTGGTGAAAACACAAAAAAATAATTTTGATTTTTTGGAAATGGTTATTTAACGTGAATCTAACATAATGTTAAACTTGTTTCAAGTGAAATAATCAATTGTGTTACTCGTGAGTATGTACATCGTCCCAAAACAATAATATAATAGGGGTCTAACTCACATTTGGGTGTGACTATATAAATTGTACTAATGCCCTCCTGAACCCCGAATAATCAAGCCTCTGTACAAAGTTCACATATGAGGATGTCATTAAACTATGGACGCATACTATCATGCTAAGTGCATACATTACACTGAGCACAAACTCTAACTTGGAGCACATACTAGTGCTCACATGCGTGAACTTGCCCAAGGGCACATACTTAATACGAAGCGCAAACTATATCCCAAACACCTATTATAGACAAGAGTGCATACAATTAACAAGAGTGACCCAAGTGTACACTTTGAGTATGTGCTAAACCGAATGAGCGTAAACTATAAACAAAGTGCATACCAAAACAAAAGCGCATACTATGTAATGAAGCATGAACTTCAACACAAGCGCAAACTTTGAGCTGAGTTTTAAGTGGCGGCTATGATTCTAATCTTGTAAACGAATCAAGATTCCAACTTAATACATCCATAGGGTTCAAAAATCAATTCTACAACATTCCCATGAAAAAACCATTCATGTAAAACCGAACTTTATCAATTTTTATCCAAAAAAAAAAACACCCGTTCACTCGTAAAACAAGGTATAAACATGGTGAATTCTTATCTTTTGAAATTATGAAGATCAACAATCATTCTTTTATTGTTTCCTTCGATTTGGAACACGAATCCGATTGAATCTGATCTCTCTCTCTACCTTTCTCTATCTAAGTTGCAAGGCATCAGGATAAGTTACGAAGGATTAGGGTTTTTCCCAACCTTTTTACACCCATGCATGTTACCTTTGTTGCTTATTTTCCCTTATGGGTTTTCCATTCTTAATTCTTTTTTAGGTATTAATTTCTTTTAATTTAATATTTCCATCATTTTATAAAAGACCTATACTCTATTAAATCTATTAAATATTGAGGTGTTACATCCAATGTTTGTGTATATATAGAGATAGATAAATAAATTTATAGAGAAAGAGTGAGAGATTGTAATAGACTATTTAAGCATATTTTATCTTTATTTGTGTAATATTTAAATGTAAATTATTAAACTTAAGCGTTTGTGAAAACTTGTATTGGAGACAATGTGATAATACATTGGACTTTTTCATCCTCATCTTCTGCTATCTTCATCTTCGTTTGACCTATCTTCATCTTCGTTTGATGTTCAACCCAATTATCGATCATAGTAGATTCACACAATAATATCTAAAGTTAATTTCATCACACATGGGTTTCTATTTCATTGCCTTCACACACACATATTTCAAACACCAAACACATTTAAAAGGTTAAAATGATGTGTGTGGTAACAAGTACAACATAAATAAACTGGTTGTATTAAAAAAAATTTAACAAGCATGGTAAAATAATATATATATATATATATATATATATATATATATATACATATATAGGAAAGGGATAGCTAGGAAGAAAACCCATATTAGTTAAGAAAACTAATAAACCCAAATGAATGGACCCTCTTTTGTCACGTGTTACACATTTTAGCAGACTGTGTTACGTGTAGTAGCTTTTGCAGACTTTTAGCTTATTCTGATAAAGTAAAAGTTGTTATGTAACACGTGGCAGCCTCTTATTATTACACGTAATACGTCTGCAGAAAGTTGTAACACGTGGCATAAGGAGGTCCATTCATTTGGTTTTCTTAGTTTTCTTAACCAATGTGTGATTTCTTCATATAATTGCCCTATATATATATATATAGGGTCAGGATTTAGAGAAAACGGTAGAAAGTGTGAGAACGGTGAGAACGCTTATTGATCGTTCGATCAAAACAATCTATGGACTAGATTGGCGCGGTGGCATTTTAGTAAATAACACCAATTTTATTACGTGGACGCGCTTCATTAAGGGCAAAAAAGTAAAACACCATTCCTCACATAAAACTCCATTGAAAAATAAAACGCAAAATAAATACAAAACGCCAATTTTATCACTGCGTACTTTTTTCTGTGTTTTTATTTAAGCTCTCTGGCTACAAAAAAGCCAAAAAATATGAAACATCATTATATATAACGGAAAAGCTTACATCCGGATAAATGTTAATTACGTTTTTTGTTATAAAAATAACATCCCGCCTAAACTACGCGCCAAAAAAATCTATAAATAGAAACGTCTTACCACCTTCCGTTTATCACACCAAAAAAACACAAAAAAACACACAGTGGTTGCTAAAAAAATTTACAACTCAATGTAAAACGCCAAAAAATACGACATCAAACATCTTTTCTTTGATCCTTAGTAATGTTCTGCATGAAGCTTCATTTAATGATTTGTTACGTGAGTGTAGTAAGATTTTGCTGCATGAGATGGACAAAATTGAAAAAAGAGGGAATGATATTTCACTTATTTTGCTCCAAAAACCTGATGCGTGCGAAGTGTTACTTATTTTAGGTGTGTATTTTAAGCCCTTTTTAACACTTATTTTAGCCAAGTTTTAAATTTATAAAACACGATATTTCACTAACACTAAACACACATATGGGCAAGTGCACCCATCGTTGAGTGTAGTATAGCGTTGGTAAGATACCGAGGTCGTCCAAGGACACAAGAGCTTTTAGTACCGGTTTATCCTCAACGTCTAACCAAAATAAAAGTTTAGAAAAATGTTTTAAACTAAGAAAAATAAAACTAACTAAAATGCTGAAAATAAAAATAAAAGAAAAACAGATAGACAAGATGAATCACTTGGTTCCGACTCGTATCTAGTATAACCTTTGATTATTTCCGCACTTTTGCACATAATTAAGAGATTATCTTAGTTATTGTAGTAGGCCCCTCTTTTGAAGGCGACGTTACCCTCACCCCAGTAGTTTGAGTCAGCAGGGATACAATCCTAAAAGGGTGGATTATTGGAAGATAATGAATTAAGTTATTAATGCAGTATTGTGGTAGGCCCCGCTTTTGGCGGTGACGTTACCCTCGGCTAAGTAGTCTGAGTCAGCAGGGATACAGTCCTAAATAGCCGGGTTATAGTATTAATAGTAGTTAACTTATGAGGGGATCAAAGAGTTTGGACCCCCGCCATCCAATACCGTGAAGTATTGAAGGAGGTCCTACTAAATTTGACCCAGGTCCATTGCAGGACCTCTAAACGCTGAACAATGGCAAGACCTTTACCAAACCGTTCCCTTAACCCCCTACCAGGTAGCCAACATACCTCCATATAGACCGTGGAGATATGAATGGTGAAAATCATTTATTTTATATAGACAGTAAAATAATGCCAAGACACCACGGACAAACGATAAGGAAAGATCACCTTCAACATAAGTAACTAGTTATTAAAGTCATTAATACAAAACCAAATAAAAAGTGCAAAAGATTAGAAATAAAAAGTATTATACTAGACACTTTGTCTTCACCAAGTGATGTAAGAGACTTAGGCAAACATGGCCTTGATTGTCAAGAACTCTTACGATCAATCTTGGATCCCGAGACGACTCACACACTCTACGATGGACAATGGATGATGGTGTTGTGATGGTGGTGGGTGGTGGATGAAGTGTGAGAGAGGTGGTGTGCCAAGGGATGAGATGAAATGAATCCAAGCACTCCTATTTATAGGCTGAACAGAGAGCTGGACACGGCCCCGTGTCCGCTGGGCACGGCCCCGTGTCCGTCTGACAATCTCTCTCCTCATTAATTGTAATTCGCAATTACAATAAATGCGCCTGCTGTACTTTCGACACGCTCCCGTGTCCGCTGAGCACGGCCCCGTGGTGGGCACCTAGGATGGTATGAGTGAAAATCCCAGGGATCTCTGTCAATTGAGGTGGTCAAAATGAGCAGGAATCAGGCTGCATTTAAAGAAAACGACAGCGCACTGGGCACGGCCCCGTGTTGATTGGACACGGCCCCGTGTTCAGAGGAAATCCTGACACATTTTGTCCGTATTCTGACCAAATCAGCAGAGAATCTTTTAGTGAGCACGGGGGCGTGTTGACCTGGACACGGCCCCGTGTCTGGAGGCTGCTTTATGGAGTTTTGCTACTTCAAGGATCTCATCGATATCGGGCGGTTCCTTACTGGTTGGAACAACCCCAAAGTGCCTAATATACCTTAATTGCCCCAGACTAAGGCGAGAACGCAAGAGGTTGTCGGTGAGGGTAATTCCTATTTTTTTTCTAGGTGGACAAGTCCAACCCTTTTCCGGGCTCTTGTTAAAGAAGGTGTATGCCGAATCGCTCAGGTCTATGTATGCACCGAACGAAGTCGATGGAGAGTCCTTCACGGCACAATCGACACAGGGACGACTATCGTCCAAGTCTTTGCTAGGCATGAAGGTATTTTCGGGAGCAACGAGGTTGTCGGAATGCGGTTCCAACATTTCTTCATGGGTATCGTCTTGGGGTGGATCAATAAAATCCTTCCCAAGCTCTTCTAACCATTTCAGAATTAGATCTTCTAGTTGAAATAACTCGCCAATGAGCATTTCCCCTAGAATATCTGGCTGGGCGCATTCGAGGGAGAAATAGTGCTTATTTTTACTTTCGCCCCTCTTAAGGTTGTGAGAAGTTGGTGGGTCCATGTAGTGGGGCCTATAATTTAGGAAGTAGCATTTTACTTCTTCATGTTCGCCACCACATAATTGACACCACGTACCATAAGAGTGCCGAAAGTAAAAATAATTACTATCACTCATGTTTATGTCAGAAATTACCAACCGCCGGGATCTAACGGTTCTGTTTTCAGTAACTGAAACTTGGGCACGGGGGCGTGTTGAGTGGGCACGGCCCCGTGTTCAGCTTACTGTCTGATGTAAAACAGGATTGCCAGTTCCAATGATTGAGCACGGGGGCGTGTTCAGCGGGCACGGCCCGTGCTGAGCTCTGCAGAAGCTGAAAAACTAAGAAAAACCTAAAAAAAATAAAAAGAAAGATAAAAGATGATTAGGCCGTTGATTCCTAACTTTCTTAAAATCCTTGTGTCCCCGGCAGCGGCGCCAAAAACTTGATGCGTGCGAAGTGTTACTTATTTTAGGTGTGTATTTTAAGCCCTTTTTAACACTTATTTTAGCCAAGTTTTAAATTTATAAAACACGATATTTCACTAACACTAAACACACATATGGGCAAGTGCACCCATCGTTGAGTGTAGTATAGCGTTGGTAAGATACCGAGGTCGTCCAAGGACACAAGAGCTTTTAGTACCGGTTTATCCTCAACGTCTAACCAAAATAAAAGTTTAGAAAAATGTTTTAAACTAAGAAAAATAAAACTAACTAAAATGCTGAAAATAAAAATAAAAGAAAAACAGATAGACAAGATGAATCACTTGGTTCCGACTCGTATCTAGTATAACCTTTGATTATTTCCGCACTTTTGCACATAATTAAGAGATTATCTTAGTTATTGTAGTAGGCCCCTCTTTTGAAGGCGACGTTACCCTCACCCCAGTAGTTTGAGTCAGCAGGGATACAATCCTAAAAGGGTGGATTATTGGAAGATAATGAATTAAGTTATTAATGCAGTATTGTGGTAGGCCCCGCTTTTGGCGGTGACGTTACCCTCGGCTAAGTAGTCTGAGTCAGCAGGGATACAGTCCTAAATAGCCGGGTTATAGTATTAATAGTAGTTAACTTATGAGGGGATCAAAGAGTTTGGACCCCCGCCATCCAATACCGTGAAGTATTGAAGGAGGTCCTACTAAATTTGACCCAGGTCCATTGCAGGACCTCTAAACGCTGAACAATGGCAAGACCTTTACCAAACCGTTCCCTTAACCCCCTACCAGGTAGCCAACATACCTCCATATAGACCGTGGAGATATGAATGGTGAAAATCCTTTATTTTATATAGACAGTAAAATAATGCCAAGACACCACGGACAAACGATAAGGAAAGATCACCTTCAACATAAGTAACTAGTTATTAAAGTCATTAATACAAAACCAAATAAAAAGTGCAAAAGATTAGAAATAAAAAGTATTATACTAGACACTTTGTCTTCACCAAGTGATGTAAGAGACTTAGGCAAACATGGCCTTGATTGTCAAGAACTCTTACGATCAATCTTGGATCCCGAGACGACTCACACACTCTACGATGGACAATGGATGATGGTGGTGGATGATGGTGTTGTGATGGTGGTGGGTGGTGGATGAAGTGTGAGAGAGGTGGTGTGCCAAGGGATGAGATGAAATGAATCCAAGCACTCCTATTTATAGGCTAAACAGAGAGCTAGACACGGCCCCGTGTCCGCTGGGCACGGCCCCGTGTCCGTCTGACAATCTCTCTCCTCATTAATTGTAATTCGCAATTACAATAAATGCGCCTGCTGTACTTTCGACACGCCCCCGTGTCCGCTGAGCACGGCCCCGTGGTGGGTAATAGAAGCTTCTATAGGTTTGTCTTTTCTGCTGCTCCTTGGGCACGGCCCCGTGCTGGCTGAGCACGGGGCGTGTTCAGTCTTCTGTTTTCTCTATTTTGCTTTGGAAGGTGCCGTTGAGGGTTCGGGCAGTCCACTAATATTCCTTTTCTTGTATTTATGTTGGATTTAGCTGTCTTTTTGCTTCTTTTGCGTTTTTGAGCTCATTTAATCCTGAAAATACAAAAGGAAGACAAAAACACTCTTTTTCCAATATTAGTACTAAAAAAGGATTAGTTTTATGCCTCATTTGATGTAATTTATATGTTGCATTTTACACACATCAGAAGCCTTGTTCAAGCCTTTCTCACCATCATTCTTCATCATCCTTACACTAAGATTTCTACCCTAGCCTTGTGCTAGTAGTAAGTCTCTTCACGCTCTTGTTTCCTCTTGTTATTTGTTATGATTCATAGTAGGATGATGTTGATAAATCACAAATGCTAAAACACTAAAAATATGAACTTGAAACTCTACATAAAAAGCCCTACATAAAAAGTTTGTATGAAGTTGAAATCAGGTTGGTTTAGGGTTGGTTAAAGAATGATTGAGGTTTGAACATTAAATCATTGATAAACCATGGTTAGGACCTTTGTTGATGCGTTTTTAGTGACTTCTACAATGTAAACAGCTTGCCGATTGAAATTTCCAGCCAACTTCAACAGGCTGTAACTGGGTCATTTTTAATCGAAAAACTGAATTTCTGGAGTCTAAATTGTGTAATTTTGAATAACCGAACAAATGGCACAAATACACTTTTTCAAAAATTTATATATTTCGGTCTTAGAGACTGAGGGAGTTCAATCTTAGAGATTGGGAAAGAATTAGTCTTAGAGACTGGGAGGTTGGTCTTAGAGACCAGGGTAGTCTGAGAGGCTAGGGAGTTCAGTTTAGAGATTTGGAGGAATAGTCTGGGAAGATTAGGATACATACATGATTACATTGTTATTTGTTTACATGCTTACCTAATTTATGTGCATATGTTGTGGATGTGTTACAGACACCATGGCATCTTCTGGCAGTGGAGTATCTAACACGAGCGACCCGATGGCCTTTACTTCTGATGACGAGATGGCCACAGACTCGGGAGTTTACACTTCAGACTACACGAGCACCGATGAAGACGATTTTCAGCCTTTCGCCCTACCGGACTTCGGGGAGGACATGCCCTTAGCTGATGGCCCGCTAGGAGAGGATCTACCCCTTGCCCCGATCCCTGCTCCTCTCCCTTTTGCAGCAGTTCCCTTTGAGGAACCACCTCTCGACGTGTTACCCGATGACGATATCATTCTACCCATCGAGGGTCCCCCGGAGGGAGACCAGCATGGTGGGGCCCCGATGGAGGACGATGCTCCGCATGCTGATATCCCAGTTGTTGACCCCGTTGTTCCTATGGTTGAGCTTCCTGACATGGAGGTTCATTCCGATTCGTCAGCCTCAGATTCCGTTGAGTCAGTAGCTTCCTCTTACCCACCCTTGGGATTCGGTAACTTCCCTCGTATTAACTACGATGAGGAGACAAATATGGAGGATTAGTTGGTTCCTGAGGAGCAGCTTGCTGAGGCTCCTGTTCTCCCGGATGATCAGGATCCTGCTATGCCTGCTGATCGTCCGCCTGCTCCCGTCATTCCAGAGCCCGTTCTTGCTTTGGACCCTATTCCAGAGGATACACCAGTTGTTGCACCACCTGTCACTGATGCACCTGTCATTGCACCACCAGCTGCTGAGATCCCAGATGTAGCACCCATACCTGACCCCATTTTTGATGACCTGGCACCGTTTGCTACCCATATCGACCCGAGATACGCTGACACCCAGAATGGGTGGATCGAGGAGGACGACTACCCTCCATATGTGACCCCAGTTACTCCCCCTACTGCACCCGTTACTGCACCACTCGATATCCCATCTACCCACCCACATACTTCTGGTACCCCACTTTTTCCCCCTCACACCACAGACGCTCATCACACAGGCCCTCCCGTTTCGTTCCCACAGTTTGTTCCGCCCTCACGTCCGGAGGAGGGTTCTTCAGCACATCCCGTTAGTCATGTGCCGACATTTGTTCCAGTCATACCCCAGTTTTCTTCTGTTGCATCCACTGTCGCACCAGTGGCCTTGCCATCTTTTGCTCCATCTGGCGAGCCTTTTCTCTGGACCACACCACCTATTATGCCACCCACAGACCCATATCGCCCCTATCATGTCGGGCCTTCTACCGAGGATGTACTTGTTTCATTTATGATGCAGCAGGAGGCGCTGATCCGCCGCGTGCTGGAGCTAGAGAGAGCTCATCGCGTTATGGAGGAGGATTGGCTGCATATGCGACAATTACTCTTCTCTCATTTTCCTCCACCTCCTCCACCGCCATCAGCTTAGCTACCCTTAGTCTTTTGCCGGTAGTGAGTACTTTTGAAGAGAAGACATCAGTTGGGCCAGACTATGCGGTATTTTGAAGACCACACTTTGACAGGATGACTTTGGTTTTGTGATTTTTGCTTATTGTATTAGTCTAGACAGTTAAGACAAGGGCATTTTGACCCTTAGTCTCTTTTGGATGTATGTACATTTGGAAAACTTGTAAACAAAGTATGGTGGTCTTGATTTTATAAAAGCCCAATTGCAGTATTCTCATTACATGCTTTGTTAAAAATTGTTTGTTTATGTTTTATAACATGAGATGTTATGTGATTGATTTATTTATAACATGAGATGTTATGTGTGGATATTGCTGAGTACATACGTATTTTTACCTACTAAGACCTGACCAACATGAAACATCCTCTAGAAAATGCCTCCACGACGTGAAACACGCATGCCGACTACCCAGGCAGAACTACAAGGGATCATCGCGACTGCTATTGCGCAATATGCTACTTCTCAAGGAGAATCAAGCGGAAACATTTCGAACAACAACAACAACCCTCCGAATGGTAATGATCAGTCATAGGAGACACATTACACTATATTTGGATGATTCATGTGTGACTGCTAATAATTCTATAAATGACATTGCTTGTACAAGGTGTACTTTCAAGAAATTCTTAGATTGCAAGCCACTAAACTTTGATGGCACTGGAGGTGCCGTGGCTTTTACCCGCTGGACTGAGAAGACTGAAGCAACAATAAGGATGAGCAAATGTGCGCCGGGACAACAAGTTACGTACATCTCTAGGCTTTTTACTGACGGTGCCCTATCATGGTGGAATCTCCAAGTTCAAACCTTAGGAGAGGCTGCAGCGTACGCCATGACTTGGGCTGAACTGAAAGAGCTGATGCGCAGGAAGTATTGCTCCAGAGCTGAGATCCAGAAATTGGAAACAGAGTTTTGGCATTTAAAGATGGACGGTCCCAAAATCGCGGAATACGTTCAGAGATTCCACGACTTGTCACATGTGGTACCTTATATGGTTACACCGGAATTCAAACGGATTGAGCGCTTTATCTGGGGATTGGCACCCCAAATCCTGAGTATGGTTTCCACATCCAAACCGGCGACAATTACGAAAGCTATCGACGTTAGTGTGGCACTTACGGAGGAGGCCGTAAGGTTGGGCAAGTTCTCTATCTCTGAACCCAAGAAGAAAGAGACTTATGCGGAGTCGGCTGGTGATAACAAACGAAAGTTTTCCAACTTCAAGCAGGGTACAAGCAATGTGAGCAAGAGGGGCGAGTCGAGCACACCGGCCAGAGCCAAAACCGGTGATGAAAACAGAGGAAAGGGTTACATGGGCACTCTGCCCAAGTGTGGTATTTGCCAGTTCCATCACCTCGGTCCATGCTGACTTAGAAAATGTGAATCTTGCGGGAAGACGGGCCATTCAAAGGAAACATGTTGGGTTGGATCAGGCCAGGGCGGCCAAAGGGGTTTCAATAACAACAACCGTGGTAATGGAAACCGGCCACAAGGGAATAATGGGGGAAATGGTAACCGTGGGAATGTCGCAAATCAAGCTGGAAATCGAGGAACCAACGGAAATCGAGGCGGGAATGGTAATGGAAATGGCCGAGGGCCAGGATGCTTCAACTGTGGTGACGTTGGGCACTTTAAAAGAGAATGCCCAAAGCTAAATCAGGCGCAAGGCCGAATCTTTAACATCGGTGCGAGGGAGGCGCGCCAAGATCCAAACGTTGTCACCGGTACGTTCCCTATAAACCAACGCTTTGCATCTGTTCTTTTCGATACTGGTGCCAATTATAGTTTCGTATCGTTAGAGTTTAAGAATATACTTGGGTTGGCCACTAGTAAGTTAGACGTTCCATACTCGATCGAATTAGCGAATGGGAAACTAATTGAAACGGGAGAAGTCATCAGGGGATGCATGATAGAACTGGGAGGACACGAATTTAAGCTAGATCTACTACCAGTCGAGTTGGGAAGCTTCGACGTAGTAGTGGGAATGGATTGGTTATCGAGCAACAAGGCCGAGATCGTTTGTCACGAGAAGACCATCCGCATCCCAATGACGGATGAAGAGACGATCGTAGTACACGGAGAGAAGCGTGATACGCCGTTGAGAATCATTAGCTGTCTGAAAGCTAGATAGTGTTTACGGAAGGGGTGTGTTGCCTTTTTGGCACACATCATGGATAAAGAAGCTGCTGAGCCCAGGATTGAAGACATTTCGATCGTAAGAGAATATCCTGAAGTCTTTCCAGAAGACTTTCCAGGGTTTCCGCCACAACGACAAGTCGAGTTCCACATCGACTTGGTTCCAGGCGCCGCGCCTGTAGCCAAGGCACCCTATAGACTTGCACCATCGGAGATGCAGGAGTTGTCGACATAACTCCAGGAGCTATTGGATAAAGGATTCATCAGACCAAGCTTCTCGCCCTGGGGAGCTCCGGTTCTGTTCGTTAAAAAGAAGGATGGTAGCTTTCGTATGTGTATAGACTACCGCGAGCTCAACAAGTTGACTATCAAGAACCGTTATCCTTTGCCGAGGATTGATGACTTATTTGATCAGCTGCAAGGTTCAAGCTTCTATTCAAAGATCGGTCTTCGCTCAGGATACCACCAACTAAGGATACAAGAGGAAAGCATCCCGAAGACGACCTTTAGGACTCGTTATGGACATTACGAGTTCTTGGTTATGCCGTTTGGATTGACAAACGCACCGGCAGTTTTTATAGACCTGATGAACCGAGTTTGCAAGCCGTACCTGGATAAGTTTGTGATCGTGTTTATCGATGACATTCTAATCTACTCGAAGACAAAGGACGAGCATGAACAGCACTTAAGAGCTATTCTAGAGCTACTTAAGAAGGAGAAGTTATACGCTAAGTTCTCAAAGTGTGAGTTTTGGTTACGCGAATTCCAGTTTCTTGGTCACGTGGTAAATGGAAATGGAATTCATGTTGATCCCACAAAGATCGAGGCAATCAAGGATTGGGAGACTCCAAGGACGCCAACTGAGATTCGACAGTTCTTAGGTTTGGCTGGCTATTATCGAAGGTTTATTGAGGATTTCTCAAAGATAGCTCAACCCCTGACCGCACTCACACAGAAGGTCAAGAAGTTTGATTGGGGTGACAAGCAAGAAGAAGCGTTTCAGTTATTGAAGAACAAGCTTTGTGACACACCGATTCTATCTCTACCCGAAGGCACGGAAGACTTCGTGGTATATTGTGACGCCTCGCGTCAAGGTCTGGGTTGCGTGTTGATGCAACGCCAGAAAGTTATAGCCTATGCTTCGCGCCAACTGAAGATACACGAGAAAAATTACACCACCCATGATTTGGAATTGGGGGCGGTGGTGTTCGCTTTAAAGATCTGGCGACATTATTTATACGGCACACGATGTACGATCTTCACTGATCATAAGAGCCTGCAGCACATATTCAATCAGAAGGAGCTTAACATGAGGCAAAGACGCTGGGTGGAACTGTTGAACGACTACGATTGTGAGATCAAGTATCATCCAGGGAAGGCGAATGTGGTCGCCGATGCCCTAAGTCGGAAGGAAAGGATCAAGCCCATAAGGGTTAGGGCTTTGGAGATGATCGTCCAGACAGACCTCTCTTTGCGCATTCGTGCCACGCAGAGAGAAGCTCTCAACGAAAGGAATATCGAGGATGAATATCTCCGTGGGATGGAGAAGCAATTGGTACCAAACGAGGAAGGAACCTTGTGCTTCATGAAACGAATTTGGGTTCCTCTGTTTGGTGGATTGAGGAAGGTTATTTTCGATGAAGCTCACAAGTCACGGTACTCAATTCATCCAGGAGCAGATAAAATGTACCAAGATCTCAAGGATTTCTATTGGTGGCCAAGGATGAAAGGCGATGTTGCGGTATATGTTAGCAAGTGCTTAACGTGCGCCAAGGTAAAAGCCGAATACCAAAAACCTCCAGGTCTCCTGCAGCAACCTGAAATACCCAAATGGAAATGGGAACAAATTTCCATGGATTTCATAACGAAACTGCCGAAGACACCCAAGGGCCATGACACGATCTGGGTAATAGTAGACCGTCTAACAAAGTCTGCACACTTCTTGCCGATCAAAGAGAAAGACAACACGAGTAAACTTGCGGAGATTTACATGCGAGAGATTGTGGCACGTCATGGAGTGCCTCTCTCAATTATCTCAGATCGAGATGGGAGATTTGTATCAAGGATTTGGCAATCCTTCTAAGAAGCTTTTGGATCGCAGTTGAATCTGAGCACTGCATTTCATCCGCAAACTGATGGCCAAAGTGAAAGAACTATTCAGACATTGGAGGACATGCTAAGAGGATGTGTAATGGATCTAGGTGGTAGCTGGGATAATCATTTACCATTGGTCGAATTTTCGTACAACAACAGCTACCACACAAGTATTGGAGCCGCGCCATTTGAAGCTCTTTACGGACGCAAGTGTCGATCACCACTATGCTGGGCTGATGCAGGTGATAGGCAGCTTGCTGGTCCCGAAATCGTCCAAGAGACGACAGACAAGATTGCGCAAATTCGAAAACGCATCGAGGCGGCTCGCGACAGACAAAAAGCCTATGCAAATCCAAACAGGAAGTCCGTGGAATATCAAGTTGGGGATATGGTTTTGTTAAAGGTTTCACCCTGGAAGGGTGTGGCACGCTTTGGGAAGCGTGGGAAATTGAATCCGCGTTACATTGGCCCTTTCAAAATCCTACAAAGGATTGGGCTTGTAGCATACAAGTTGGACCTGCCAGCTGAACTCAATGGTGTTCATGATACATTCCATGTATCGAACCTGAAACGGAGTCCAACTCAACACACCGTTGTCATTCCTGCTGACGAAGTTCACATCGATGACACACTCCGCTTTGTTGAAGAACCTGCTGAGGTCACTGATTGGAAGATTAACAAGACACGCCGGAGTAGTGTCAAGCTCGTCAAAGTGCGATGGAACGCTAGACATGGGCCAGAATTCACATGGGAACGTGAGGATCGTACGAAGGCCAAGTACCCACATTTATTTCCTAAGACCCCTGCAACTAGGCGTAGGACCTAAAATTTCGGGACGAAATTTTCTTAATGGGGGGAGAATGTGACAACCCTCAAAATTTCAGGTACTGTACAAATTAATTAATCTTAAATTACGTGCTTAATGACTGTGCATGATTACAACTGATAATTTAAACTGCTCTATGATTCTATATCATATATACATGCATCATATGTTATACAGTCACTCCATTCATTACACACCTACATTAGTGACATACTTGATGCACTCAGCATAGTTGACACACTGAACGGTCGATTCAGAAATAATGCTGACCATGCCAGCACTTAGACAGACAATATTATTATGGCCAGTATGAGCCAGGGACAGAGTACTACACTGGTTTGTAGTGTAGGGAAGTGAGGACCAAAAGACTGCGTCATTAGGTGATAGATATAATGTCGGGAAGTGCCTAAAACACACTTTAAATACAGAATTCTGCTTTCTTTTATTAAATTCAGCATTTTATTATACCAGTAGAATACGCAAATATAGCAGAGTGGTCCTGTATACTTTCCTAAGTACCAGGAATATTTTCGTTACAAAAAGATGCATAAAAGACACTATACAGTACAATTTAACACTTTAACAGAACGATACGTAACTGAACAACCGGACAATACCCGGGACACCAAAATTTCGACAGAAACATTATTATATTATTCTTAAATAATCATGGTCACAATATATCCCTACACACTATAGAAACATGTCATACACCCACTATTTTAGAAAATACCCTTAACCCCTTATTTACTTACCTACTAATAATCAAATTTTTCATATTACCCACCCCTAACCGAATTCAGCCCCCATCATTTCAATATATTTTGTCTTGATTTTGTGATTATCCTCCTAATTGTGGATTGGCCAAAAGGATTTCAATCATAACCTTAGAGTAGGGTGGCTCTTTATTTTCCAAGAAATATCCATCATTTCTTCAAGATACACAATCCACCTCTCCCTCTCTCCCCCATTTCGGTTCTACATAACCGAAACCACACCCCCTCACTCTCATACATTCATCTCTCTCACTAACAAGCCCCATTCCAAGCTCCAAGATTGATCCATAGAGGTGCAAGTTGAAGTGCTCTCAAGGAAGCCTTGTTCAAGCCTTTCTCACCATCATTCTTCATCATCCTTACACTAAGATTTCTACCCTAGCCTTGTGCTAGTAGTAAGTCTCTTCACGCTCTTATTTCCTCTTGTTATTTGTTATGATTCATAGTAGGATGATGTTGATAAATCACAAATGCTAAAACACTAAAAATATGAACTTGAAACTCTACATAAAAAGCCCTACATAAAAAGTTTGTATGAAGTTGAAATCAGGTTGGTTTAGGGTTGGTTAAAGAATGATTGAGGTTTGAACATTAAATCATCGATAACCCATGGTTAGGACCTTTGTTGATGCGTTTTTAGTGACTTCTACAATGTAAACAACTTGCTGATTGAAATTTCCATCCAACTTCAACAGGCTGTAACTGGGTCATTTTTAATCGAAAAACTGAATTTATGGAGTCTAAATTGTGTAATTTTGAATAACCGAACAAATGGCACTGGAATCGTAATTTTTCGAGGTCGTTTACTATTTTTAAAGAATTATTTTTAGACAGCAGCTCAAGCTGAAATATTTCTGCTGAAAAAGTGTGTTGTATTCAGAGTCAAAACCCGAAACCTGAGCAGAATCAGCTCATGGAATTTTTACTGTAGATGGTCACTGTTGTTTCCGTGACCCTACAACTGGAATTTCATCGATCCGACCTACGATTGATTTTTAGTGAATTTTCCGTAAAACTGCAATCAGAAAGTAACAACTCTGATTGCAGTCGGGTAAAAGAATTTTTATATAAAATTGGTAATGAACTGGTCCCCGAAACTTTTTCACAATAAATTTTGGATTATATATGACATTCTGTAAAAATTTGAGAATTTTTGGAAAAGGATAACTATTTTATTTAAATACTCGAAAACAGTCCAGTTTTGTTTAATAAAGCTGAAAAGACGTAAGTGGTGTATTGCATGTATGTTTGTCGGGTTGGCTATGTGGGAACATTCTATGAGATATTTGTAAAAGAAAATGATATGCTCTTAAGCATGGACACCTCTATTTACAAAGGAGACTATGGCGAAATTTTCCAAAAATTATAACACTTAGTAAATATTTGCTTTCTAAGAATATAATTTACTAGAACATTAAACGAACAAATATTTATCACGCGAATCAATATAAGTAACGCAACTCTAAACATTAAACTCTAAGCCAAGGCACGGCCCGTTCGTCTAATAGACATTAGTACGTGTAGGTTGTCGTGTAGCAGACAGAGTTGAGATTCGGTACAAGACGCACTACTGTGAGTTCATGTCCCCCTTTTCTCTTAACTATTTTCAGTTTTTACATTTCGGGGGTGAAATACATGTTACAGACATTTACAGACTTATACAGACATTTACAGACATTTATTATGGTATGGTTAGCTTAAGGAGGGTTTTTACTACGCGATCATGTGAGTGGTGGGTACAACGCTTAAGGCCATTAATCCTCATTGTAGGACCACGTGACATGAGTGATAGATCTATTTGGGTGTAGCGAGCCCACACCCATGAGGCCGGGGCGGCCCATAGTGGTGACTATGTCTTCATACCGGAGACAAATTTGCTAGGTTTGAGTCTTCCTGCATCATTTCACACATACTATTGGTTTTGCAACCCAATGGTGATCAGGTTTTTCCTTAATTGCTACGTACCAGGGACTTTTACTTATGCAGACATTTTAAAGGCTTTTATATACTCACTTACACATGAACTCGCTCAACTTTTTGTTGACTTTTTCAAATTACATGTATTTCAGGGAATGAATAGGATCTGGCAAGTGGTGCATGTTAGCTGCGTACTAGATAAGGATGTCATCCAGGGTCATAGGGTTTTGGAAGTGCAACTCATTCCTGGACGGGTTGCATGTCTTAAATCCTCGTTTTGTTGGTAGTTCTTCGTTGAGTCTTATGAACTCATTTTAAATAAGTCATGGTTTGTAACGTATTCAGTGGTTGATGTTTTTTTTAAAGACAATATGTTATGCATTTTCTAAAATATTTTAATGGATGAACATCCCGTATTTTATCATATAGCATTGTTGTGATTGTTGCTATGGTATTAAGAAGTCACACCAATTAAACCCACGCTTCCGCAAAAGCCAGGGTGTGACATATAAAGATCTCACAATACTCCACCTCCCGTACATACATACCCTATGATCTGAACAGATCTCACAACAATTACCTGCACCCCCACTACCATTGGATCTCACTACTACCGTCAGATCTACCGCCACACCGTCAGATCTACCACTACCCTCTCTTTAAACTCTTACCCTTTCTCTTTCTCTCTCTCTCACTCTCTCTAAATCAAAACACCACCATCATTAGGTACCACCTACCACCGTCGCATCTTCTCTAAACTCAAAACACCACCATCAACCATTGCAGGAGGGTCAAAACCCTAAATTAGTTTGAGACAACCAGAGATACAGATCTGTAATAGTGTTTTTGCAGCGATTTTTGGTGTAATAAACCAAAGATTCAGATCTGAGATGAAGATTGATTAAGAAGGTGAGAAGGAAGAGAGAGGGAGTGCAGAGGTGTAGAAAGAGAGAGATTTACCAGATTTTTTTTCTTTCTTTGTTAAATTGATTGGTAAATTACTAAACTGCCCTCATGTGCAAGGCACATGCCAACTTAACTGATTTTTTTAACAAGGTTAAGGCAAAGGACGTAGAGTGTAACGAGTTTTACAAATAAAGGACTGTGACTGTAATTATTAAAGTTAAAGGTCATCCACTGCAATCTCACACAAACATAAAGGACGAAAAGTGTAATTTATCCAAAGAAAAAAGAGACTGATGACATTGAAGATTTAAAATCATAAATTGCTTCTACTTTGTTTTTTTTATATTTTCTTTATCTATTGTTTGTTTTGTAATGTCAGTTAATAAACAACAAAAGAATATTAATGCTATAATGAAAAATGTAATAAAACGCCAAAATTAGCAAATACGTGTAAAACACCATAATGCCATAAAAACGCCCCCAAAAGACTACCAAACTATAATAAAATTAATTTGAACAACTAATATTATAAAAAAAAAACGTGAAACAATGTGCAAATAATATAAAACAAAAAAAGTCCAATAGTTATCTAACCGCCATTGGAAAACAAAACGCCATAATTACAGCCGTCAAAAGATTTGACGTGTTACACCATTAAAACAGTTGAGTCTGAAAACAAAACACGGTAAACTGCAAAAAACAATAAAATGAAACGATGGAAAACATAATTACTAACATTTATTATATTAAATTTATTTATCTTTTTCAAAACGCCATAATTACCCGTCATACGCTAGAAAAAAAAGTCCATATAAAAGAAGACCATGAGAACCCAAGCTCAAACACGACAAAAATACTAAAATGCCACATATTCTCCAAAACGCTAAAAAAATTAAAAATGGCTAAGGTTATTGCATGGAGGTTTGAAAGGAAAGAAAAACGATTCATCATAAAGTTCTCTGACAAGAGAAGGGTAAAGGTAAGGACAATAAAAGCCATGATGAGAATGAATGAAAATGTTCAGAAGGATATCCTAACCCTTGGGGTTCCAATAGACAACGATTGTGAAAGAACGAGAACTGTAATAAAAAGACTGGAGAGAAAGTTTCAAGCAGAAGATGATGAAGATGATGATGATATTGAAGATACTCATATACCAAAACTTAGCAGTTGGGTATTGCATGAGGAAGAAGGAACACTTGAAGTGACTTATAAAAACTGGGTGCAATATTCAAGGCCAAAGGAAGAAATGTTGAAGACAGGGTTGCTATCTATCATTGAACAACTCTGTGATTTAACACCTTCAAACGATCCAAAATCCAAGGATGCGGTGATATTCAAGAATAGGTTGCAGCAAAGAAGAGACGAGCTAATGGCGTTATACGCAAAAATGAAATTTGATGATGAAGAATCTGAAGAAAGTGATGAACAAAGCGATGGGTACATCTCTGATGTAATCCCACCTACGGAAGACTATTAGTTTTTTTATTTTTATTTTTGTGTTATTATAGTTTTATAAAATATTAATCTATGGTAATGAATTATTAACAAAAAGATACAAAACGCCAAAAACGACATGGAAAAAGCCATAACGCCAAAAAATTAACTATGTGACACAAAAAGAATTAATTCAACGAGAAGAAATCTGAGAAAAAATAGTAAAACGCCAAATAATTAATAAATCTACATAACGCCAAAATTATCTTGCACGCAAAAAATAAAGAAGCATGTCAAACGCGAAAATCGTGAAAGGAAAAGAATACTAAAAAGACAAAAAAACCCCTCGGACCCTGATCATGCCCCTCGCCACGTGTTCGGCCAAGATGCGTTCTCACCGTTCTCACACTTTTTGCCATTTTCTCCTGATCCCGTTTCTATATATATATATATATATATATATATATATATATATATATATATATATATACTAGGTTATCACCCGCGAACTTCGATGGTTGGACAATTTAAATTATGTAAACAACGGTTGAACAATGTACATAGGCTTTACCATTTAATTTTATAATATCTTTTATATTATATCATATTATATTATATTTGTAGAGACCTATAACGGCATACATAATGAAGATGAGTCCGGATTCAAAATTAAAATATTACTAATTTGAGTAGAAATAAAGATAACCTGCTCATTTAGAAAATGGATTCTTTGCTCCATGCGAATCATAACTTTGGGTGACAGATCAAGAACAAAATCCTTCTAACTGTTGCAACTTATATAAAGTTGAACATAGATCATCTAACCAACATAAATAAGCCTTGAACAAAACTGGTTTAAAAAAATAATAAGAGACTAACTCATCTATATCCTCATTGTTAATAGCCAAGATGCTGACCGGTTGAAGCATTTAAACCCTGCCAAAGAATGTTGTCCATAGAAGTATAATGTTATGAATACTTTGTAAGATTTCAGTCCACTTCAAATATTCTATTGGTTTTCTTTAACTGTTATCTATAGCATTTACTCAACTTTCTTGTTACTATCTGTTGATAAATCTTGTATTCTTGAATTGAATTGAGCAAGCTATTTATATCATAGTCAACACCCTTTGTGTCACTATTTGATTTTATTATTAATAAACGTACGATGCTTATACTCTTTTCTTGTTAAATATGGTAAAACAATCCTGAATATTAACTTCTACCTTTCTCCTCATCTCACATTATTAGTTAATGCGTTTTGCTTTGTGTTAGTCAACTGGTTTAGTTTATCTTTATATTCGTAACATGCTTCCAAGTTCACATGTAAGTAACTGAGTATGCTTGATTGATTCTTATATACCAGTTAACTTTATCATGTCATGTTTCCGGTTATCCTTTGGCTGCATGGTGCTTTGGTCTCACAGTCCACATAGGTAAATCATTTAAAAAGTAAATACAGTGTTCAAATTTTTCTGTTTTCCTTCCATTATTATGATGAGAAACAATAGGAAAGGCCATCATGTTGTAACAGAAAATACATCCTTTATGCTTTCATATCATTTCATTTTTTAAATGAAATTTGTGTATATAGCTAAGTGGTATTTGAGATTAATCTTAATTAAACGCGGAACAATCTCGTCTGATATTTCTATTTTGGCCCGTCTTGACTCCAACCCGACCTAGTTTAGTCATAGCTGTAACAAACGCGTTATTGAAAGTTTGTGAGCTGGAGGCCCATGCTTTCACGGTCTGTTTTGACCTTGAGTCATGAAGAGAACCTGGTCAGAAGTAAATAATCCTTGTCCTTGCTGTAGGTTCTTGTAGTACACGTCAAATTTTCTTGGTGTGTTTGGATCCATGTTTACAGCTATCCGCGGGTCAACGTTCTTTGGACACTGTTGCTGCAATTGAGTCGCATAATTTGGGTTTAGAGTTGGATCAACCAGGTTTTGCTTGCTGAAGTTGTATATCCTGTTTGCGAATTGGTTGCAATGCGAGAATCCAAGAGTGTGTGCACATGGACATCGTAATTAACGTTGAGTTTTTTATAAAATGTTCAAGAAACCATAAAATACTTTACGATAGTTTTTAAAATTCCCATAAAAAAGGTCCAAAAGGATTAAAATATCGATAGACCTGAAACACATTCTATTCTCTTAAAAAGCATAATACTCAAATAAAAAATAATTAGTGTGGTAAATATAACTACAAAACGTTTTTAGAACTTTAGCAGCAATCTAATATTTTAGTAAAAATGTTTTAGAAGGTTTTGCGTGACAAAAATAACTTTTTTAGAACTTTAGCAGCCATCTATTATTTTAGTAAAAAAAATTTAGAAGGTTTTACACGATAAAAATACACCACTAATGATTGACCGATGTGACCCATCTTACCTACTTCTTTATAGATATTCTTCGTTTACCTGTTTTATAGATGCTTTATGAGAATTTATGCATAAAACAAAACACTTTGGGTATCTTCAGACTTGTTCGACCCGGTTACTTTTAAGCTAAATTTCTTTTAATTGATCTGTTTGGTCCGATCATAAGAAACAGGCTCAATTGTGAATCCTACCATTGTGGCTAGTATACACGGAGCAGCATCTAAATGACTAAACAAAAATCAGTGTATCTGTAACCTCAATTATTTTAGAAGCGAAGTGTAACAAAACAGGGCAAAGACAATACCTGAAAAAGTTGTTGCCCGCCATCTTCATTGGTGCTAAATAGTTTCAGACCTTTATTCCAGTTTTCATGCAAGAATGATCCATCAGCCTCACTTTCAGATAGGCCATCCTCCCAGTCCTAGAACATTAAAATTCAAACTTCATATGCATTGAACTACATCAACTCTCTGTTACACAAAATATTTCCAGAAACTTCAAAATCATCATTGATCAAATCAGGGCCGGCCCTGAGAATTCATGTACCCTGTTCGAGCTCGAAAAAACGTGCCCTAAATAACGCCTAAATAATCATTAATCGACAAAGTTTGTATCAAATTAAGTTAACGCCTAAATAATGTTCGACAACATAAATGAACTGAAATCGACATAAGTTAATTCGACATAATAAATGATTAACTGAAATCGAAAATCAATCCTAAATCATAAGTTAAGTGATTTCGACATAAGTTAACTGAATTCGACATAATAACTGAAATCGTAAATCAATCCTAAATCATAAATAAACTGAATTCGACAATTAATTTTTAGTTGTTTACCTGTGATATCGAATCGAAGGCCTGCTGATGATCGAAGGGCTGCAGACTGCCGTGCTCTGTCTATGTCTCTGATCTCGATTGCAGAATGAATGATGTTGATCGAAGGCCTGCAGAACAACACCTACAAAATTGCAGAACGATGATGATCGAAGTCTCGAAGATTCAAAATCGAAGGCCTGTTCCTTGCGACGTTTGACGTTTCAATTACCCAGTCCCGGATGAAAGTTGCCGCCCCAAATTTTTTATTAGTTTTTAGAAAACATTTGGGTATTGGGCTTACTAACCTAATGGGCTAAATAGCTTAAACAATATGATTTTTTTTAAGTGGGCCTAAGTTAATATTTTTTTGGTTATACCCTATTAATTTTTTTTACATATATAATATCGGATTTTTTTTTTAAAATTTCGTGCCCTACGAAATCACGGGCCCTGTTCGGTTGTCCTCCCCGCCCTCCTTCAGGACCGGCTCTGGATCAAATTGTAACACCCCGACAATATAAAACTTTATATTAGAATTATAAAGCATAAATAAACAAGAATTTACTAACTAGGAATTTTAACCTAGTTAGCTAATTTCTAGAAGTAACTTATAATAGGGTTAAAAATAACCAAATTTAAGTTAAGCAAAAGTGGAGGGGCTTGTCTTGTAGAATCTGAAACTTAATTAGATAAAAAAAATACAAGGACCAAACACATAAAAGTGTGTCTGGTCGTACATGGGACGCAGGGGGGCGACCAGGATACCTCACCAAGCCCTAGTTCATCACTTAATTCACAAAATTGAAGGTCCAAATCTGATAAAAAACGAAAATCGAGCATAGATTACTGATCCTCATCACAAGAGGATTACAAGGTATGTAAAATTTGATGAAAACTCTCAACTTGAAATTCTCATGAAATTGGGAAAATCTGATATTTATGGTTGCATGTCTGTTTTATGATGGATTAGGAACAATATAGAGTCTAGGGACAAACCCTAGACAAATATAAGTTGAGATCATGTGAAATTTTAGTGAAACCTATGAACACCATTGTAGGTGATTAGTGGGTAATGTATAATTTGATGAACACTAGGAAATTGGGTGTTGTTCTAGTGTAAATTGATAATTGTGAAGCAACTTCAGAATTATAGAAGCTAACAATTATGTAAAATGGTTGATTGATGTGAAAATTAGGTCTAAGTGATAAGCTAGAGACTTGATATTTAATCATGTAAAATCTGCCCTTAAAGTGTTTGTGAAAATGCCTCAAAGAAGGCTTAAAACTGAAATTCAAAGTTTAAACGCATAATTATGATGTTTCGGTGTATTATGCGATATATGGTTTAAAAATAGTTCTAAACATGTCATAAATGAACTCTATAGGAAAGGACGCAGGAGCGTCAAGCGGACAAACGGACAAACGGGTGGCGAATCACGTTTGAAAGGCCTACTTTGAAGGTATGTAACTTGACCCGTTACATTCAATGAATTGTTATTAAATTATGCGTTGTTGATTAAAAGTTGTGTAGATTGTAGCGACCATGTTCGTTACTTAAATCCGTAGGTTAAGAGTTGGTTTGTAGTCGTTTGGTAGTCATCAAAATGGAGGATTCCATAGATGAACCAAACGGGCTGAATAATGGTGTACATTGTAGTAATAATATCATAAGTAGATAGTGATGGCAAAAATAGTCACAAGAGCACGAAGCCATAGGTTTGGTAATGAAGTGCCGGTGATAATAAGCCCCCGGAAGTTGGGTAATAAGCGCCTTAGGTTTACTAGTTAAATAGTAGCAAAATAAGTAGAGTTAGAATGGGTCGAATAAATGCATAGCGACATTTAGTTGTTCGGTCCGCAAGATAAATTTTCGGTATCAAAATTTTAATAGGCACGTTGGTAATGAATTTACAGACGTATAGGAAAAAGAATCACTAAAAACGGACTTACGAATCATAAGTTATGGCAATTTTAAGTTTGGATTTGAATAAACATTGAGCTGGGTATGTACAGCAACAGCTCAAGAAACATTCTGTGAAAAACAGGGCTAGGCGTGACGCCTAGGCCCTTGGCGTCACGCGGCGCCCCCTTGATCCGGGAAAAAAATATTTTTTGTTCTTTTGACTCTTAGAACTTGTTTATATCCATTCTAACTTTATTAAAACTGACATTTGTTGTGGTTTTGATCTTAGGTGATGATGAAAACTAACCGGAAAATGATCGAGCTAGCTTTTGAAGAACCGAACACAATTTACAAGCTTCCGAAATATTTTAACCCTTATTAGACTATGTTTATGGGATGTAAACAAATTGTTAAACAACTTTTGGATGTTTTAACTTAGTCGTTAGTTGACTAAGGTTTTTGCTACTTATGAACTTTACTTATGGAATCTATGTTAATTAGGCATCTTTTATCTAAAATGGTATGAACTATTATCAAATTCAAGTAAAATTAGATGGGTGTTACACAAATGAAAATATCAGTACCCCAAATATTAAAAATAGGATTTAATACATGTATGACATGACAACCATATGGATGGGTTGACAAAGTTACAACTTGATCATAGAAAGTAGAGATTATAAAATGAATAGCATTTTGTGGTACACATTCAATAAACGTCTAAATAACATGATTGCCATTTTGATCACGTACACAACGCATCACATGACCATCAAGCTCCGTAACCATCTTTGTTCGTTGGTAAAGGTCAACAACCTCGATAGCCTAAAAAAACAAAGCCAAAAAGTATTTGATCAAATAAATAGAAACTCGAATACATCAACTGAAGGTTTGCTAATTTCGCAAAACCAAAATGTTCAATTTACCTTTTGAATAACCCGACAACCATACATCTGAAGACTCAGTGTTAGAACATGCCCGGTGAGTTGTTCGGCCAGTTCTCCACTAAAATCCCGTAAAACATTTGCAAATGTTGCTTCATCCGAGTCAACCTTGTCAGCCAACATTTTCGAGAACAGGACGAACACTATAGTCGGTAACCTCGTTTCGATCAAATAAAAAATTAAGTTATTTCAAAAGGATAAATCTTTGTTGGGCATTTCATCAAGCACCTGGCATGATAACTCGAATCACCCTGAGCAACATAAACCTCAGCAAGCCGAATGCAAATTACGTTATCGGTATCGAAACTCGACTTCGAGATCCTCCCATGAAGCCTCTTAGCATCTATGAGAGATCCAGGCATCATATATCCTTCTAAGAGCCAACAACAGGTCAGATGAATAGCATAAATTTGGCCAGGATTATTAACCCTTTTCAACTCGTAACTTTTCGGACTCCCTTCATCTTCTTCATTGACAACATAAAAACTTGCAGAAGTATTGAAAGCAGTTGATCTCAATCCACTCAATTTCCTGCAATTACAGCAACACCATCATTACAATAGCAAATTAGAAAACTATTAGTGTCTTAAATAATAATCACTCTCTCTGTTAGTGTCAAGAGTTTGAAACCAAAGCATCAGTTATCTAGTCATACAACTTTTAAATGTTAAAAACAGTCCATCTAATGTCAATTAAAATTGTAATTTGATAAATATTGCTTATGCCAGATCTTAATTTTTTTTTTACATAACCAATGTAAAAAGAACGCACTCGACACTGACGCATACAGTTGTGGCCGGTCTAGATTTTCCCCTCTCGCATTATTGAAACATGCGATCTCTCTAATGATCGCCCCTCTCACGCTCTTGAAAAAGTAGATCTCTATGATGACAGCCCCTCTCTCGTTGTTGAAAAGCCTAAACTGTATCATCAACCAAAAGGCCCAATTTCCTTAAAGTAACACAAATAACATCAAAAGTTAACCCTAAACCCCAAATCACCCCTGAACTAAAATCACTGAACAAAAAATTAAACCTAGAGAACAAAAATACTAAAAACGCCGAATATGAACCAATGTAAGGAAAATCAACAATAGTTAAAAAGAAAAAAAGACGTTGCTAATCAGCGGCCATGCAACCTTTCATCTTCCACCGGCAGCGAAATTCGGTACCGGGATACAAACCTAAGTCGTAGGAATTGAAGCATAAGAAGAAAAACAAAAGCAGCCTCTATTCCACAAAAGCATAATATTGTGCGATACCTGTAAGAGTAAGGTCATCCATCAAATTAACATAATATGGTCTCTTCAGCTATATGTCTTTCAAAGTCGATCGTATGAAAAAAGGAGGAATAAAAAACAACGAATGCAATAAATAAAATAAATAAAGAAGAAACAAACTTAACATCAATTGACATCTTCAAGGGCTAATTTCCAGAAAGGGCTCATCAACATATTCACGTTTTTGTATTCACTCCAACCTACACATAACCAACAATTATCAAACCAAGATTTTCGATCACCAAAGGGTGCCGCATTTGGGTTCATAGTCTCTGTAATGCAACAATCAACTGATTAAATGAGAAGCAAATGCAAATAACCAACACAAAATGGTGTAGATGAACATTGAAAAAGGAAGGAGAAGTGTGACATTTGAAACCCTAACCTGTTGAATGTATCCAATATTTGATGTAGAAGAAATCGAGACATCGACAACCCTGCTGCTAAGGTTCTTATTGGCAAGCCATTACAGATAGCTCACTATCATCATCTTCTCCATATAAGTTGGATGGTTCCATTTTGGCTACACAATCCTGTTTTAAGCTTCCTGATGTACCCTAATATCATCATACATGCAGCATAATCTGAATCAAAAACCTAATTAATGCGATCGTCAAACAACATCTACACTCAAAACACAATCAGATCATACCTCGGGAACTGGAAATTTAAAACGTTCGGCTTCAAAGACTTCAACAATCGGCAGATTCAGATCTCAAGCAAACGAAACCCTAATTTCAAAAAGAATAACCGATTGAGAAAGGAAAAAAAAACCCTCACCGTTCAAGACATGAATTGAGTAAGATTACAGATTACATATATCAAAAATAAAGAAAACACGTGTCACGAAATATCATAACTTACCGAGATTGCAGATTAGGTGAGCAAGATTGGAAAGCATATGACCCAACAGAACCAAGGCAGCCTTGATAGAGCACTCCCCTTACTAAGAACTCAAAAAAGAAAAACATTAAAAAATGTGTACCTTTTCGCTGTGGTGAGCTGCATGCTTTCTAGATCAGTTTTGGATGATGAATCGGGGGCGAAGAATGAAGAAGAATGCAGCTTTTGGGCAAACTCCTAGCTAAAACAAATTCTTTTTACCATGATCTTTGCCGAAACCTCATCATATGTTACCTAATCATCAGATCAACATGAGTCGTCAGATTAAGATTCATAGAAAACCGATTTATCCAAATAGATAAGATGCAATAGAAAAAGGCATACCAGAAATGTGTCAGAGGTTGATTTAGGGTTCAGTATCGTCACATTCAAGCGTGCATCACTGTCGTTGAGTACGACCTTCGCACACATCAGCGACTTCATTGCCATCGGAGATTGATGCATATCGAGGGACTGGGGTATATTTACTCCATCTAGATGCCATCATCTCGTGGAATTACAGATGGTCTTGGCGGTAGTGAATTAGGCAAAGGGATATTAGGGTTTCAAAAAAGTTGAATTGTAAGAAAGATAGATGCGTTGTTTGTTAAATAGGTATTTATAGTAGATTCGTTATCGTACAAAAAACCCAAAGTCCGACCCTAAGAAAGCCGGATCCCGCGTCCCACTTTTCTTTTTGGTTTGTGTATTATGAAATCTGGTTTGTGTAGAGTTAATTAGACAAATTCCCTCCCAAAATCAATCTCCACTAAACCAATGAATGCCACATAAGAAAAATGGCTCCACCATTCAAAGACAAATGGCCCAAATCATCTCATTTATTAATATATATAGATATGGTTAGGATTTAGAGAAAATGGGTAAAGTGTGAGAACGGTGAGAACGGTTATGGATCGTCAGATCAAAACAATCCACGAACTAGATTGCGCGGTGGCATTTATATATATAGGGTCAGGATTTAGAGAAAACGGGGAAAGCGTGAGAACGGTTATGGATCATCAGATCAAAACAATCCATGAACTAGATTGCGCGGTGGCGTTTTCGTAAATAACATCAATTTTATTATGTGGGACGCACTTCATTAAGGGTAAAAGGGTCTTTTACCGCTCGAATTCAAAACGCCAACAAAATGATAACACGCCCATTCAAAAAAATAAAACGCCATTAAATACAAAACGCCAAAAATTAATGATAAAACGCGTCGGATATTACAGGAAGAGGAAACAACAGTAACTGAATTTCAGTTATTAACATTTAATAGAAGAAATTCCCTCCTAAATTACACGCCAAAAACATCATTATATAAACGACGTAAAACATCGCTTCCATAATCACTTCAATCTATCGTTTCTCCAAAAAACATCTTTAACCAAAAACACCAATTTAACCAAAAACGTCAAAAATGCCAGCCATCATTTGGTGGAGATACACTCTGGCAATCAGGCGATTCGTCTTGCGTTCTGAAAACAGAAGGAGGGTGTATGTTAGGATGATCAAGGCAATTTTGAAGATGGAAGAACAGGTACAGAGGGGTATTCTATCTCTTGGCATCGCTCTGGATAACGAATGCCATAAAACACATATGCTTATGAAAGCATTAACAAGGAAATTTGGACCAATCAAAGCAGATGTAAAGTCGAACCCTATCATGACATCATGGCGTTTTGATGATGAAACAGACATGGTGACCGTTATATACGACAGCGGAGAGCAGGAAGACTACTGGCTTGAAAACATCATGACAAAGCAGGGGCTTGGGTTCATGGAAGAATTGCATAACGCCACTTGTTTGAACACAGAAATGGACTAAAAAATGGCGTTAATGCAAGACATGTTTAAATAGAGGCTTCAGAATCTTCAGGAACAAGAAGCCGATGAAGGTGAAGGTGATGACATGGATGAAGGTCTAGATGAAGACTCCGAGGAAGAAGATGACGCAAGTGATGGATACTTCTCGGATAAAGTACCTTCTGACGAAGAGTTTTAATTTTTTTTGTTAGTTTTCTTCTGTGTAATCTTCTTTTTTAAAGATAATTAAATAATATATTTCTCTATTTATTTGCAAAACGCCAAAAAAATACTACAAAAATTTATTGCTTACAAAACGCCAGAAATAACAAAAAATATTTTTCCTGCTTAATATATTCTCCGTTGTTATATTTTTTCATCTTGGTCTGCGTAACGCCATTTAAAAAAAACGTCAAACTTGGAAGATGGGACGTCTATCACCCTAGAAATTGATAAAAAGCTGAACAAAACAGTAAATACAAACAGTAACTGAAAAGACGGTTACTTTATTACTATCATTTATTATAATAAAAAATTCTGCCTATACCACGCGCCAAAAAACTCCTATAAGAGAGGGGTCTACACACAATGAATTGATCACACCCAGAAAAACAAACTCCATGTTCTCTAGAAACCACTCACTCTAAAACGCCAATAAAAGTTAGTTAAAATAACCACAGATGGCAAAGCTTTCACTAAATGATTTTTTTCTCTAAGGGGGTTATCTCTATAATCTTTTGATGAATGAGATGGACAAATATTCAAGAAAAAGAGATTGATGACAGTGATATGTCATCATGTGAGCTTTGTTCTTGATGGTTATATGCATGGCATGAAGGGAACAACACAAGTGTAAAATGCTATTTTGGACTCCATTATTATAAATAGCATTCAAGCAAGAGTTGATCTTTAATGACATGCAACCAAACGAGAATATCACACCAAAACACAGGATGCCACTAACAAGTTTCGTCTAAAAAGGACGACGTTTATGTAGGAAAGTTGGCATCTAGCTAAGGTATTCAAAGGTTCAAAACGCCAAAACAAATTCAAGTAGAAGAGGCTGAAGACAGTGAAGATTCGGATGAGAAATTAGATTACTATTTTTATTTTTTTTCCTTTTCAATTTATATTGTTTTGTTATCAAATTATCTGTTGTTTTGTTATCTAATTCTCTACAAATAAAATATATTATTATATAAACGCCAAAAACTACAAACACCAAAACACTAGTAGTATGAAAACTATGAGAACGAGTTCTGGCAAAGCACCTTGTCAATGTATTAAACGCCAGAAAAATTGACTAAACGCCATAAAAAATATTTGGTCTTATTGTAATATTATGAAAATATTAACGACTCGTAGTGAATTATTATACAACGTCACAAAACGCCAAAAAAATTGACCAAAAAATGCTATAACACCAAAAAAATTATCTATGTGACACAAAAAACAATTAATTCAACGCCAAATTTTTTTAATGAATACAATTAACGCCAAAAAAATATTAGACGCAGCATAAATTAGGAAAATAAAAAAAGATTGAAAAGACAAAAAAACCCCTCACGCCCTGATCGTATCCGACGCCACGTGTTGGGCCAGGATGCGTTCTCACCGTTCTCACACTTTTGGGCGTTTTCTCCTGATCCCGTACCTATATATATATACTAGTATTTTGACCCGCCGCACGGTGCGGCGGTGTCGAAACCTAAAGTAACTCGAATTTATAGTATCAATTATTTGATATAACTTGTTTTCGAATAAATTTACATCAAAACGCATACCAACTGAAAACACGGAGTGTCGCGCTCCGGTCAAAGATAATATTTATAAGCCCAAATTACCCTTAACAATGTGTTAGTGGTAGTAAGGGGTCGAACCATGAAGAGTATGTGGTTTGTGTATGGATTCGAATGAATTAAACAATTGTGTCACGATTATGAAGCTTACTAGAATAATGTTGTGTTTTTGTTTATTTGGAAGATATGATTTTAAACTAGATGATGTGATAAAGATGAGTAACAACTACTAATTAACGATTGCAAGAATTTTGGATACTAGAACAATTATAATAAAAAGGAATCACACCCGGTTTCGGTAATTGTTAATCTAGGATTTCTACAAGTTTTAGTTTCAACTCAAATGCATTCGATTAACGGATTTAGTGTACCGTGACTTAGGTGCTACTAACTATCAACGCCCCGAAGAACGGACAAGAAGACACTTTGTAATCAACGCAAGTAAATCCTAACAACGACAACGTACAATTACATATCACCGTTTCGCAAAGTCATAACTTTTAACATCGTTCGACAATTCACGAATTCGTAACAAATGTAATACTATTGTCAAAAGTTTCAAAAACCGAATACAAATTGTCACTAAGACGAAACAAGAACAAATTGAAACCCTAAAAGTAACAACTACCTACACCGGGGTGAAACCGAGATGATTAGCCGCTCATGATTGATGCAACTTGATCACCGGATGCTTGGAATACGGATGGAGTCATCTTGAAGCCTTGAGAATGGTGAATGATGAGGTTTTGGTGAAAGATGATGATGGTGGAAGGATTAGGGTTTGTGGATGATGGATTGATTGAGATGATGGTGATGATTCTTGATGATGAATTCGGGTTGTAGAGATGAAGTAAGGTGAATGGTAGGTGAATTGTGGCTCCAAGAACAAGTTTCAAACTCCACACAAGTGTAACTCCCGAAATTCAATGCCCCCTCCTCCTTTGATTCGTTCCAAAACCATTAAACAACAAAAGTCGCGCAGCAACAATTTAGGGACCGTCGCCGACGGCCTGGTACCCCGTCGGCGACGGTTCATGTATGTTGATCTGGATCCGACGTGTTAATTCGCTGCCTACGGACTATTTGGGCGACGGAGAATTATACACACCGTCGGCGACGGCCCATATGGGCGTCGGCGACGGTTCCCAGATGTTTGATTTCCTGTTTCGTCCGTTTCTTGAATCCGGTTGACCCGTTTCGCGTCCCGGTGGTTCCGTTTTTGCTCCGGTGACCCGTAAAGCTTCCGAAAAGCTCCTTAAACTCTGCTAGATCTGCACAATAC
This sequence comes from Helianthus tuberosus, assembly GCA_030545235.1. Classification (NCBI taxonomy): domain Eukaryota; kingdom Viridiplantae; phylum Streptophyta; class Magnoliopsida; order Asterales; family Asteraceae; genus Helianthus; species Helianthus tuberosus. Next base: position 175,714,274 of record CM060420.1, read on the forward strand.
ATATCTAATCAAAAGTAGGCTATTCGAAACTAAAACTTATGCAATAACATCAAATTAAGCAATTACAAGCACCGGTTTTCGACCACGTATCACATCCCCACACTTGTCTTTTGCTTGCCCTCAAGCAAATCTGTTTTTCACTTTCACGTGGGTCGAACAACGAATACACTTCCCATTCCCGAGACAAAGGTTAAGGTCTATTGTCATGCGAAAGTTCAAATCTTTTACAATTTTCACATATTTACCGGTTAAGTGAATAATCACATATAATAATGGTTATCCAAGATTAACCCGCCCGTAAAACTAACAATTTATGCACATCCTGTTTTGGTCAAAAAATCTGTTGAGGATATTGCAACCAAACTCTTTGTTACGGGGTATGATGCCAATTATGTATATCAATGACAAGGATCACTTCAATGTAATTTGCACAAATGACACAAGGATGTATACGGGGAAAAAGCCCTTGATCAAGAGTTGATCTCCGGCACAAAAAACCCCGGGTGATGGAAACTACCGATCACCAAGCTCAAATAAATGATTAAATGTTTACAACTTCAGATAGTAACGAGCTAGGTACAAGGATCACTATCGTGAAATGTGTACAAGTGAGTGAAAATGAATGTATGTTCGTCGAGAGCTTCAAGTGTGCGAGTATACGAGTGTGTGTAGCTGCAAAAATGGCTAAGTGTTTTTCTACTAGCTCGTTACCCCTTTTAAAATAGAAATTTAACTACCAAACTAACTATCCGACTTTCGTGCCATGCCTCCACGTTCTCCACAACGTTTATTTTTGGCCAAGCACGTGCGGGATATTTTGGGAATATTCTCCAGAAATGTCGCCAAGACTAAGTCCGACTTGTTACTCCTGCAAAACAATACGAAACACAAGTGAACAATTGTTAGTATGAGGATCCTTAAGGTGATCCATGATCCTGATCCTGAAGCTCTTCTGAGGATCACTATCTGTCACAGAAGTAAGGATCACTAAAGAGGATAATAACTAAGGATCACGGGTCATTTAGAAATCCACCCCTAACAATTGCCCCCAAAATATAAGGAGTTAAATTGTAAATATGTGAGTTATATTTTCTTGATCTTATCCGCAACTAACTAACGGATATATAGCCGTTAAAATAGAACTAGCCGTTGCGATCATGACATCACAGAAGTGACTACCCTGCAGAATCATAATTATAAATAGAGATATAGATAGGATCATCATGCATTCAAATTCGAAAGAAACTCCCTTTAAATTCTCAATCGACGATCAACCAGGTATTTCTTTCTCCTCTTTCTCCCTTCCTTACTCTGTTTTTCTTTCTTTATCACCACCGCTTTGAGAATGTTGCTCCGAAGTTCACCGGGTAAGGATCACAAAAAGGATAGCCCTTTGAAAAGTCAAAAGATCATCAAAGACTCAGTGAACGAGAGGTGTTGCTTTAACGATGCACAAGTAGATAACATCCGTCACCGTTTTCCGGCGAATGCCTTTTTCAAACCTTTCGATCCAACTGCCCTGAGCGACTATGTTTCAGAAACATGGGTTGCCTTTCCAGTTACTCCATTTGCCATAGGATACACCTATCCTTTCCCAGAATTTACACAATCCTTCTTTTCCCTTACCGGCATCTCTTATATCCAGGCCATGCCGATGATTTTGAGGGTTTTGTATACCCTGGAGAGGATCATCGAGCAGGAGGGCATTGATTTGGGCATGTCAGAACTGACACAATTGTATGACGTTACCACCTTTGGATCCCACCGTTATTTGTTCAAACGAAAACCCAGTGCAGAACACCCCCTTCTTAAAGTCACCAAAAATGACAAAGATTGGAAACGTCGCTTCTTTTTTGTAAGAAGGGATACCATTTCAGATGGAGAGCATTTACCAAGAACATGGTCCACCCATGGTAGGCCGGAGGATCCTGAGAAGGATCAGCAGGTAGTCTTGTTTTTGCAATAGGATCACTAACCCCTTTTTTGTCTTGTGTTATGCAGCTATTTCTGTCTCACACATCATCACATCACCTGAAACCAAGGATAGACTCGCTGCTTTTTGGAAGCTTGATCCTGAAACAAGGACATTCAAGATAGACACCCAAGACTCACAAGAAGTATCCTCAGGTTCCATTACCATGTCAAGTAAGTATCCTGCCTTTTACATAGTTTAAATATTAAAATAAATAAATAAATTGAAATAGGATAAGGATACTCATCTTGCTTTAAATGTGTAGGCGCTGGAAAATCTGCCAAGCCTGTATCCCAATTCAACACGGCTGACCTTGATGTCGTACGATCCAGGAAGAAGAGGTCCACTACCAGTCCTAGCATCTCCATTCCAAAGGCACCCACTAAAGGAAAGGGTGTCAAGAAGAGGAAAACTTCTGATGCTGAGGATCTTCAAGGCCTACCACTGATCCGCCACCAGTTCCTTGAATACTTCAATGATGTAAGGATCCTTAATTCTGCCTAGGTATCCTACTCGTATGAGGATCACTTGATCTTGAACTGCTTTATCCTCTTCTTTGCAGAAATTTGCTGAGATCGAGGATTACGTGGGGAATGTTGAGGAGCAGGACAAGAAAATTGCTGATCTCCAACAGGTTGCCGTGCTCAAAGACCTTGCACTTGCTGATCTTCGGAAGGAACTCCAAGATGAGAAGACCAAGACGGCTAAACTTCTGATTGACCTTGACTATGAGAAGCATGACCTCATAGAAAATGCCAAGGTCTCTGCCGCCATCACGATGTATCAAACAAAGTTGAAGATGGCCCAGGAAGCTCAAGATCCTAGTTTTGACAAAAGCAGCTGGGATGTTGAGGGCTGGAAGGCAAGGTTGGCTGATCTTGAGGATGATGAGGAGGAGGCTACTGAGGTCTTGGCGATTGAGGCAAGTGGCAGTGGAAAGGATCTGATAAAGGATACCGCAGCTGGAGGGGAAGAGGATGCAGCGAAGGCATAGGCTGCATGGATGGGCGATGAAGGACATTTCTAGACGTAGCCGGAGCCCATTTTTTAAGTTTGGTGGTAGTAACTTTGTGTGGTTGTGATGTCGAACAATTTAATGGTTTGTACTTTGAACAATAGGCTTTAGGATTAAGGATCATGTATGATCCTTTGGACAATAGGCAGGATTGCATATGGTGGAGGGATCCTCTGTTTGGGGGATGAAGCCATTGTGATCCTGCCGCCTTTATATTCCTGAGGATCCAAGTTAGGATCCTAACCATAATAAGGATAACTACAAGATAAATCTTAGAATAAAGTAAGGATCAAGGATCCCTAGTTGCCTATCTTCAAGAACCTGAAATAGAGCATAACTTGGGACTAAGCCAATATAAGATAAGAGTTAGTAACTGGGGACAATCCCAAGGATAACTGGGGATAAGCCCAAGGATAACTGGGGACAAGCCCATGGATAACTGGGGACAAGCCCAAGGATAACTGGGGACAAGCCCAAGGATCGTATGTAAACTGGAGTATGGCCCTAACTGGCGACTATCCAAACTTAGTGGCATGAAAATGCCAAAACCTTAGCTAACGTGAAAACGTTAGAAACCTTAGGAACGGATGTATGGTACGTCTACCATTATACGTAGGATCCTAAGCATAGCCAGAACAATGGAATTATCAGCCCCTAAAACGAGTACTGGTCCCAATGCCTTGAACTATACCAGGATCATCGTGCGCTACAGGCGGAACTGGGGTCAAGCCCAAATAACTGGGGTTAAACCCAAGGAACGGATTGCTTCAGCAGATAACCAATGTTATGCTAAGGATACCTGAACTTTCAAAACTTAAACTCACATGAGAGATGGATAAAGGATACATGATCCTTATCCTTATATGAGAAAATAAAGAAACGAAATAGTTCAAGTTTAGGATATTACCTAAGTAAGGATCACCAATACTTCGAGGATCCTTTAAGGATATCCCTATCGTGAGGATCATCTGTGCCATGAGGATCCTGCTCACATGAAATATTTCTTCAAGTGGACAGCATTCCAAGCTCTTGGTAGCAAATCACCTTCCATGGTTAGCAATCTATATGCCCCCTTTCCTGCTTCAGCTTCAATCAAATAAGGGCCTTCCCATTTTGGAGCTAACTTTCCATCAGCAGGATTGGTGGTATTCTGAAATGCTTTCCTTAATACCATGTCTCCAACTTGAAACCTCCTGATCCTGACATTTTTGTTGTAAGCACCGGCCATTCTTTGCTGATAACTGGCCATCCTTATCCTAGCCGTATCCCTGATTTCTTCAATAGTATCCAGGTCTTGAGCCAAGTTCTCATCATTCTCCTCAGGATCACGGGTACTTGTTCTTGCAGTTGGAACCACCATTTCTGTTGGGATCACTGATTCTGCCCCAAATACCAAAGAGAATGGTGTTTGACCAGTAGCATTTTTAGGGGTTGTCCTATCAGCCCAAAGCACATAGGGTAGTTCTTCTGCCCATTTCCCTTTCTTGGATCCAAGCTTCTTCTTCAAATTGTTGATGATGATCTTGTTAGATGATTCTGCTTGGCCATTAGCTTGTGGGTGGACTGGTGTTGATGTTATCATCTTAATCCCCCAGCTGTCACAAAAGTTAGTGGTTCTACCCCCAATAAATTGGGAACCATTATCACATATAATCTCAGAAGGAATTCCAAATCTAGTTATAATATTTCTTTTAATGAAGGATATAACTTCCTTTTCTCTGACTTGGACAAAAGCTTCAGCCTCTATCCACTTGGAGAAGTAATCAGTCATAGCAAGCATGAATACTTTTCCACCAGGTGCCTTAGGGAGCTTACCAACTATATCCATACCCCATCTCATAAATGGCCAAGAGGAGGATATAGGATGCAATAATTCAACTGGTTGATGAAGGATATTGCTGTGTCTCTGGCAAGGATCACATCTTCTGGCATACTCCACAGCATCTTTCTTCATGGTTGGCCAGTAGTATCCTGTCCTCAGGATCCTTGAGAATAATGCCCTGCCCCCAGTGTGGTTTCCACAATCTCCTTCATGGAAGTCTTTTAAAACTTCTTGAACTTCAGGATCCTCAATGCATCTCAAGTATGGTCCTGCAAGAGATCGTCTATACAACATATTATTCATAATTGTGAATTGAGATACCTTAGATTTGAAAGCCTAGGGTTTTCTCCTGTAGGAATCTCTCCATGTTGTAAGTATCTCATAATTGGTGAGATCCATGATCCTGATCCTGAATGGGATTGAGTATCCTCACAAGGGATAATTGCAGAATCATTTCCTATCTCCATAGCCTCGTGATCCTCGATAGCCGGGGTCAGGATATGGATAATAGGAATCTTGATATCCTCCGGGATCTTCAAGGATGATCCTAAGTTAGCCAATGCATCAGCCTCTGTATTTTCTTCCCTTGGTACCTGCGTCAAACTAAAGGAAACAAAAGAGAGTGCCAAACTTTTGACTATCTCTAAATATTTGGTTAGCTTTTCACCTTTAACAGCGTAGGATCCATTAAAGTGGTTTGTAATTAACAATGAATCTACATGTACCTCAAGATACCTGATCCCCATATGCTTTGCAATTTGCAAACCAGCAATTAAGGCTTCATATTCAGCCTCATTGTTAGTGGTTTGGAACTCACAAGCTATAGAATGGGGTATTATGTCCCCCTGTGGCGATTTTAGTAGTATTCCAAGCCCTGTGCCTTTGACATTTGAGGATCCATCAGTATAGAGTATCCAAGGATCCTTGGTCTCTTCTAGCTGCTGGACTTCTAGCTCAGCTTCTTCTTGTAAATCACTACTGAAATCAGCCACAAAGTCAGCTAATGCTTGGGATTTGATGGCTGTCCTAGGCTCATATCTTATATCATATGCACTCAACTTCACTGCCCACTTAGCCATCCTTCCTGACATCTCTGGTTTCCTGAGGACATTCTTAATTGGAAAATTAGTTTTAACAATGATAACATGAGTTTCAAAATAATGTCTTAACTTGGTAGATGCCATAATTAATGCAAGAATAAGCTTTTCAAGGTGTGAATACCTGGATTCGGCATCAAGTAAACTTTTACTTACATAATAGACAGGATGTTGTGTACCTTCATGATCCTTAACAAGGACCGCACTTACTGCTTTTGAGGATACTGCAAGATACAAGGATAACACATCACCTTTTTCTGGTTTCATCAAAGCCGGGGCTGAGGATAGGTAATCTTTGAGGGCTCTTAAAGCATTTTCATGCTTCTCAGTCCACTCAAATTTCTTGTTCTTCCTTAGGATATCATAGAACTCTTTGTACTTCTCTGAGGATTTGGATATAAATCTGTTCAAAGCTGCTATCCTTCCTGTTAGCCTTTGAACATCCTTAGCATTGGCCGGAGATTTGATGTTCACTATTGCTTTGATTTGTTCCGGACTAGCTTCAATGCCTCTCTTTGTCACCATATATCCTAAGAATTTACCTGCTTTAACACCAAAGTGACATTTCGAAGGATTAAGTTTCATGTTATATTTTTCAAGGATATCGAATGCTTCCTCCAAGTCTCTTAGGTGATCCTCAGCTTTTAAGGATTTTACCACCATATCATCTATGTAAACCTCCATAGTTTATCCAATCTGATCCTTGAACATCATATTCACCAGCCTTTGATATGTTGCACCTGCATTTCTTAATCCGAACGGCATAGCAATATAGCAGTATATACCAGTTGGAGTCATGAAGGCTGTATCCTCTTGGTCGGATGGTTCCATTTGGATTTGTTGGAATCCAGACGAAGCATCCATAAAAGTTAACAGTTCATGACCCGCAGTTGCATCCACCATGGAGTCAATGTGGGGTAAAGGGAAAGGATCCTTGGGACATGCCTTATTTAAATCGGTAAAATCGACACATACCCTCCACTTTCCGTTTTTCTTTTGAACAACAACCACATTGGCCAACTGTTTTGGTTAAAAATTCTGTTTATAATATGCAACCAAACTCTTTGTATCGGGGAATGATGCCTCAAATGTGTAATAGCGATAAGGATCACTTCGATGTAAAATGCACAAACAACACAAGGATTTATACGGGGAAAAAGCCCTTGATCAAGAGTTGATCTCCGGCACAAAAAACCCCGGGTGATGGAAACTACCGATCACCAAGCTTAAATAAATGATTAAATGTTTACAACTTCGGATAGTAACGAGCTAGGTACAAGGATCACTATCGTGAAAAGTGTAAATGTGAGTGGAAATGAGCGAAAATGAGTGTATGTTCGTCGAGAGCTTCAAGTGTGCGAGTATACGAGTGTGTGTAGTTGCAGAAATGGCTAAGTGTTTTTCTAACTAGCTCGTTACCCCTTTAAAATAGAAATGTAACTAGCTAACAAACTCTCCTACTTTCGTGCCATGCCTCCACGTTCTCCACAACGTCTATTTTTGGTCAAGCACGTGCAGAATAGTTTAGGAATATTCTCCAGGAATGTCGCCAAGACTTGGTCAAGCTCGTAATACCTGCGAGGTAATACAAAATATAAACAAACAATCGTCAGTACGAGGATCCTTAAAGTGATCCATGATCCTGAAGCTCTTCCGAGGATCACCACCTGTCACAGAAGTAAGGATCACATATCAGGATAATGAATAAGGATCACTAATTGTTAGAAAATCCTCCCCTAACAATTGCCCCCAAAATATAAGGAGTGAAATTGTAAATATGCGAGTTATATTTTCTTGATCTTATCGGTAACTAACTAACGGATATATAGCCGTTAAAATAGAACTAGCCGTTAAGATCATGACGTCACGGAAGTGACAATCCTGCAGAATCATAATTATAAATAGAGATATAGATAGGATCATTATGCATTCAAATTCGAAAGAAACTCCCTTTAAATTCTCAGTCGACGATCGATCAGGTATTTCTCTCTCCTCTTTCTTCCTCTCTTACTCTGTTTTTCTTCTTTATCTCCGTCACTTCGATAATGTTGCTCCGAAGCTCCCCGGGCAAGGATCACAAAAGGATAGCCCTTTGAAGAGTCAGAAGATCATCAAGGACTCAGTGAACAAGAGGTGTTGCTTTAACGATGCACAAATAGATAACATCCGTCACCGTTTTCCGGCGAATGTCTTTTTCAAACCTTTCGATCCAACTGCCCTGAGCGACTATGTTTCAGAAACATGGGTTGCCTTTCCAGTTACTCCATTTGCTATAGGGTACACCTATCATTTCCCGGAATTCACACAATCCTTCTTTTCCCTTACCGGCATATCTTACATTCAAGCCATGCCGATGATTTGGAGGGTTTTATACACCCTAGAGAGGATCATCGAGCAGGAAGGCGTTGATTTAGGAATGTCAGAACTGGCGGAACTGTATGATCTTACTACCTTTGGATCCCACCGTTATTTGTTCAAACGAAAACCCAGTGCAGATCATCCTCTTCTCAAAGTCACCAAAAACAACAAAGATTGGAAACGTCGCTTCTTCTTTGTAAGAAGGGATAGCATTTCAGATGGAGAGCATTTACCAAGAACATGGTCCACCCATGGTAGGCCGGAGGATCCTGGGAAGGATCACCAGATGGTCATGTTTTTGTAATAGGATCACTAACCCTTTCTTTGTCTTGTGTCATGCAGCCATCTCTGTTTCACATCTCATCACAACACCCGCAACCAGGGAAAGACTTGCTGCTTTCTGGGGACTCGACCCTGAAACTAGAACTTTTAAGACAATAACCCAAGACTCACAGGAGGTATCCTCAGGCTCTGTCACAATGTCAAGTAAGTATCCTTGTTTAAAATTTAAATAAATAGTTAAATGTATATTAAGAAAAGATACTTATCTTGTTTTGGTTGTGTAGGTGCTGGAAAATCTGCCAAAGCTGCTTCAAGGTTCAGTGTCACCGATCTCACCACTGTCAAATCCTCCAAAAGAAAGGTTCCTACCAGCCCCACAGCTTCAATCCCTAAGGCACCCCTCAAAGGAAAGGGAGTCAAAAGGAGAAAGGCCTCCGAGGCCGAGGATTTGCAGGGTCTGCCTCTAATCCGCCATCAATTCCTCGAGTACTTCAATGAGGTGAGGATCACTGTCTTTGCTCATATATCCTGTTGACATATCCTGCTGGTATATCCTGCTGATTACATGATCCTGACCTTATCCTTTTTGCAGAAATTTGCAGAGATTGAGGACTATGTGGGCCACGTTGAGGATCAGGATAAGAAAATCGCCGACCTCCAACAGGTTGCCGTGCTAAAGGATCTTGCCATTGCTGATCTTCGAAAGGAACTCCAGGATACCAAACAGGAGATGGCTAAGGTGCTGGTCAATTTTGACTATGAAAAGCAGGAGATCACGGATGATGCCAAAGTCTCTGCCGCCATAGCAATGTACAAAACCAAGCTGCAAATGGCCTTGGAAGCTCAGGATCCTGCCTTCGACAAAAGCAGCTGGGAAATTGAAGAATGGAAAGCAAGGCTGGCTGAATTGGGTGATGAAGAGGAAGCTGAAGAGATCCTGACGATCGAGGCTGGAAGCAAGGATGAAGCGGGTGAAGCAAGTGGAGCCGGAGGTGGTGATGCAGCGAAAGTTTAGGCTGCTGAAATGGGCGATGATGGATCTTTCTAGACGTGGCCGGAGCCCATTTTTTAAATTGGATAGTTTGTTTTGTTTATGGTGTTTTTTGCTGAACAATGATGGGTTGTACTTGAACAATAGGTTTTAGGGTTAAGGATCATGTATGATCCTGTGGACAATAGGCAGGATAATGGGTGGTGGATGGATCCTCTGTTTGGGGGATGAAGCCACTCGTTATCCTTCCGTCTTTTATTTTCTGCACTACAAAGACCCGTAAACAATGGACACCCTTTGCCAACCCATGTGGACGGGCCACATTTTGCTGGTAGAAATGTGGGTTGGCAATTTTGACAACCTTAAAGGGTTAGTCTTTTTGTCAATAAATAAAAACTTAACCTTTTGTCGCTTATCTTGTGTTGTTATCCTTTATAAAGTCTTACTTTCCAACTGTTGTAATATTCATTTTGTTTATACTTATCAAGCCTTGAAAAATTAAAAAAGATATCCAAAAAGTTTAGGATATGATCAAGGATCACATATCCCATAACCGATAAGTTCTAAAAAGTGATATAGTTTAAGAATCACAAGTTCAGTTGTCAAGTATAAGGGTTATTCAAATAAATAATGAATAGAAATAATTAAGGATCATACCTGAGGATCCAAGTTAGGATCCTGACCATAATAAGGATAACTATAAGATAAACCTTAGAATAAAGTAAGGATCAAGGATCCCTAGTTGCCTATCTTCAAGAACCTGAAATAGAGCAAAACTTGGGACTAAGCCATCATAAGAAAAGAGTTAGTAACTGGGGACAAGCCCAAAGATAACTGGGGACAAGCCCAAGGATAACTGGGGACAAGTCCAAGGATAACTGGGGACAAGCCCAAGGATCGTATGTAAACTGGAGTATGGCCCTCACTGGCGACTATCCAAGCTTAGTGACATGAAAATGCCAAAACCTTAGCTAACGTGAAAACGCTAGAAACCTTAGCTAACGTGAAAACGTTAGAACCTTATGAACGGATGTATGGTACGTCTACCATTATACGTAGGATCCTAAGCATAGCCAGAACAATGGAATTATCAGCCCCTAAAATGAGTACTGGTCCCAAAGCCTTGAACTATACCAGGATCATCGTGCGCTACAGGCGGAACTGGGGTCAAGCCCAAATAACTGGGGTTAAACCCAAGGAACGGATTGCTTCAGTGGATAACCAATGTTATGCTAAGGATACCTGAACTTTCAAAACTTAAATTCACGTGAGAGATGGATAAAGGATACATGATCCTTATCCTTATAAGAGAAAATAAAGAAATGAACTAGTTCAAGTTTAGGATATTACCTAAGTAAGGATCACCAATACTTTGAGGATCCTTTAAGGATATCCCTATCGTGAGGATCATCTGTGCCATGAAGATCCTGGTCACATGAAATATTTCTTCAAGTGGACAGCATTCCAAGCTCTTGGTAGCAGATCACCTTCCATGGTTAGCAATCTATATGCCCCCTTTCCTGCTTCAGCTTCAATCAAATAAGGGCCTTCCCATTTTGGAGCTAACTTTCCATCAGCAGGATTGGTGGTATTCTGAAATGCTTTCCTTAATACCATGTCTCCAACTTGAAACCTCCTGATCCTGACATTTTTATTGTAGGCACCAGCCATTCTTTGCTGATAACTGGCCATCCTTATCCTAGCCATATCCCTGATTTCTTCAATAGTATCCATGTCTTGAGCCAAGTTCTCATCATTCTCCTCAGGATCACGGGCACTTGTTCTTGCAGTTGGAACCACCATTTCTGTTGGGATCACTGATTCTGCCCCAAACACCAAAGAGAATGGTGTTTGACCAGTTGCATTCTTAGGGGTTGTCCTATCGGCCCAAAGCACATAAGGTAGTTCTTCTGCCCATTTCCCTTTCTTGGATCCAAGCTTCTTCTTCAAATTGTTGATGATGATCTTGTTGGATGACTCTGCCTGACCATTAGCTTGTGGGTGGACTGGTGTTGATGTTATCATCTTAATCCCCCAGCTGTCACAAAAGTTAGTGGTTCTGCCCCCAATAAATTGGGAACCATTATCACATATAATCTCGGAAGGAATTCCAAATCTAGTTATAATATTTCTTTTAATGAAGGATATAACTTCCTTTTCTCTAACTTGGGCAAAAGCTTCAGCCTCTATCCACTTGGAGAAGTAATCAGTCATAGCTAGCATGAATACTTTTCCACCAGGTGCCTTAGGGAGCTTTCCAACTATATCCATACCCCATCTCATAAATGGCCAAGAGGAGGATATAGGATGCAATAATTCAGCTGGTTGATGAAGGATATTGCTGTGTCTCTGGCAAGGATCACATCTTCTGGCATACTCCACAGCATCTTTCTTCATGGTTGGCCAGTAGTATCCTGTCCTCAGGATCCTTGAGAATAATGCCCTGCCCCCAGTGTGGTTTCCACAATCTCCTTCATGGAAGTCTTTTAAAACTTCTTGAACTTCAGGATCCTCAATGCATCTCAAGTATGGTCCTGCAAGAGATCGTCTATACAACATATTATTTAAAATTGTGAATTGAGATACCTTAGATTTGAAAGCCCTAGGGTTTTCTCCTGTAGGAATCTCTCCATGTTGTAAGTATCTCATAATTGGTGAGATCCATGATCCTGATCCTGAATGGGATCGAGTATCCTCACTAGGGATCATTGCAGAATTATTCCCTATCTCCATAGCCACATGATCCTCGATAGCCGGGGTCAGGATATGGATAATAGGAATCTTGATATCCTCCGGGATCTTCAAGGATGATCCTAAGTTAGCCAATGCATCCGCTTCTGTATTTTCTTCCCTTGGTACCTGTGACAAACTAAAGGAAACAAAAGAGAGTGCCAAACTTTTGACTATCTCCAAATACTTGGTTAGCTTTTCACCTTTAACAGCATATGATCCATTAAAGTGGTTTGTAATTAACAAAGAATCTACGTGTACCTCAAGATACCTGATCCCCATATGCTTTGCAATTTGCAAACCAGCAATTAAGGCTTCATATTCAGCCTCATTATTAGTGGTTTGGAACTCACCAGCTATAGAATGGGGTATTATGTCCCCCTGTGGCGATTTTAGTAGTATTCCAAGCCCTGTGCCTTTGACATTTGAGGATCCATCAGTATAGAGTATCCAAGGATCCTTGGTCTCTTCTAGCTGCTGGACTTCTAGCTCAGCTTCTTCTTGTAAATCACTACTGAAATCAGCTAATGCTTGGGATTTGATGGCTGTCCTAGGCTCGTATCTTATATCATATGCACTCAGCTTCACTGCCCACTTAGCCATCCTTCCTGACATCTCTGGTTTCCTGAGGACATTCTTAATTGGAAAATTAGTTTTGACAATGATAACATGAGTTTCAAAATAATGTCTCAACTTAATAGATGCCATAATTAATGCAAGAATAAGCTTTTCAAGGTGTGAGTACCTGGATTCGGCATCAAGTAAACTTTTACTTACATAATAGACAGGATGTTGTGTACCTTGATGATCCTTAACTAGGACCGCACTTACTGCTTTTGAGGATACTGCAAGATATAAGGATAATACATCACCTTTTTCTGGTTTCATCAAAGCCGGGGCCGAGGATAGGTAATCTTTGAGGGCTTTTAAAGCATTTTCATGCTTCTCCGTCCACTCAAATTTCTTGTTCTTCCTTAGGATATCATAGAATTCTTTACACTTCTCGGAGGATTTGGATATAAATCTGTTCAGGGCTGCTATCCTTCCTGTTAGCCTTTGAACATCCTTAGCGTTGGCCGGAGATTTGATGTTCACTATTGCTTTGATTTGTTCCGGGCTAGCTTCAATGCCTCTCTTTGTCACCATATATCCTAAGAATTTACCTGCTTTAACACCAAAGTGACATTTTGAAGGATTAAGTTTCATGTTATATTTGTCAAGGATATCGAATGCTTCCTCCAAGTCTCTTAGGTGATCCTCAGCTTTTAAGGATTTTACCACCATATCATCTATGTAAACCTCCATAGTCTGTCCAATTTGATCCTTGAACATCATATTCACCAGCCTTTGGTATGTTGCACCTGCATTTCTTAATCCGAATGGCATAGCAATATAGCAGTATATACCCGTTGGAGTCATGAAGGCTGTATCCTCTTGGTCGGATGGTTTCATTTGGATTTGTTGGAATCCAGATGAAGCATCCATAAAAGTTAACAGTTCATGACCCGCTGTTGCATCCACCATGGAGTCAATGTGGGGTAAAGGGAAAGGATCCTTGGGACATGCCTTATTTAAATCGGTAAAATCGACACATACCCTCCACTTTCCGTTTTTCTTTTGAACAACAACCACATTGGCCAACCATCTTGGATACTTGACCTCTCTAATCATACCTGCCCGGAGCAATTTCTCTACCTCTTCTTGGATGATGGCATTCCTTTCTGGTGCAAACTTTCTTCTCCTTTGATGGATTGGTTTGAAGGATCTGTCAATGCCGAGTTTATGAGTGATAACATCCTTGGATATACCAGTCATGTCTTCGTGTTTCCATGCAAAGGTAGTCTTTCTCCTTTTGAGGAAGGATATGAGGTCTTCTTTCATTTCGCCAAGGATCCCTGATCCGATATATATTTTGGATTCAGGATCATCAGGATCCATGAGGATTTCTACCACATCCTGCTCTCTGGCCTCCAAGACATCCCTTGGAGGATACCTTGATTGCTATTGCTCCCTTGACTTCGAGGCTGGTTTCATCGATGAAGTGTAGCAATTCTTAGCCTCCTGCTGATCACTATCAATCTTCACTATTCCCCAAGGACTGGGATAGGTGGGCGCCAAACTGTTTTGGTTAAAAATTCTGTTTATAATATGCAACCAAACTCTTTGTATCGGGGAATGATGCCTCAAATGTGTAATAGCGATAAGGATCACTTCGATGTAAAATGCACAAACAACACAAGGATTTATACGGGGAAAAAGCCCTTGATCAAGAGTTGATCTCCGGCACAAAAAACCCCGGGTGATGGAAACTACCGATCACCAAGCTTAAATAAATGATTAAATGTTTACAACTTCGGATAGTAACGAGCTAGGTACAAGGATCACTATCGTGAAGAGTGTAAATGTGAGTGGAAATGAGCGAAAATGAGTGTATGTTCGTCGAGAGCTTCAAGTGTGCGAGTATACGAGTGTGTGTAGTTGCAGAAATGGCTAAGTGTTTTTCTAACTAGCTCGTTACCCCTTTAAAATAGAAATGTAACTAGCTAACAAACTCTCCTACTTTCGTGCCATGCCTCCACGTTCTCCACAACGTCTATTTTTGGTCAAGCACGTGCAGAATAGTTTAGGAATATTCTCCAGGAATGTCGCCAAGACTTGGTCAAGCTCGTAATACCTGCGAGGTAATACAAAATATAAACAAACAATCGTCAGTACGAGGATCCTTAAAGTGATCCATGATCCTGAAGCTCTTCCGAGGATCACCACCTGTCACAGAAGTAAGGATCACATATCAGGATAATGAATAAGGATCACTAATTGTTAGAAAATCCTCCCCTAACACCAACCATCTTGGATACTTGACCTCTCTAATCATACCTGCCCGGAGCAATTTCTCTACCTCTTCCTGGATAATGGCATTCCTTTCCGGTGCAAACTTTCTTCTCCTTTGATGGATTGGTTTGAAGGATCTGTCAATGCCGAGTTTATGAGTGATAACATCTTTGGATATACCAGTCATGTCTTCGTGTTTCCATGCAAAGGTAGTCTTTCTCCTTTTGAGGAAGGATACAAGGTCTTTTTTCATTTCGCCAAGGATCCCTGATCCGATATAGATTTTGGATTCAGGATCATCAGGATCCATGAGGATTTCTACCACATCCTGCTCTCTGGCCTCCAAGACATCCCTTGGAGGATACCTTGATTGCTATTGCTCCCTTGACTTCGAGGCTGGTTTCATCGATGAAGTGTAGCAATTCTTAGCCTCCTGCTGATCACTATCAATCTTTACTATTTCCCAAGGACTAGGGAGTTTCACACATTGATGGTAAGTAGATGGGACTGCTTTCATATCGTGTATCCAGGGCCTGCCAAGGATAACATTACAACAGGATAAACAGTCAATAACACAAAATTTTTGATAAGAGTGTAAGCCTTCAATATATATTGGGAGTTTAATGTCCCCCATGGTATTCTTAGTTTCGCCACTAAATCCCACGAGCACGGAGGATCTTGGTATGATCTCTGATTCAGGGATACCCATCTTCTTTAGAACATCAAGCTGGATAATGTTCACTGAACTTCCTCCGTCTATAAGGATCCTGCGGACAAAATGATTAGATATGAAAAGAGTAATAACTAAACCATCGTGATGAGGATCCTGGATATCAACACGATCCTCTTCATCAAAGGTTATGACTTTTCCTTCGGAGACACTTGATGTTCGAACTGGTCTTTCTCCATTATCCATTTTAGTTTCCTTTGCATGCCTTTTAGCTGCTGAGAAGGATGTGCCACAAATGTCGGATCCTCTAGAAATAAAGTTTATCACTTGTGCATCCGCTAGAGGGGCTGGAGCCTTCTCAGGGATCCTTTCAGGATCCCGAGTCTTTGACTTTTTCCTTCCCAACAATTCTTTTAGATGCCCCTTGCTCAACAAGTATCCAATCTCCTTTCTTAGTGCAATGCATTCTTCTGTGAGATGCCCAAAATCTTCATGGTATGCACACCACTTTGATTTATCCTTAGTTGTAGCTGGCCTATCGTTTTTTCTTGGCCATCTAGCTTTATCACCTAGGTTCTGCATAGCAAGGATTAGTTCATTGTTATCTACACAAAAACAATATTCAGAAATTGGAGGATAATCCTCATCATCCTCTTCTTGATCAACAGAATGCACGTTCTGGTTATCAGATCTATTGTAAGATCTGAACTTGTTGTTCCTGAATGAGGATCCTTGCTTATCCTGCTTTGAGGATCCTGCTAACCTCTCCTGGATCCTCTTGTCATCCTCTAGCCGGATGAACCTAAGTGCTCGTGTTCTTACTTCATCTAAGTTCCTGCATGGTGTCATAACAAGGTCATCATAGAAAGACGAATCCCTAAGCAGTCCCATTTTAAAGGCCTCAACAGCCGTGGCTATATCTAAGTTGGGAATGTCTAAGGATTCTTTACTGAATTTGGTAATGTAATCCCTTAATGATTCATTATGACCCTGGGTTATCCTATATAAATCACTAGTTAATCGTTCAAATTTTCTACTACAAGAAAACTGATTATTAAACAAGTTAACTAGGTTAGCAAATGAGGTAATAGAATAGGGAGGAAGACTTAGCAGCCATTTGAGAGCTGATCCAGTAAGAGTGGATCCGAATCCTTTGCACAGGCATGCTTCTTTTAACCTTTCTGGGATTGGATTGATCTCCATCCTCTCCCTGTATTGTGCTATGTGTTCTTCAGGATCCGTCGAACCATCATACAGTTTCATTGTAGGCACATGGAACCTCTTGGGTATCTCAGCATCACAGATTGGTGGTGCGAAACGAGATATCTTGTGGCTCCCATCTGCAATCTCTGGGATAGGTTTGACCACTCCTGGAACACTTGATATCATATCCTTTAGCTTTTGCAATTCTCTGGCCATGGCATGATTGATACCTGGATCCTGCATAAGACCATGGTTAGTAGTATATGAATTATTAAAAGTGTTACCTCCCATTGGATTCAGATTAGGAAGATTGGATGTTAATCCATATTGTTGAGACTCTGGAATGATCGAGGGACCAGTAGAAGCATTGGTCTGCATTGGAATAAAATCTCCCTGATGGACATCTGAACCTCCTGTTTGCAAACTCCTCAAGGATCCTGGCATCTGGAAGGATCCCTGAAACTGGGACGATCCTGGAACGAAGGAGGATCCTTGAACCTGGGATGATCCTGGAACGAAGGAGGATCCTTGAACCTGGGATGATCCTGGAACGAAGGAGGATCCTTGAACCTGGGATGATCCTGGAACGAAGGAGGATCCTTGAACCTGGGATGATCCTGGAACAAAGGAGGATCCTTGAATCTGCTGCATTCCCGAATATCCTCCTGAATTCGTGAGGGACCCCATATGCTGAGGATAGGATCCCGCTGGCTTGAAATATGAACCTGATGCCTGGGTCACTGTTGTTGTTCCGTAGTGCACTCCGTTTGGTCCACCCACATATTGAACATCTGGAGCCACTGATGGCTGAGAAGTAATCACCGGAGTATCAAAATTCAAGGATTTTGGCACCAGTGGGGAATGATCCTCTGCCGTTGTCTTTTGTTTCTTGAGATCTCCGATTTCTTTGAGAATCCTCTCATTGGTCTTATCCTGTTGCCTTATCTGATCCTTCATCTGCAAAATCAAAGTAAACATGTCACTAGTAGTGGTAGTGTAAGAAGCAGAAGAAGTTGGGGGTTTTGAGAAAATGGGAGTTGGTTTCTTCGCAGCATTCTCGGTATTCTTCTGGGATCCAGAAGGTGGCGGAGGCAAAGGAGGGACGCCTTGTGAAGAAGTGAATGAGGGCATCAAATTTGAAGCATTCTTCGCTGAGGAAGCCATTTGCTTGGTTGTAGTGAACCGAAATAAGCACAGAAATGCGTATTTTTCTAAGGACGAAGCACCAATTGCCCCACGGTGGGCGGCAAACTGTTTTGGTCAAAAAATCTGTTGAGGATATTGCAACCAAACTCTTTGTTACGGGGTATGATGCCAATTATGTATATCAATGACAAGGATCACTTCAATGTAATTTGCACAAATGACACAAGGAGGTATACGGGGAAAAAGCCCTTGATCAAGAGTTGATCTCCGGCACAAAAAACCCCGGGTGATGGAAACTACCGATCACCAAGCTCAAATAAATGATTAAATGTTTACAACTTCGGATAGTAACGAGCTAGGTACAAGGATCACTATCGTGAAATGTGTACAAGTGAGTGAAAATGAATGTATGTTCGTCGAGAGCTTCAAGTGTGCGAGTATACGAGTGTGTGTAGCTGCAAAAATGGCTAAGTGTTTTTCTACTAGCTCGTTACCCCTTTTAAAATAGAAATTTAACTACCAAACTAACTATCCGACTTTCGTGCCATGCCTCCACGTTCTCCACAACGTTTATTTTTGGCCAAGCACGTGCGGGATATTTTGGGAATATTCTCCAGAAATGTCGCCAAGACTAAGTCCGACTTGTTACTCCTGCAAAACAATACGAAACACAAGTGAACAATTGTTAGTATGAGGATCCTTAAGGTGATCCATGATCCTGATCCTGAAGCTCTTATGAGGATCACTATCTGTCACAGAAGTAAGGATCACTAAAGAGGATAATAACTAAGGATCACGGGTCATTTAGAAATCCACCCCTAACACATCCCTCACAATGTTCTCTCCACTCGGCTTATATTTTGGCTGATATTTATAATGTACTAGCACTTCAAATACTATTCACTCAAAACCGATTAGAACACATACCCGCATAAGCTTGCAACTCAATCATTCTCCACTATTGATCACGAATACTAAGCACAAGTCAAAAGGTCTTTGAAGGGTTGTAATGGGGCTAGGCGAGGGGTAGGAATTAGGATATTTTAAAGTGGCTAAGGTGATGAAAATTCGATTTTTTTATTACAAATGATTATTCTAACAAAACTAACTATAAACACCAAAATTAAGGCAACAACATTCGCCTTTTATTCAACAACTATCAACACTTCTTTTTGTGTTTTTCTTCAACGCTTTTCAATTCTTTTTCATGACATTTTCTGATTTTTTTTTAAACATATATGCAAACAAACAAGAACAACTATACAAAAACGACTCCTATAATCGAATTTCCATCACACGGTTTAAAAGAAAAGGTTTAACGGTTATGGGCTATAGGGTGGTCAAACGAAAGGTTTAGGCTCAAAATGGGCGACTAGGGGATTTGTTTGGGTAAGGATAGATAAATGGTTTTAAGAGAAAAGGTTTACCTAATGCCTTAATCATTCTTGTGCTTGTATTCGGTCTATAGTCTCAAACGTATCAAAAGTTGCAAGTTCTACAATATATGACTAATGGTCCACTCAAACAAAGAAACATAGGTATGTAATCTATGATATAAAAGTGGCTCAAAACCTCACATATCTAAAAGGGTATGGTATGTGACATGCATAAAAGACTAGTTTCTTAGGCGGATTATTCCCAAATAACCACCCGTTAAATACCCATCATGCTATTAATTCGAACTTGACCATGACAATAGACCAAATGGGTTGTGACATCCCTCGTTGACTTAGTTACTTGTGCTTTTAAGATCGCTTTTGAAACAAGATATTTTTGAAAATTTTTTGAAATTTTCCCCCATCCCCACACTTGAGGTGAACATTGTCCTCAATGTGTAGTATTTAAATGAATGGGTTAAAATCTAAAATTTTTACTACTCCCCCATCCCTACACTTGAGATACATATTGTCCTCAATGTGTAAGAACTAGAGTATTAAACGCACAAGGGATGTGACACGGCTAATTCCCCCAAAATTTCACCCCGGAAAAAATAATATACAAAATACACTCCACTTATTTGCTAATCTAAAGATCAAAAGTAAAAAGGAACGTATGCACCTGGTTTGTGAGCTCATTCTTCGTATGCTCCTCTCCTCTTCATGAAAGCGGTTGTCCCACGAACCAAATGTACCTACAAATCTTAACCCTTGTGTAGAAGCATGCTTCTCACAACCATTAAAATTTGTTAGTTACCTAGTTCTACCACTTTTATGAAAATATTACCAAGCTGTACGTTATTTCACTTTGATTTATGTGGAAAATAAATTACAACAACAACAAACCTAACTCACTTTCGTAGGAATCACGGTTGCATTTAGCTTATGCAACAAGCCCTTTTAAACCCCCAATAGCTTGGGAGGACGAGAGGTCTCGTGAGGGTTATATAGGGAACACACCCACAAAGTTCATTTAACTAGGCGAGAATTTAAATAACACAATGAAAATAACGAAAATAAAATAATATACAACAACAATAACAAACGCCATACCTCGCCTCTACCGCTGATATCTCTCATTAGGGTTCATTGGCGGGTTCGGCTGAAACGGATAACCAGTGAGGGCCTCAAGCATATCCCTATAGTTATCTAATGGGCTCGACTCTCCTTGGGGTGGCGGTTGGTACGGCATCGGAACAAAACTCGAGCCAACGGCTTCGGGCCAATGAGGGGTTGGATCGGATGGGCCTTGCGGATGAGGAAGATTGGGGTAATCGGTCCACCCCGAGTGTTCAACATATGGGAGACCGGCTTGATAATCTCTTTGATGGCGCTCTTGGTCATGTAGTACTTTGAAGTTGTTAATCGCCATCTGGTTAGAAAAGGCCAACGCTCCCCATCGGCGTTGGTCCAACTCTCCTTGTGCGGTTTGTCGCCTAGCCTCCTCTTCTTCCCATGCCCGTCTATGGGCCCTTTCTTCCTCTTGCAACTGTATCATGCGTTCCATTTGTGACTGTTGTAACGCATGTTGCAGCTGTTGTTCCTCCAACTGTTTTTCCACTCTCTCGCGGAAAGATGTTTGAAAACCCCATTGTTGCTGCGAGTACGCCCCTTGCGCCTCTTCCCATTCGTTCCTACTAGCATGGTACTCTCTTACTTCACCAATACCCGCCGACACATTGTCGTCGATCACTTGATCTCCACGGTTCCACAATCGATACGACGGTATTTGCCTTTGATTCACAAAATCTGCCACATTGGCAGAGATTTCCCTATGCTTCCTCCTATACCTTTGCCTCGGTCCCCGCAGACTGGAAGGATCAATTTCCTCCTCAACATCGGGCATCTCCTCATCGCCCTCTTCTTCATCACCTTCTTCATCACCCTCTTTGTCATTAACCCGATAACTATCCCCTTGCTCATCTTCGACCGTATGCAAATGCCCAAAAGCTTTCACAGTTATTTTCCAATGTCGCCTCATAGAGGCGAAGTTGAATTGATCAATTGGCTTAGACACCCACAGTGAGTCTTGAGGTAATGCATTCTGTTGGATAATCATGGCGCTAATCAACCTTGCATAAGGAATCATCTTTCGTTTAAACGATTCCCGTGTATCCCATGTGTTGATCATAACAATTTGACGCCACGAGAGCTTGGGCGTCCCATATAACAATGCATGCAAAACCCGACAGTCGGGTGCCTTCACCTTTCCACGGTCTCCGAACCGTACCATAATGTTCTCTAACGAGATACCTTGGAGTATCTTTCCCATCAAAGACAAATCACTTCTCGACTCTCCCGCACCCCCAGAACCTAGTAGGGTGTCCTCTAAAAGCCTCACTAGGTCAGCATCGTTTTTCTTGTTGTCCAAAAACTGATCATACCCATAATATTCATACGTGTCGACCCCAAGTGAGTCAAACCTCGCTATAGCATTCATATGTTCGAAAGACATGACCATTTGATTTTTTCCAATGTTACCAATCAACTTCCACCTATGAGCCGGTCTATCAGAGTGTTCAAAACGAAGGGTGGATAACCACTCACAAACTGCCCCCAAGTATACCCGAGTAGTGATATCCTCACACCAGTCAATCACCCGTTCCCAGCCAAGTTTCTCAAACCTTTTCACTATACCAATCTTCCTAAACTCTTCAACATCTACCGTACGTTCACAAACTGTCCTTTCGGGTACGGATTTTGAGACACCCGTAACCATTTTCATCTTCCACATTTTGGCTTCTAACCTCTTATTGTTGTAACGAGAAAGAGCCTTTGTTTTCTCGTCCTTCCATGCCAAAGCCGGTCTACTATTTTTTTCTTCTTCCCAATCCCAATCCTGTCGAATAAGTTGCCCATCACCCTCTACTACATTACTTAGTTGTTCCCAACGTCTTTGATATACCCCGGAGCCCGAACCGGCTCCCGAAGATGAACCTTGACCGGAGGTCTTTGCTTTCTTACTTCCTCGGAGCATGGCTACAATCACAAGACAAAGACAACAACAATTAGTACACTATAAACCTTCAACAATCTCAAACTTTGAACATGGTGTGCAATGTTGAACTTCAATCAAATTTTAGATGTAAAATCGCCTTTTTAAACTTCCAAAGTCGCACATCTTATCATCTATATTGCTTACACATGTTTATTCCAAAAATTTCGCAAAATTTCATGTTTTCAACAATATTCAACATCACAACTATGTTCAATCATGCAACAATCTAGTGTAATCACATCACCAAGACTAAAGCATGCTCAAATCCCATCCAAATCAAGTAAACATTCTTAAGTTCATGCTAAAACATCCTACATTGTGATAAACAACCTACTCTTAAACAATAAGTTTAAAATTTCGGAAGAAATCAGCAACACATAAGAAAATCATACATAAATTTACTGAAAGTTCATACCTTTAGTGTTAGATAACAAGAAGAACTAAGAACAAGTGCAAAACAAGAGACTTAGATGAACACTCTTCAAAACCCTAAAACTCACGTCCAGAAATCGTGCAAACGAGCAAGATTTGATGGAAACTATTATAGGGGTTTTGTTCCACTCGAAAAACTACACAAGTTAGGCTCAATAATCAAGTGAATTGGTTAAGAATCGAGGAAGTTATGATAAGAAGAAGATTTTAGGGTTCTTGAGGTGTTTGGTGAAGAAGATGAAGATGGAAGGAGAAGTAGGTGTGATGAATGTGATAATGGATGGTTTAGAATGTGTCTTGGTCAGATAAGGGTCCCAAAAACGATTTGGGTAGCCTCAAACCCGTTACATAAGAGTTTGGAAGTGTTTAAGGGTTTTGGGTTCGAGTCCGGTTACTAGCAACAAATTCTCGTTGGCTGCCTTTCTGGGGACCGTCGGCGACGGGAGTGATGACCGTCGGCGACGGTACACACATTTGCTGAATAGAGGCGACGGCCTATTTAGCTGTCTACGAAGAAAATTGGACGTTATGCAGGAACCGTAGGCAACGCAGATGATGACCGTCGGCGACGGTCAACAGAACTTCACTTTTTATAATTTTTTTTTTATATATGAGGAAAATTATGGGCTTTTAATAAAAGAGCTATGTACAAACAAAAATCCTAAAAATTATTAAAAATCTTTTTGTGATTTTTTTTTTATAAGTTAAATTTTGAAAACGCAATAACCGTCAACGGCCCTACCACCCCCCAAAAAGTCGTGTATTGTCCTCAATGCACATAACAAAGCCTAAAAACATACCTTGTGTCTTCATGACCCGTTCGGAATGTCCGGACTTCACACAATCAAGAGAGATTAGTATGGAACGAAAACGATTAACATAAACACACACAAACAAATAAATAATTGTACATAACTTTACACAAAATGTTACCGGTCCTTGTTAGTCGACCTCGTAAATCGGTGTGCTTACCACAAAGCTCACCAATTCCTTGTTTTCGTCTACCTTCTCGTTACCATCAAGAAACGGTTTTAGCCGATGACCATTTACCGTTTGTCGTATCCCATCCTTCGGGTCCTCGATGGTAACATCACCCAATTGTCCAACCCGGGTGATCACATAGGGTCCCATCCATTTGCTTCGTAGCTTTCCGGGAAAGAATTTGAGCTTCGAGTTGTAAAGCCACACCTTTTGCCCAACCTCGAACTCTTTCTTCCTTAACTTAGCATCATGCGCCTTCTTCATCCCATCCTTGTAATTGGACGCGCATTCATATGCTATTTCCCGTAGCTCCTCCAACTCGCATAGCTTGAGTTTCCTTTCCTTTCCTGCCTCATCATATTGAACATTAACTTCCTTAATAGCCCATAATGATTTATGCACAAGTTCAACCGGTAAATGACAATTTTTACCATAAACCAACCGGTAAGGTGTAGTGCCAATAGGTGTCTTATGTGCCGTACGGTAGGCCCATAAGGCATCGTTCAATTTAATTGACCAATCCTTACGGTCCGCCCGCACGGTCTTTTGCAAAATCTCTTTGATTTGCCTATTTGACACCTCAACTTGTCCGCTTGTTTGCGGGTGATAGGGGGTAGCAATCCTATGGTCAACACCAAACCGTTTAAGAAGTTTCCCAAACCGAAAATTTTTAAAATGAGATCCTCCATCACTTATGATGACCCGAGGAATCCCAAACCTTGAGAAAATATCGGTTTGAACAAAATTACACACTACGGAGTGGTCGTTCGTCTTGGTGGCTATTGCTTCGACCCACTTTGACACATAGTCAACGGCCACCAAGATATACAAATTGCCATAGGAATTGGGGAAAGGGCCCATGAAATCAATTCCCCATACATCAAAAATGTCAACTACAAGGATTGGTTGCATGGGCATCTCATCCCTTTTTGAAATACCCCCTAGTTTTTGACACTCTATGCAATTTTTGGCAAACTCATTTGCATCTTTGAAGATAGTAGGCCAAAAAAGACCACTATTTAACACTTTATGACCCGTTTTGTGACCACTAAAGTGACCACCACATGCAAATGAGTGTAGATGCTGCAACACGCTTGGAATATCTTCGTCATCAATGCATCTTCTTATAACTTGATCCGCACACTCCTTCCACAAATGCGGTTCTTCCAACCGATAGTACTTGATTTGGGACATGAAGTGTTGCCTCTTCCGTCTATCCCAATGTGCCGGTAAGTCACCTGTAACAAGATAATTCACAATGTTAGCATACCAAGGCAACTTATCCAATTTCATAATATACTCATCGGGAAACGACTCATTGATCTCTAACGATTTAGGATCCTCATCAACCATCAACCGGGACAAATGGTCCGCTACCACATTCTCGGTACCCTTCTTGTCCCGTATCTCCAGATCGAACTCTTGGAGCAACAACACCCATCGGATTAACCTCGGTTTTGCATCTTTCTTCTCCATGAGGTACCTAACTACAATGTGATAAGAATAAATAATCACTTTACTACCCCATATATATGCCCGAAATTTATCCAAAGCATATACCACCGCGAGTAGCTCTTTTTCGGTAGTGGTGTAATTCAATTGTGCATCCGAAAGAGTCTTACTCGCGTAGTATATGGCAACGGGTTTCTTATCGACCCGTTGTCCCAACACGGCCCCCACCGCATAATCACTCGCATCGCACATAATTTCAAAAGGAAAAGACCAATTTGGCGATTGCAAGATTGGAGCCTCAACCAACTTCTCTTTCAAATTGTTAAAAGCATTTTGGCAATTTTCATTAAAATCAAACGGTTGATCTTTTAACAACAAGTTACATAAAGGCTTGGTTATGTCACTAAAACCCTTAATAAACCGCCGGTAAAAACCCGCATGACCTAGAAATGACCTAACACCTTTAACGGTCGTGGGATACGGTAAAGTAGATATGACTTGTACCTTTGCACGATCAACCTCTATCCCACGACTTGACACCACGTTCCCAACACTATTCCCTCTTGAACCATAAAATGGCTCTTTTCCCAACTTAAGACCAAACTAGTTTCGACACACCTTCTTAACACTTTATCTAGTTGATCCAAACAAGCCTCAAAAGATGACCCAAAAATTGAGAAATCATCCATGAAGATTTCCAAAGACTTCCCCACCATATCTGAAAAGATACTCATCATACACCTTTGGAAGGTGGCGGGGGCGTTACATAATCCAAACGGCATTCGCCTAAATGCGAAAGTGCCGTAAGGACAAGTAAACGTGGTCTTTGCTTGGTCTTCCGGATGGATGGCGATTTGATTATAACCTGAATAGCCATCTAAGAAACAATAAATTTTTTGTCCCGACAATTTCTCAACTATTTGATCAATGAACGGTAAAGGGAAATGATCTTTGGAAGTTGCGGTATTCAACTTCCTATAGTCAATACAAATTCGCCACCCGGTTACCGGCCGAGTGGCTACCTCTTCACCTGCGTCATTTTTAACGACTTGTATGCCCGCTTTCTTGGGAACCGTCTGTGTTGGGCTCACCCATTGGCTATCCGAGATCGGGTAAATGATACCCGCATCTAGCCATTTTAGCACTTCCTTCTTCACTACCTCCCGCATGTTCGGATTTAATCTCCGTTGTGCATCTCGAACGGGAGTCACATTCTCTTCCGTGATGATTTTGTGCATCACCACCGAGGGACTAATACCCTTCAAATCAGCAATGGTCCATCCAATCGCCGCCCGATTAGTGACCAAAACACCCATCAATTTATCCTCTTGCTCCACGGTTAAATTCGATGCAATAATAACCGGGAGCGTGTTGCCTTCACCAACATAAGCATATTTGAGATGCTTAGGCAACACCTTCAATTCAACCTCCGGAGGCTCTACTAATGACGGCTTCAACTTGGTGTCGATACTCTCCGGTAAACTCTCAACTTGGTGCGTCCATGTCGGTTTTCCCTCTCTAACCGCAAGCACCTCCAAACTTCTCACTTCCTCGTCTATGCTCTTATCCATCTCCACCTGTGACCTGTCAAACATATAACAATCCTCCATTGTGTTTTCCCCATCTACGACTGTGTCGCAAAGAGGTATACACGTGTCAACGACGTCCGCCATATAGCATTCATCATCAACTGGAGGGTTCATAAGTCCGGAAAAAACATGCAACCTCAACCTTCGGTTTCCAAATGTCATGTCAACCGTTCCCGTTTTGCAATCAATTTGAGAATTCGCGGTTGCTAAGAACGGTCGACCCAAAATCACCGTAGGTTGTTTGGTTGGGTCCTTGGCCACATAATCAAGCACTAAAAAGTCCACCGGATAGTAAAAATCCTCGATTTTTACTATCACATCCGAGACAATTCCACGGGGTAGTTTGGGTGTCAAATCGGCTAACACCACGGTGGTGTTTGACGATTGAAGTGGACCAAACTCGTATTGGTCATACAAACTACCCGGTAGAATGCTCACGCTAGCACCAAGATCTAGAAGTGCCCGGTTGATTTTAAAATCGCCTACTTGAATTGAAATGATAGGTGCACCCGGATCTTGGAGCTTAGGTGGAAGTGCACCCGAAAGAATCGAACTCACATTTTCGGTTAAATCTAATTTTTTTGGAAATTTGTGAGTGCGTTTTTGGGTACACAAATCTTTCAAGTACTTAGCATACGACGGTACTTGTTTAATTGCATCCAAAAGAGGTAAATTGATTTTTACTTGTTTAAAAATTTCCAACAACTCTTCTTGTTGTGGACCTCTTTTGTTTACAACTTTTTTCACGGGTCCCTTCAATGCTTCGGGATAAGGGGCGGTATTAGCCTCCACACCCTTTTCCTTAGCCTTGGGGACGGGGATGGTCACAACGGGGGTATCATTGTTCTTTTTCGAGTCATTTTTATTTTGACCCGTTTGACCATTCTCATTCTCATCTTCACTAGCATCCTCCACCACCCCTTCAACAAACTGGGGTGATGGTGTTTTGACACCATTATCAACGACTCGACCACTACGTAAAGTAATTTTATTAATTGGTACCTCACGTGTGTTCCTTGAGTTTGACCCTTGATGCTTAGGGTTCACCGCGGTGTCACTTGGGAGTCTTCCCGTGCTTCCTCTCATTTGAGCCATTTCTTCCGCAAGTTGGCCCACTTGCTTTGCCAATGCCTCATGTGCTTTATCCCTAATCTCGTTTGTCTTTTGAGATTCTTTTTGCATGTTCAACAAAGCATCCATTTTGGCACTCAAATCATCGCCACTGGTTTGATTGTTCGACCCGCTTCCATTACCGCCTTGATTATTGTAATTCCTTTGGTACCCACTTTGATAATTATTGTCTCTTCCTTGGTACCCTTGATTGAAATTACGTTGATAACCCCCTTGGTTACCACTTTGACGGTTGTTGTACGATGATCCACCTTGATTACCTTGATTACCCGATTGAAAGTTCGGGTTCATTTGATTCGAAGCGTTACCGTACCGGAAATTAGGGTGATTTCTCAACCCCGGATGGTAAGTGTTGGAGTTCATGTCATATTGCTTCCTATCTCCATACACTTGGTTGACTTCTTCAGTATAGCCACTCGACCCCGTTGGACATTGTTCCGCTCTATGTCCAATATCACCACAATCTTCACATACCTCGAATTGAACCGCATTTACTTCTTTTTTCTTCATTCGAGCCATTTCCCGCTCTAAAGTAGAAATCCGATCTTTAGAATCAAGATCGGGAAGTGACCGGGAAACGGGATGCTTCTTGGCTCAGTCGGCCGATTCTTTCTCTTTCGAACGCTTGCTCATTCGTTCCAAAAACTCCCAATCATCATCTTCATGGTTGCTTAGGAGGGTCCCATTGCTTGTGGATTCAAGTCGGTTCCATGTATTGTCGTCTAGACCCCTTACAAAGCATTTAACCAACTCCCACTTCTCAATTTGATGATGAGGGCATCTTCGCATCATTTCTCTAAATCTTGTAAAGGCCTCATGTAACGGTTCGCCCGATAATTGGCGAAAAGACCTAATTTCATCACGAGCGTCATCGGTCTTCGCCATTGAGTAGTATTCGTCAAGGAACGCTTGTTGCATTTCTTCCCAAGTGCGAATACTATTTGCGGGAAGTGTGAGGAACCATTGCTTTGCCTTATCCTTCAGTGAAAATTGGAATAGTCTAAGTTTGACCTCCTCTAAAGCAAAGTTGTGACCCCCGATAGTGTTGCAAACCGAAGAAAATTCCGTCAAATGTGTATACGGTTCGTCGTTAGATCTTCCATTAAAATGAGGAAGTATGTTGATGTAATGTGGTTTACAATCAAACATCCTCCTCTCACAAACGATTGGTGAGTCGTTCTCGGTGACAACCGGCCTAAACGATCATTCACTCCCCGTGGAGGTCGTTGATGACGATGTGGACCATTAACTTCTTGATCAACCGGTCTTCTATTATCCCGTCTTTCACCTCTTCGATCATCTCTTCGATTATCCCTTGGGTTACCACCTCCCACGAAACGAGGAATCCGGTTAGGGTTTGCATTGTTGTTGTTGTTGTTGTTATAAAACCCATCATTCCGGTTCCGTTGGTCATTGTTTCGTGGTTGACGGTTGTTCCCATAACCATCATTTCTTCCACCTCCGTAACCGTATACGTCGTCCCCAACATAATTGGCATTTTGGTAGCCAAATTCCTCATCATCATACCTTCTTGCGTTGTAGACGTTTCCCCGATTCACGTAGCCCCAATCTTCGTCATCGTTAGCCCTATCATCATAATATCCCCCGTCATCAGAATTTTCCGTATGAATACTCATATGTTCCGGCGATTGATAACCGGGAACACTATAAGGTTCATCATTGGGGATTGCATTCCTCAAGTCATCGATGTTGAAGAATGGGTCTTCATTTGCGGGATTGCCGCGATCACGATTTCCCCGACGGTCGGAATTGACATTCCGATCATCTAGGTTAATGGGTAGGGAATTGTGTCTATGAAGGTTTTGTTGTTGAGGTGTTCTTTGATTGTTGTTGGGATTTTGGTTTTGGAAAGGTGGTGTAGGTGGTCCGGTATTGTTGTTATTACCACCCGGTCGCTCGGGAGGTATGGGTTGCATATTTGGAGCGGGATTGAAGTTGCTTCGGTATTGGAATTGGTTCGAGTTAAGGTTTTGGTTTGAGTTTTGATTTGCCATTGAATCGGTTTCAATGGATGGTGTATGTTGTGGTGTTTGGTTGGTTTGATTAGTAGCAAGTGTTGCTTCTAACCGGCTTGCTAGGTTTCTTCTTGCTACTCGTTCGATTTCCGGTTCGTAGACTAAAGGTGAAGTCCTCCCGGAGTTCCGCGTATGCATGCACTACCTGTAACCTGCACAAGTAACACACCTCGCGTAACAAAGAAAAAGACAAAGTGCAAAAAGAAACTAAACAATTTAAACAGATAATCACGAAATTCAAACAATAATCCAAACACAAAGCGCACGCACTCCCCGGCAACGGCGCCAAAATTTGATCGGAGTGTCGCGCTCCGGTCAAAGATAATATTTATAAGCCCAAATTACCCTTAACAATGTGTTAGTGGTAGTAAGGGGTCGAACCATGAAGAGTATGTGGTTTGTGTATGGATTCGAATGAATTAAACAATTGTGTCACGATTATGAAGCTTACTAGAATAATGTTGTGTTTTTGTTTATTTGGAAGATATGATTTTAAACTAGATGATGTGATAAAGATGAGTAACAACTACTAATTAACGATTGCAAGAATTTTGGATACTAGAACAATTATAATAAAAAGGAATCACACCCGGTTTCGGTAATTGTTAATCTAGGATTTCTACAAGTTTTAGTTTCAACTCAAATGCATTCGATTAACGGATTTAGTGTACCGTGACTTAGGTGCTACTAACTATCAACGCCCCGAAGAACGGACAAGAAGACACTTTGTAATCAACACAAGTAAATCCTAACAACGACAACGTACAATTACATATCACCGTTTCGCAAAGTCATAACTTTTAACATCGTTCGACAATTCACGAATTCGTAACAAATGTAATACTATTGTCAAAAGTTTCAAAAACCGAATACAAATTGTCACTAAGACGAAACAAGAACAAATTGAAACCCTAAAAGTAACAACTACCTACACCGGGGTGAAACCGAGATGATTAGCCGCTCATGGTTGATGCAACTTGATCACCGGATGCTTGGAATACGGATGGAGTCATCTTGAAGCCTTGAGAATGGTGAATGATGAGGTTTTGGTGAAAGATGATGATGGTGGAAGGATTAGGGTTTGTGGATGATGGATTGATTGAGATGATGGTGATGATTCTTGATGATGATTTCGGGTTGTAGAGATGAAGTAAGGTGAATGGTAGGTGAATTGTGGCTCCAAGAACAAGTTTCAAACTCCACACAAGTGTAACTCCCGAAATTCAATGCCCCCCTCCTCATTTGATTCGTTCCAAAACCATTAAACAACAAAAGTCGCGCAACAACAATTTAGGGACCGTCGCCGACGGCCTGGTACCCCGTCGGCGACGGTTCATGTATGTTGATCTGGATCCGACGTGTTAATTCGCTGCTTACGGACTATTTGGGCGACGGAGAATTATACACACCGTCGGCGACGGCCCATATGGGCGTCGGCGACGGTTCCCAGATGTTTGATTTCCTGTTTCGTCCGTTTCTTGAATCCGGTTGACCCGTTTCGCGTCCCGGTGGTTCCGTTTTTGCTCCGGTGAGCCGTAAAGCTTCCGAAAAGCTCCTTAAACTCTGCTAGATCTGCACAATACATATCTAATCAAAAGTAGGCTATTCGAAACTAAAACTTATGCAATAACATCAAATTAAGCAATTACAAGCACCGGTTTTCGACCACGTATCAAAACAC
The DNA here is from genome assembly GCA_030545235.1 of Helianthus tuberosus. Lineage (NCBI taxonomy): Eukaryota > Viridiplantae > Streptophyta > Magnoliopsida > Asterales > Asteraceae > Helianthus > Helianthus tuberosus. The sequence continues at coordinate 175,746,128 of CM060420.1, forward strand.
GAAAACATATTATATTTAACATGACTCATTACCGAGAAAATTTTACGTCGAACGTAAACCAACTTGGATTTATAACGAAACGTACTTAAAAATTAGCACGTAAGAAAACAATGTTTCTAAGTTAAAAAATGGTATCGCGTGTTGCAACGACGTCAAAACGTAAAATAACTTGAATTTATACCGCCTAGTGAAAACATATTATATTTGACCCGACACATTTCCGAACATAATTTATGTCAAAATGTAGACCAACCGAAAACGAATAGAAAAATAAGCACGAAAACGTATTATATTCGACTCACACACACAAAAATAAGCACGTAACACTTGAAAGGGTCAAAATGGCATTTTTACAAAGTTGTTATAAAGCTGGTGGGGTGTAAGTATCAATGCTAAAAGTTGAGGTACATAAAAATAAAAAAAAACAACATTGTAGATAAAAATAAGCAAATCGTTACGGGACGTTTTATGCAACGATAAAAAGACCATGTCCTGGCGGTATATTAGAAAGTTACAAAAAAAAATTATTGGTTTAGTTCGTTACAACATTTACACTAACCTACTTATGACGGTACATTATGGAATTTAGAAAACAAAAATATTACGCAGAGAGAAAAACGACAAAATGGGAAACCTTATTTAAGTTGAGGTGCTAAATATGTCATTACCAAACTTGATGGACCGTATGATAATTCTACTAAAGATCAGGGGTGTAAATGAAAATTATATAATAATAAAAAAACTACTTAATGGTTTTGTAAAGCTTTCAAAAAATAATTAAAAAAAATGGTGTGGGTTGAATAATTGCAGTTTCATATACTAAGTTATAAAAATGTTATATTAAAAAAAACACATGTTGAATAAACTGGTGCATTACATTAATTGAATAAATATAATGTAATGTATTAATACATACAGTCATCGGGATTTACCTTCAATAAACGAACTTTAATGTACTATTTATTTATTATAATATTTTACTTTGTTTGTTTATTAGGTTAGAAACATGTGTGTTATGCGGGGTTAATGAATGAAATATGGAAAAAAAATATTCGAAATAGCTAAGAAAATAAATAAGAGATAAGCGTGAAAATTATGATTTAATATTATTATTTAATAGTATAGGTAAACGGAAAGATTCCTCTCTTTTATGATGTGTATACATCATAGTTGTTAAAAGTCATCGCCTCTTGCGACTAGGCCCATTTTTCAGGCGAGGCAGTTGCGCCTTAAGTCGAGAAAATTGCGCTTTAATGCTCCAGGTGATGGTTCAGGTGCACATTCCGACGAGATTCCTAGATTCTGGAGAGTTTCCGGCTAAATTTTCTAAATTCCGGCAAGATTCTAGCCAGATCCGTACTTTTATCCAAGGAAAACTACTTTTCTATACTAATACACTAATATTTTAGAACTTCTGGTACTAAATAAATGATATAAAGTGTTATATAATAGATTTTGTTTATTTTATTTAAAGAATAGTATTCTTTTTGTAATACATAATATATTTTAAATTTTTTTCATTATGCGCTTTATTTTTCTCAGACCCTTGCTTTTTTGCGCTTTGCGCCTAGGCCCCAGGCGAGGCCTATGCGCCTTGAGTGCGCCTAGCGCCTTTAATAGCTATGGTATACATATGGTTGAAATGTATATGGTTTATCATCACTTATAATATATCTTTGGATTTGGATACCATCAATAAACAATTAAATAAAATATAAAAGAAGAGTTTTATAAAAAAACAGGTAGATATATCTAGTTTGTTAACTATAATAATCTTTTGATTTAGATATCACTAATAAACGAATAATTACATATTATTGTAAATAAATTTTAGAAAATATAATATCGTTAATTGACTAAAGTTGTTATTGCATGTTTATAATTAGTATGATATTGACAAACAAATAAGTAGATTAGTATTTTATTAATAACATATAAGAGAGTGATATGTAACATTGTTTGGAATCAACTGGTGTATTACACGAGTCGAATATTGAAAAAATGTAAATTATATTTTTTTAATTAATTATTTGGATTCATTTGTTAATTGATAATTATTTATTAAAAAAGTTAACTTTTTTAATTAGTTATTAAAAAGTTAATTTATCTAGGGTCATTAGTGTTTAAAAAAAGCTATTTTTTAATTATATTAACACAAATGCATTTGATAAACATCTTATGATAGTTGCTTTCGTGGGAATGGTCACTCATGCTTTATGTTTGTTGTTTTCATTTATTAATTAATTAACTTTATTATTTTAGATAATGATAAGTGATATTTATGTATTAATTAATTATTAAAAAATTAAAATAAAATGAAAGTAAAATTTGTAGGTTGAAGGAGAGAATATAATAATAATAATAAGAATAATGATAACAAAATTATTTTTAAATAAATTAAAAGTAAAATTATGAGGTGGAAGGAGAGATTGCCACGTGTCATTAATTGGAGTCTTTTATTAATATTTAGATTAGATATATAGAGGAAGGTTAACGTACATTATGGCTTAACGTACATCACGTACGACAGGTAATTACGCACGTTCATTTTAAAATCACGCACGTTATAACTCAAAAATCCAAAATCATGCATGTTGAAACACAATAATCACGCATATTGAAAACATTAATCACGCATGTTATATAACAAATCACGCACGTTGTTGTACGTGAAGTACGTTAAGCCATAATGTACGATATACTTCTTCTATATATATATATATATATATATATATATATATATATATATGGTAAGGATAGTGTAAAAAGGGCCTAAAGTGTGAGAAGTGTATTATAACACTATATATAATACTATATAACACCATATAAACACCATATAACAATATGTAACACCATATAATACCATATAACACTATGTAACACTATATAACATTATATAACAAATATAACACTATACATCTATCATAGACATGCTATCAGACAACCTATAGTGTTATATTTGTTATATAATGATATATAGTGTTACATAGTGTTATATGGTATTATATGGTGTTACATATTGTTATACGGTGTTTATATGGTGTTATATAATATTATATATAGTGTTATAATACACTTCTCACACTTTGAGCACTTTTTACAGGATCCTCTACCTATACATATATATATAACGAGTAAAAGAACAATTACATATAAAAACGTAAAATTGCTTAGAAGGCTAAGAAGCTATAGGAATTAAACACGTGACAATCATTAAATTTAAGGGTGAATGGTATATGAGTAAACTAGGTTAGTTCTCCGTGTGTTACACGGGTTGAACAATTTAAACTATATAATAAATCCTATGTATTCTAATACATGAATTAAATATATGTAAAATTACTTTTATAATTTATAACCCGATTAGATGGTTATAAATTAATATTGATCATAATTTTATGACAATTAAATATAGTCATATATTTTTTTTAATGTTTTTCAGTGATGGATTCCGATTAGATGGTTATAAATTAATATTGATCATAATTTTATCACAATTAAATATAGTCATATATTTTTTTAATGTTTTTCAGTGATGGATTATCGTATAGCACAAATATTTATTATTTTATAGTTGATTAATACCATATGTCCTCTAAGAGTTTACTTTATTATATAGTAAATATAAAGATTTTAATTGTTATTTGTATAGATATAAATAATAATTATCTATAATAATTAGGTTGAAGAGATTAAGTAAATAATATTTCATAGGAGATTATCTATAATTAATTAGAAGATCTATCTATTATACTAAAGCAAAATAAAGGTTGACCATTTGACCATGATGTGGCATAGGTCTTTAGCCAGATAATTGTTATTTGGGCGCCAATATCTCAATTCACTCAATTCTCCTTCACTTTCATAAGCGGCAAAAGACTTTCCTCCATTCTCCTTCATTCAATTTTGAAACCGCTCTTCATATGGAAACCACAATCAATCATCAATCATTTTTGAAAATCTTCTACAAAACGCGAATTGGCTTCACCATTTCCTTTCTTGATTATAAAACCCTAGATGTAAATCCAGAATCTTCATTCAAGAATATAACAAGGAGGCTATACTCTCTGACGTTCATATTGTGGAAGATCTTCTTCAATCGGTTAGATGCATGTCCTTTGATCTTCTTTAATTCGTTAATAATATTATGTTTCTATTTGTTTATGCTTATATGTAATGTAATAATGTATTTCATTTGATTCTTTTGATTTCTCGGTCAAGATGTTTTCTTATTATTCTTCTCATAAACCCTAATTTTTTTTTGGGAGGAAAATTGTTATTTTACATGATTATTTTGATTTCTCGGTCAGATTTTGTATACTTATATTAATGGTGTATTCCTTTGATTGTTTAGATTTCTGAGTCGAATTGTTTTGTTGTTGTACTTATCATAAACCCAAATTTTTTAGGGAAAAAATGTTATTCTGTTCGAAAATCATAAATCCTGTTAATAATGTGATTTCTCTTAACTGTGATTTAAAACAGAACACGTGCTTAGGATTTAAAACCTTCACCATTAAATTCAAGATCACGTTTACCCATAACCGTTCCTAAACTGGAGCTTGATGATGACACGCCCATGCCGCCCTCAAACCCTGAAATTGATCCACCTGTTCATACTGAAATTAACGGTAATGAAACCAATGATAGTGTGAAAAACGATACTGATGATATGGTACTAGATGATGATCAAGAAGAAGATAAAGTTGTTCGTGAAATTGATGTTTTCTTTACTTCTAATCATGCTAATTCTAAGGTTAATATCCACAATTTTATTATTTGTATTACTGTAACTATTAGAATTTGCAAATTAAGTAGTTAGGGTTTCAGTTTACATTTGTTATGATAAACAGGCATTAATTGGTGTGATTTATTGTGTTTTGCAGCTATATGTTTTGCCGTATCCTTTGAGGCCGCATTGGCAGCCTTACGAGCTAGATAACAGGCGTTTGGAGGTATGTGTTCGATGCTTATTGTATTTGTAGGTTAAAAGATGTTGAATAATTTATTTTTTGTTGGTTAGAGTGAAACCGGGGACTGCTGAGATGGAGCTTGATATGTCTGTTCAAGCGGATTCGGAGAATTTTGATACCGATGTTGATCTTGACAAAGTAATGCTGAAGTAAGTCTGTTTTTGTTTGGTGGATCTTTTTTTATGTCTTCATAGTTCTATAACTTCTTTTTGTAATATGATGTTTTCTTATATATTTAGGTATTGTCGACTGTGTGTAGGCCGCCGGTAGCAAATGGTTACGCTGTAGGGATTTTGATTCGTAATGAGGTGTGTGTTTTGCGTTTTCCGATCACGTTTACCTTTTTATGACAAGATTAGAAAATAGAAGGATTATGCCTTTTAATCAAAATTATTGTTGAATCGTTGTTTCGATTTTGGGTTGTTTATATAAATCGGAAGCCCTTGCCAGTTGTGTATTGTTTGTGTTGATTCAGGATCATGTTGGTCATATATTTCGTGTTGATTTGGTTCAAATGGCTGATAAAAGAATAGAAACTTTGTTGCCAGTTTGTTTTATCTTCTCTCTAATTACATGAATGACAAGGATTTTAATTTCATAGTTATCTCTATAAACGTGATTCGCATTGTTGCTTGATACTGCAAGGGTAGAAGGATATGTCTCAATGACTATGAGTTTGAGAATTTGCAATGTTTCATGTTTGGGGAACCAAAATTCCTTGCTCAACGAGTTTCCAGGTTATACAACTGATGATGGTTTAATTGTAGCTAATTAATCAGGTGGACAAGCAAAAAGAAAAGGTAAACAACAATGATCACTTATAATTTACATTATTTAATATGCTTTCTTTTCATTTTGATATTCTTGCGTCTTATTGGGATAGAGATCTGAAGTATTTTGGTAAAAATGTTTAATTTAGTTTACGTAATAGATTTGATCAAAGTTTTCTTTTTATATAAAGTTTTAACTGTTGATTAAAATGCAGTTTGCCTTCTTTTTTTTATTTTATCAGCCAAGCATGGGTTGTAGTATGTGCTATTTCATTGTTTGCATATGCACATGTGCTACAACAGATCTGGGTGTTTCGTATAAAGTTAAGAGTTAAATGGCTTTTAGGTGTGATTAAAATGGAGTTTTGTGAACAGAATCATAAATCACTCACAGATTTGGTCTATTTGTGAACAGAATCATAAATCAATGCTATAATGTTATCTGGAGGCCTACCTACTATATGAATGCACCATGGGTTTTTCAAAATGGGGTTAGGGTGAAGCTGGAGGTCTTCAAAACAGAGGGCAAGGTAACGGCAAACGAAGATGCGAGAGAGATTGTGGCCAGACTAGAGTTGACTAACTTCTTCTTGCACTAGGAACTGCCAAGATACCGAGAAGGGTTGTATTGGTTCAAAAGCTTTGTTGAGGCTTCGATAGTCTGCGGTTGGGGTTATTCGGACCACACAGACGTCATCTGGATGCAGACCACAAGCCCGACCTGGCCGTTTTGCCAGGCATAATGTTAGATGATTTAGATAACTTTATATGTTTCCTCAAATAAGAACTAGATGACTTTATTAGCAGTATCAAATTTCTATTGTGAACAAGTAAATTAGATTTTTGAAATTGACTTTATTTATGTTTTACAAATTATCAGTTTAAGATTATTTTATGTACATATTTATGCTATGAAACGGTCATACAGCAATTGCTAATTTTGAGTTTCAATGGCAGTCATTTGGGGCTTGAAAAGCACGATTTTGTACCCAGGAGTGTCATCGACGCTGTGGTTAGCCAAGTAATGTTTGCTTTAGAGATGGAGGCGTACAACTGATCTGTGATATTCCGGAGGACGTCAAAACGTTGACCGGGTATGGTGATCATACAAGGGTTCCACAAGTTTTGACCAACTCTTTACTGAATATAGTGATCACTACAACCATGAGGTAAGTTGTGTTGCGTTTTATTGGTAAGTAAAATGAAAGTGTGTTGCTATCTTTATGAAGAAAACGATTATGCATTCTTTTTCTAGAAGTTTTTAAAGTAAGTTTTGGTCTCAAATTAGAGTATGCTACGTCGAAAAAGTAACTGAGTCAAGGTTGTTAAGGGCATAATCGCATTTCACGTTACAATTTTGTATAGTCGAAAATGCACTTTACTATAAGCCGACCCATTCTTACGATATGATGTTTTCATTCTTGGAGTTGAAGGAGGTTCGAAAGGCTTATGATAAATTAAAGGATAAGGAAGATGTTGAAGGTGAGTTAAAGTTGGGAGATGAGAAATGACGGGATGAATAATTGTGCACTGTTTGTTAGATATGTTGTTCAAGGGCTTATTCGTGGTGTTTCGTCATCAAGAGAGGTATAATTTTTACCGATTTTTAGTTAGGGGACTGCTTGATGATACCTGGAAAGGTAGTGTTTTATCTCACGTGGGTCACATAAAGAAGCAACTAAAAGGGGAACTCCTGCTGTGAGCGGGTCAGGAAAGTGGTAAGATATAAATTTTTACCCATTTACTTATAAATCGGTCTGGGTTGTGTTTTATGTGGGTCACATAAAGAAACAACTAAAGGGGGACCATTTATATGGGTTGAAAATAGGCCAATGTTTATTTTTGAGGCAGGCAGTCTTCTAGATCATTCAATTCATATATTTAAATTGTTTATTTATTTCCGCAATAATGTTGTCTCAGAAGCATAAATAGAGGGCTTACAATTTCAACCCAGGGTTGTCTTTGATCTGAACAGGTCAAATGAAAAATTTAGCTAAAAGGGAAACATGTTGTATGGGTCAAATGGGTAAAAGGGAAACATGTTGTACGGGTCAAATGGGTTCATACTTGAAAGTTGTCTAAAGTCTATTTTAAAAGCATATAATCTTCTAAATCATTTTTATTTATAGATTTATATGGTTAGTGTAATAACATGGTTTAAAAATGGTCAAAAAGTGATTGCGGGTCATTTCAACCTAACCCATTTAGGCCCATACTAAAAGATGATCAATTTCAACATGAGCTGGCTTTGACCCGTTATCCGCCCCACACATCTTGCCCCGTCTTAAAGTTTAGGCTCCTTGGTTTCTGAATATTGTTAAAAAAAACCCAACAAAGACACCTTGCAGGGAAAAGATATTATCCATCTCTTTAGAAATGACCAAAAGTTACTTAAGCCATGTATGGGTATTATCATTTCTTTAAAAGAAAATTGATACACTTTTTAGTTTTCTCTACAGTTATCATTTTTTCCCATTCTTTTTTTTTCAGCTTGAGCTTGAAAGGAGGAGGTTGCAGATTCCGGGAGGCGGTCAATGAATATGAGGATAGAAATTACAAGGTACCAAGTGCTGAACTGCTGATCATTTTGATATGTGTCTCAGTTGGTCCAAGTCAAATTAGGTTGAGTTGATCAAACTTTTTAACTTTTATAAACTGACTTATGTCTTCTCTTTCATCCTACCTGCTATCACTATCAATTCTAGCATTTATTTAACTCTATAGTATTCAGGCAAGACATCTGGTACGACTGTTACATTTGTTGTGATTGGCGGGTGGACTATGACTGTCGCATTTGCCGGGGATTCACGATTCATATTAGACACCCATGCCGATGACCGATTAAAAAAGTGATAGGCTAATTTCATACCATTGTTTTAACACCGTACGAGTGATTTGTGTCCAAGTGTTTCCTGATCTCCAATTCACATCTTATTGTTGCTGATGTTGGTGACCATTAGTTTCAAAGCTAACTTCTTTTATAAAGGAAAAATGATTTAAGGTTCTTATTAGTTCTTATTCTTTGAGGTACAACTTTTTTTTTTGCCAACGAAGCATCTTTGATTGCACAAGTGATTTTAGCTATTTTTATGTGTTAGCAGTTCATCTATGCAAGTGGCCAAAGTTTGTATTACGGGTTTCAATTAAGTGATAATTTAGAGTTTTCAATTTAGACTCATAAATGGTTTAACCGGTTGAACTAGGTTGTACCGGACGGTTCAACTGTGTTGACTAATTAACTATATAAATTTATAAAATATAATTACAACTCAAAAAAAAATCCAGAACTACATTAGTTTATAATAAAAAAATATTTCAAAAGTTAATCCATAATAAAAAAAAATTATTCAAAAGTTTATGATTAAATACCCATTATATAGCAATTAGCAAACACTATAACAATTGACAACATGAATGATTGAACACAAGTCAAAGAAGGTAAATATAGATGATCTATTGAAAATCTTAATTTGAAAAATCCAATGATTTTCTATCTTTGAGTGAGGAAGAAGTTTGATCGATGTGAATTGTCAATTGTGAACTCTAAGTTTTACACTTTAACTAAGAAGGTAAATAATCACCTTTTTTAGGCACCAAAAAATTAAAAGTTCAAAATTTTGACCTTTGTGGTCCCGGTATAAACCAGTACCGGTATGCCAGTTTAAACCGGTATAACCCAATTTACCGGCGGTACAACTTCTTTGTCGTTTCCTTAGCTTACCAGTATAAAGAAGTCTTTAATGACTTGTGATTTTTGCGTTACTTCCTTTTTTTCAATTCATTGTAGTTTACTAATTTCATTAGTACTTGAACGTTTCTTTCTTTTCAAGGAATCTTTCAACAATTTTAAGTTATATATTTGTGTGTTAGTCCACCCGCGAAATCGCGGGATCTTAGACTAGTATTAAACTAAATGATAATTATCCATAGAGTACATGGCCTAATATTATGACAAGTGTCCCAAACATGGTTTCTTTTATTATACAGTACTAGCGGTACACCCGTCCGATGGACGCGGGTACATCGTAAACATTGAATGTAAGCCTACGTTTATATGTAAACAGTTGGGAAATGACCTAGAGAAGTCATTTGAAGGGTGGTCTGCAGAAACTACAATTTTTCCCATTGCAAGTGCTTCAGCTGTTGCTGTGCATAACCATGGTTGTAGAAATCGGCCTAGGCAGCCGATTAATCGGCGCCTAGGCGCTAGGCGGCCACTTACTGCCTAATTTTGAGCTAGTCGGTCAATTAATCGGCCATGGTCAAAGTCGGTCAAAGGTGGTACCTAGGCGGTCCTAGGCGGTCAAAAATCGGATTAATCGGACTATATTAATCGGTCAAAATCGGTCCTAGGAGGTCAAAATTGGTCAAAATCGGTCAAAATCGAACCATACTATCTGAAACTTGAAGTATTTATGTGAATTTTGAAGTATTATTTTTATATTATTGTGTATATATATATAATTTTGAAAAAATACATATAAAAATCCCATTCCGATTAATCCCGATTAATCCCTAGGCGGTACCTCACCGCCCGACTAGCGCCTAGCGCCTTCTACAACATTGTGCATAACACATCACTCACACTTGGATTTATAAACACTTTGTAACTACCAAAAAATTAATAATAAACAATTTTAGTATTTCAAAACATTGTTTTAACCCAACAGTGGTTTCAAAACACTGTTTAACCTAACAGTGGTTTCAAAACATTGTTTTAACCCAAAAGTGGTTTCAAACACTGTTTTAACCCAAAAGTGGTTTCAAAAAACTGTTTTGTTAAGTCTACATCCAAACTAACAGATGAAATTGGTATATAACTTGCATCACACCCAAAACCCCTAAAAGTAAATGTAGTTCAAATATGTAACTCAATTAATGCATTGATTTGAAATAAAGAATAAACAATTTAGGGTTCAGATCCATACCAGAAGATGACCGGTGACAAAAAAAAAACCCTCCAAATTGACTTCAATCAAAACCTGGATGAGACGCTAAGTTCAACAAAACATTGAATCCAACTAAACGGCTGCCCATAACACCTGCATCATAACCATAAATTGAAGATATTGTACATCTGAAGATGGCTGCCCATAACACCTGTATTCAATAATGACATAGAATCATCAGTGCATAATCTATCCAATTGCCCTAGTTTCTATTTTCTACTTCCTAATTTCCTTTTACATCCAGTTATTTATCAAAGTTACACAGGGTCCAAATGTACCTCCATTTTCTAAACTTCAACATTAAATGAACCAAATCAGCTACCTTTCTATCATAAAATTCACATCACATGGTTTGGTGTAGATTTTATTCATTGTTTTTAGAAACTGAGTGCTAAAAATATAAAATGCTAATAGATAATACAGAATCGCAAACCTTGTTCACGTAAACAATCGCAAGAATAGCGCATATGCAACCGAGTTTCGTGAAGAAACCCTGACCGCCGCCACCCATCTGATTATCAGATCTGGAGCTTTTCACCGGATCTGTTCAATGTGTCATCAGACATCATGTTTGTGAAGTATTGAGATGTTCCTAACATATAAAATAATAATAATAAGAATGTGTCTCAGAGATCGACACATAAGCGTTTCTTATGTCGGCTAATAGTCTCCTTTTTTTTCGGCTAGTCATTGTAAAAAGTCCATCACCTGTATTAATCGACAACAAACATAAGTAAAAATTATGTTATACGATAGAAGTTCTTTTGTGTTGATCATGTTCTTCTGAAAAATCATACACAGATTTGAACGGTTCGGTCAATTTCAATAATTAATAAAAAATAAGTTTACCACATTAACAACCGTGTAAATTACTAATATCTTAGGTCTCATTTTTCATAAATTTAGTTATTAAGATTGTTTAGTTAACATTTTATTAATAAGTATTCCTAACTAAAGAAAAAGAAACAAAATGGAACATAATCTTTGTGAACACTTGCCTCGGATGGTTCCTGCAAAGAATAAGATGCACTTGTGTCCTTTGCAATTTTGGATACAAGAATGCCAAAACCTTGTCCCCTCTCTTTTAGCACCTAAATTTGTTCCAAAAATAAACACCACTTAGTGTTTATGAAATCTCATATACAAAAAGCTCAAATCCATTAAACCATCTAATTAAGCAAATGGGTCGGTTTCGTTGGTTTGAGATTATATACGATTTGATGCACGGTTCAAGAAATCAAGTTAATGACCGCTTAACCCTCTTATTATTAAAATATATAAATTAATATTGATCATAATTTTATCACAATTAAATATAGTCATATATTTTTTAATGTTTTTCAGTGATGGATTATCGTATAGCACAAATATTTATTATTTTATAGTTGATTAATACCATATGTCCTCTAAGAGTTTACTTTATTATATAGTAAAGATAAAGATTTTAATTGTTATTTGTATAGATATAAATAATAATTATCTATAATAATTAGGTTGAAGAGATTAAGTAAATAATATTTCATAGGAGATTATCTATAATTAATTAGAAGATATTAAATTAAATGATAATTATCTATAGAGTACATGGCCTAATATTATGACAAGTGTCACAAACATGGTTTCTTTTATTATAGAGTATAGATATAGATTAGTCTCAAACATGGTTTCTTTTATTATAGAGTATAGATTAGACAATTATTCATTTATGATAAAACACCACACACCATTTTTTATATTTATAGAAAACTGAAATATCATATACCTGCTATTAATAATACACTACATAATGAACCCTTTGTTACCTACGAAAACAGTGCTTCAATTTAATGATACCGTGCTTCAATTCGGGTGTTTAAACTTTCAATTAACAAAAATCAAGTCATTTCGAGCACAATTTCGAGGTAAGTTTTACATCAATCGACTCGTATCCTCATTCTGATCAAAAGCCCTAAAACATCGGTTTGTAATTCGGAAAAAAACTTAACTCCGTTAAACTATTTTAACGGCGGACTATTTTACAAAAAAAAAAAAAAAAAAAAAAAAAATTAACCAGTTCGGATTATTATTAGCCAATAACTGACTTGGGATTATTATCGGCCAAATTGAGTTAGGTAGGATTATTTATTTCCAATTCGCCTTAAAAGTTAAACACAAAAAGCCCAAATCAATCTCATCCAATCAAAATCACAATCTAATGGTAAATAAGACTTCTTGGACTTTTTAGTAAAAACAATCTTTATAAACTAACTCTATCTATTATTATTTTATTAGCATGACAACAATACACCTGATTTATTATTGAATTAATTACTTAATTTTTTTTTATTTTTATGCATTTTTTGCTTTGTTTCGTATCTTTCAAATTAGAGTAAACTGTTAAAATGGTCCCTGTGTTTTGATCACTTTTGCCACTTTAGTCCAAAACTCAAATTTTTTGAATTTGGGTTCCTATGGTTTCAATTTTGTTGTCATTTTCATCTAAAATCAAAATCTGGTCTGATTTTTCAGTTAACATCCAACTTTTTTGTTTTTTTCTCCATTTTAATGAAGTGCAAAATGGTCTTCTAATGTTTTATTATAACAAATTAAAAAAATCTGACCATTTTGCCCTTCATTAAAAGGGAGGAAAAAAACTGGATATTAGCTGAAAAATCTAACCAGATTTTGCTTTTGAATGAAAATGACAACAAAATCGAAACCACAAGAACCTAGATTCAAAAGGTTTGAGTTTTGTACTAAAGTAACAAAAATGACCAAATCTCAGGGACCGTTTTAGCAATTTACTCTTCAAATTACTGTAAAATACTATTTTATTTCATTTATCTTAATTTGTTTGTTTCATTTGATGTCAAGAGATGGACCTTTTTTAATCAAATAGTCGTACCCATACACGTACTGTATCCGTACCTATATCAATTTCAGGTACTCAGTACCTAAATTTATTGATTTTGGTATTCTGTATTTTTGTTATTGGTACGGGCAAAAAAAGTACTGGTACCGAATTTTATATGGAACTTTAAAAGTTTTTTTTATATTATGTTTTATTTCATATTATGATATTTATGGTGCGTGTATTGATTTGACATATTTGGTACCCGTATCGTATTGGTACTCGTACCAATTTTACTTATTTGGTACTTGTACTATATTGGTATTCATGCCGAATTTACCTATATAATACCCGTACGAGTGTTCAAAAACTAAAATAAAAACAAAGTGGTACCAATGTGGGCACCGTAGCGAAATACACGTAGCCGTACGATGCCAATATATTCGGTACGGTAATTGGTACCAGAGGCGTCTCCGAAATTCGCGTACCCTGTTCGAGATTGAAAATATGTGCGCTTCCGTTATGTTTTGTTATTATTTAAAAAAAAATCAAATTAGCATTGGGCTCAATAAACCTAATTTCAAGTGGGCTAAATTCTAAACCATAAAAAATGATTTGTAAATGAGCCTATATTGGAAGTGGTATGTGTTTACTGTTTAAAAAAATAACATATACGTATCGTTTTTTTTTTAAATCGCATGCCCCTCGAAATCGTGGGCCTTAAGCCTCCCATGTTTGGTACCTAATGTTGTACAAATTTAGTATCGGTACAGGTACGGATACAAGTACAAGCATTCTACCAATCTCATCTCTAGATGTGTATACATCTATGAACCACATTATTATATTATACATATTAATTTAAATTGACCATGAATAGTGTTTTGAATTTTTAAATATTCTTTTTTAATTTTTTAATTAAAAAGATTATTTATCATTTAGTTTATTTTTAATACCTTACTCATGTTAGTTTTTTTTTTTATCTAACTATGTTACTATACGTTTTAAACATTGGTACAGCTTTTCATGAAAATGGGTATCGTGCCGCTATCATACCCAAATAGAACCGGAACCGACAATGTGTATATACTTTTTTTTATATTCAAAACAACATATTTTTTTCTATTGTATATTATACGACTGCCGATAACAATATTAAAAATGTATTTTTTATTGTAAACTATAGAGTCTCGATGACGCATCTAATCGATTTCGACCAAATAACATCGCTACCGATATCGGCAATATTAGAAATCAATATTCGTTTTTAAGGTTTTTGATTGATATAAATGATGTGTCGATATCATTTTGAGCATATCGCGACTTTATTTCTTTTAGTTTTCTCTTTAGTTACTATAGCGAGTGTCGGTATTGAAACGAACCCAACCGAACCGATAATAACTGAGTTACCGCCGCAAAGCGCGGGAGAAAACCTACTAGTTATTATATTATTTATACATATTAATTCAAAATGGTGATGAATAGTGTTTTCATTGTTTTAAATTTTTTTTTTTGTGTTTTTTAATAACAGATTATTTATTATTTAGTTTATTTTTTAATACCTTGCTCATGTTAGTTTTTTTTTAATTTAACTATGTAATTATACTTTTTAAACATTGTGGTACAGTTTTTCATGAAAATGAATATCATGCCACTATCATACCAAATAGAACCGGAACTGACGATGTATATTATTTACTTTTTTTTATTCAAAACAACATATTTTTTTTGTATTGTATATTATACGAGTGCCGCGATAAGAATATTAAAAATGTATTTTTTTTATTGTAAACTATACGAGTCTCGATATGTGACGTATCTAATTGATTTCGACTAAATAACATCGGTACCGATATCAGCAATATTAGAAACCATTATTCGTTTTTAAGGTTTTTGATTGATATAAAAGATGTGTCGATATCCTTTTGAGCATATCGCGACTTTATTTCTTTAGTTTTCTCTTTCAGTTACTATAGCGAGTGTCGGTATTGAAACGAACCCAACCGAATTGATAATAACTGAGTTACCGCCGCATAGCACGGGGGAAACCTACTTGCTATACATATGAATTCAATCTCTTCATGAACGATAACAAAAGTTTTGATTTTTTTATTACCATCACTAAAGAAAGCAATACTTTATTCCATAGAAAATGGATGATAAATACCTAATCGATAATGTGATTTTGGTTTCCAATCGTAAAGAACTATCAAAAAGATTATATACATTTTCATTACTTAATTAGGTAACTAATATTTTATTAATTATAATTATATTATTATTATTATTAGTATTTTATTTTTATTAGTTATAATTATATTATTATTATTGTGATTATTTTTCAATATATTTTGTTTTTTAATAACTTTTAAGATAAGATACGATGTTTTATAAATTAACGTTGTTTACCCTTTTTTCGTTATTCTAATAATATAGTATAATGCCTTATAAAACTTTGAATATACGTTGCGACATGCTTATTTTATTTGCATTTCAATAAAAGATTTGTTCAAAACTGAACGAATCAATTATAATTTGTTTTGTTCTTTACCATGAAAAACCAAATCGATTGTCAGAACACCTCTGTAGCGATGTAGAGTATCTTTTATATCATAAGCTATAAGCGAATGTCGATGATGAACAAAATTGATATCATTTGATCAACATTGGTACCATGCCAATTTTAACCGAACATCGGTACCGGTGTTTGTACTTTTGAAACCTTAATCGATATTCATTCTTATAGTTTTTTTATCGATGTAAAACATGTGTCGATTTTCTAATGTGCACATCATGACTTTATTTTTTGGGATTTATCTTTCAGTGGTTAAGTGCTGATCACGATATAAATACTTTATCTAATCGAACCGATGATACCAACCGACGTCCCACCGCAACGGGTGGGGGAAGTCCACTAGTTAACTATTGTATGTAATCTGCTAAGAACAATGTTTTTCTTAGGGTCGGTTTCATGCTTTCATTTACTTTTTAATATTGCGTGTGAATTAATTGAGCTTAGAAATTTAGAGTGGTTGTCACATCCTTGTTTCTTTTGATAAGTTTTCAAGTAATTTTGTTAATCCTATTTAGCATTAAGAATTAACGGTTCATGCCAGTCTTTTAAATGTTGTTATAAAAAAAGTTCATTACTATTTGATTGAACAAATTTCATATTTATGTGACATATAAATAATTCCTATTTATTTATTTAGTGTAATGTATTTCAACAGAATACACATTCCCATTATATTTTTTTTCTTTAATATGCAACTTATTTAAAAAAAAGTTAAATGTAAGAACCATACGTGTAAATCTGTTTTAGTTATGATACGTAACATGGTTATATAATATAATCGCATATTCCCAAAACTAGCAACACGTACAAATACTTATACTCTTCTTATAGTTAACTACTTCAAATTGATTTTGTATTGAACCCATTAATGATATGCAAGCGTATTAACTTTCTTGTTTACCATGATTACTTGTTAATACAATATCGATGTTATCAAACACTTAGATGGTAATAAAACCATAGACTGGTTACGAGTGTGCGAAGATCAAATCCAAGTTTGAAGAGAAGCTCAAAGCCTACAAGTTTGTATCCGAAAATTGAAAGATGAAGTTATGAAAACTAATAGACAAGATGGTGATCGTTATTAGGGTATAATTGACCTATTAAGACATAATGGCTTGTGTCCAAAAGTTCAAAAATGTTGGTTTTCTCATTAAAGACTTTACACCTATTAGTGCCATCGGTTGTGGGTACAAAATTATTGCCAAGATCTTGACTAATTGGTTCTTTGAAGTGTCTTGTCAATGGTTAGCGAGGTTCAATCCAAGGGCGGATCTTAGAAGGCTTGTGCCAGGGCCACGGCCCTGGCACGTTTTCGACCAGAAGTGCTAATTTTCGCGGTTCGATCGAAATTTTTTATACCTACTATGTTCGGCAGGTGCATGTTTTTAGTGCCCGTGGCTTTTAGCTCTGAGACGTTCAACGGGCAAGATCCACCACTGGTTCAATACACATATATAAAAGGAAGGTGTATGCACTTGAAAACACATTAAAGCACATGTCATATATAAGGAGTATCTCAATGATTAAGAAAATGTGTGCTAGAAATGTTTACACATCTCACAATTTAATTGGTCGAGAGTTAAGAGTAACTCCCGAGACGATGAAACTAGTAACCCGTATTCGTAAGCGGAACAAAATGGCCGATCATTGAGGAATGAGCTATTTGTTTAGCACTTAATGGTCCATATCTCTTACTGGTTCTGTACTTAATGATTCAGACTGTTTGTTTCACGAGAAAATGTTTAAATGGTTCAGACATTTGCATCTGAATGGTTAAGCATTATGCTGAGTCTGTATGGTTAAGACCACTAATCTAAATTTGTCAAACAATTGCCTTTGAACGGTTAAACATTATACTAACTCTTAATGGTACAGATCTCTTACTGGCTCAACTCTTAACCATTCAGATCTCTTACTGGCTCAAATATTTAAATGGTTCAGACATTTTCATCAGGACCGTGAGTTAGGAAAAATATCAGAGTTTTGAAACACCGAATTTTATTTAGTAAACAGATGGGATAAACCCATGTTTTGCAAAGGTAGCTTTAATATGGGATAAGCTCGAATACATAAAACAGTTTTTCTTAATTTAATTTAATTGATAAAATGAGCCACTTTCGTAAGCCTTTTGGTGCCGTATCGAACTCTTATTCCAATCTACTGTAATCACCTGAAACGCGTTTTAAAAAGATTTTGTCAACAGGAAATACTGGTGATTACATTCAATTTGTACAAAAGACACATTGTTATAATTTACAGTATTAAGAGCGATTACAATTGCCCCTATCTTATAATTAGCTGGTCCAGTTGTCACTCGACCGGATCTATGAATGTGGTCATATCACTATTGGGTCTGTTCACCCAAAAGTGACGTGTATCGCTATTTAGGTCCGTTCACCTAAAAGTGGTAAAACAACAGTAATGTGCACAATACCTCACTTACTGCCAGTAACTTAAGATAACAAAGACTTAATCCCTGTAAAATATAACTTGGAAAAATAACTTTGAGGTTTCGTAAAATAATTTGATAAAAAGAGAATGACTCACATTATAAGCATGCAGTCTTGATTCTACGCCTTCTGATAACTAAGCATCTACTTTATAGTTCTGAATCTTCTGATGATTAAATATCTTGTTTGATAGTAAGTTTATGGATCGGAGTTTGCTGATAGTTAAACATATAGTTTAACAGAGTGGAATACGTATTAGTGTAAAACCATATCAAACCTAACGATGGTCACGAGATCAGAACCTTAACGAAATTCACAAAGTATAGTCTTATTTAGACAGCACTTTGGCACTCATTAGTTGGTTCCCGCATCGATTGGAAAGAGTATCGTATCGGTGATTATTGGTTAGAACACCAACGTATAGAGAGAAGAATAGAAGAAATGAGCAAAGAAAAATGAATTCTAAGCTTCCTATTTATAGGTAAGGAGTATGAAATTTCTAGCAAGTTTCCTTTGTACTTTCTAGGAAATTACATATACCTTTTCTAGGAAGTTACCTATATATTTTCTAGGAAGCTTCCTACCCACACACACACACACACACACACATATATATATATATATATATATATATATATATATATATATATCCTCTTACACCTTCCTTGCACCTTCCTTAGATATTATCTACCTCATATATATCTATTTTCATGTATATCTATTTAGGTTTACTTAGCTGATTAATTAATCTTACTTAGCTTAATTAATCTTACTTAGCTGATTAATTAATCTTACTTAGCTATTAAGTTTACTTAGCTGTTAAGTTTACTTATCTATTAAGTTTCTTAATCGCTAAGTTTTACTTAACTATTAAGTTTACTTAATTGCTAAGTATTCTAGTTAAACAGCTCCCTGAGTATGAGTTCTAATTCTAAATACAATGGAACTCGTATTAGTGTATTAACCCAATTCTACTTTAACGATAATCACGAAATCAAAACCCTCACGATGAATTGACAAAGTATAGCCGTATATGGGCAGCACTTAAACATTCATTGGATCGGTTTCAATTGATCGGATAAAGTATCGTACCAGTGATTAGAGTTATTACCCTAAGAACGGGCAGAGTTTCGGGTTTTAGAGTATAATACCCGAGTATTATAGCACTATATGTTTAGAGAGAAAGAAAAGAATTGAACGAATTGAAATGTGCAGAGCTCGTTCTATTTGTAGCTGAAACAAAAGTCTCTCGCGCCCCGCGAGAGTTTCTTCCTTGTGACAACTCGTATCTCAGAACCTTTCTTGATATTTTGGTGTAACCCGTATAAACATTCTATGATTAACTTATGTGTTTGTTGCAATGTAATGTCATGAGTTTAAATGTTATATTACTTGTTAAGTGAATGTGTGTTATATATGTATGTATAATGTAACCGCACAACTTTAACCCGATCGCACAAGCTATTGGACTTTGGTGCCACTCAATCCTCGGCCCACACCTTTTGTAACCGAATCAATAGGGCAGCCCAAGGAAGGGTTCGGCCCACCCCTATCTTACACGAAAACATATCCCACCTTAGGGATTAGTTCCTCATAATTCATAACACACAAACCCTATTCTCTCTTTCTCTCCTCTCGAAGCCGACGACATCAACATCCCCTTTCTTGAAGCTTTCTTGCTCGGATCGATCCTATCCTTCTCTTAACCGGTTAGTATTTCACGATTAATGTTTTGTTAGATGATATTATGTTTTGATGTGATGGCTAAGGTTGTATGTATGATGAATGATTCTTTATGTTGTGGTAATTGATATGTATAATCGGTTGATGCCCTTAAATGATCGAACCGAACCTATGAAATGATCGTGGAACAAGTGTTGATTTGGAATGTGAGTTTATGTGAATCGGATTGCATGTTATTGATTTAAGAACCGAATGGATGTATGTAAATCGACTGTGATATGTTTGAACTCGGATGATATGTGTTAATTCTTGTGTTTAATCCAATTGAATGTTATGATAGGTTGTTGTCATGATTGAATGTTAATTAGGGTTCATAAGAATTAATAGACAAAACCTTGATTTAATCGACCATCTGTAATCAGAAACTGTTAGAATTGATTGATTGTAAATCGGGTAATTATGGAATGAATAACTAATTTGCATAATTTAAGGAAACTAGTAATTGATCGCACAAGATCAGATCACACAAGATCTGATCCGGTCGCACAAGACCAAACGCACAAGGGAATCGCACAAGTCAGGTGCACAAGCTCCCAATCGCACAAGCTAGAATATGCTAGGGTACAACTGTTAATACACTATGTACAGCTTAGGATTGCATGATCGCACAAGACCTGTGGATCGCACAAGACAGTGCCGATCGCACAAGTCTTGGGCCACACACACTGTTCGGACTTCATTATGTTGATTGGGCCATAAAGCCCAAAACCCAGTCGCACAAGATGTTCCGAGTCGCACAAGGCCTAATGGATCGCACAATTTTAAATCATGTCTTTTTGTTTGGGCCGAATGTATGTTGGATTGCTTATGTTATTTGGGTCGGGTATGTTTGGATCGCACAACCCGTTGTGAGTCGCACAAGGTTGTGTTGGACGCACAACAGGTTGGGCCGATGGTTATTGGGCTTCACTCTTTGGATCGCACAAGATGGTTGGACTTGCACAATTATGACAGCCCACTCACCTATGTCGCACAAGTAAATATAATGTGGACTTGACTGTTTAGATGATTTACGTGGTTGCCATGATCATTGTGTGTTGTAACCTGACAATTCTGTGTAAACTTATGTGCACTACTTGAACCTAGACCTGACTTGTATGGTAACCATGTTAGGACGTGGTTGACCCCTAGCAGCTCGATTCGACCTTTCGCTTATCTGCCGAGCTAACCTAAGGTGAGTTCACACTTCTCTACAAAGCATGGGATTCCCAGGGGTTGTGAATGGGTTAAGGAATAGGGATTCCGCGTCCTGTTGGGATGTGTTCAGGAATGTAAATTCCTCGTCCTGTTGAGACGGATTTAGATTTACTAGACTAGAACTCTATCAACGAAGTCCCTCCTTTTATATCGACTTAATCGCCGAGGCCAATGGCGAACGGGTCATTAGTTAAATAGCGCTATTAGGTTTTATAAACCTCACACCGTGCCGCAGAGGACGGGCGTGGACTAATGGACTATGGCACGTCAGTGATGATAGACACCGACGATAGGGCACATAAACATGACGAACGTTAGTAGTCGATATGGTAACGAGTCTGGTAGTTTAAACATGGGGTAGCCCCCACGGCCGAAGTGCCGGGCTGGATAGCCAAAGATTGAGAACATGGGGTAGCCCCCACGGCTGGAATGGTCGAAGTGAAAATGGATTAACAAATGAACGTTTTCGAAACTATGGGGTAACCCCCACGGCTAGATAGCCGGTTAAGAATAAACTATGTTTTTGGAACAACTCTAAAATGAACAACCAACTGTGAACTCGCTCAACTTTGTTGTTGACTCGTTACTACATGCTTTGCAGGTCACTAGGTTTAGCAGGAGCTTGCATGGGGAAGAGTCGTTGTGGAGCATGGACAATGAGTGTTCATGATAAACTTAAATACTCTGAATTTATGATCTGGGTTTTGAACTATTTGCTTCCGCTGATAACTTAGACTTATTAAATTGTTTTTGGACACCAATTATATTGTGTGGTTGAACTTTTAATTACTTTACTATATTGTTCAATATGATTGGTGACTCGATCCTGGTCAGTCACGCCTCCAAGCGGTGATACTCCGCATGTGGATTTTGGGGGTGTGACAGATTGGTATCAGAGCCATTGGTTATAGTGAACTTGGTTTTAAAAAGGGGGAAAAGTTTTTGGTAAAACCAGACTATAACCTGTACAGTGCTCAACGACCCACAACGACGCTTCGCTCCACGTGCAAGGCTCAACACTATAGGTGATATGATTTATGTTTATATTGCCTACTTGCTAGTTACATGGTACATTGCTCATGGTATGCTTAGTTAGTATAACAACTTTTGCTTGAACTATGTGTGCTTACTCTCTTCTGTCACTCCACATTTACACACATGCGCGACACTTTTCTTACTTGTGTTTTCTTCGGTGTGAAGATCATGAGTGGACGTCTGAATTTGACTCAAGCCCAGCTGACGGCTCTAATCAATGAACGAGTTGCTGAGGCACTCGCAGCTGTCCCTGCAGGAGGTATAACCTACCATTTCGACCTATCCTAGGATGTTTAGATCCTACTCTCGCGAACCAACCCTCGTGTATCACACCCCCAAAATCCACCTGCGGAGTACTACCGCTTGGAGGCGTGACTGACCAGGATCCAGCCACCAATCATATTGAACAAGCATATAAGTAGTTATAAAATCCAACCAATACAATTGGTGTTCGAACGAAACATAGTTTAAGTTGCAAGCGGAAGCATAAGTCTTAAAACAAAACATAAGTTTAATTGTTTCAAAGTTTAACATGGCACACAGTCGTCCATGTCCCACAACGATCCTTCTCCATGCAAGCTCCAGCTAATAACCTAAGGACCTGCAAAGCATGTAGTAACGAGTCAACAACAAGTTCAGTGAGTTCACGGTTGGGTGTTCGTTTTAAGTTGTTTCGAAAACAGTTTCCTTTATCTGGCATCCTGCCGTGGGGGTTACCCCATAGTTAAAAACGTGACATGTTTATTCCCGGTTACTCTGGCAATCCAGCCGTGGGGGCTACCCCGTGTTAGTTATCTGGCATTTCGGCCGTGGGGGCTACCCCATGTATATACTAGACTCGTTACCATATCGACTGCTGACTGTAGTCATGTTTATGTGCCCTGAACTGTCAATATCTATCATCATTGACGTGCCAGTAGTCCATTAGTTCACGCCCGTCCTCTGCGGCACGGTGTGAGGTTTGTCAAACCTAAATAGCGCTATCTAACTAATGACCCGCTCGCCATTGGCCCGGCGATTAAGTCGATATTAAAAAGGAGGGACTTCATGATAGAGTTTTGGTCTAGTACGAGTTATCTGTCCGTGAGGACGAGGAATTACATTCCTGAACCATTGCTGTCCTACCCAAGGAGGACGAGGAACCCATGTTCCTTAACCCCAATTCCCGACCCCTGGGAATCCCATGCTTTGTAGAGGGTGTGAACTCACCTTGGTTTGCTCGGCAGATACACAGAAAGGTCAAACAAGCAATATTGTGGTCACCCACGTCCTAACATAGTTGTATCATACAAGTCAGGTTCGTATCCAAGTTGTGCACGTATGTTCTACACGTATTGTACTCAAGTAATAATCATGGCATACATGTATGAACATGGCAGTTTGAAATAATGCCTACGGATTACACAGTAGCATATAAATAAACAAAGCCCAAGGTCCGGCCCATCAACTAAGCCCGTAATATGCAAGTCCAAGTCAGCGTGCACATGCGTATGGTCTCAAGTCGAGACTGTGCGGTCTCGAGTTGTAGTCTACACATTCTCGAGTCGCAATCTGAGGAGGTCTCGGGTCATGCATGTTCTGGTCTCGAGTCGCAACCGGACTCGAAATCGTGGTTTCGAGTCATGATGTGTGTGTCGATGAGGCATGGTCTTGAGTCGAGACTAGAGGTTCTCGACTCGCAACCTTGTGTTGAAACCGTGATCTCGAGTTGGCATATGGTGGTCTCGAGTCGAGACCGAAGGTCTCGGCTGGACATCTGCTGATTCTGCACAGTGTACTATCCAATGGAAAACCGATTTCATGTAACAGTTTGTACTATCCACTTAAACATGTTTTCTTGTCGAGCAATTTACCAAATTGGATCAAACATATCAGTTTTCAAATATTCAAAACATGTTCATATGATATTCAACAAGTTCTTCATATGTTCATCATGTTCATCAAATATTCATATAAACTTTAACCAAACAAAAATCATGATCAACAACTTATCAACACTATCATGCACCCTATGATATCAACACAATGAATCGTCCTAATCGTGCACATACCACAGCCGATTACAAGTATTCGGTTTCCATTCATCAATCATTTCAACTTATATCAACATCCAAACCATATAGAGCCGATAACACTCATACATAGTCAAGCATACATTATTCACCCTAACGAAATCAACACATTAACATATAATCATCATCAACCGAATGTAAACACATAACATAGAACATTTATGCATCGATTACTTGAACACTAACTCATCATCAATGTATACCATTATATTAATCAAAACATCATTTGACCAAACATCAAATCATAAATCACTAACCGGTTAGAGAAGTAGTGGTGAAAGATGAAGCTTTGTTTGGTGTGAACAAGCAAATCCGAGAACCCTTTTGTGGTCGGTTGGTTTGATCCGAGAAGAAGGAGGAAAGGTGATGTTTGAGACTTAGGGTTTAATGGTTTCTAGAGAGAGTAGGGGAGTATGTGTGTTGGAGAGTGTGGGTTGCTCAAAAATGGTGATGTTAGCTATCCACATGGGTTAAATACTAGTTCCAAGTAATGCACCCTAATGGGCTTTTTGGTTGGATTGAATGAGGTGTGTGGCCCATCCGGCCCACTGTTACTGTTCACTCGAGACCACATGGTCTCGAGTCGGGTCCTTGTTGTCTCGGTTCATATACATACACGCATACATATAATTACAACACATAATCATATAAGTTCACATATATCATTCATCAAATCATCAATTCAGTTAGTCACTTAACGTTCAAGCATACAACGAAAGGTTCTAAATTTCGAGTTGTCACATCGTGCTTAATCTTGTCTTTTCTTTCTCGCGCGACAGGTCAGCCTGCTCAGCCTCCCGCGTGTACGTTCAAGACCTTTATGGACTGTAGACCTAGTACCTTCAGTGGTACAGAAGGAGCTGTAGGTCTCCTCCACTGGTTTGAGAAGCTCGAATCTGTCTTCGAGATGTGTGAATGCCCTGAGGCTCGTAGGGTAAAGTTTGCTACTGGAACACTTGAAGGTGCTGCGTTAACCTGGTGGAAAGCACAGGTCCAACTGCTAGGGCTGGCAGTTGCTAACGCCACCCCATGGAACGGTTTCAAAGAACTGATCAAAGAAGAGTACTGTAGTCGTGACGACATTCACAAGCTGGAGGTAGAGTTCTTCAACTTAAAGATGACGGGGTCAGAAATTGAAGCGTATACGAAAAGATCGAACGAGTTGGCTATCTTGTGTCCTACTATGGTAGACCCTCCCATCAAACGTATCGAACTGTACCTTAAGGGTTTGGTGCCAGAAATTCAAAGTCACGTGACCTCAGCTAATCTTGGCACCATTCAGCAAATCATCAAGTTGGCTCATCGTCTCACTGATCAGGTGGTGGAGCAGAACAGGTTACCAAAGCATATTAGTGCTACTACTTCTGATACTCCCAGCGACAACAAGCGTAAATGGGATGGAACTTCAAGCAAAGGTTCAACTTCTGTTCAGTCCCAGTCTCAGCAGAGAAGGACTGACGATTACAAGAGCCCTAGTCAGCAATCACCTGGTAGCCAAAGTCAAGGTGGGTACAGGGGAAGTCACCCCAAATGCAATCGCTGTAACCTACACCACAGCGGGCCATGCACCAGGAGTAACTGTCATCGGTGCAACAAGCCAGGCCACGCCGCAAAGGATTGCAGAAGTTTACGCCCCGCGAATCAGAATCGTCAGCAACAACAAGCCCCACAGAATCAACGTTAGCAGCATCAGCAACAACAGGGCAACAACAAAGGGTGCTTTCAGTGTGGTGTTGAAGGCCACTTCAAAAGAGACTGCCCACAGCTAAACCGGAACCAGAACAACAACAACAACAACAATAATCAGGGGAATGGTAACAATGGGGGCAACAACGATGGCAATGGTGCCAGGGGGCGTGTATTCGTGATTGGCCAGGGTGAAGCGAGGAATGATCCCAATGTTGTGACGGGTAAGTTCCTACTGGACGACTTTTATGTTACTGTTTTATTTGATTTGGGTGCCGATACTAGCTACGTGTCCTTAAAAGTTAGTCAAATGCTCAAGCGTACCCCAACACTTTTGAACACCAAGCACACTATAGAGCTAGCTAATGGTAAGAGTTTAGAGGCCACACACGTAGTCAAGGGTTGTAATCTTGTTCTTGCTAATCAGACCTTCTCTATCGACCTCATTCCTATCGTTCTGGGTAGTTTCGACGTTGTCATTGGGATGGATTGGTTATCCCAACACCAAGCAGAGATTCTTTGCAACGAGAAGATTGTCCGTATTCTCCGTTCAGGTGATGAACCTCTCGTGATTCGTGGCGACAAGAGTGGTGCGGTCGTGAGCATCATCTCTTTCCTTAAGGCCCAGAAGTGTTTGCGGAAGGGCCACGCAGCTATTCTGGCTCTCGTTACTGATACCTTAAAGAAGGAGAAGAAGATAGAAGATTTTCCGATTGTGCGTGACTTTCCTGAGGTATTTCCTGAGGAATTACCTGGTCTTCCACCTCCCCGACAAGTCGAGTTTCAAATTGAGCTAACTCCTGGAGCAGCGCCCATAGCTCGAGCACCATATCGTTTAGCTCCATCAGAACTTGAAGAATTGTCCACGCAGCTACAAGAGCTCTTGGATAAGGGTTTTATTCGTCCTAGCTCTTCGCCTTGGGGAGCTCCAGTCTTGTTCGTGAAGAAGAAAGACGGTACCTTCAGAATGTGTATTGACTATCGCGAACTCAACAAGGTGACTGTGAAGAATCGCTATCCTCTTCCACGCATTGATGACCTATTCGACCAGCTGCAGGGGTCGAGCTTCTATTCAAAGATTGATCTGAGATCGAGATACCACCAGCTGAGAGTCCGAGAAGAGGACGTCTCCAAAACAGCCTTTAGAACTCGTTATGGACACTACGAGTTTTTAGTCGTGCCTTTTGGGCTGACAAACACACCTGCGGTCTTCATGGACCTTATGAACCGAGTGTGTAAACCTTACCTGGATAAGTTCGTTATAGTTTTCATCGACGACATCCTGATCTATTCTAAGAGTCAGAAGGAACACGAGCAGCATCTATGACTTATTTTAGAACTCCTTCGAACAGAACAGCTTTATGCTAAGTTTTCGAAATGTGACTTCTGGCTTTGCGAAGTCCATTTCCTAGGCCACGTGGTAAACAAGGACGGGATTCACGTTGATCCATCCAAGGTAGACTCAATCAAGAACTGGCCTGCACCCCGTACACCAACAGAAATCCGCCAATTCTTGGGTTTGGCAGGTTATTACAGAAGGTTTATCAAGGATTTCTCAAAGATTGCCCAACCTCTCACTTCACTGACTCAGAAGGGTGTCACCTATCGTTGGGGAGATGCACAAGAGTCCGCGTTTCAGCACTTAAAGGATAGACTTTGTAGCGCGCCTATCCTCTCATTGCCTGAAGGCACAGATGATTTTGTGGTTTATTGCAACGCTTCCATCCAAGGACTTGGTTGCGTGTTGATGCAACGTGACAAGGTCATTGCCTACGCATCGCGCCAACTTAAAGTTCACGAAAGGAACTACACTACACACGATTTGGAGCTGGGAGCTGTTGTTTTCGCACTCAAGATATGGAGACATTACCTGTACGGTACCAGGTGCACCATTTACACCGATCACAGGAGTCTCAAGCATATCTTCAAGCAAAAGGAGTTAAACATGCGACAACGTCGATGGGTCGAGCTCTTGAATGATTACGAATGCGCGATCAAGTACCATCCGGGCAAAGCCAATGTGGTGGCCGACGCCCTCGGTCGAAAGGAAACAAAACCTAAGCGAGTACGCGCGTTACAACTTACCATCCAATCTAGTCTTCCTACTCAGATACGGGATGCTCAGCTAGAAGCTTTGAAAGCAAAGAACATCTGGGCGGAGTCCCTACGAGGATCGAGGAAACGGTTAGAACAAAAGGAAGACGGCGCATACTACATAACAGGGCGCATTTGGGTCCCACTTTATGGAAACTTACGCGAACTTGTGATGGATGAAGCACACAAGTCTCGTTACTCAGTACATCCTGGTTCGGATAAGATGTACCATGACTTGAAAACTACGTATTGGTGGCCTAGCATGAAAGCTCACATAGCAACTTACGTTAGTAAATGTTTGACTTGTGCGAGAGTCAAAGTCGAGTACCAGAAACCCTCAGGCCTACTTCAACAACCAGAGATACCAAAATGGAAATGGGAGCAAATTTCCATGGATTTTGTTACTGGTTTGCCTAGATCCCAGTGCGGAAATGACACTATTTGGGTGATAGTGGATAGACTTACCAAATCTGCACACTTTTTGGCTATCAAAGAAACAGACAAGTTCTCTACTTTAGCAGACGTTTACTTGAAGGAAGTGGTTTCGAGGCACGGGGTGCCAACCTCTATCATATCTGATCGTGATGCACGTTTTACTTCTGAACTGTGGCAAGCAATGCACAAGTCTTTTGGCTCTCGATTAGATATGAGCACAGCATATCACCCGCAAACGGATGGGCAGTCTGAACGCACCATCCCTTGAAGACATGCTTCGGCCATGTGTAATCGACTTTGGTAACGGCTGGGAAAAGCATCTCCCGTTAGTGGAGTTCTCGTATAATAATAGTTACCACACCAGTATCCAGGCCGCTCCGTTTGAGGCATTGTACGGACGTAAATGCCGATCACCTCTTTGCTGGGCAGAGGTTGGTGATAGCCAGATCACTGGCCCAGAACTTGTGGTAGACACAACAGAAACGATTGCTCAAATACGACAACGAATGGCGGCAGCTCGTGACCGTCAGAAAAGCTACGCTGATAAGCGCAGGAAACCACTCGAGTTCCAGGTTGGGGATCGAGTGCTACTCAAAGTCTCACCTTGGAAAGGTGTTGTTCGTTTTGGTAAACGAGGCAAACTCAACCCGCGATACGTTGGACCTTTCGACATCATTAAGAAAATAGGCAAAGTGGCCTACAAACTGAACCTGCCAGCAGAACTCAGTGGAGTTCACAACGTTTTCCACGTGTCAAATTTGAAGAAGTGTCTGTCAGATGAGACCCTCATAGTTCCTTTGAAGGAGCTCACTATCGACGATCAGATGCGATTCGTCAAGGAACTAGTAGAGATTATTGACCGAGATGTTAAGGTTCTCAAGCATACCAGAATACCTCTTGTTCGAGTTCGTTGGAACTCCCGTCGTGGCCCAGAGTTCACCTGGGAACGCGAAGACCAAATGAAGCACAAATATCCCCAGTTATTCGAGAGAAGCAAAACCACTACTGAGGCTGAAGCTACTGCGGAATTTCGGGATGAAATTCCAAACCAACGGGGGAAGGATGTGACACCCCAGGAAAACTATGCAACTTAACTGGCTTCCTCAGTGAGTACGTGCTAAATTTCGGGAAGAAATTTCTTTCAACTTGGGGATAATGTGACAACTCGTATCTCAGAACCTTTCTAGATATTTTGGTGTAACCCGTATAAACATTCTATGATTAACTTATGTGTTTGTTGCAATGTAATGTCATGAGTTTAAATGTTATATTACTTGTTAAGTGAATGTGTGTTATATATGTTTGTATAATGTAACCGCACAACTTTAACCTGATCGCACAAGCTATTGGACTTTGGTGCCACTCAATCCTCGGCCCACACCTTTTGTAACCGAATCAATAGGGCAGCCCAAGGAAGGGTTCGGCCCACCCCTATCTTACACGAAAACATATCCCACCTTAGGGATTAGTTCCTCATAATTCATAACACACAAACCCTACTCTCTCTTTCTCTCCTCTCGAAGCCGACGGCATCAACATCCCCTTTCTTGAAGCTTTCTTGCTCGGATCGATCCTATCCTTCTCTTAACCGGTTAGTATTTCACGATTAATGTTTTGTTAGATGATATTATGTTTTGATGTGATGGCTAAGGTTGTATATATGATGAATGATTCTTTATGTTGTGGTAATTGATATGTATAATCGGTTGATGCCCTTAAATGAACAAACCGAACCTATGAAATGATCGTGGAACAAGTGTTGATTTGGAATGTGAGTTTATGTGAATCGGATTGCATGTTATTGATTTAAGAACCGAATGGATGTATGTAAATCGACTGTGATATGTTTGAACTCAGATGATATGTGTTAATTCTAGTGTTTAATCCAATTGAATGTTATGATAGGTTGTTGTCATGATTGAATGTTAATTAGGGTTCATAAGAATTAATAGACAAAACCTTGATTTAATCGACCATCTGTAATCAGAAAATGTTAGAATTGATTGATTGTAAATCGGGTAATTATGGAATGAATAACTAATTTGCATGATTTAAGGAAACTAGTAATTGATCGCACAAGATCAGATCACACAAGATCTGATCCGGTCGCACAAGACCAAACGCACAAGTCAGGTGCACAAGCTCCCAATCGCACAAGCTAGAATATGCTAGGGTACAACTGTTAATACACTATGTACAGCTTAGGATTGCATGATCGTACAAGACCTGTGGATCACACAAGACAGTGCCGATCGCATAAGTCTTGGGCCACACACACTGTTCGGAATTCATTATGTTGATTGGGCCATAAAGCCCAAAACCCAGTCGCACAAGATGTTGCGAGTCGCACAAGGCCTAATGCATCGCACAATTTTAAATCATGTCTTTTTGTTTGGGCCGAATGTATGTTGGATTGCTTATGTTATTTGGGTCGGGTATGTTTGGATCGCACAACCCGTTGTGAGTCGCACAAGGTTGTGCTGGACGCACAACAGGTTGGGCCGATGGTTATTGGGCTTCACTATT
The DNA here is from genome assembly GCA_030545235.1 of Helianthus tuberosus. Lineage (NCBI taxonomy): Eukaryota > Viridiplantae > Streptophyta > Magnoliopsida > Asterales > Asteraceae > Helianthus > Helianthus tuberosus. Next base: position 175,777,466 of record CM060420.1, read on the forward strand.
TGGATCGCACAAGATGGTTGGACTTGCACAATTATGACAGCCCACTCACCTATGTCGCATAAGTAAATATAATGTGGACTTGACTGTTTAGATGATTTACGTGGTTGCCATGATCAGTGTGTGTTGTAACCTGACAATTCTGTGTAAACTTATGTGCACTACTTGAACCTAGACCTGACTTGTATGGTAACCATGTTAGGACGTGGTTGACCCCTAGCAGCTCGATTCGACCTTTCGCTTATCTGCCGAGCTAACCTAAGGTGAGTTCACACTTCTCTACAAAGCATGGGATTCCCAGGGGTTGGGAATGGGTTAAGGAATAGGGATTCCTCGTCCTGTTGGGATGTGTTCAGGAATGTAAATTCCTCATCCTGTTGAGACGGATTTAGATTTACTAGACTAGAACTCTATCAACGAAGTCCCTCCTTTTATATCGACTTAATCGCCGAGGCCAATGGCGAACGGGTCATTAGTTAAATAGCACTATTAGGTTTTACAAACCTCACATCGTGCCGCAGAGGACGGGCGTGGACTAATGGACTATGGCACGTCAGTGATGATAGACACCGACGATAGGGCACATAAACATGACGAACGTTAGTAGTCGATATGGTAACGAGTCTGGTAGTTTAAACATGGGGTAGCCCCCACGGCCAAAGTACCGGGCTGGATAGCCAAAGATTGAGAACATGGGGTAGCCCCCACGGCTGGAATGGTCGAAGTGAAAATGGATTAACAAATGAACGTTTTTGAAACTATGGGGTAACCCCCACGGCTCGATAGCCGGTTAAGAATAAACTATGTTTTTGGAACAACTCTAAAATGAACAAACAACTGTGAACTCGCTCAACTTTGTTGTTGACTCGTTACTACATGCTTTGCAGGTCACTAGGTTTAGCAGGAGCTTACATGGGGAAGAGTCGTTGTGGAGCATGGACATTGAGTGTTCATGATAAACTTAAATACTCTGAATTTATGATCTGGGTTTTGAACTATTTGCTTCCGCTGATAACTTAGACTTATTAAATTGTTTTTGGACACCAATTATATTGTGTGGTTGAACTTTTAATTACTTTACTATATTGTTCAATATGATTGGTGACTCGATCCTGGTCAGTCACGCCTCCAAGCGGTGATACTCCGCATGTGAATTTTGGGGGTGTGACATTCCTCTTCCTTCGCGGCCCGCGAGGAACCGTAGGGCGGTTTAGGGTATGCTGAGTCATGGTGTGGTCTTGACACGTGTGACGACACGTGTCCATCAGTGTGTGCGGATAGAAACAAGTCTCTCCCGCCCCGCGAGAGATCTTCCTTCGTTGGTCGCGGCCCGCGATAGAATAAAATTTCATTTTTATTTGAATTTTCAAACAGAATTTCATCGAACGTGTTTGGGGTTTCGATTACGGATTATTGTGGGACTTATCTGAGCGTTGTTACAGTATTAATTAACTACTGCTGAATTGGAAAATCGGTTTGATTGATTATGAAAATTATTTAAATTAACGAACAAAAACAATGAGATTTGAATCAATAAGAGACAAAATGGTTCCTCCAGATTTCAGGTTTTACAGTTAGCCTCAACTACGTGTTTAATCGTGACACCTACACAGACATAAGTGTTAAACTTGATTAACTAGTTGTGATAACCAACGACTAAGGGGGTCAATACATAACGGGAGGTTATCGATTGATTATCAATTACAATTACCAACCCTAATCCCATGACAAATATATCCCAATTACTAGAACTCTCGGGAATTGAATGCTTAGAAATCAAGGTTTAAATAAAATGCAATTGTTTACAACCAATAAATCAAATCAAGGGTGAAAAGCTTCGAATGCTTAGATCACCAAGTCAAAACGATTATAGTAAACACATAGTATCATCTAACTTACAAAAACCCTCCATCTGGAGGAAACCATAAAAGTTTAGCCGCTCATCTCGCTCACAAAGTCAACAAAAGCTTGAATTGATGATGATTCATGATCGTGATTGATAATTCTGTGAGATAAATGATGGATTGGAGGTGAAAAACCTGAATCTTGGATCCCTTGGATGCCTTCTAGTCGCCTTAGGTTAGGAGATAATGATTGCCTACATTCCTAAACCCTAATACACTTTAAAACATTAATTTTCACGTTTTTCCGTAACCCAAACCGTAAGCTACGCTTGGGAACCGTAGCTTACGGTCCCAAAACTCAGTTCCAATGGACTGCACCCAACCGTAACCTACAGATTGAGGACCGTAGGCTACGGTCGCTAAGCTCTGATCAACTTATGCTGAACATCAACAAACCGTAAGCTTCGGTTCAAAAACTCTGGTCAAATCCTCGCCAAACACCCTCAGCCGTAACCTACGGATTGAGGACCGTAGGCTACGGTCGAGACCCCTGCCCATCTTTTTTTTAATACCAACTTCCAGCTATTTACAATTTAGTCCCTCAGCTTATGATCTTCTTATTTCTTGCATATATAAGCTTCAAACAACTTTCATAAAATACCAAATCAGTCCCCGGACTTTGCACTTTCATACTCCTTTCACTCGTGAACCTTTATATCAACCGAACAAGCTCCAAATTCCATTCTCGAGCTGCAATATCCAATCCAATGCTTTCAACTTCATCTTTAACCATTGTAAGTGCACCGAATTACGTGCTTTACCTGCAAATCACCAATTTCTCGTAGTTATCTCATTCTAAGCAAGTAAACACATAAAACGCACATAAAACATGATATTTAAACACTCTAAGGCTCGGGTTTTACCCTCTCCATCATATGTTTTAATGTCATATTATAATATTTATGGTGCTTATATTGATTTTAACTATTTGGTACTCGTATCGTATTGGTACTCATACCAATTATTTAGTACTTGTACTATATTGGTATTCATGCTGATTTTACCTATATATACCCGTACGAGTGTTCAAAAACTAAAATAAAAACAAAGTGGTACCAATGCGGGCATCGTACCGAAATACCCGTACCATGCCAATATATTCGGTATGGTATTTGGTACCTTTTTTGTTCAAATTCAGTACCGGTACAGGTACGGATACAAATACGAGTATTGTACCAATCTCATCTCTAGATGTGTATACATCTATGAACCACATTAACTATTGTATGTAATCTGCTAAGAACAATGTTTTTGTTAGGGTCGGTTTCATGCTTTTATTTACTTTTTAATATTGCGTGTGAATTAATTGAGCTTAGAAATTTAGAGTGGTTGTCACATCCTTGTTTCTTTTGATAAGTTTTCAAGTAATTTTGTTAATCCTATTTGGCATTAAGAATTAACGGTTCATGCCAGTGTTTTAAATGTTGTTATAAAAATGTTTATTACTATTTGATTGAACAAATTTAATATTTATGTGACATATAAATAATTCCTATTTATTTAGTGTAATGAATTTCAATAGAATACAAATTCCCATTAAAGTTTCTTTAATATGCAACTTATTTAAAAAAAAGTTAAATGTAAGAACCATACGAGTAAATCTGTTTTAATTATGATACGTAAAATGGTTATATAATATGGGGAAGGATCCACTAAAAAGTGGATTTTGCCTAAGTAGCCTAAGAAGGAATCTTAACCATTCATTTTTCAAATCAATAGTTAAGATGAAATGGTAGGAGAAAGGAGGAGTGCAAGGGTATCTTGGGAAAATCCTATTTATGGACTTTCTCTCTCCACATGCAAGTCACATGCATATTCCACCCTCATTTTTTAAACGTTCATAACTTTTTTATATGACATTATTTTTTCATAAAAATTTCACCGTAAAATCGAGCGTCTTTTTATCTTTAATTTAAGTACCATATTGCTATATAAAATATGAAGACTAAAAAAACCCACTTAAATGTGTTGTATTTCTATGTTATATAACATTTTTTGTGCTGAATTTTTGTACTATATTTTTGTGCTAAATTTTTTGTGCTGAATTTTTGTCTTAAATTTTTTTTCCTCAATTTTTTTGTGCTAGATTTTTTTGTACTACATTTTTTTGCTAAATTTTTTCGTGCTATATTTCTTTGTACTAGATTTTTTTGTGCTATATTTTTTTGTACTACATTTTTTGTACTAGATTGTGCTAGATTTTTTTTGTTCATATTTTTTAAAAACAAAAGGGGTGTCACATGTCATTTTCACTCCTATTTATAAGGACCAAAATGTCCTTCATTCCTACTTATTAGGAGTGTCACATGTCATCATCACAATCCTTCTTAGGCTACTTAGGCAAAATCCACTTTTTAATGGATCCTTCCCCTATATAATATAATCGCATATTCCCATAACTAGCAACACATACAAATACTTGTACTCTTCTTATAGTTAACTGCTTCAAATTGATTTTGTATTGAACCCCTTAATGGTATGCAAGCATATTATTTTTCTTGTTTACCATGACTACTTGTTAATACAATATTGATGTTATCAAACACTTAGATGGTAATAAAACCATAGACCGATTACTAGTGTGCGAAGATCAAATCCAAGCTTGAAGAGAAGCTCAAAGCCTACAAGTTTGTATCCGAAAATTGAGAGATGAAGTTATGAAAACTAATAGACAAGATGGTGATCGTTATTAGGGTATAATCGACCAATTAAGACATAATGGCTTGTGTCCAAAAGTTCAAAAATGTTGGTTTTCTTATTAAAGACTTTACACCTATTAGTGCCATCGGTTGTGGGTACAAAATTATTGCCAAGATCTTGACTAATTGGTTCTTTAAAGTGTCTTGTCAATGGTTAGTGAGGTTCAATCCACATATATAAAAGGAAGACGTATGCACTTGAAAACACATTAAAGCACATGTCAAATATAAGGAGTATCTCAATGATTAAGAAAATATGTGTGCAAGAAATGTTTACACGTCTCACAATTTAATTGGTCGAGAGTTAAGAGTAACTCCCGAGACGATGAAACTAGTAACCCGTATTCGTAAGCGGAACAAAATGGCCGATCATTGAGGAAGGAGCTGTTTGTTAGCTCTTAATAGTCCATCCCTCTTACTGGTTCAACACTTAAAGGTTCAGACTGTTTGTTTCGCGAGCAGATGTTTAAATGGTTCAGACATTTGCATCTGAATGATTAAGCATTATACTGAGTCTGAATGGTTAAGATCTCTAATCTAAATTTGTCAACCAATTGACTTTGAACGGTTAAACATTATACTGGCTCTTAATGATTCATATCTCTTACTGGTTCAACTCTTAACTATTCAGAAGTTGCCAAACAGCCCCGAACTTACGATGCCTCGCAAAACAAATTTTAGCCTTAAAATCATTACTATATTTGTAAGTGGTGGTTTTAAACTATTAATCCTAACAATGTACATGGGCAACAAACGTCACTTGTTACTTATCTTTTTCTTAGTTGATCCAATGTATGGTGATTAAAAGGATCTGGTAAAAGTAATATTATAAATATACAAATCAATAAATAGCTATCACGCCTAACTCGTGTCTTACTAATATATTAAATAAATAAATACGGGAATACAAATAAGGTCAAATTATTCAAGCATAATATATTTTTAGTGTTCTCGTAAACCCAACGCCTGTTATATTCCACCTATTTATATATTATTTTTTTTCCTTGAATTCTTTATTTAAAAGTTGACGTCTTTTCAACAGCATAAAATATTGTTACTAAAATCTTGTATGATAATTTGCGTGGATATTAATTATTTAATTAGGTGCAACTAAAACTAAAAGAAATCTATATACTATATCCTTTAATTTGTACACTTATAAACAAACACCTTCTTAGGTTCTTATTTATAATATTGACAACATATAATCTATAATGCTAATATCATATGATTTTCGTTATTAGTAAATTATAAAACAATGTTTAATCGACGGCTCACCTTGTGGTGAAATAATGATTGATTTTACGAGTCAATTTCATACATAACATGCATAAGTAGTTACGTACGTACACAAACTTATAAACTTATATAATCTAATATTTATTCAATTTAAATACTTGAAATCAATGTTGTAAAAATCGGGACTAGTTAACGATTAATCGCTAGTCGGCCAGTAACTTAGTAATTTTTCGTTAATTAGTTCATTAATCGCTATTCGGGTCTAGTCTAGGCCCTAGTCGACCGGCAAAAAAATCGATGATTCCAGTCAGATTCCGGCAAAAAAACTGTATATTCCGGCCAAAACCTCTAAATTCCGGTCAGTTTTCAACCAAACCATGTGAATTCCAACAATTAACCTTGTATACTTTAGAAAATGAGTTGAGTAAGAATTAAAACCAAGCTACTTAAAATATTTACCTATAAAAATGTGTATATGTATACATAAAATTGAAAATTACATATAAAAACCCGATCCGATTAATCCTGAGTAATCCCGAGTAGTCGCTAGTCCCCACCTCACCGACCGACCAGCGACTAGTGAGTTCTCCAACCTTGCCTGAAATTTCATATTCATTCATTTCATTGAATTATATAACCATACATAGATTTATTTTTCTCCTTGCTTTAAACTCTTGTACACTAATATAACGTTTTAGAGAAAGATATACATGTCATAAATTTTAAAATGGTTATATTTTAATAATATTTTTCCCGATAAATATGGTATTATATCAAGTTATAAATATGTCCAAATTATCAGTTATTTTTACCCCTGTAATGTAAAATATATATGTAGTGTAGAAAAAGGTGAATTAACACAATTAGTCAATGTGAATATGTGTACTAAAGATAATTAACTGACCTTGAATGCAAGTTTAAAACCAGAAGACAAAATGAGAAGTATACTTGAGTATATTTTTAGTACCATAGGTAGGGGTCTCTCAAGAGTACACAGTTTAAGAGAGATAATCATGTAAATTACAATCTTTTCAAGTCTTATCGTGGAAAAATTGTAGAAACACCGTTCACAAAATAAAAGAAAATACAATTTTATTAATTTCCATTATAAACTACAACTGATAAAATGGAATAAACTACAGAACCAAATACAATACATCTCAAAAATTACAAACAGAAAGAAACGAAAAATCATTAAACTGATTTCAACAAAAGTAAATAAATGATAGAAGAAATACGAGGTTTTGGATAAGGTACGCTCAATACGCTTTCCTTAAAATAGATTTCGGGCTACCTAGGTGAATCCATTTGTTTCCCAAGGTACAACAACCTAAGCAGAGATTTTTATGTCCTAAACAAAGGAAAAAACTTTGTATATAATCTTGTTTAGAATTCCAAAATTGAAAGGTCTGAATTGAATACATAATTCAATAAAAAAAATTAAATCTCGAATTCAATAACATAATGAATCTGAGAACTTAATTCAACTTGACTAGTATGAATGTAAACAGTCTCCAGCTAACCACACCAAGCTTGGCTCAAGCTCCCACGAGTTAACCGAGCCAAGACACACCTAAAAATAGTAAAGGCGGCTCCAAGAAATCATTACGCCCATCGCCCTCGTCCCGGTCCTGTGCCCGGGCGCGAGTGCGCGTCTGGTGCTTCGCATCCTCCTGGCTACCATTGGGAGTGACTTGTCACCTAAAAATACAATTCTGTAGAGTATCCACTTATAAATCAACGTATTTATCTATCCACCTATGTAGGACAAACACAATTTCCCACACATTAAAGCTCCAACACACACATTAAAAGCTTAAGATCTCTAATTCATCTTGGCTTTAATTATTAAATAATTATTATAATAATCACTAATATAATATTATTTAACTATTTCCAACAATGCTCCACATGAATAGAGATCGACCCATGCAGTCAGATGTCATGATAAAATTTAAATGGTTAAGTAATGCATGATAGGTAGGTTTCCCTTTGAACCATCTTTTGTGACGTGTACTTTGTCTGCTAGCGATTAGTAGACGCGGTGTCCTGGAACCAACCCCTTTTTCTATAGACGTTATTACACATCACACATTACTCTTCCTGGTCTGGTTAACCCCTCATGGTTGTGTCCGTTATGGTCATGGAACACTATCCTGGTTCTACGAGAGCTCAAGTAATTGTGCCCCAAATTCCATTTGAAGCGACCCCACTTCTCTCTAACATAGGTGATTTATAAATCATTAAAATCCATATGCTTAACCTATCTTGATATCACTGATTTTATGTAGGAATGGACTAGGAAGTTTGTAACTCCCTTTGTATGTTGAGGTACTCCCTCATAGTTACCTCAGTTCGTACAGTTAGGTGGTCCTATTGAGCCTAGATCATGGGATCTACAATTTTCTAAGATATGTTTTTCTTTGTACAAACTTACTCCAAGGGCTTTAGTCTCATTCTCATCGACAACTTATGTACTAACTCTCTGCTTAGCTCTATCAATAGTCGATTGGCAATCACAATGTATGCAAATAACCGTCACAAGCTTAGGCCATCTTGGAACATATTCCAAGAATTGACGTAACCATTCTACCTCTTCTCCAGCTTTATCTAACACGATAAACTCAAATTCCATCGTGGATCTAGCTATAAGAGTTTGTTTGGATGACTTCCAAGATATAGCTGTTCCTCCAAGGGTAAAGAGATAACCACATGTAGATCTAGAATCTCATATCGAATATATCTAGTTAGCATCACTGAATCCTTCCACAACAGCTGGATTTTGACCATAATGCAATCCATAATACCTTAGTAATCGTGTCATACTCTTCCAGTGCTCAGAACTAGGATTACTAGTATATCTACTTAGCCTATTCACAACATATGCTAAGTCTGGTCGAGTACATGACATGAGATACATAAGACTGCCAATGATCCCTGAGTATTCCAACTGAGCATCACTCAAGACTCTATTCTTTAACAAATATTGATAGGTATCAACTGGAGTTTGAGCTACACTCGTGTCCTCTGGATTGAACTTCTCAATGATCTTATCCACATAATGAGATTGACTTAGCAACAAATCAGTTTGGGTTCTAATGATCGTCACTCCAAGAATCACATCAGCTAGACTCATATCTTTCATGTCAAATCTTGCTTTCAACATGTCTTTAGTAAATCTGATCATCTTATCATCACTCCCAATGATAAGCATGTTATCTACATAAAGGCATAAGATCACATAACATTTAGAAGTGTTCTTCACATAAACACACTTGTCACACTCATTTATTTTGAAACCACCCGTTAAGCATAACTAACTTTTAATGCCATTGTTTTGGAGATTGCTTCAAGATATAAAATGACTGACAAGTTTACACACTTTGCCCTCTTTTCCAGGAGCCGAGAACCCTTCTGCTTGCTCTATGTAAATCTATTCCTCTAATTTTCCATTGAGAAGTGAAGTTTTTACATCTATTTGATGTATTTCCAAGTTTCTCAAGGTTACAATTGCAAGCACCAATCAAAGAGAGGTTATTCTGGTCACAGGCGAGTATGTGTCAAAGTAGTCAAGACCTTCCTTTTGTCTAAACCCTTTGATCATAAGTCTTGCCTTATACTTATCGACAGAGCCATCAACTTTCATCTTTTTTCTTGAATATCCATCGATATCTAAGTGGCTTGCACCTTGGTGGAAGATCTACTAGCTCCCAAGTATGATTCTGCAAGATAGAATCAATTTAACTCTTGATGGCTTCTTTCCGTTGAGGTCCATCTGAAGAGGTGGCTGCTTCTCAGTAGGTTTAAGGCTCACTCTCAACCATGTATGTAAGAATGTCAAGCCCAAAGGATTTCTCAGTCCTTTGCCTTTTGCTTCTTCTTGACTCACCCTCTTTAGTATCTGATTGTTCTTGAGATTCCTCTTGAACAATCTCATCAACCGTTGTTGATGAACTTGCATGATTCGTTGTTGATGAACTCGCATGAGTTTGTTCTAACATTGGAAACTCTTCTTTAAAGTAAGTTGCATTTCCCGACCTTGTCTATATGATAGAGTCCTTGTGCACATAAGAATTCTTAGACTCATATACAAGAAAACGATGTAAATTGCCATTTTTAGCATATCCAATGAAAATTGTGTCAACAGTTTTAGGCCCTATTCTAAGTGCCTTAGGAGGTGTAACAATCACTTTGGCTAGGCGCCCCCACACTTTTAAGTATTTATAAGATGATTTATGTCCCTACCATAATTCATGGGGTGTTACATCCTTATTCTTGAATTTTAATTAACAGAAAATTGGCTGACGAAATGACCTCCCCCCACATGTCCTGGCTCATTCCAGAACTTATCTGTCGCAACCCCCGACCCCTGCCACGGGAGGCGGGTGGCCGCGGCCTACTCAGAGATGGTGGTATCGGTGTTTATCATTATTTGGCAGCGGAATTTTCATCAGGACCGTAGTTAGGAAATATTTTATCAGAGTAAAATACCACATTTTTATAATAATAAACATAGTGGGATAAAACCCCAAGTTTTCATTACAAACATGTTTAAAGGATTAAATCCTATTTTGTTGAAATAAAACATCTTTCTTTATTTAGGTAACTTTTATAGCCACATTTTTCCAAGCATTCAGTGCTCTCCAGCTGGCTTCTATTTTGGCTTTCACATTTTGTTACCTGAAATGCGTTTAAAAACATTTTGTCAGTGGGAAATACTGGTGAGTGAATCCCAATTTAATAAAGACATGTTTTATCAGTTTACAGTATTGAGGGCAATCCAGCAATTACATTTGTTTACCATTCTACCTTAATTACCACCCACGGTACTGTCAACCCGACTTGTGGTCATGTTACTACTCACAGTGTAGTAACAAATTTTGTATACAAAACCCCAACATACCGATGATAATTGTAGAATTACAAACACTCAATCACTGTTTAATTATAATGTAAAGCATTGAGGTTTTGTAAAAACAGTTTACAAAAAGGTTTACACAAAAAGGAGAGTACTCACATTGCTATTTTAGACTTTTCCTTGTGGTTTCCTGGTTATAATCTATAAATTTTAAATAATGCACACGTGTTAGTATAATAACCCAATATTTACATTAGTTATACCATCCCTGAGACAGAACTCCAACGACTACGTAGGGCAGAACCTCGACAGCCGTTACGGAGCGCTAGATCAATCGGGCAGCATATCCAATACGTAACCGGGGGTTATAATACGTACAACGAGGCAGAGCTTCGCTAATTAGGGGGTATTATGCCCGGATATTATGTCTACTATAGAGAAATTGAGAGAGAAACACGAGATTTGAACGATTGAAATGAACTGCTGAGGGCCTTTATTTATAGGTCTGGTCGACCAGTCTCTCGCGCCTCGCGACAGTTTTAATGAAGGTCTTCACGGCCCGCGAGGCCAGCTAGGGTAGGCCCTAGCTTGGCTGATTCGGCCACTAGGCTTGACACGCTGCTGACACATGGCGGCACTAGGTGCCGGCCTGATCTTGAGCTGTCTCGGCCCGCGACGAAGCTTGCTAAGGGCTTCGCGCCCCGCGAGCGAATACTGAATTTTATTTTTATTTTATTTTTGTAAAATTAAGGGTATTCAGGACCGTTTTTCATATACGGGGTGTTTGTTAAGGCGTATAGGGACATTATAAATATTTTAGGGGTGTCGGAAATATTTTAGGAGGGTTGTTATATCCTCCCCACCTTGTTTTAGAACTCATCCTCGAGGTCTACTGGAACAGGTGTGGGTATTTCCTTTGCATCTCTAATTCAAGCTCCCATGTATATTCTGGTCCTCTCTTGGAATCCCATTTTACTTTGACTAGAACTAATCTTTTGTGTTTGAGATTCTTGACTTACTTGTCTTCAATCTGTAGTGGCTTTTCTACGAACTTGAGCTTTTCATTTACCTTTATATCCTTAAGAGGTATCACTAATGATTCATCGGCTAAACACTTTTTGAGATTACATACATGAAATACATCATGTATTCCTGCCATTTCTTCTGGCAGTTGTAGCTGATAAGCTACTGGTCCTATTCTTCTAATAATCTCAAAAGGTCCAGCATACCTGGGACTTAGCTTTCCCCTTTTGATGAATCTTACTACTCCTTTCCAAGGTGAAACTTTTAACAACACCTTGTCTCCTACTTGAAATTCCAATGGCTTTCGCCTGTTATCAGCATAACTCTTTTGTCAATCGCGTGCTGTTTTCAGTCGTTCCTTGACTTGAATAATCTTGTCCGTGGTTTCTTGCATTATCTCAGGTCCAAACAATTGCTTTTCTCCAATCTCTGCCCAACAGACTGGAGTTCGGCACTTTCATCCATAAAGTGCTTCGAATGGTGCAACATTGATACTGGTATGATAGCTGTTATTGTAAGAAAATTCTATTAATGGTAAATGATCATCCCAATTTCCTCCGAAATCAATTACACAAGCTCTAAGCATATCCTCCATTGTCTGAATTGTCCTTTCACTTTGTTCGTCCGTTTGAGGATGATAAGCGGTGCTTAGATTTAGCTTGGTTCCCATTGCTTTTTGGAAACTTGTCCAAAAATGAGAGGTAAAACGGCTATCTCTATCAGAAACAATAGATAAACGAATACCGTGTAATGAAACTATTTCATTTACATATAACTTGGCTAACTGTTCCATACCGAATCTTTCTTGCATTGGTAGGAAATGAGCAGACTTGGTTAACCTATCTACAATCACCCAGATTGTATCATTACCTTTTCGCGTCTTGGGTAATTTGGTAACAAAGTCCATTGTTATCAATTCCCATTTCCATACAGGCATTTCCTATTGCTGCAACAAACCTGAGGGTTTCTGATGTTCAGCTTTGACTTGTGAACATGTTAGACACTTGGCAACATAAGCTGCTATATCCTTTTTCATTCCTATCCACCAAAAATTCTTTCTTAAATCTTAATACATCTTATCACTTCCAGGATGTATCGTATACTTAGATTTACGGGTTCTTCTAATATTCGGTGGCGTAGGTTTCCTAGTTTTGGTATCCAAATTTCTTTTCTTATGGAACCTCCAAATTCCATCTGTTCCTTGTTCTAATTCCTTAATCATTCCTTTCAATTTTTCAGTATCGTCCTTGATTACTGATTCTTGTACGGTTCTAATTTGCTCATTTAAATCTATCTTCTGATTTAATTTAAGAGAACGTACTTTTCTTGGCTTTTTATGATATTTTCGTCTTAAAGCATCAGCTACTACATTAGCCTTTCCTGCATGGTACTGGATATTACAATCATAATCGCTAAGAAATTCCATCCAGCGTCCTTGTCTCATATTCAGCTCTTTTTGCCCAAAAATGTACCTTAAACTCTTATGATCAGTGAAGACAACAAATTTATTTCCATCTAAATAGTGTCTCCATATCTTAAGGGCAAAAATTATGGCTCCTAACTCTAAATCATGGGTTGCATAATTTTCTTCATGATTCTTAAGTTGTCTAGACGCATAGGCTATCACCTTTTGACGTTGCATCAACACACATCCATAACCTAACTTAGAAGCGTCACAATAGACTACAAAATCTTCAGTTCCTTCTGGTAACGCTAGTATGGGTGCATTGGTTAATCTTTGCTTAAGAATTCTAAAGGCTTCTTCTTGTTTTGGTCCCCATTCAAACTTAATAGACTTACAGGTTAGTTTTGTTAAGGGAATGACTATTCTGGAAAAATCTCGGATAAATCGTCTATAATAACCGGCAAATCCTAGAAAACTTCTAACCTCCGTTGGTGACTCAGGAATTTTCCATTTAGTAATTTCCTCAATCTTTGTGGAATCCACATGAATCCCTTCATTATTAACTAAATGTCCGAGAAATTGCACTTCTTCTAACCAAAATCGCATTTTGAAAATTTAGCGTAAAGCTTTTCTTTTCTCAGCAAATTTAAAAGGGTATGCAGATGCGCTGCATGTTCCTCTTTATTCTTAGAGTAAATTAGAATATCATCTATAAAGACAATTATGAATTTATCCAAATATGGCTTACATATTCGGTTCATCATGTCCATAAATGTGGTTGGGGCATTGGTTAAACCAAAAGGCATGACAGTAAATTCATAACGGTAATACCTTGTTCTGAAAGCGGTTTTAGGAATATCCTCTTCCTGTACATTTAATTGATGATATCCTGAGTGTAAGTCGATCTTAGAAAGAATCGAGTTCCTTGCAATTGATCGAACAGATCATCGATTCTCGGTAATGGGTACCGATTTTTAATCGTGACCTTATTCAATTCACGGTAATTGATGCGTGTCGGTGTGTATATATTTTTAGTTATATTTTTTGCCCTTTTTAACACTTTAGTTAAGTTTTAAATTTATAAAACACGATCTTTTACTAACGCTAAACACACAAATGGGCAAGTGCACCCATTGTGAGCGTAGTATAGCGTTGGTAAGATACCAAGGTCGTCCAAGGACACAAGAGCGTTTAGTACTGGTTTATCCTCAACGTCTAATAAAATCAAAATTTTGTCAAGAACTCTTACTTTCAATCTTGGATCCCGAGACTACTACACACACTCTATGATGGATGATGGTGGTGGATGTGGGTTGTGATGGTGGTGGAGGGTGGGTGAAGTGTGAGAGAGGTGGTTTGTCAAGGGATGCTTTTGAAGTGAACCAAGCACCCATATTTATAGCTTGCACAGAAGCCCGGACACGGCCCCGTACCCGCTGGGCACGGCCCCGTGTCCACCCATATTCTCTTTCTTCATTAATTGCAGTTTGTATGTATTAGTTGACCACGCCCCCGTGTCTGCTGGGCACGGCCCCGTGTGCAGAAGCGTATCTATACTATCAAGATTTGCTTAGATTCTGCGAATCTTAGCGTTGACCACGGCCCCGTGTCCGCTGGGCACGCCCCCGTGTTGGGAAATAGAAGTTTCTACCACTTTGTCTTTTCTGCAAACACTTGGGCACGCCCCCGTGTCCGCTGGACATGGGGCGTGTTCAGTCTTCTGTTGTCTTGTTTTTGCTTGGGAAGATGCTGTCGAGGGGTCGGGCATGCCCCGTTTATTTCTTTTCTTGTATTTATGTTAGATTTAGCTGTATTTTTGCTTCTTTTGTTCATTTGAGCTCATTTAATCCTGAAAATACAAAAGGAAGACAAAAGCTCACTTTTTCCAACATTAGTACTAAAAAGGGTTAGTTTTATGCCTTATTTGATGTAATTTATATGTTGCATTTTACACACATCAAATACCCCCACACTTGAATCTTTGCTTGTCCTCAAGCAAAACTCTTTATTTTTTGGCTTACACACCTAAATGGAATGGGTAGAAGAGAAAGTTTTGGGCTTGTCTAGAGTGTCGGGATTCCAAGATTCTTTATTAGGTTTTATTTTTATGTTATTTACAATCCTATTCGTTATGATTTATTTAGAACATTACATAAGATAAATTACTTATTTGGGCATAACATGACTCTTTAAAATTCCATTTATATACAAGTTCACATACCTCACGGGAGATCACTCAACACTCGGCCGAAGATGTATTTTTGTGAAACACTCGAGAGCGGTCATGGAACTTACTTCTACCATATGCTTGCCAAGCAATCAATCCTCCTCCTTTTTAACTATAAACCTTTGTAAATATCAAGAGGACTTTGGGTAAGGGTTAGGCTTGGGTTAAAGGTAGGTGGTTTTGGGTTAGTGGTTAGTAGAAAAGGGCGAAAAGGCGTAAAAAGCGTCGGTTTTTGTAAAACATTTTGTTTTTGTGACTTTTTATTCTAATGAAGCATTTTTCAAACATGGTTTCTTTTTATGAGCTTGTTTGTTTATTGCTAACTTCATTTTTTCTCACTTTTTTTTTATAAGGATGTCACAAGAAAACCGAGCTTTGTTACTAAAATAAAGGGTTTAAAATGAAAAAGGTTTTGGTGGGTAAAGGGTGTTTGTTTTGGGTATAGAAATGAAAAGGTTTAGGCTCAAAGGGGTTAACTAGGGGGATTTTGGGTAGGTGGTAAAAAAAAAATAATGGTGTTGAAAGAAAAAGGGTTAGTCCTAATGCCTCCATCATTTACTTACTCGGGTTTAAGTTGGTAAGGACCGGGAATGTATCGTCATGGCAAGTTCTAGAGTCGTAAGAAACCAAGCGGCTATTCACACAAAAAACGAAAAATGAGCATTTAGTTTAAAGATGTGTATTTGTATGCTCAATAAAGGCTCAAAGCTCACTTTTTGTGGGAATGGGTTTTTAATGTGATCAAGTATATATAATCAAATTTTAACTAGATTTGTCATGCCGTTTCATAATTTTCTTATGTTGGTTCTTTTTGTCACGACGCTATCGGTTGTAAATTTATAAAAATATAATCTTTTTAGAACTTGTTATTCCCAATTTAAACCAAGACAAGTAAAAAAAATGAAAAGTTTTTGAAAAAATTTGGGGTGTTTAGTGGTTCCAATAGAGTTTTGTGTAAGGCTTGTGATTAGGACTTGCAAATTTCAAAGTTTTAGCATCCCCCCCCCCCCCCCACACTTAAATTACACATTGTCCTCAATGTGTCCCAAAAATAAGTTTTTAGGTTGATTGAATGTGTAAAAAGGTGTGTTAAACAAAAATTTTCTGTTACTGGGCACCTGGACACGGGCCGTGGTGACCGAGCACGGCCCCGTGTTCAGATTGCCAGTAACAGAAGATAACAAAATGTAACAGAAGGCTGGGCACGGGGGCGTGTTCAACGAACACGCCTCGTGTCCAGTTACCTGAACTTGTCGTTTTTCTGCAGACCCTTGAGCACGGGGCCGTGTTGGCTGGGCACGGCCCCGTGTCGAACTTGCTGTAATGAAGAAAAATTGTCGGTAGGCTCTGTTTTTGTGCATGGGGCGTTGGTTCAAGCTTCCCTTAGCATCCTTCACCATCTAAGTGTGTTTTACCCATTACAACATCATCCAAACACCAAAAATTTTGAAAACCATCATTCATTAATAGAGATAATTACAATAAGGTCCTAATAAAAACATAAACTAAAACTTAGATAAGTAGGCCAGGAAACGTAAGAAGTCTAAAACCGAAAAGAAGTTCTAGCCTATTGATTATTTTTATAGAAAAATTTCCGAAAAAATAATTTTCTCGGTTGAATGCGGCTTGAAGAACTTCTCCTCCGGAAATGGTCCCTCACACATCGGTGAGCCATTCTTCTATCTCCATAGGGAGAAGAAAGGCGGGCTCATTGGCATCATCATTTTGAGGGGGTGTAACTTCCACCGGAACTTCTTGCAAGTTGTCAAGAGGGGGCTCCGCGGGGATGTCGTCCCATCCGGTGGGGTTGTTGACTCCTAGTGCTAAGTTTCAATCTTCTTGGGGAAGGATTGGTTCCATGGGAGGTGTCACAAGAATGTTCAACCTCTGGTGCAAGAGGTTGATTTCTTGGAAACTATTTTCCAGCCCCACCTTAAGATAATTTATACGGTCAATCAGGACCTCTTCTACGGATGTCATTTCGCCGAGAGCTTCTCGTAGTGCCATCACATATCGTACAAGAGTGGCTTCGATTGAGGGCCTTCGTTCCTTACGACTATTTCTGGAATGTGCTGAAGAGGTTCCACTATTTTGGCTTGACATTCTACGAAAATAAACCGAAAAAAGTTCATTTTAGAGAAACAGTACTTCGAACACGGCCCCGTGCTCACTGAGCACGGCCCCGTGTTCACCCTTCTGCAGATTTTTGACACAAGGAATTTTGGAGTTTTAAATTATTTTCCTGACTTTTGGGACATTTTTAACCAGAAATAACTTAAAACAGTGTTTGTAAAACTTATTTTTAACAAGATTCCTTGAATAAAAATCTAACAAACATCTCAATAAAGCTTGAAACCATGGTGATTTTAAGCTTTAATGGAGGTGTTGAGGTAAAATGAAGAAGAAGGCAATAGACAAAAGTAGAAAAGACAAGATGGTTGTTGGGAACCTTCTTTAGAATATACCTAGGATGGTATGTGTGAAGATCCCACCAAATCTCTGTCTTTGGAGTGGTCCAAATGTGCAGGAATCTTGGCTGCATTTATAGAAAACGACAGCACCCTGGACGCGGCCCAGTGTCGGCTGGAAACGGCCCCGTGTGCAGACAAGATTCTGAAACAGTTTGTCCGTATTCTGACCGAAAGTCAGACGGGAATCTTTTGGTGGACACGGGGGCATGCTGACCTGGACACGGCCCCGTGTCTAGAGGCTGTTTATGAAGTTTTGTCTAATTTAAGGAATTTTCCCGGATCAGGTGGTTCCTTACTGGACGGAACAACACCGAAGTGCCTGAGATACCTAAGTTGCCCTAGATTAAGACGAGAACGCAAGAGGTTATCGGTAAGGGTGATTCCTATGCTAAATGTTGGTGGACAAGTCCAACCCTTTCCCGGGCTCTCGTTAAAGAAGGTGTATGTCGAATCGCTCAGGTCTATGTATGCATCGACGTAAGTCGATGGGGAGTCCTTCACGGCACAATCGGCACAGGGACGACTATCGCTTAAGTCTTCGCAAGAGTTAGAGGTGATTTTGGGAGCGACGATGTTGTTTTTATCCGAATGCGATCTCAATAATTCTTCTTGGATGTCGTCTTAAGATGAATTAGTTATGTCCATCTCAAGTTCTTTTATCCATCGGAGAATTAGTTCTTCTAGCTGAAAGAATTCCTCAAGAAGCATTTCATCTAGAAGGGACGATTGAGAGCATTCGAGGGAGAGATAGGGATTATTTTTACTTTCACCCCTCTTAAGGCTACAGGAAAACAATGTGTCCATATAGTGGGTAGTATAATTTAAAAAATAACATTTTAAATCTTCATGATTTCCGCCACATAATTGACACCACGTACCATAAGAGGATTGAAAGTAAAAATTACCAGTATCACTCATAATTGTGTCAGAAATTACCAGCCGTCGGGATCTTACGGCTCTGTTTTCAGTATCTGAAAACTTGGGCACGGGGAGTGTTGGTTGGGCATGGCCCCGTGTTCAGCTTCTGTCTTACTTAAAACAGGATTGCCAGTACCAAAGATTGGGCACGGGGCCGTGTTCAGCGGGCACGGCCCGTGCTGAGCTCTGCAGAAGCTGAAAATCTAGGAAAAATCCTAAAAAATAGAAAAATAAGAAAAACGATTAGGCCGTTGATTTCTAACTTTCTTAAAATCCTTGTGTCCCCGGCAACGGCGCCAAAAACTTGATACGTGTCGGTGTGTATATATTTTTAGTTATATTTTTCGCCCTTTTTAACACTTTAGTCAAGTTTTATATTTATAAAACACGATATTTTACTAACACTAAACACACAAATGGGCAAGTGCACCCATCGTGAGCGTAGTATAGCGTTGGTAAGATACCGAGGTCGTCCAAGGACACAAGAGATTTTAGTACCGGTTTATCTTCAGCGTCTAATCAAATCAAAATTTTGGAAAAAGGTTTTAAACAATAAAATAAAAACTAACTAAAAATGCTGAAAATAAAAATAAAAATAAAACAGATAGACAAGATGAATCACTTGGATCCGACTCGCCTTTAGTGTAACCTTTGATGTTTTCCGCACTTTTGCACTTTTTAAGAGATTATCTTAGTTATAGTAGTAGGCCCCTCTTTTGAAGGTGACGTTACCCTCAACCCAGTAGTTTGAGTGAGCAAGGATACAATCCTAAAGGGTTGAATTATTGGAAGATAATTAATTAAGTTATTAATGCGTAATGTGGTAGACCCCTCTTTTGAAGGTGACATTACCCTCGGCTAAGTGGTTTGAGTCAGCAGGGATACAATCCCAAGTAGCCAGGTTAATGTATTAATAGTAGTTTACATATGAGGGGATCAAGAAATTCGCACTCCCGCCATCCAATACCAGTGGGTATTGAAGGAGGTCCTACTAAGCTTGACCCAGGTCCTTGCAAGATCTATACACTGAACAAGGCAAGAACCTTACCAAACCATTCCCTTAACCCCCGACCAGGTAGCCAACATATCTCCATATAGATTGTGGAGATATGAATGGTGTAAATCTTTTATTTTATATAGACAGTAAAATAACGCCAAGACACCACGGACAAATGATAAGGAAGTTTCACCTTCAACATAAGAAACTAGTTATTAAAGTCATTAATACAAAACCAAATAAAAAGTGCGAAAAGATAAAAAAAAAAACAAAAGTATTACACTAAATGCTTGTCTTCACCAAGTGATGTAAGAGACTTAGGAAAACATAGCCTTTGATTGTCAAGAACTCTTACTATCAATCTTGGATCCCGAGACTACTACACACACTCTATGATGGATGATGGATCATGGTGGTGGATGTGGGTTGTGATGGTGGTGGAGGGTGGGTGAAGTGTGAGAGAGGTGGTTTGTTAAGGGATGCTTTTGAAGTGAACCAAGCACCCCTATTTATAGCCTGCACAGAAGCCCGGACACGGCCCCGTGCCCGCTGGGCACGTCCCCGTGTCCACCCATTTTCTCTTTCTTCATTAATTGCAGTTCGTCTGTATTAGTTGACCACGCCCCCGTGTCTGCTGGGCACGGCGCCGTGTGCAGAAGCGTATCTGTACTATCAAGATTTGCTCAGATTATGCGAATCTTAGCGTTGACCACGGCCCTGTGTCCGCTGGGCACGCCCCCGTGTTGGGAAATAGAAGCTTCTACCACTTTGTCTTTTCTGCAGACACTTGGGCAAGCCCCCGTGTCCGCTGGACACGGGGTGTGTTCAGTCTTCTGTTGTCTTGTTTTTTGCTTTGGAAGATGCTGTCGATGGGTCAGGCATGCCACGTTTATTCCTTTTCTTGTATTTATGTTAGATTTAGCTGTATTTTTGCTTCTTTTGTTCATTTGAGCTCATTTAATCCTGAAAATACAAAAGGAAGACAAAAGCACACTTTTTCCAACAATAGTACTAAAAAGGGTTAGTTTTATGCCTCATTTGATGTAATTTATATGTTTCATTTTACACATATCAGTAATCAAAGCACATACACATTGATCCGTCTTTCTTTTTAAAGAACAAGATTGGTGCTCCCCATGGCGATGAGCTTGGCTGTATGAATCCTTTCTCCAAAAGTTCGTCTAATTGTTTCTTTAACTCTTGCATTTCTGCGGGTGCCAAACGGTAAGGTGCTTTGGCAATCGGCGCTGTTCCTGGTAACAGATGAATTCTGAATTTGACTTCCCTGTCTAGCGGTAGTCCTAGTAGTTCTTCTGGAAATACATCTGAAAATTGAGATACTACAGGAATATCTTTAAATTCTTTTCCTTTAGTGTTAATAATTATGGAAATCATATACACTATTGATCCTTTTCTTGCACAACTTGCTGTTTTCATCACAGAGATGAATTTTGTGGATCTAGTTGGCTTATCTCCTTTAATTGTGATCTTTTCACCCTTTGGTGAATTTACTTTGATTGACTTTTGTTCACATAGAATACTGGCTTTATTGGCTATTAACCAATCCATTCCTAACACAATATCAAATCCAGCCAGACTCATTGGGTAAAGATTTGCAAGAAACTTTTGATTTAAAATTTCTATTCTTGCTCCCTGCAAGATTTCAGTAATCTTAATGGATTCCCCATTTGCTGTCTCTACTAGACATTCTTGTTGGAGTATAGTTAATGGTTGGTTAAGAAGTTTGCAAAATGAAGTATTAATAAAACTTTGGTTCGCACCAGAGTCAAATAATACTTTAGCAAAAACATCATTAACTAAAAATGTACCAGCAATTACGTTCGGGATCATCTTTGCTTCTTCTGCAGTCAAAACAAATGCTCTAGCATTCTTAGTAGTCTTGTTGTTCATGTCTAGAGCCAGTTTCGGATAATTTGGCTTGATATGCCATTTTTCTCCACAGTTGGAGCACCCTCCATTACTAGGTTTCTTCCTACAATCTTCTTCCTTGTGTCCTTGTATCTTGCATTAGTTGCAGTAGGTGGAGCATCTTCCTGAATGCTTCTTCTTACAGGCTTTACAGTAAGGTGTAGAGGTAGAACCTATGTTTTTCCCGCGGTTGGAATTACCGTTGCGAAATTCCTGGGTAAGCCTTTGAGCTATGTTCTTTCTTTGGTTTTCTTCTTGCGTACGTACTAATTCATCAGGCAAGGTGTTTGCTAGTTCTACAACTTTTTCTATGGTTTGTGGTCTAGCTGCCTTGACTACATGTCTAATTTCACTGATTAATCCCCAGATGTAACGGGAGATTAATACTGGTTCTGGTGATGCTAGGGTTGGCACTATTCTAGCATATTCAAAGAATGTAGTAGTGTAACCCTTGCTGTCTACTCCAGTCATTCTAAGGTTTAAGAATTTATTAGCTATCTGCTCCTTTTCGTTGGGAGGACATAATTTCCTTTCCACCATATTCTTAAACTCAATCCATTCCATACTATAGACCCTGTCACTTCCCCTAGTCTGGAGAATAGTGTTCCACCATTCCAGAGCTGCATTCTTAAATAAATTAGAAGCAAACATGTTTTTATCTTCTTATGCGCACTTGCTTATTTTTAAGACTGCCTCAGTCTTTTCTATCCAGCGTAGAGTTGCAATGGCTCCTTCATTGCCTGAGAATTCTATTGGTTTACAAGACCAGAATTCTTTGTAAGAACAACCATAATACATGGTTCTTCTTCTTTTTCGAATTGGCAATTGAAGTAATGTTCCATTGTTCACGCTGTGACTGGGTTCAGTATGTGTTCGCTTACTTCCACTATTACTTTTATTATTATTTTCCGCTTCCCTAACATTTTGGATGATAGCTGGCATAGCATCTCTAATTCCTTGGGTTACTATGTGTCGAATGGCACTGTTATTTATCTGGTTATCATTATTCTGATTTTCCCGATTTGCATCGTTGGCCATCTGGATTATAAACAATTACCAAGTATTAATATTACAGAACAATGTTTAATGCGAACAATCACACAACAAGCATACTGATCAAAATCGTCGAACATTGCGACCTTTACTCTATTTTATATATTATGCGTCTATTACAAACCACAACTGGAAATTAAAATACAGTACTAGTATGCATCAGTAGTTATAAGATTATCCATCTATATATTTTTTTTCAGGTCACACACACACACATATATATATATATATTTATATTATTATTATTATTATTATTACTACTTTAGTGGGGATCCATCCAAAATTGCATATTACACTCGTCATACTTCCAGACGAGCCTCTCACCTATCTGTCTTATCCTTTCACTTTCATCTAACAACTCCTCACCAAACGTTCGGAGTTTCTGTATGTTCTCAGTATTCATGGGTGGTGCGGGTGCTGGTATTGGCTCAGGGTATTGGGGCATTGGTTCCTCCTGAGGGTATGGGTTCTCTAGAATTTCCTTGATATATTGGTCATTATCAAAATATGGGTCTAGAGGGTCCAAGTTGGGATAGGGTGCTACTAGGTTTTGCATGGGTTCCTGTATTGGGTAAAGTGGTTGGTAATCCCTGTGGTCGTCAAACCATGGGTAATAAACTGGTGGAGGGGGTGCTGAGATTCTAGGGATGTCAGCTGGGTCAAAAGCAGGTATTGGAGGTTGGTCTACTGGGTTCAGTTCAATTTCCATTGGTTGTGTGGGAAATAGTGGTAACGGTTGGGGTGCAATGAGTTGTTCTAGATTTGGGTCTGCAGCTGTAGTAGCTAATATATAAAAATTAGCTAATCTCCTATTGAGTATATCCTGGGTTTGAACATTCATTTCTCTATTGGCAGCTGCTAAGGCCCGTTGTTGTTGCAACCTTTTCATTCTTTTTCTACGTTCATGAGCTCCTCTGCAGAACCATCCTCTCTTCTTGGGAGGGAATGGCTCTTCAGATTGTGCTTTGAACACGAAAATCCCTTCTTCGTTATCAGCCGAGTACCCCGAGGGGGTAGGCTGGGAAGAAGTTCCTTCATCCTTAGGTGAACTTGACAGTTGACGGTAAGCGTCCGAAGGTCCTTGATCACTCATACTGTAAACTAACAAATTGTCAAATAACACAAAATAATAATCTACATGTATGCACATAGTCTCATTTATTATTTCCTAATAAAATTGAAAATTTCAATGTCAGCAGAACACTTCTTTGGCTGAAATGAGTGGCTTAGCTCTGATACCACCTTCTGTCGCAACCCCCGACCCCTGCCTTAGGAGGCGGGCGGCCGCGACCTACTCAGAGATGGTGGTATCGGTGTTTATCATTATTTGGCAGCGGAATTTTCATCAGGACCGTAGTTAGAAAATATTTTATCAGAGTAAAATAGCACATTTTTATAATAATAAACATAGTGGGATAAAACCCAAGTTTTCATTACAAACATGTTTATAGGATTAAATCCTATTTTATTGAAATAAAACATCTTTCTTTATTTAAGTAACTTTTATAGCCACATTTTTCAAGCCTTCAATGCTCTCCAGCTGGCTTCTATTTTGGCTTTCACATTTTGTTACCAGAAACGCGTTTAAAAACATTTTGTCAGTGGGAAATACTGGTGAGTGAATCCCAATTTAATAAAGACAGGTTTTATTAGTTTACAGTATTGAGGGCAATCCAACAATTACATTTTTTTACCATTCTACCTGAATTACCACCCACGGTACTGTCAACCCGACTTGTGGTCATGTTACTACTCACAGTGTAACCCGACTTGTGGTCATGTTACTACTCACAGTGTAGTAACAAATTTTGTATACAAAACCATAACATACTGACGATAATTGTAGAATTACAAATACTCAATCACTGTTTAATTATAATGTAAAGCATTGAGGTCTTGTAAAAACAGTTTACAAAAAGGTTTACACAAAAAGGAGATTACTCACGTTGCTATTTTAGACTTTTCCTTGTGGTTTCCTGGTTATAATCTATAAATTTTAAATAATGCACACGTGTTAGTATAATAACCCAATATTTACATTAGTTATACCCTCCCCGAGATAGAACTCCAACGACTACGTCGGGCAGATCCTCGACAGCCGTTACGGAGCGCTAGATCAATCGGGCAGTGTATCTAATACGTAACCGGGGGTTATAATACTTACAACGAGGCAGAGCTTCACTAATTAGAGGGGGTATTATGTCTGAATATTATGTCTACTATAGAGAAATTGAGAGAGAAACACGAGATTTGAACGACTTAAATGAACTGCTGAGGGCCTTTATTTATAGGTCTGGTCGACCAGTCTCTCTCGCCCCGCGAGAGTTTTAATGAAGGTCTTCACGGCCCACGAGGCCAGCTAGGGTAGGCCCTAGCTTGGCTGATTCGGCCACTAGGCTTGACACTGCTGACACGTGGCGGCACCAGGTGCCGGCCTGATCTTGAGCTGTCGCGGCCCGCGAGCGAATGCTGAATTTTATTTTTATTTTATTTTTGTAAAATTAAACGTATTCGGGACCGTTTTTCATATACGGGGTGTTTGTTAAGGCGTATAGGGACATTATAAATATTTTAGGGGTGTCGGAAATATTTTAAGAGGGTTGTTATATTATCAACATGGCATTCATCATTTCTTTTAGTGTACGATTTTTTCGTTCTACAATTCCATTTGATTGGGGTGTATAAGGATGGGTACACTCGTGTATTATGCCACTTTTTACATATACATCCCCAAATGGTGAAACATATCCGCCTCCTCTATCACTTCTCACACGTTTTATTTTCTTGTTAAGTTGATTCTCAACTTCAGCTTTATACAAGATAAACTTGTCAATTGCTTCATCTTTACTCTTAAGTAAGTAAAAATAACAATATCTTGTATTGTCATCGATAAAGGTAATAAAATATTTATTACCACCTCTGGTGGGAATCGACTTCAAGTCACACACATTAGTGTGAATTAGATCAAGGGGTTCAGTTACTCTTTCATCCGATTTAAATGATGATCTTGTTTGTTTGGCTTCAACCCATGTTTTACATTTTTTTTAGAGTCAATGGAAAAAGTTGGTATATAATCTAATTTAATTTAATTAAACGACGCATCAAATTAAAATTTACATGACCAAGACGTCCATGCCAAACATTAGGAGACTCAACCAAGTAAGTAGAAGTAGTAGCATTTTTAATCATGTTTTTTTCTTAACAGACATTACATTAAGTTTAAACATTCCAATTTGGGCATAACCCTTTTCAACAAACATACCATACTTACTTAAAACAATTTATCACTCTAAAAAACTAAACGAAAGCCAAACTTGTTAAGCATCCAACCAGACACAAGACTCTTGCGCAAGTCAGAAACCAAAAAACACATTCTTTAAAGTGAGCTCTTGTAACACCTCATAAAATCACGTCCAATAATGTATTGACACGTGTAATAAACCCTAATAAAGTCAAACGTTGAATTTGAGGGACTAATTTTGCGAAAAATCAAAAAACTTTGATTATAGAAGGACTGGAAATGTTAACATGCTTATTATAAGTGTCTGAATAACGTTACACGGTAATCATGTTCACAAATGAGCCACTTGTTGATCAAGAGTAGTCGTTTGCGTAATTAATTGAAAGTTTGCGCGATGAAGGGTTAAAAGCGTCAACATGTTAATTCTTACCTCTGAGTGACCTTTTAACAAACCGAGAGCTTCATGATAATTGATTATAATCTCGGGAATGCCTAATATTGGCCATTAAGGGCTTTTATGCCTATAAGTAAAGTTACGCGCAACTTTGCAAGTTAGAGGGACTAAAAGTGTCAATATGTTTAATTATACCTCTGAATGACCTTTTTACAAACCCGAAGCATCACGATGTTTAATAATACTCTCAAGAGTGCCTAACATGGATTAGATAAGGCTTCGATGCTATTAAACGATGATATACGCAAGTTTGCGCATTAGAGGGACCCAAAAGCGTCAACTTTTGAATCTACGCCTTTTGGTGACCATTTAAGCAAACGAGAGCATAGTACTATTTAAACACATGCTTGGGAATACCCATTATGGGCCATGGAAGGCTTGGATATCATCAAATGACATTTCGCGCTACTTTGTGCGATTTAAGGGACTAT
Source organism: Helianthus tuberosus (assembly GCA_030545235.1). Classification (NCBI taxonomy): domain Eukaryota; kingdom Viridiplantae; phylum Streptophyta; class Magnoliopsida; order Asterales; family Asteraceae; genus Helianthus; species Helianthus tuberosus. The sequence continues at coordinate 175,804,312 of CM060420.1, forward strand.
TTACGTCAAACTGCAAAAGTATACCGATTCGTATGGTATCGAACCTTCCGGAATATGATGATAAGTTAAACATGCCCTAAATATCCTTTACATAGCTTAGAGGATCGCCTCCCTTGTGGTCAAGGGAGTGGCCGAAATGATTCCCCAGATCGTCGCTCAAGTGCACTCTCTTAGCAACTCTCGAGCTTCGGAAGACGTCAAGACAAAAGAGCCGCAATCTACTTTTCTCTACAAACACTTCAAAGCCTATGACCCGATGGAGTTCATGGGTGAAGGAGGTGTAGCTCAACTACTCCAGTGGTTCGACTCTATCGAAGTTACCCTTCGTCAAAGTGGGTGTCCCGATAGTTTCCGTACCACTTGCGCTACTGGAGTATTTCAATCGCGAGCACTCGACTGGTGGACCGCCGAACGAAACAAACGTGGAACCTCCGCAGCCTATGCTCTCTCTTGGGATGAGCTGAAAGAGCTCATGAAGAAAGAGTACTGTCCTCCTCACGAAATTCAGAATCTGGAAGACGAATTCTGGAAAATCAAGCAAGTCGAAAGTGACAACGCTGGCTACACCACAAGGTTCAAACAGCTTAGCATAATCTGCCCAAGTCAAGTCAACACTTCAGAAAAAGCCATTTCGAAGTACATTCGCGGCTTGCCTGAGTGTGTGGGTGATTTTGTCGAAGCTGCAAGACCAGCTACCATCGAAGAAACCTATCGCTTAGCCGCAGAAATCAACAACAAACGACTCATGGAAGGGTTTTCCTCCAAGAATACTGTCAAGAAAGCTTATCAAGCAATCGCCATAAATTCTTCAGACAATCCTGTCAACGATTCTCCTGACGAATCTGCTGACGATTCTCCTGACGAATCTGCTGACGATTCTCCTGACGAATCTGCTGACGATTCTCCTGACGAATCTGCTGACGATTCTCCTGACGAATCTGCCAACGGGTCTTCCGACAACTCGGCCAAAGATTCTGCAAGTGAGTCCTCAGACGAATCCTCCAACGACGACACCTCTTCGCAAGACACCGACAAACCCAGCCGCAAACGAAAGATTTCAAGCCCGAGCTCATCAACAACCGAACTGCTACAACCGAAGCCTCTTCAAGCAGTTCCGGTGTTTGCAAAACGAACTTACACTGGAGCTCATCCCCAGTGTTACTTTTGTACCTATCATCATCCAATTGGGGCTGACTGTCGCTATTGCAATAACTGCAACCGTTACGGTCACTTCACCCGCAACTGCCGCAACGAACCGCGAACCTGAGTACAACGACAACAGCTCCAGCAAAAGTCTTCAACACCAACCACCTAGCAAGCGTAGGATAAAGTTGTAATGATACGATTTTCGATGTTAATTTCTAAGTTTTGAACCTACTCTATTACTCAATGTTGCCACTATGTGTAACGTTAACTCTCGTTTCGTTTTCTCTCCCACTCTCTAATCATCGCACTTAGACTAGATTCACACGCATACTATATACTATATCACGAAATAATGTGTTTTACCCTCACTACACTCTTAGAACGAGGTACGATAAACGTGCAAGGAACGATTAATCACGGGTGCACACGGGATTACTTGGGTCAGTGCACGGAGGTCGTAGTAAATTCTAAGGTGCCACAAGCGTTTCAACAAAGTATGACACCGAAACACGAGATTTAAGTAATAGGGGTAAAGCAAGGTGTGCTTTACCATACTACCGAAGTTTCGTGAAGAAAGTGCCACGTGGAGTTGAACGCTATTAGACCTATTATACTATTGTGATTATTTTCAACGTACTACACTCAATCGCAAGGCGTAACAACCAAACCGCATCATCGCGAGACTTGTCGTAAGTCTGCAACGCAGTGCAATCGCCTCATCGATGGACTCTAGAGAGTCTACCCCCACAGGGCAATTGCGTCGACGCAAGACTGGCCGTAAGTCTGTCGCGACCAAATCTCATCGAGTACATTAACGCTCACGGTGTTGTTTGAGTGAGGACCTATTCTACCCTCCTCGATAACCGTGATGCGTCGCAACGTAACGTTAAGCTTATTCGAAACAAAACTCGGCTAATCGCAATCGCTTATCATGCGTATCTCGCAATCCCTATTGATTATTACGAAGATAACTACCGCTTATTAAGTAAATCGCTATATCGCTTGCCGTGTGGCACTCTATCGCTATCACCATCGCTATCGCCTACCGCTGTCTGTGATAATTGTGTTAAGTTAGCACACATGACCTCGCTTCACGAAATGAAGCTCATATGGTTAAAGCAGGGCGTTTTAGTCATATCAGCGGCCTTCCGTGGAAAAAGGCCATGTGGGGTCTGATGTTAGTTAAACTATGTGGTGTTAATCAATCAAATCGAACCGCATAAATCGCGTATACCTCCATCGTTTGCAACGCAACAACTTCCGATTATCGTAATTCGTTTATCACCGCCGTCATTACTGTTGTTGTGTTGTGTTATTCGCTTAATCATGTAATCGCTTATCGCTTATCGTGTATAGTCTACCGCTTACTCGCGTATCGCGTACCGCTTATCGCTCGCTTGGTATTCACCGCAGTCTGTGTGGTATTAGTACGCATGACATCGCTTCACGAGGCAAAACTAACCTGGTTAAACGTGGTGTTTCACCATGTTAGCAAACTCTCGTGGAAACGTGCCATGTGGATTCAAACTGGAATCTAACCGAAAACGCGCTATTTGCTTATCGCTTATCGCTCGACGCCTACCCAGACACGACACATAAATGTTTTGTGTCATCAGGCTACTCGCGCACGCCGTTGTAGCTACGTTCGCAATTCAACTCGCCGGTTTAACCTATTCGATTCTATCTTATACTCGGTCTGACTTTCTATCGATTGGACCGAGTGAGTGCAATTCTGTCCGTGTCGTATCGGTGCACATGACACCGCCTCACGAAATGGAAGTAATATGGGAGAAACATGGTGAATACGCCGCTGGTACTTCCTATATATAAATGTTTTAATCATATTAACAAACTTCCGTGGGAAGGTGCCAAGTGGGGCTCGATGCTAAATTGTCTTTTCGAACGGTTAAAACTGATTTTATAAAACTTTTATTAAAACCATGGGACAAGTGAAATTCCTCACAATGTGGAGATAACATCGAACCAGCTTAACTCCATGTCCAAGGGGAGCTTTCATGAGTCCAATTTTTCCTTAAAACCTTTTGCAATATCAAAAACAAGACTTTCCTGAGACGTTGGTTCAACATCAAGTTCAGCTAGACCCATGTCGTAGGAGAGTTTTCGTAACCCCAGTTTTCATCTTTGAATTCCTTAAAATGTGTAAAACCTAAACTTCCTTGCAATGTTGGTTAACATCGACTCAGTTGGCCATACGTAAATTTTTCGAGATTTCCATCCAAAATTCCTTCTGAATATCTAACAACGAACGCTTCTTGTAACGTTGGTTAACGATCGACTCAGTTAATTCTACGTCATGAGAAACCTTTCAAGTTCTTTAAAAATTTCAATCGCATCGAACTAACGAATTCTTCACACGAGGTACTTTGGAACACCAAATTGTGGGATATTACTTTGACTTTACGTCGCCTTCTCGCTATCGCAATCGATCTCTCTTGTTCAAAACGCTCTCGCTTGTCAACTCTCGGACAAATCACTCGCTGTATCGCTACTTACGCGGGATCAACTCTCAAAAGTCTACCTGTTGGATTAATTTCGGGACGAAATTTCCTAAAGAAGGGGAGACTGTAACAACCCGCACTTTAGTGCGTTGTTACTACTCGATATACTCGTTACGCCTAGCATCAGAGATTCGGATCATAATGTAACTATATCGCATACATCGCTATTCGAAGGATAATCGCATATTTTCGCAATACATTATAGCTACATCACATCCCAAACACTAACACTCTCGATGACATTGAGTGAGGACCTATTCTACCCTCCTCGGTGGCCGTGATGTGTCGAAACGCAGACAACTAACGCTAACAAAGACTCTCGGGTGAGTGCTATAGCTCCAGTCGTCGTGACGATGATGACAATACGAGTAAGTGGTACCCCGTCAGTCATTGTGGCACAACACACAATAACGTTCACGATGACATCAAGAAAGGACCTATACTACCCTCCTTGATGGCCGTGAAACGTCGCTAATAATCGCATACTCGAATCGAAAACCGACTGTTATATCGCGACTTTGAAATATAAATACGTAAATACAACCCCTAGTAATTATATATATATATAAAATAATAATAATAATACAAAGCGCGTACCCCAAGAACTATCACAACACTCGAAAACGGAGAGATTCCCCGCGCCGGAGTGGCCATCCGAATGGACAGGCCATCCGACCCAACACCCTCCAGCTTCTCTGATTGCCTATAAATAGCATGTCACATCACTGTTCAAAGGGATGTGACAGCTCCCACTCGACCAAGCACACCCTTGGACCCTTTTCTCTCGATTCCTCGCGATTCCGGTAAGATCTCGAACTAAAACTTGTACTTCTACGATCTACACTCAATTCTACATCATTCTGTCTTTTAAAACTCAATTTTTAACCGTGAAATCTACTGATTTGAGATGTTTTAAGGTGATGTCACCAAGAGTTCATATGAACTTCAAAGTGTGACTTCATCCCACCATAAACGACCCAGATCTGGGTGATTTCCACATGTTTTTATAACAATCTCACCTGAAAATATATGTATTTAATCAAGAAACTGAACGATTTCGGGATTAAACATGAGAAACCGTCAAGAACGGCCAGATCTGATGGATCGGGGTGGTTCCCGGCCGTTAGAACGAGTCGAAACTGATGAAATATCATTGTTTAAAACGATATCGCAACATTTAAGTGAAACCACACGTATTTCTTCCGAAAACACTCGAAAACAGTTAATCGGGACGCAAAAACAGACGTGTTATCCGACCGGATAACATGTCATCCGAACGGACCACATGCCATCCGATCGGATAACATGTCATCTGATCGGATAATATGTCATCCGATCCGAGCACATGTCATCTGATCCGAGCACATGTCATCCGATCCGAGCACATATCATCCGATCCGAGCACATGTCATCCGATCCGAGCACATGTCATCCGATCCGAACACATGTCATCCGATCTGAACACATGTCATCCGATCAGAGCACATGACATCCGATCCGAACACGTGTCATCCGATCCGAAACCATGTCATCCGATCAGAACCCTTGTCATCCGACTGGATGAGCACCATTCAACGGGACATCAGTCTTTACGATACTATTCCCGTTAGACCGTGCATCGCTTACTATACCTTTCAATGTTTAACGCAGACATACCCGTAACCGACCCAAGCAATTGTGCCCTCGCTAAATACGCACTGTGAGTATACTTGAACCCCTTTTAATCGCATTTTGGGTGTGACATACGTTCCTAACAAATCGAACTCATCAAACGAATTATTCAATCAATCGAATTATCACTTACGAATAACTGTTATGTATAGATATACGTGATGCTAGTTGCATATGTGCTAGAGCTTATACTCGCGACGTCCCACCACGACTAGTATAGTACTATTGCGCCCGACGGGGTCTAGTTTGCCATCGCGTATTCGAGCATCGAGGACTTAGTTGGTAGTATCAGCTTTGTGAGTATATATGTCGTGTGTTACGTTTATGCATATGGAAATTCGCTACACATTTTAATCTATTACGCTACATATCAAACCTGTAAAATCGCCAATACTTTTGTATTGACAACTATTTTAACGTATGTTGCAGGTTAGATCACAGACTATTTCAAATCAAGCTAGGAAGTCTAGAAACTCAACTAAAATCTAGGTTGTCGGATTTGTATTGTTCGAGAGGACAAGAAATATGTGATAACTTATATGATTGTATTATTTGTTAGTATGGGATAACAAATGTATTAAATATTATCGCAACATAGTTGTTATGGATTCTCTTGAGCAATCTGATTCGCCTAGTGCCGCGCCCCGATGATTCCGCCATCGGTTGGGGTGTGACAGAACGATCCTAACGGTTTACCGAAATCTATATAAACCCAACACCTTCATTCTCATTCCTCACAATCTGATTCAAATAGCTCTAAGTTGGGGTTTAACACTTCATACCTGAGCAATTTGAATCAAGATCTTCCTAGCGTGGACCCTTTGTAAGCTTCTTTCGTTCTTTTATGCGTTTTTAAGCGGGAAAGTCAAACAATGTTTGACTTTCTGCTTTGACCAGTCAATGGTCAACACAAAGTTTGTTTGAACTTCATAACGTGAGCGTAATCACGATGGTTATAGTCTCTTGTGATTATACCTACTGATTACCACGTTATTTAGGCTTAGTGACGAGTCATAGTTTCGGTCAAAATGCGCGTTTATGCGTATTTTGCAACCAAACTATTTTTGGGTATCAAGACCCTTTGTCATGATATCAAACTTGTTTTCTAACTTCTTTAAACATGTTTTAACATGTTTAACTCGTCACTTTAGGTTTATTGAGATGGCCCGTGTAATCTGTTTTGTTTGTTTAAAGCCTTTGGGGGGTTAATGACCATGTCCCGGATATCCTCGGCATCATTCATTGAAATGGCCACGACCTAAGCACGGGGTGTAGGCATACACCTACCGGTGCGTATATAAAAAGATATAACCGCCTGTTCGAGAATAACTCGCCGCGGGATTATATTATGTGGTGTGTCAATTAATCTTTAACCTAGTTTTTAGCCCGGGCTACAGAACGTATAATAAACACGTAATTCTTTAACAAGTTTATTTTTAAATACTTATCCCAAGTTATAAAAGATATTTTGTGCCTTGTGCATTCAAATCAATTTTTTTAAACATTTTCAAAATGAGTCGGTTAATTGTATTTACCAGTGAAAACTGACGTATTTTCCAAAAATGTTAAGTGCAGGTACTAATCGGAATAGGCTGGCTACTCCTAGCATCAATAAAGAGTCTTGCAAGCTTAGATGTTTATAAATCTGCTGAACAGTGTTTCTTTTAACTTTGATCCGCCTGTGGGTCCTTTACAACCGTTTTTGTAATAAATGATATTACTTCCATTCGGTTTGTAATGTTTATATCTTTCGACTTCCGCTGTGTATATATAATCTGTGATAAATTGTCTATGATGATATCAACTACGTCACGATACTCCCCACCGGGCCCACCGGTAATACGTGGAAATATCGGGGTGTGACAGGTTGGTATCAGAGCCAACGTTTGAGTGAATTAAACACTAGCCCTTAGTGTTTAATCTCAAATGACACAGTAGCACATTCCTTAGATCTTCTGAGTCTAGACTAAACATAGGAATGCTCTCATCCCTATTAAGTAAACATTGCTTTCGATTTTATGTATTTTGAATATATCGCCAGGCAAGGAAGCTGTCGATGGAAATTCTCCACATCCGAAGCCTAGAAAGGCCAAGCTTCGTACCACGGCTAGGATAAGCGTACAACCAGTTGGAGGAAAGACCTTTATGAATCTATTCCCCAAAACCAAACTTGTTTAAACCCTTATCCAGACTACGGAGTCCATACCAGAAGGTCCCTGAGGCTCCCATATTGAAGATGATACATGTGGGTGTCATTAAACCCTATTTCTTACCTCCGAGTTTTCAAATTTCAAACTTAGACTATACTAGTCAAAACCTAATCTGTAATCCATGTCATTCCTTTAATCATTGAATCCTTGGATTCTACTTCTGCAATGGGTCCTGATTTGAAATATTAATTATTCACTAAAATATTCAGAGTCGCTACTGCGTACGACAAATAAAGATGAAGAAACAATCAGAATATGGGAAAGAATACATTAGAAGACCCTCCTTCCATCATACTTCTTTTCATTTAAGTCCCTGTTTGGGCATTTAATTATTGTAGTCCTTCGTGGACATATTAATTCATCAAAGTCCTTATAGACTTACCTCTTTTGATAAGACCCCATAAATATATACGTCTACCTATTGAAAATCCCTTTGAGGATATTATCTTTTAATAATAGTCCCTTCGAGGACATTATACTTCAAATAGTCTTTTCATGGACATTATACCCTATTATATTCCATACGTGGACACGAGATTTCATTATAGTCCCTTAGTGGACATGATATTTCATCACAACCTTTGTAGACCTGATATTTTATTATAGTCCCTATACGGACATATTATATTTTTATAGTCCCTATCCGGACTTATAATTTCCTTTTAAGTCCTCTATGGACAAGTATGATATTAAAAGTCCTGTTTGAGGCACTATGGTAAAATTTCCTAATGATTTATTGGGAGTTTTGAAAAATATATAGGTACTCATATCGTCCTTTATCAATCATTAGTATGAATTTTATTGGAACCTTATCGATCTGCTATTCAAAAGATCTTCTTAATGGTTTACCCCTGCCAAGTGGCATGTCCACATAAATTGGCCAAAACCTTCGGTAGTAAAGGATAATTATTCCTTCTACCATGATAGTTAAGGGAGATACCCCTTCTATCCAGAGGTGGTGAACTATGTTCAAGCCTCCAAACCTATATGATCAATGCGATCATGGTAATATTGTGTAACCATTAAAACAAATTAATCCTTGTTAATATCTGAGAACGTGTTAACACTCCTGGCAGTGTGACTTGAGAAACCACACCAGCCGTCAAGGTAATTGGACTGCGTCCAAGCCTTAAAGCCTATATGATCGAATTTGATCATGGCAAGTATCATCAATGTGATGAACAAAATATAAACATCCATTTGTGATGAAGTGACTACGGGCTAAACTTGTTGTCCAATAAGACAACACGACAGTTGTGGTCTACGACTCCCTGTCTAAAAATATTGGACTAGGTCCAAACATAATAGTCTATATGATCAATGCGATCATGACTAATATCATCTAATATGATGATCATGTTATTTAACATCCCTTAGTGATGTTTTTCCTACGGGCTATAATATATTGTCCATTAGTGACATTGACATTGTGATCCTTATGATCCCCTGTTCAAGGTAGTGAGCTATGCTCAAGCCTAATAGTCTATATGATCAATGAGATCATGACTAAAAATCATCAATATGATGATTGAATTTAACATCCTTAATAATGTTTTGCCTACGGGCTATATTATATTGTCCAATCGTGACAAGGCAATTGTAAATTTTTTTAATTCCTTGCCCAAGGGGGGGTGAGCTATGTTCAAATCCCATAGTCTATATGATCAATGCGATCCTGACTAGTATCATCAGTATGATGATCATAATATTAACATCCCTAGTGATGAAATGCCTACGGGCTATACTTTATTCTGTTAGAGATAAGACAAAGTTAGTGGTGGTCTTTATAATCCCCTGTTCAAAGTGGTGGGTTATACCCAACCCTAACAGTCTATATGATCAGTGCGATCATGACTAATATCATATGATACGATGATCATATTATTTTATAAGATATTTGAAGTACAGTCTTAGGTCTTCCTATCTTCATAGTGAGATTTCAAGAAGTACTTTCCGACTCGATGCTTATGATTTATGTGTATCTTGACGGTGATTTAGATAACGAAACTAGAGTAATACAATAAACACATGGTGGAAACGCCGCTGGTACTTCCTATATATAAGTGTGTTTATTGTATTACCCTTCGTGGCGTTATCCTGAATCACCAATAGGATCTATCTCGCCTACGGGTTATATACTATATTGTCCATTAGAGACATTGTCAAATGTAACCGTTATGGTACATTGTCGAAGGTAATGGGCAATGCCCAAGCCTTATGGTCTATAAGATCGATAAGATCATGACTAATATACTCAATGAAGATAATTATATATATATATATATACATATATGTAAGCATCCATTAATGATGTCCTATGATTTGCCTATGTGCTAAAATAAATCGTCTTTCAAGACGATGACAATGGTAGTCTATGTCTCCCTGTCCAACGGTGAAGAACTAGGTTCAAATCTTAAAACCCCTAATCTAATAAGATTGCGGCTTATAAATTAATGTCCTCCGTGACAGGCGTTTGTTGCCATATCTTATAACGTCCTCTGCGACAAGGCCTTCGTGCCATATGATTATTTATGTCCTTCCTAACGGATTCATGTTTCCTATTTTAGAAAGCCATTATGGCAAGCCTTCGTGCTATCTAAAATCATCAATATGACAAAGACGGTTGTGACATTTTGATCCCCTGTCAAAAGGGCAATGGACTCAGTCCAAACCCTAAAGGACATTGATGGTCCTTTTGTGACCTAGGCTGAATGTAATTAATGTATATTCAAATAACATTCATTAGGAATGTTCATACCCTATTAGCTTATATGGTTTAATAATACCATGGTTAATGTACGTTAGGTCGTCTGGGTGATGACTCGCTATAGAAATGCAATTAAGCAATTGTTTAATTTTGGCGTTTAGTGCCAAGCTTCAAGTATGGCAAACTTGAATGAGACAAATAACAGTTGTGATACTGATGATGCGACAAATGTTAATGATGCAACAAATGTGAACCTCAAGGTTAATGTGACTGACGCAGCTGTTAGAAAGGCTATGAGAAAGGTCATGAAAAGGTTCAAAGAGCAGAATGCTACTCGCTCTAAATCATATTCCCTCTGATCATGAAAAAGAGCTTTGTTCATACTTCGAATGCAAAAAATGAACTAAATAAGATGATATATAGTGATGAGCCCCATTCCTCTAAAGGATGTACTTAAAAGTACTTCGTCTCTTGCAAATCAAGAGACTTCAATGGCGAAAAAGGGGCCATTGATTGCATGAAATTTGTTGGTGCATGCGTCTGTCGACTTCGTCTTGTATAGTCTTGTATGTTTGTAAATAGATCAGGGCACGTTATTCGAGAAAAATGTCAAATATAGGGTGAGAGGCAATTTCAAACGGACTTAGAAGTTGTAATTTCGTTTGAAATCACCATGTCATGTTCAAACGAAATTAGTGATTCCATTTGAATGTGATTTCGCTTGAGGCAGTTTCAAGCGGAATTACCTGCCTATATATATGTGGTGCCTGATTTTGTTTGAAGTAGTTCTGTAATTCCGGTTTAGAGAGCCGAAGTGCTGCCGAAGTGTCTACTCGCTGTAAAACTTTGTCAAATCAATCTAAAGACAGTTTAAAGTGATATTCTTGCTGAATTGAACTCAATACGTCTGTTTCTGCCTTTCGTATTGAGAAAAACTCTTCTGATCGACTCGTTCGGGTATGAAAACGATCCTACAAGTGGTATCAGAGCTCAGGAGGAAGAGTTCTTACCAATTCAGCTGCAAATTCTGATTTCTACACCTTCTTTTCAAAATTAAACAACTTTTCACGGTTAAAATCGGCTAATTATTCACACGTCACGTGCGCAATTGTGTTTTAATGAATCCTTGAAAGAATTGGACCTTAATTCGATCTAAAATTGATAAAACTTGTAATTTCGCTTGAAAAACAGCTCGAGTATGATGACATCAGCATAATTTCGCGTGAAATTGCACTTAATTTCGCTTGAAACCGGTATTCCGCTTGAGTGATTCCGTTTGAATATACTAATTCCGCACCAGATTGTAATTCCGTTAGAACGGTTCAAACGAAATTAGGTATTCCACTTCAAATTGTAATTCCATTTGGGTTTTTCACGCGAAATTAGTTATTCTGTTTGAAAAGGTGTTGTTTCACACGAAATTAGGTAATTCCGTGTGAAAGAGATATTTCGTTTGAGCAAGTGATTTTGCTTCAACTGTGATCTCGTTTGAAAGGGTATTCCGTTTGAAGAAGGAATTCCGTTTGAGTTTAATTTCGTTTGAAACTGACTGATTTTGAACAATTGAAACCGAAACATGGATGAGGAATTTTATAACGCATTTGCTACTACCCCGAATACTCCGGCTAGTGTTACTCAGAACTTGACCATGGAAAATGAAACGGGCACTATGCAAAAACCGCCTAAGCTTATGAACATCGAGGAGTATAAAGGATGGGAGGAACGTTTTGAGAATTGGGTACAAGCAAATTACTTGGATGCTTGGGAATGCGTGGAAACGAAATATGTTAGACCAAGGAATGATGAAGAAGAGGAGATTGCTATTAAAGATCTAAGTGTTGATGATAGAAAGAAATACAAACATGAAAAGATGATGATTAGTCTATTGCATCAAGCTGTGAAGGAAGATATCTTGGTTTTACTGCAACACACTGGAAGTGCATATTCAATTTGGAAAGATTTAAAATCAAAGTTTGTTGGAAGTAAAGAAATGATCAAGAACAAAAAATCGCTTTTGAAGAAAGAGCTCGATTTATTTCGTGGTTTGAGAACTGAAAGCACAAAACAGATCATCGAAAGATATTGCAATCTGTTAGTCCAATGAAGAGAGTGAGCATCAATCAAGATAATGAAGAGTTGGTAGAAAAGTTGGCTGATGCATTGCCACATGAAACTTGGGGCACGTATTTGATGATGTTGAGAAATAAGAAAGATTTTGGGAATCTGACACTGAATAAATTCATTGAAAAACTTGAAGCTCAAGAGATGGAGCAAAGAAAAATCTAAAGAATGAAAGATTTTGATGGTGAACAAGATATCGGTCTTTATTACAAAGGAGGTATCAGTGACAAGACCAACATGTCACCAAAAGTTGAAACTGCTTTCAATGCTAAGAGTTCATCTGAAGGATCTTCTAAAGGATCAAACAGCAAAACAAGTTTTTCTTCATATCCATCATTTGATCCAAATCTGTCAACAACAAAGAATGGCAAGAGGTTAAAATGCAACATTGTTTTGAATCTTGAAAATGATGAAAATTTCTCGGAAGAGGTTGCAAAAAGTCACATGTCTTTGTTGGGAACTGTACTGGAATCATATGGAAGTCTAGTAGCAGGAAAGATCGGGAATCCAATGTTGACAAAAGAGGATTACGATCAGATTGATGCTGAGGAGATGGAATTGATGGATATAAAGTGGTGTTTGGCGAGTGTTTTGAGAAGAGCTGAAAAGTTTAAACAAATTACGGGAAGAGATGATTTCCGTGATGCTAATGTTTCTACTTTAGGTTTTGATAAATCTAAAGTTACTTGTTTTCGTTGCAGGGAAAAAGGACACTTCCAGAGAGAATGCACAAATCGCGAAGCAAGTGGAGCTCAAAATCCGTTCAACAACAATGATTACTATCGGAAAGCAATTTATCATCAAGTTGCTCAACAATCACATCAACAAGAGCCACAAACTGCACATGCCAGGAAGGTAATTGAGGAATCATCAAAGAGAGCTTGTATGGTGAATCAAGATGATAAAAAGTCAACAAAAGAAAACTTCAGTTGGGATAAATATGTTTCAGCTGGTAGTAAAGCATGTCTGATTAACCAAGATGATGAAAAATTACCAGAAGGGTTTAGCTGTGTGATAACTGTGTTCTATAATCGATGTACGATGTAAAACAATGATGATTATTAATAAAACAATGTGCTTTGGTGTTATTGTAGGTCCCTAAATCTGAGGATCGATAACGAAAACCGAATCCTTGTTTATCACAAACACGGTAATGGGTGCGGAATCCCCGTGACGGTGCAAACCAAACACAGTAAGTAACAACACAGATTAACCAATGAAACACACTCTATTGATTAAACGGGATGAGAACCAATTACAACTGATACACACACAGTTTGACAGTATAACTCTCAGGGTATTCTCTCATCTAAGTTTCACACAGAAACTATGAGAGCTATTTATACTAAACACAGACACAGACTGACGAAACGCATAAAGGCCACGACGAAACACTAAAGTCGACGAAACACATTCTGTTTCGTCGACATAAATATATTCCTAATCTTGTTTTGTCGACATGTTATGAGGCCCAAGACAAAGTCAAAGTCCAACATAAGTATTCGGCCCAAATGAAGAGGTTACGGCCCAGACATATTTCTGTTTACAACTTTGCACAATTTCAAAGGTAGGACAAAGTTATGACATCATCATGACATCACATTGATAATGTCATGATGGTGTGTAAACGGGAATGGCTTGCGGCGTTCCGTGCTTCGCGTGTCGAACTCTGGGGCGCACGACGGAGGAATGTCGTGACGTCGGGCTTGAGCCGGACCTAACCGAGTCGACCCGAACCGAATCGAACCGAGTCGAGTCGCGACCACATAAAGTGTACCAACAAACTCCCCCTTGGACGCTACTCGTGAGGTTCGTCTTCCGTGTCTTTCATGTCTTTCATGTCGGAGGATCTTCAAAGTCTTCACGCGTCGTAAGAAGAAAGTGTATCAACAAACTCCCTTTTTATTTAGGTAGTGTGTTAACAAACTCCCCCTTAGATTGAACTCTCCATTGAGTCATGCTCGTGAAACATTTGATTTGTCAATTCTTGAGATCCTTGAGGTGTTGATGAAGGGTCAGCGGCAACTCGATCATTTTATCCTTTGAGTGCCTCCACTTCGTGTCTTCATTCCAAAGCTTGTCATCGAACATGTTCTCCTCGCCTTTAGCATCTGCACATGCAAGAAAGCTAAACGCATAATGAGAACAACCGCTTGGAATATAGTTAACATTTAAACAAATGACACATATGAGATCAAATCTTAATCAACTACCGACCGACAACAGTTTGAAAGTTTAAACAAATTTGTTCAATTTTAGTTCTTAACTTTCAAAACTTGTTAACTTCAACTGTTTATGAAGATGCAATTGTTTTCTGGCTTACGATCAGGATTTTGGGTAGGATAGACTCGAGTTCCAACATCGGTCAATCAAAAATAAACTAGAAGCAAAATCTTTTTGGATTTTATAAAGTTTATATTAAAACACACCTAAAATCTTTTTGGTATTTTTCATTTTTCAAAAGTAAAGACGGAAAGCAATAAATAAATATATACAAAGATGCAGAAACTAAAAGCAGTAAATAAATATTTACAAACATTATTTTTGCGAGTTTCGAGGGTAAGAGAATCATATCAGTGTACGGTCATGCCAAAACGCTCTTTTTGTTCAATTAGTTAACAATTAGATAAGTATCCTATAACAATTATCGGTATTGTTGTCCACATAAGCTCAACTTATCAGATGTAATCATGGCGAGGGGATACGTTAAGGTATGATTTATACTTACCGACCGGTGTTCATCCACACATGACACATTCCCGTATCAAGGTATGCACGAGAGTTCATCTTACCGGTGAGTATACTGTTTATCATCTGTTTGACCGTATAAAAGATGTGAGAAACTCACTTATTTTGGTTGAAAAACAAGCCCTATGTGATAGAATCACTTATTGATGAGGAACTTGATTTTCGATGCATGAGGGCACAGGAGCCAGTCCGTGAACAGGTCAGTACCTTCGTACAGCAGAGAGACGAACTTGACTCCCGCAAAGAATCTGTGATAAATTATCACTTATTTTGTTTGGACATGTGATTGTTGATCACTTATTGAGGTCGAATGCAATATGTACACGTATGTATAGTATCATGGAAGATCTAGACTTCGTCTCCGTTTGTTTTTACGGTTTGATACAACCATGATACCCAGATGATAAGACAGCATAAAGACCGAATATCTCAGAACCTCGGCAATCTCTCAAACGAAATTTCGGTACTAAGACCATATGCCAATGTGCGGTTCCCACCTGGTCTTCAGTCGATTAAGGATTTATATCACCCTGCACACTTTAAAATGATTGTGAGCCTACCGATACATCTTATATAGAGCTGCTTAACATTTTTCATTTTGCATTTCAGTTTAAAAAGGTTTCGACAGACCACTGATTTACTATCATTTTCTCTTTTTCTCGCCAGGAAACTCATTTTTGTTTTTCCAATGTTTTAGCGCTTTTGAAATTTTCGTTGTTTTTGAATTTTCAAATTTGGATTTACTCCCCCTAAAATCAACAAACTAAGATAAATTTTAAGAACACAAAGATATTTACAAAAAGGATTTTCCGATGTCGGTTAACTCATGTTTTTACCTTAATGACGTTTACCAAAAATTAATTTTGAATCAGAAATGATTTATCGAATTTTTGAAAAATCAGTTGGCATGTCGGTAAGCGGTGCGGACCATGACAACATTGATGAGTTTCATAGTGAAACAATCACGTGTGAGGTGATATTCGAGTTCAACGTGTCAGGTCAAAGAGTGCTGTACGAGAGGATAACAATTTATAAAGCAGCTTAAATATCGACAAGTATAGGAGAGATTAGAAATTTAAAACCGTATCCTGCAACTGCTTCGTGCATTGCAAGGAATCTGATCGCTCTCCCAAACTGGATATCCATCCGGTGTGGACTTCAAAGTCGATTTTGCAGCAACTTCAATTGAAAAATCTTTTCACAGCAACAAGATTATAAACCTTTGGGTCCGGCTGGTCTTCCACATTGCACCAGCGAAGGTCTTTGACTTTCTCTTTGAGAAGTAGTGTGCGGTTGTTCAATCCACGCCAAGGCATCCGCACACCCGGTTGGTTTGTTCAACAAACACATTTTCTTCAATTACACCGTGAAGAAATGTACACTGCACGTTCATCTTGTGGATTATGAATCTTCAGACGTGCTACAGGTGCGTACATTTTGATTGAATCTATCCTGGGGACCCGATTAAAGCCTTGAACAATCAAACTCTTGGAATGATTTTCATTTTGTCGAAGCTTTTCAATTTCTTTCGAGAGACAATTCTGTCTTCTTTTCTTTTTCTCTCCATCAAAGGCAACCACTCCTAGAAATAACAATATCTTGGAGCTTTGAGTCGCCTATCTTGTGCATGGACACTCCACTATCAACAATCCGATGACTATCGATAGTTCCTCCTGGAACATCCTGCACACTCACTCAGAGATTAGTTGGAGAGGGGGACCCAAGCCTTAACAGACTTGGGTCGTCCTTCATCATCGAGGATTGTGACTTCGATTTCCTGATGATTTTCAAACACAGCACCTCCCCCTGAACTATCACCCGTCTTAGGTTTCCAAGTTTGTTTTTGTTTACCAGATTGAGTTTTGTAAACAGATTTTGAAACTTCTGGTTTTAAAGGTTGTGAAGAACTTGGTTCCCTTTTGATCGTTTTGACTTCAGATTTTAAAGACTTTTCAACAGCTTTGATGTTTTGACGTCGTTGTTTCGTTTCTTGTTCCTTAACAGTTCTTTTATCATATTTTGGTGAAACGGGACGACGTTGTGGGTGAACCTTTTCAGGTGGTGCTCTTTCCACAAATTTCTCTTTAGGAGTGTTTGAGCAGTTCTTAATGATATGCCCAAACTCCCCACATTTAAAACACGTTCTCCTTTCCACAAACTTAGGAGAATTTGATCGACCAACAGATGTCGAACCTGTAGAACCTGAGGTACTTGCTTTTTCATCACACCCGTTTGTATGTTGAGTGTAATTGTTTTGACTGTTACGTTTTAAAATGTTGACTTGTTGGATAAAATCGGTGTTTGATTTGTTTTCAAAAGTCTCAATTTTATCAGTACCCTTCGATGCTACAAACTTGACATCCTTGTTTTTCTTCTGGTTACGAGCTCCGTTTGTTTCAGATTTTGATTGAGAAACATTAGGCTTTTGAGCTCGCCTTTCTGGTTGTTTACCCTTATTAGCAAAAGGTTGTTGCTTTGTTGGTGATTTTTGACTTCCAAATTGTTTTCTGATTTTGGATTTTGGAATGGAATCACATTGAGTCACAACAACTCCAGGGATCGTCTTTCCCAAAAATTTGCTTGTATTATCTTCAAAAACTTTTTCAATCGAAGATGGATTGACATTTTTAATTGGAAAATCATGATCTGAATAGATTTTAGAATCACCAAACAAAGTGTACAACACGTTATTACTCTTAACGGTAGACACAGATTTCTTGTCATTCTTGATAGGATTTATCACTTGTTTGGAAACTTATTGCACAACAGGAATAGGAGGATCACAAAGAATATGATTCTCAATTGGAATTTCTATTCCCTTCTTCTTATCAAGTGATTCATCCTGGTCATTCACATCTGATTCTGATTCATCATCAGACGACTCATAGTCCTCAATGATTGGAGGACTTTGTTTCGTAGATGTTGAAGTTTCTGTTTGCTCAGATGATGTACTTGAAGAACTGTCCGATTTGAACCCTAGGCCAGTAGTAACTTCCTCATAATCAAGAGGCACACTGGGCTCAAACCGAGGCATATCCTCTTCATCGGGCGACTTGGTATAGTCGTGTCTCAAAGGGGGTGGACACTTCCTATAACCAACGCCTTTAACGTTTCCCTTTAGTTTCTGAACGTCAATTATGTGATCGAGCACATATCGGGAGTTAGAATAACTCTCCAATTTGAGCTTGATCGCTTCATATTCACACTTGGCCACGGCTAGCTCTTTCTTGGTTTCCTCAATGATATTAATGTAGTTATTAATACCAATTTGTTTGTTGAAAACAGTTTTTGTTAATTCGGAAACACTTTTCTTTTGGGTTTCAATAACTGTTTTAAACTCCTTTTCATTGCGAGCTAAGGCCATGTTTGCCTCTTTGCACTTTGACAGTTCAATAACCAAACTCTGATTGTGACTATGAATCGTATCACATTCAAGTTTCACTCTATCACATTCATGTTTCATATCAGCACAATCACTACATATGCTAGGAGTTTCAGATTTTACCTGACTCGTAGAGGCTGAGACATTTGCCATAAAGGCAGTCTGATAAGAAAAAGATCCATCTTCAGAATTATAATCTCCCGCATTTGAGCTTTCTTCATCTGAACTCCCGCTATATCCCGAACTATCATCTGATTCAGAAAATTCTTCTTTGTGCACATGCTTGATGTGACTGATGATCTTTGCATAACATGCATTTCCTCCTCCTAACTGTACGGACCAATCACATCCTTCATCAGCTTGAACTATCAATGCTTGGTTGGGGTTTGAAGGCCCTGACTGGTTGGTTTGGTTGTTAGCAGCTACTATCCCTCTTTCGTTGTTAGCTTGATTTGAAGTACTTGTTTGATTTTGGAAGGGATTTTGGTTGCCTTGTTGGTTGCCTTGTTTGCTCGGTCGCGTGCATTCACGTTTGAAGTGACCCTTTTCACCGCAATTAAAGCATGTGACAGCACCCTTGTCAAACCCGTACTTGGTATCCCTTTTGCTTTCCAAGCTGGTTCTCCCCGTTCTGCTCATATAATCCTTTTCCCTTCTCACAGCGCTAGCAAACGCCCACTTGATATCCATTAACTCCATTTCATCCCTGTCTATCTGCTGATAGTCTTCGTTTGTCAAATTAATGTTGCCAATTTGACTTGCGACTAATCCGCTGTAGGCATTAACCATAGTGGTAAGAATTTCAATGTGATCCCGTGCAGCTTCTACACTCACTTTGGAAAGATTTGAAGTATCAGGTTTGTTACCATAGAAGGCTTGTTGTGGTTGGGCTTGTGGTGGGGGTTTAGAAAAATAGGCAGTTGGATCAAATTGGGGTTGAGGTGTGGCAACTTGAGGTTTCGGAAGATAGGCATTTATATCAAATTGGGGTTGAGGTGTGGCAACTTGAGGTTTAGAAAAATAGGCAGTTGGATCAAATTGGGGTTGGGGTGGTGCAACTTGAGGTTTCGGAAGATAGGCATTTATGTCAAATTGGGGTTGAGGTGTGGCTACTCCTCCGAAATAGGATCTTGGGTCGAAAGCATTTGATACATAAGCTGTTTGTATCTTTGTTTGTTGGCTTGTACTAGCAGCAGGAGCAATCCCTCCAAAGTACATCTCTGGATTTTGAGGGACAGGAATTAGTTTAGCTTTTCTGATTTCTTCTGCATCCTTGTTCTCCAGCTTTTGAACAAACTCATAGATACTGACAGTATCCAATACACCTGTATGCTTTAACAACTCAATGAATGGGCTCCACTTTGGTGGTAGAGCATCAGCAAACCGTGCGACTATTTCCTGTGAAGATACAACAACCTTGTAAGAAATCATTTCACTAATTAAATGATAAAAATAAGTTGTCATCTCATTCAATGTTTCAGTCTGCAAAAACATAAACCCTTCAAACTCCTTCTTTAGTAAATCCTGACGCGTCTTCCGTGTGGCCGCATTTCCTTCTCCTCTCGCTACCAATGCATCCCATAAACCTTTCGTGGTCTTACAATATGAGAATTGATGAAAGATGTCTCTGTGAAGTGCCTGAGTGAGAATAGCATACGCCTTCTTCTCCAGATCATATGCCTTTTTGTCGGCTTCTTGCATATTATTGAAAGTTGTCACATTTGATCCTGCTTCTTCAAGAGCTTCACTAAATTCAGAGGTGAAACACGTCCATAATTCTGTGTTTTGCCCTTGAACGTAATTATGGAAACGACCCTTCCATGATGGATAGTCATTCATGTGATTCAGCTTTGGCGGGCGATTGTTGCTACCCGTCTCATTCTCACTAAGCAAAATATTTTGAATGCTCTGATTTTGATTCGACACCATTGCCCATTAACTTGAACTTATTGACTGTTGTTGTTTAGGTATGGTACTCGTCATATATTCGGCCAACGACATCTGTTTTTGAGCTGGTTGTGGATCCGTATTCCAATCCCAAGGGCTAGTACAACTCATATTTGATGTATGTATGTGAAAAACTGATCAAATACTTGAAAACACAGTGTTAACCCACTTTTGCAAACCTTCTGTTTAAAAATGACAACAAACTCGACGAAACGCTATCGATGAAACAGGTTTGATATTGACTTGTGACGAAACGGATTGATGATGTGTACTTCGACGAAACAGAAGTATGTAAATTGCGACGAAACTGATTGTGTGCGACGAAACAGTTTTGTTTGTTTGTGAATGACGAAACCGAATTGAGTGAGTAACGAAACTGGAATGTTATTGTTGATCGACGAAACACTATTCAGTTTTAAGTCCAACTTGTGAAGCCCACTTGTATGTGAAGCCCAATGTGTCGACGAAACAAAATGAAGTGTGAGAGACGAAACAGATTTTGAAGGGATAAGATCTGGTGGAGTGGGTGAGATATTTTCAAAGTAGCCTTATCTTGCTCTGACACATAGCCACAATTTTCAACCTACTCAACAATTACCATACTTTTTGCTGTATCGAGACTTCCTATTTTCAACAAACCATCATCAATTTATGTCACAAATGTCAAACAATTATATTATAATCAATTAACACTTTAATTTAACTCAAAATTCAGATCAAACAACAGAAATATTCAAGAATAAGAACAATATTTGAAGAACACTATCAAGATCAGATGAACAGAACGATGATTCCGGCCAAAATATCACCGGATAAAATTTTCGAAACACGATTTTGCCTAAAACTTTCAACAAAAACCAAATGTTAATATGTAAACACTCAAACAAACAAGGTTTTCGATAAAAATTTTAGCAAACAAACAACATCCAACAGATTTTAAGAGTTTATTTTCCAGAAAATGATGGGTTTTTCAAGAACAAAAATCTGAAAAACACAATAACACACTTGTTTCAAACACGACAATGTTTGGTTTTAAACAAGGAAAAGAGCCAAGGCTCTGATACCACTTGTAGGTCCCTAAATCTGAGGATCGATAACGAAAACCGAATCCTTGTTTATCACAAACACGGTAACGGGTGCGGAATCCCCGTGACGGTGCAAACCAAACACAGTAAGTAACAACACAGATTAACCAATGAAACACACTCTATTGATTAAACGGGATGAGAACCAATTACAACTGATACACACACAGTTTGACAGTATAACTCTCAGGGTATTCTCTCATCTAAGTTTCACACAGAAACTATGAGAGCTATTTATACTAAACACAGACACAGACTGACGAAACGCATAAAGGCCACGACGAAACACTAAAGTCGACGAAACACATTCTGTTTCGTCGACATAAATATATTCCTAATCTTGTTTCGTCGACATGTTATGAGGCCCAAGACAAAGGCAAAGTCCAACATAAGTATTCGGCCCAAATAAAGAGGTTACGGCCCAGACATATTTCTGTTTACAACTTTGCACAATTTCAAAGGTAGGACAAAGTTATGACATCATCATGACATCACATTGATGATGTCATGATGATGTGTAAACGGGAATGGCTTGCGGCGTTCCGTGCTTCGCGTGTCGAACTCTGGGGCGGACGACGGAGGAATGTCGTGACGTCGGGCTTGAGCCGGACCTAACCGAGTCGACCTGAACCGAATCGAACCGAATCGAACCGAGTCGAGTCGCGACCACATAAAGTGTACCAACAGTTATTATATGTGTTTTGGTGTTTCTATGTGTGTATTTATGTTTGGTGATTTTACAATTTGATTCGATTCCAATTTCAAGCTCTAAATCGCTTTCTGGAAGGTTATACGCAAACTGGTGCTTAAACGCAGTCAGTATAACGCGACAAACACTCCGGAATAGTGACATAGGCTTAACATACCTTAAATAACCTCCACATAACTTAGAAATAAGTTTTGAATGGTTTGGTGTGTCGAAATCAACTTTGTTCGATCGCAGGGACTATTTGTGTCAAACTGCGAAACTATGCCGATTTGTACTGTAACGAACATTCCAGAACATGACCATAAGTTAAACATACCCTAAATATCCTTTACATAGCTTAGAAATAGGCTTTGAGGGGTTCGGTGTGCTAAAATAAACTTTATGCTCATCAGGGACTAAAAGCGTCAAAAAGTGCACAAGTTTGCATTTTCGCGCATAACTTACGTTCTGAATACATCCGGGCCACCAAAAATTTATGTAACCTATAAGCGAAAACTTAAGCTAAATAGATCTGAATGCACTTTCGCGCATAACTTACGTTCTGAATACATCTGAATGCATTTTCGCGCTAGTTAAGTTCTGATATATAGAGTCATTCGAGGAAATCGAATATATCAATATTTGGTAACCTATAAGATAAAACTTACCCGAGGAACTTGATGGAAATCAATGTATCCCACACTAGTGATTTAAGGATATGTTTCGTCAACAAGTCGAGAGCATTGTCACATAATGATATGCAGATTTATGATTTGATGGAAACCCGTTTCGATTAAGGATCGACAGGTTAAGAAGCTCCAAAAGGATACATGTACCTAATATAAAGGTCACCTTGGGTGCTTGGAGAGGCCCCAAATATGCTATGGAGGTTAAGTCCAAAATACGTCAGAAATTACTTCCATTATTTTAACAAATCTCGAGGTCGAGATTTCTTTTAAGGGGGTGAGGATGTAACACCTCGTAAAATCACGTCCAATAATGTATTGACACGTGTAATAAACCCTAATAAAGTCAAACGTTGAATTTGAGGGACTAATTTTGCGAAAAATCAAAAGCTTTGATTATAGAAGGACTGGAAATGTTAACATGCTTATTATAAGCCTCTGAATAACGTTACACGGTAATCATGTTCACAAATGAGCCACTTGTTGATCAAGAGTAGTCGTTTGCGTAATTAATTGAAAGTTTGCGCGATGAAGGGTTAAAAGCGTCAACATGTTAATTCTTACCTCTGAGTGACCTTTTAACAAACCGAGAGCTTCATGATAATTTATTATAATCTCGGGAATGCCTAATATTGGCCATTAAGGGCTTTTATGCCGATAAGTAAAGTTACGCGCAACTTTGCAAGTTAGAGGGACTAAAAGTGTCAATATGTTTAATTATACCTCTGAATGACCTTTTTACAAACCCGAAGCATCACGATGTTTAATAATACTCTCAAGAGTGCCTAACATGGATTAGATAAGGCTTCGATGCTATTAAACGATGATATACGCAAGTTTGCGCATTAGAGGGACCCAAAAGCGTCAACTTTTGAATCTACGCCTTTTGGTGACCATTTAAGAAACCGAGAGCATAGTAATATTTAAACACATGCTTAGGAATACCCATTATGGGCCATGGAAGGCTTGGATATCATCAAATGACATTTCGCGCTACTTTGTGCGATTTAAGGGACTATTTACGTCAAACTGCAAAAGTATACCGATTCGTATGGTATCGAACCTTCCAGAATATGATGATACGTTAAACATGCCCTAAATATCCTTTACATAGCTTAGAAATAGGCTTAGAGGTGTTTGGTGCGCAAAAATAAACTTATTTGATCAACAGGGACTAAAAGCGTCAAAAAGTGAATAAGTTTGCATTTTCGCGCATATCTTACGTTCTGAATATATATCCGGACATCCAAAAATTTATATAATCATTAAAATATTTTATTTTAGATATTGGCATGATAAAATTCCATTCGTCACTTAACTTGGATCGTTTTTGCGTTCGTTACGACTTCCGTCGTAATTAACCGAACAACGCAACCGTACGACCAAACGAGCCGACATCCGAGATGTTTTTAGCATATTTTAAGTTCCCTATACTTTAAATTTATTTTAGAGCCTTGAAATGGGGTTAATGGGGCTTAAAAGTGCCAAAAATCAAGTTTTACAAGTGCGGGACCATTTTTGAAATTTCTGGCAGATACATTGAACTTGGTCCATTTTTGAGGTTTTGATGGTTTTAACCCATGGTTTTGCACCCTATGGGCTGGTATTTGATGGTTTTACATATTCCCATGGTATTCTAAAACCTTGGGCCCAAGTGTAAGGTCATGATTCAAGCACGGTTTACGAGGAACGATCCTAACGGTTTACCGAAATCTATATAAACCCAACACCTTCATTCTCATTCCTCACAATCTGATTCAAATAGCTCTAAGTTGGGGTTTAACACTTCATACCTGAGCAATTTGAATCAAGATCTTCCTAGCTTGGACCATTTGTAAGCTTCTTTCGTTCTTTTATGCGTTTTTAAGCGGGAAAGTCAAACAGTGTTTGACTTTCTGCTTTGACCAGTCAATGGTCAACACGAAGTTTGTTTGAACTTCATAACGTGAGCGTAATCACGATGGTTATAGTCTCTTGTGACTATACCTACTGATTGCCACGTTATTTAGGCTTAGTGACGAGTCATAGTTTCGGTCAAAATGCGCGTTTATGCGTATTTTGCAACCAAACTATTTTTGGGTATCAAGACCCTTTGTCTTGATATCAAACTTGTTTTCTAACTTCTTTAAACATGTTTTAACATGTTTAACTCGTCACTTTAGGTTTAGTGCTTATGTAGGGTTGTAAGATAAGCGGTCTAAACAACCGCTTAGACTTTCGAACTAGACCCGTTTGGTCGATCATTAGGATCCGACCAAACACAATAGGTGACCATAGTTGTATAGGGAATAACCTTCCGAGGTTATACCTTATGGTCACTTCGTTTAGTTAGTTGTATGATAGGTAGTTTATATGCCTTAGGTAAATGACCAAATACCCCTACGGGGCTTAATTTGAGTTTAAATTCGTTTTGGGC
Source organism: Helianthus tuberosus (assembly GCA_030545235.1). NCBI lineage: Eukaryota > Viridiplantae > Streptophyta > Magnoliopsida > Asterales > Asteraceae > Helianthus > Helianthus tuberosus. The sequence continues at coordinate 175,829,638 of CM060420.1, forward strand.
ATATTGGAAGGTATCCTACTGATATCACAATATATTTAAGGCATATTAACTTAGGAAACCTGTTCATGACTCATTTGGTTACCCGTTATGCATTTATCGCATTCGGTACGGGTTATGTAACTAGTTTGCATAAATTAACCGAAACGGGTCAAACCTTATCATTTTTACTTCAAAATCCAGAATGTGTTTAGTTTACCCATATTATACAAGTATTCAAACTTTTCGGGTCTAAACCACACTCTAATCCGGTCTTCTCTTAATCTTGCGTTTGAACCGTATACCTTTCTTTAAAACTAACCGGTCTAAGTTTAACTTAAGTAAGACCCGTTAGGAATCTAATAGGTTAATTAAAACCTTTGTTCCAGATTTAGGAGACCAGTAAAAGATACTTGCACTTGCTGATTTGTATGGCTGGGATAAATTTATATAATTTGCTCAGATAAATACTTTTAACTTATTTTCCCTTATACGGGCTTGGGGTACGGTATATAAAATACCGCTTGGTCGGGCATTGAATTGTTAATCATATGAAGGTTAATTTATTGAGATGACCCGTTTAATCTGTTTTGTTTGTTTAAAGCCTTTGGGGGTTAATGACCATGTCCCGGATATCCTTGGCATCATTCATTGAAATGGCCACAACCTAAGCACGGGGTGTAGGCATACACCTGCCGGTGCATATATAAAAAGATACAACCGCCTGTTCGAGAATAACTCGCCGCAGGATTATATTATGTGGTGTGTCAATTAATCTTTAACCCGGTTTTCAGCCCGGGCTAATGAACGTATAATAAACACGTAATTCTTTAACAAGTTTATTTTTAAATAATTATCCCAAGTTATAAAAGATATTTTGTGCCTTGTGCATTCAAATCAATTTTTTTAAACATTTTCAAAATGAGTTGGTTAATTGTATTTACCAGTGAAAACTGACGTATTTTCCAAAAAGGTTAAGTGCAGGTACTAATCGGAATATGCTGGCTACTCCTAGCATCAATAAAGAGTCTTGCAAGCTTAGATGTTTATAAATCTGCTGAACAGTGTTTCTTTTAACTTTGATCCGCCTGTGGATCCTTTACAACCGTTTTTGTAATAAATGATATTACTTCCATTCGGTTTGTAATGTTTATATCTTTTGACTTCCGTTGTGTATATATAATCTGTGATAAATTGTCTATGATGACATCAACTACGTCACGATACTCCCCACCGGTAATACGTGAAAATATCGGGGTGTGACAGGTTGGTATCAGAGCCAACGTTTGAGTGAATTAAACACTAGCCCTTAGTGTTTAATCTCAAATGACACAGTAGCACATTTCTTAGATCTTCTGAGTCTAGACTAAACATAGGAATGCTCTCATCCCTATTAAGTAAACATTGCTTTCGATTTTATGTATTTTGAATATATCGCCAGGCAAGGAAGCTGTCGATGGAAATTCTCCACATCCGAAGCCTAGAAAGGCCAAGCTTCGTACCACGGCTAGGATAAGCGTACAACCAGTTGGAGGAAAGACCTTTATGAATCTATTCCCAAAAACCAAACTTGTTTAAACCCTTATCCAGACTACGGAGTCCATACCAGAAGGTCCCTGAGGCTCCCATATTGAAGATGATACATGTGGGTGTCATTAAACCCTATTTCTTACCTCCGAGTTTTCAAATTTCAAACTTAGACTATACTAGTCAAAACCTAATCAGTAATCCATGTCATTCCTTTAATCATTGAATCCTTGGATTCTACTTCTGCAATGGGTCCTGATTTGAAATATTAATTATTCACTAAAATATTCAGAGTCGCTACTGCGTACGACAAATAAAGATGAAGAAACAATCAGAATAAGGGAAAGAAGACATTAGAAGACCCTCCTTCCATCATACTTCTTTTCATTAAAGTCCCTGTTTGGGCATTTAATTATTGTAGTCCTTCGTGGACATATTAATTCATCAAAGTCCTTATAGACTTACCTCTTTTGATAAGACCCCATAAATATATACGTCTACCTATTGAAAATCCCTTTGAGGATATTATCTTTTAATAATAGTCCCTTCGAGGACATTATACTTCAAATAGTCTTTTCATGGACATTATACCCTATTATATTCCATACGTGGACACGAGATTTCATTATAGTCCCTTAGTGGACATGATATTTCATCACAACCTTTGTAGACCTGATATTTTATTATAGTCCCTATACGGACATATGATATTTTTATAGTCCTTATCCGGACTTATAATTTCCTTTTAAGTCCTCTATGGACAAGTATGATATTAAAAGTCCTGTTTGAGGCACTATGGTAAAATTTCCTAATGATTTATTGGGAGTTTTGAAAAAAATATATATATATATATATAGGTACTCATATCGTCCTTTATCAATCATTAGTATGAATTTTATTCGAACCTTATCGATCTGCTATTCAAAAGATCTTCTTAATGGTTTACCCCTGCCAAGTGGCATGTCCACATAAATTGGCCAAAACCTTCGGTAGTAAAGGATAATTATTCCTTCCACCATGATAGTTAAGGGAGATACCCCTTCTATCCAAAGGTGGCGAACTATGTTCAAGCCTCCAAACCTATATGATCAATGCGATCATGGTAATATTGTGTAACCATTAAGACAAATTAATCCTTGTTAACATCTGAGAACGTGTTAACACTCCTGACAGTGTGACTTGAGAAACCACACCAGCCGTCAAGGTAATTGGACTGCGTCCAAGCCTTAAAGCCTATATGATCGAATTTGATCATGGCAAGTATCATCAATGTGATGATCAAAATATAAACATCCATTTGTGATGAAGTGCCTACGGGCTAAACTTGTTGTCCAATAAGACAACACGACAGTTGTGGTCTACGACTCCCTATCTAAAAATATTGGACTAGGTCCAAACATAATAGTCTATATGATCAATGCGATCATGACTAATATCATCTAATATGATGATCATGTTATTTAACATCCCTTAGTGATGTTTTGCCTACGGGCTATAATATATTGTCCATTAGTGACATTGACATTGTGATCCTTATGATCCCCTGTTCAAGGTAGTGAGCTATGCTCAAGCCTAATAGTCTATATGATCAATGAGATCATGACTAAAAATCATCAATATGATGATTAAATTTAACATCCTTAATAATGTTTTGCCTACGGGCTATATTATATTGTCCAATCGTGACAAGGCAATTGTAAATTTTTTTAATTCCTTGCCCAAGGGGGGGTGAGCTATGCTCAAATCCCATAGTCTATATGATCAATGCGATCCTGACTAGTATCATCAGTATGATGATCATAATATTAACATCCCTAGTGATGAAATGCCTACGGGCTATACTTTATTCTGTTAGAGATAAGACAAAGTTAGTGGTGGTCTTTATAATCCCCTGTTCAAAGTGGTGGGTTATACCCAACCCTAACAGTCTATATGATCAGTGCGATCATGATTAATATCATCTGATACGATGATCATATTATTTTATAAGATATTTGAAGTACAGTCTTAGGTCTTCCTATCTTCATAGTGAGATTTCAAGAAGTACTTTCCGACTCGATGATTATGATTTATGTGTATCTTGACGGTGATTTAGATAACGAAACTAGAGTAATACAATAAACACATGGTGGATACGCCGCTGGTACTTCCTATATATAAGTGTGTTTATTGTATTACCCTTCGTGGCGTTATCCTGAATCACCAATAGGATCTATCTCGCCTACGGGTTATATACTATATTGTCCATTAGAGACATTGTCAAATGTGACCGTTATGGTACATCGTCGAAGGTAATGGGCAATGCCCAAGCCTTATGGTCTATAAGATCGATAAAATCATGACTAATATACTCAATGACGATAATTATATATATATACATATATGTATATATGTAAGCATCCATTAATGATGTCCTATGATTTGCATATGTGCCAAAATAAATCGTCTTTCAAGACGATGACAATGGTAGTCTATGACTCCCTGTCCAACGGTGAAGAACTAGGTTCAAATCTTAAAACCCCTAATCTAATAAGATTGCAGCTTATAAATTAATGTCCTCCGTGACAGGCGTTTGTTGCCATATCTTATAACGTCCTCTGCGACAAGGCCTTCGTGCAATATGATTATTTATGTCCTTCCTAACGGACTCATGTTTTCGTATCTTATAACGTCCTCCGTGACAGGCGTTTGTTGCCATATCTTATAACGTCCTCTCCCAAGGGCAATAGACTCGGTCCAAACCCTAAAGGCCATTGATGGTCCTTTTGTGACCTAGGCTGAATGTAATTAATGTACATTCAAATAACATTCATTAGGAATGTTCATACCCTATTAGCTTATATGGTTTAATAATACCATGGTTAATGTATGTTAGGTCGTCAGGGTGATGACTCGCTATAGAAATGCAATTAAGCATCATCATCATCATCATCGTACTCAGTATATCCCACCTATAGCAAAAGAAATGCAATTAAGCAAATTGTTTAATTTTGGCGTTTAGTGCCAAGCTTCAAATATGGCAAACTTGAATGAGACAAATAACAGTTGCGATACTGATGATGCGACAAATGCTAATGATGCAACAAATGTGAACCTCAAGGTTAATGTGACTGACGCAGCTGTTAGAAAGGCTATGAGAAAGGTCATGAAAAGGTTCAAAGAGCAGAATGCTACTCGCTCTAAATCATATTCCCTCTGATCATGAAAAAGAGCTTTGTTCATACTTCGAATGCAAAAAATGAACTAAATAAGATGATATATAGTGAGGATCCCCATTCCTCTAAAGGATGTACTTAAAAGTACTTCGTCTCTTGCAAATCAAGAGACTTCAATGGCGAAAAAGGGGCCATTGATTGCATGAAATTGTTGGATGAAATAGAAACCATTATGGACATCAGCGGTTGTGCTGAGAGAGACATTATGAGATATGTATCACAGTCATTCAAGGGCAGTGCCCTTAATTGGTGGAAGACTTTAATAAGATTACAGGAAAAATACTCTTACACAAATTGGGGTGATCCAGGTTCATGGACTAATCAGAAAAAAAAACCGGTTGTCTGCAACACGGAATGGAAAAGGTGGAATAAGAATTTTCTGATTCTCACCATGATGGATCTAGACTGTAAACAGAACGTTATAGACTTTAGCTAATTGTCTGGGATAGTACCCTATTCAGTAAACCCAGAGTCTAAGCATAATGCACTATATATGTTGGTGGTTTAGCATCAGAAATAAGAGGGCATGTTAAGACGTCAAAGTCTGCTTCTTATAAATCCATTATGGATCTATCTCTGCCACTCACATTAGATGGGTTAGGAAGTAAATCAGTCAAATCTGAGACTACCAAAAAAAGGGAGAAGGATAACTCCCAGAGATCTGAGGAGCCTGTATGCATGACCTGCAAAAAAAAAGGCACTGGGACAGTGTCTAACAGACTGAAGGTCAAAGCAGTGTGGCATCTGTAGTTCCCTGAATATAGAAACAAAAGGAATGCAGTCTGTTTCGGCTGTGGCATTAATGGCCACATCAGAGCTAACTGCCCTAAAACTGTCAAAGATTTTATAGCTAAGTATAGAAGAATTAAGAATGGAGGCGCCTAAACCCTCCTGATGAATGTTAGAGGCAGGTTATATCAAGGATGACACCAGATAAACCCCTTATTGTGATCTTATTGCTAAGAATTACGTTTGGATTCAGGTGCTACTGAGTCTCTCATAAGACCATAAGCTTAGCAAACTCTTAGAAATCCTGCATAAGAACTCCAGACATTAAGTGTAAGGTAAAACTTACCAACAAGAATCATAAGAGACCCTTACTTCTATTTTTGTCCTATAATCTTCATTCATTAAAATCTAAAGTACTCTTTCTCCAGATCGAGTACGATGATATATGTTATTTTATTTTGTTATATCATTGATTTCTATCAACTACGAATGCTAGACTATGCTCGATAAAGGAGCCATATGAGGATTGGCGTATCCTAGTGCGTCCCATAGATTGTTTGCATGCCTGATCAGTATGGAGGTTTAATGTATGGAACCACTGAGATATCCTGATGGTCATATGGTACTAGAGTCGGCTAGTGGTATTCAAAGAAGATATCCACTGTAGGAATTGTCCAAGTACGTGTCTCTGATTAAGGAATCCGTGGACTTATAAAGAAAATGTGTCATTTATCTGGCATAGGCAATGATAGTAGAACCAGGGGCTTGAGATTTGGGAAATCTCTGTAATCTCCTTGCGTCTTGACTATCTTCTCCAAAGAAGTACCTTGTTTACCTCCGAAGACAAGTAGAGTTAAGATTTACATCCCGCATAGGGCTGCATTATCGTGAAATCTCCATGACGATTAGTGCCATCATTATTGGAAGAATCGAAACCCTAATTAGATGAATTTAAGATAAAGGTTCTTAAAGCCTAATTCAAATTCTGAAATTTTCGGTATTATTAATTAAGAAAGACGGTTCAGTTTTCTTATGCATTGATGACCGCAACCCTATTTATGCAACAAGTAAGAATCGCCATCAGCTGCCCAGGATCGTCGGTTTGTTCGACTAACTGTAAGGATTAGCTATTCCGTAAGATTGGTTTTAAGCAGTGGTTGGATTGACCATCTCACCTTAAATGAGCTTTTCTATAATAATTGTTATATAAGTATCAAGGTTGCTCCTTTGGAGACCTTGTATAGATGGAATGTCAAACGTCCGTTTGATGGATGGGGGTTTGGTAAATCCAAATTAGCAGGACCTGAAATTACCTTGGAAATAACGAATAAGATCATACAAATGAGTAACCGTCTGAAAGTTTCCAGCAATCGACGGAAAATCAAGGATTGATGAAAGTCGCAACCCTCTTGAGTCCTTAATAAGGAATAAGGTTCAATTGAAGGTATCACCCTAAGAAAGGTGTGCTAAAATTTTAATTTATCGGGCTAGTTAAGTTCTGATATATAGAGTCATTCGAGGAAATCGAATATATCAAGATTTGGTAACCTATAAGCTAAAACTTACCCGAGGAACTTGATGGAAATCAATGTATCCCACACTAGTGATTTAAGGATATGTTTCGTCAACAAGTCGAGAGCATTGTCACATAATGATATGCAGATTTATGATTTGATGAGAAACCCGTATCGATTAAGGATCGACAGGTTAAGAAGCTCCAAAGGGATACATGTACCTAATATAAAGGTCACCTTGGGTGCTTGGAGAGGCCCCAAATATGCTATGGAGGTTAAGTTCAAAATATGTCAGAAATTACTTCCATTATTTAGCAAATCTCGAGGTCGAGATTTCTTTTAAGGGGTGAGGATGTAACACCTCGTAAAATCACGTCCAATAATGTATTGACACGTGTAATAAACCCTAATAAAGTCAAACGTTGAATTTGAGGGACTAATTTTGCGAAAAATCAAAAACTTTGAATATAGAAGGACTGGAAATGTTAACATGCTTATTATAAGCCTCTGAATAACGTTACATGGTAATCATGTTCACAAATGAGCCACTTGTTGATCAAGAGTAGCCGTTTGCGTAATTAATTGAAAGTTTGCGCGATGAAGGGTTAAAAGCGTCAACATGTTAATTCTTACCTCTGAGTTACCTTTTAAAAAACCGAGAGCTTCATGATAATTGATTATAATCTCGGGAATGCCTAATATTGGCCATTAAGGGCTTTTATGCCTATAAGTAAAGTTACGCGCAACTTTGCAAGTTAGAGGGACTAAAAGTGTCAATATGTTTAATTATACCTCTGAATGACCTTTTTACAAACCCGAAGCATCATGTTGTTTAATAATACTCTCAATAGTGCCTAACATGGATTAGATAAGGCTTCGATGCTATTAAACGATGATATACGCAAGTTTGCGCATTAGAGGGACCCAAAAGCGTCAACTTTTGAATCTACGCCTTTTGGTGACCATTTAAGCAAAAGAGAGCGTAGTAATATTTAAACACATGCTTGGGAATACCCATTATGGTCCATGGAATGCTTGGATATCATCAAATGACATTTCGCGCTACTTTGTGCGATTTAAGGGACTATTTACGTCAAACTGCAAAAGTATACCGATTCGTATGGTATCGAACCTTCCGGAATATGATCATAAGTTAAACATGCCCTAAATATCCTTTACATAGCTTAGAAATAGGCTTAGAGGTGTTTGGTGCGCAAAAATAAACTTATTTGATCAACAGGGACTAAAAGCGTCAAAAAGTGCATAAGTTTGCATTTTCGCGCATATCTTACGTTCTGAATATATATCCGGACATCCAAAAATTTATATAATCATTAAAATATTTTATTTTAGAGATTGGCATGATAAAATTCCATTCGCCACTTAATTTGGATCGTTTTTGCGTTCGTTACGACTTCCGTCGTAATTAACCGAACAACGCAACCGTACGACCAAACGAGCCGACATCCGAGATGTTTTTAGCATATTTTAAGTTTCCTATACTTTAACTTTATTTTAGAGCCTTGAAATGGGGTTAATGGGGCTTAAAAGTGCCAGAAATCAAGTTTTACAAGTGCAGGGACCATTTTTGAAATTTCTGGCAGATACATTGAACTTGGTCCATTTTTGAGGTTTTGATGGTTTTTGTAGGCTCGTATACGGACCTGAATGAGTCATTCAGAGGAGTTTTTATCAGTTTCAGGTGCGGAAAACAAGAAACTGACTTCGAAACAACAAGCAATTCACTTTTTAACACCTTTTGTATTGATATCTAACAGATTACATGCAAACCTCACACCGGCAGCACCTCGGTATGGAAATCAAGAACTCTACTAATGATTTCGCTCCTGCTAACCTATATATATTGTTCTAATTCCGCCCGAAATGACACGGCGATAATAAGAGCGAAATCAGAACATTAGATTCCGGGCGGAATCACCTTCACATGAAGGTTGGAGCGAAATCAGAACTAATTTACAATTCTATTCAAACATGCAAACTATTTTGTCTTCTTGTGAACATTCTATTCGGATTCATGTGCTGATGTAGGAATGATGATGCCACATACATGATGTCATCATCAAGAATGATGACATCACTCTTGTTCAGATCTGCAACGAACCCGAGACTCGATATAAGACGAAGACGACAGATGAATGCACCAACAGTTTTAACCCATGGTTTTGCACCTTGGGCCCAAGGTATTCTAAAACCTTGGGCACAAGTGTAAGGTCATGATTCAAGCACGGTTTACGAGGAACGATCCTAACGGTTTACCGAAATCTATATAAACCCAACACCTTCATTCTCATTCCTCACAATCTGATTTAAATAGCTCTAAGTTGGGGTTTAACACTTCATACCTGAGCAATTTGAATCAAGATCTTCCTAGCTTGGACCCTTTGTAAGCTTCTTTCGTTCTTTTATGCGTTTTTAAGCGGGAAAGTCAAACAGTGTTTGACTTTCTGCTTTGACCAGTCAATGGTCAACACGAAGTTTGTTTGAACTTCATAACGTGAGCGTAATCACGATGGTTATAGTCTCTTGTGACTATACCTACTGATTGCCACGTTATTTAGGCTTAGTGACGAGTCATAGTTTCGGTCAAAATGCGCGTTTATGCGTATTTTGCAACCAAACTATTTTTGGGTATCAAGACCCTTTGTCTTGATATCAAACTTGTTTTCTAACTTCTTTAAACATGTTTTAACATATTTAACTCGTCACTTTAGGTTTAGTGCTTATGTAGGGTCGTAAGATAAGCGGTCTAAACAACCGCTTAGACTTTCGAACTAGACCCGTTTGGTCGATCATTAGGATCCGACCAAACACAATAGGTGACCATAGTTGTATAGGGAATAACCTTCCGAGGTTATACCTTATGGTCACTTCGTTTAGTTAGTTGTATGATAGGTAGTTTATATGCCTTAGGTAAATGACCAAAATACCCCTACGGGGCTTAATTTGAGTTTAAATTCGTTTTGGGCATATTGGAAGGTATCCTACTGATATCACAACATATTTAAGGCATATTAACTTAGGAAACCTGTTCATGACTCATTTGGTTACCCGTTATGCATTTATCGCATTCGGTACGGGTTATGTAACTAGTTTGCATAAATTAACCGAAACGGGTCAAACCTTATCATTTTTACTTCAAAATCCAGAATGTGTTTAGTTTACCCATATTATACAAGTATTCAAACTTTTCGGGTCTAAACCACACTCTAATCCGGTCTTCTCTTAATCTTGCATTTAAGGCATATTAACTTAGGAAACCTGTTCATGACTCATTTGGTTACCCGTTATGCATTTATCGCATTCGGTACGGGTTATGTAACTAGTTTGCATAAATTAACCGAAACGGGTCAAACCTTATCATTTTTACTTCAAAATCCAGAATGTGTTTAGTTTACCCATATTATACAAGTATTCAAACTTTTCGGGTCTAAACCACACTCTAATCCGGTCTTCTCTTAATTAAGACCCGTTAGGAATCTAATAGGTTAATTAAAACTAACCGGTCTAAGTTTAACTTAAGTAAGACCCGTTAGGAATCTAATAGGTTAATTAAAACCTTTGTTCCAGATTTAGGAGACCAGTAAAAGATACTTGCACTTGCTGATTGGTATGGCTGGGATAAATTTATATAATTTGCTCAGATAAATACTTTTAACTTATTTTCCCTTATACGGGCTTGGGGTACGGTATATAAAATACCGCTTGGTCGGGCATTGAATTGTTAATCATATGAAGGTTAATTTATTGAGATGACCCGTTTAATCTGTTTTGTTTGTTTAAAGCCTTTGGGGGTTAATGACCATGTCCCGGATATCCTTGGCATCATTCATTGAAATGGCCACAACCTAAGCACGGGGTGTAGGCATACACCTGCCGGTGCATATATAAAAAGATACAACCGCCTGTTCGAGAATAACTCGCCGCAGGATTATATTATGTGGTGTGTCAATTAATCTTTAACCCGGTTTTCAGCCCGGGCTAATGAACGTATAATAAACACGTAATTCTTTAACAAGTTTATTTTTAAATAATTATCCCAAGTTATAAAAGATATTTTGTGCCTTGTGCATTCAAATCAATTTTTTTAAACATTTTCAAAATGAGTTGGTTAATTGTATTTACCAGTGAAAACTGACGTATTTTCCAAAAAGGTTAAGTGCAGGTACTAATCGGAATATGCTGGCTACTCCTAGCATCAATAAAGAGTCTTGCAAGCTTAGATGTTTATAAATCTGCTGAACAGTGTTTCTTTTAACTTTGATCCGCCTGTGGATCCTTTACAACCGTTTTTGTAATAAATGATATTACTTCCATTCGGTTTGCATTGTTTATATCTTTCGACTTCCGCTGTGTATATATAATCTGTGATAAATTGTCTATGATGATATCAACTACGTCACGATACTCCCCACCGGGCCCACCGGTAATACGTGAAAATATCGGGGTGTGACAGCTCTTTTCCAAAAGTCCACTTCAAGATCACATCACCTCCTTCTCCCTTGATATCAGTTGTAGCAACATTTCCCATGTATAGCTCTTCTTCTTCCACCACCTCTTTAAATGTATGAGTCTGGGCACATATGGCGGGTAGCCCCAATATCAACCCACCAACCTTTTGGCTCATTAGCTACGATATTTAAATCCTCCATTATGAAAGTAAAGTCTGAAATCATGGCCACTAAGGGCATACCATCATCATCAACTATAAGAGTCGTGTCATGTTTAGGCTCTTTGCATTGGTTAACACGGTGACCAGTTTGACCACAATTGTAACATTTCCCTGTAAAGGGACCAACTTTCTTTTTCACACCACCCTTCCTTGGGCCATGGTCAACACCTTTATTTTTCCCTTGCCATTGAACTTGTGGCATTTGTTACCTTTGTAACCCCTTGAAGATTGACCATGCGTCACAAGGTTTGCTTTTGTAGAGGCTTCAACTTAACCCCCTTTGTGTGACAACCTATTGTCTTCCTCAATACGAAGACGAATCACAAGGTCTTCAATAGTCATTTCCTTTCGCTTATGCTTAAGGTAATTTTTGAAGTTCACCCAACCAAGAGGCAGTTTCTCAATAATTGTTGCCACTTGGAATGTTTCATTAATATTCATTCCTTCAGACAAAATGTCACTAAGAATAATATGAAGTTCTTGAACTTGACTCATCACAGTTTTTGAATCAATCATTTTATAGTCCAAAAACTTAGCCATAACAAACTTTTTAGTACCCGCATCCTCAATCTTGTATTTGCGTTCCAATGACTCCTATAATTCTTTAGCAGTTGGAACCTTGAGGTACACATTATACAAGGCATCTGAAAGGCCATTCAACACATAGTTGTGGCATAGGTACTCAGAATGTTTCCAAGCATCAACAACACTCACAGATTGGACATTAGATGTTCCTTCTGCGAGAACAGGAAGGGGGACTTAGTCAAGAACCTCAAAATATTCAAAGTGGTTAGATAAAACAACATCTTTTGCAGCCATCTATTGAAGTTTAACCAGTAAATTTTTCTAGTTTCTCAGCATAATTATACATAGCTTGGGCTGCTTGGGTACCAACTAATGGTCCCATGGATGTGGATCTAACAACATCTTTTGCAGCATGATTAGACAGTGGTTGATGTGGTTTCTTGAATAGTACCTATTTCTTAAGAGAAAAATATAATCAGTTATGAATTGGTTTACAGGAAACCAATGCAAACTACAAAAGTTTGCTAACAAACAAAACAAATTGTTTGTAAAAAAAATTAAAACCATAACAGTGAACGGGTTTTAAAATCTATTTTAAGCTTGTAGGAACACCGTTCACAAAATAAAAGAAAATACAATTTTATTTGTTTCCATTACAAATTACAACTAGTAAAATGGAATAAACTACATAACCAAATACAATACTTCTGAAAAATTACAAACAGAAAGAAACGAAAGATCATTAAACTGATTACAACCAAAGTTAATAAACAATAGAAGAAATACGAGGTTTTGGCTGAGGCACGTTCTAGACGCTTCCCTTAAAATAGATTTCAGGCTACCCAGGTGAACCCGTTTGTTTTCCAGGGTACAACGGCCTAAGCAGATTGTACTGTTGGGGTTAGCCTAGTACCTGAAACTCTGAAAGTATACATGAAACAAGAGTGCGTAGAGATGCAAAGTTAGGGAATTCGTTTGATGTTGTGTGTGTTGTGCAAACCATACAATTTTCAGTGTTCTGTGTGATGTCCTAAACAAAGCAAAAAGTTTTGTATATAATCTTGTTTAGAATTCCAAAATTGAAAGGTTTGAATTGAATCTCGAATTCAATAAAATATGAAATCTCGAATTCAATAACGTAATGAATTATGAGAATTTAATTCAACTTGACTAGTAGGAGTGTAAATAGTCTCCAGCGTACCACACCAAGCCACTGGCTCGAGCCCACGAAGTGCAAAATGCGCCATTAAAACGCCACATTACGCCCATCGCCCTTGTCCCGGTCCCGGAGCCCCGACCCGGGCGCACCAAGTGCTTCGCACCCTCTTGGCTACCGCTGGGTGTGACTTGTCACATAGGAATACAAACTTGTAGAGTATTTCACTTGTAAATCAACAACGGATTTATCTCTTCGCCTATGTGGGACAAACACAATTTTCCACCCATTAAAGTTTCAACACACACATTTAAAGCTTAAGATCTCTCATTCATTTTGATTTTAATTATTAAATAATTATTATATTAATCACAAATATAATATTATTTAACTATTTCCAACATAATATATGATTAGTAGGAGTGTGTGAGTTTGCTGTTAAAATATTTTTATGTATACATAAGCTACAAATTTTATTTAGTCACATAAGTAAAAGTTTTATGCCATGCTTTGCTCTTGTTTTGTTATGTGTCTCATTTTCTACACGAGAATAATTTTGTTTCAATGCACTTGTGATTTTAATTTTTGTTTGAGATGTGTTGCATGTGAAGAGCTAAACTTGATCAAGACGTTTTGGCATCCATAGATTCTCGTCAGTGTGACTACAATCAAATTCACCATACATCAAATCAGTCTCCAAAAGTTTTACAATGAAATGTTTGTTGATACATGCAATTTTTATATGAAAAAGGTGAGAATTCTAGATTGTATCTCATCTTAATTATACGTAAATCAAAATTTTTTATTTATATGTTATTAGCTACACTTTTGAAAGTAAAACCAATAACATTTAATGTTAAAACATATTCATAACATCTTGAAACGCTTTATATCTAATTAAAGTGTAAATTAACACTTTAACTAGATTTTCCCCATAGCCATTGTTAGAGTTTCTAAATCTTGCCGTTTCGGTCCAACTCAGTAACACTAGAATGCCCTTAAATTTATATTAACAATGTGTCCTACATGCCACAATGCCACATTAAACCCCAATAGCCCTACTACCTCGTCTTGTTCACATGCCCCACCTCTGTAAATCCGACACCCTCTTTCAAATCCGATGACTTCATGTTTTACGATCCACTTCTTGTTTTTTGAGAGAGATAGAGGCGTGATGAGGCTAAACTGATTAGTATATGGTTCAATTTTGTATATAGTGCCAGGTAGCTGCCTGACACTTCCCTAGTCACCCGAAAAAATTACGATTTTACCTCCAGTTTATAGTTACGATTTTGCCCCTAGTTCAAAATTACAGTATTGTAATCGTTGTAGTTTTTGACAAATTACGATTTTATCCCAGTCAAAATTACGATTTTCTCTCAGTTCAAAATTACAATCTTACCATCGTTGAAGCTTTTGGCAAATTACAATTTTACCCCAAGTCAAAATTAAGCTTTTCCCCTTGTTCAGAATTACAGTCTTGCCATCTTTTAGTTTTTTTAGAAAACCTATGGTAGTGTTTTGTTTTAATTGGTTGACTCGATATAATTTTTATTTGTTAGTGCTCGTTCATTGGTCCTGACAAATTACAATTTTCCCCAGCTTAAAATTACAGTCTGTAGGGCAGCAAACAAACCGAACGAACACAAACAATACCTTATTGGTTCAATTTTGTAGAACATCTTCAGTTTTGTCACGATGGGGTAAATCGGCGATGGTGACAAAAATGTAACAAAGTCATTATGCAATAATTTTATGTACCCTATCCACAACTACACTAACTAATATACCATTCAAGTTAGGAAAATTTATGTGAAGTTAACATAATGAATGGAAATAACAAAATTTAGAAACCCAAACACTAACATGCAAAAAAGGAACTTTTAAAATGCGAACTTTTAAAATGAAACTAGCAAAACTGAACAAACAACGTTAACGAAACTTGAGCATGAGGGGGAATAGTGCCAGGTAGCTGCCTGACACTTTCCTAATCACCCGAACAAATTACGATTTTACCTCCAGTTTAGAATTACGATTTTGCTCCTAGACTCCTAGTTCAAAATTACAGTCTTGCAATTGTTGTAACCTTTGACAAATTACGATTTTACCCCAATCAAAATTACAAATTTTCTCTCAGTCCAAAATTACAGTCTTGCCATCCTTGAAGCTTTTGTCAAATTATAATTTTGCCCCCAGTCAAAATTACGCTTTTCCCTAGTTCAGAATTACAGTCTTGCCATCTTTTAGTTTTTTTAGAAAACCTATGGCAGTGTTTTGTTTTAGTTGGTTGACTCGATGTAATTTTTATTCGTTAGTGCTCGTTCATTGGTCCTGACAAATTACAATTTTGCCCCCAGCTTAAAATTACAGTATGTAAGGCAGCAAACAAACCGAACGAACACAAACAAGACCTTGTTCATGTTCATTTGTTAAGAAATATATGTGTTTGTAAACGCTTACCAAACAAGATTTTATGTTTGTGTTCGTTTGATAAGAAAAGGAACTTGTTCGTGTTCGTTTGTGTTTGTTTGCAATGAACGAAAAACGAACGTTAATTAACACAAATGAGCACAAACTGATGTTTATAAACACAAATGGAAACAAACGAACACAAAAAAACGTTCATGAACATAATATATAACACGATGACACTTATTAAATCTTTTATTCATCAAAATTCTTAAGCATTTAGATAAAACATAAAACTAAAAACACTAATAAATTATCAAACACAAACAAACACATTACCAAACGTTCATGGAATTACCGCGTATCCAAAATACCAAATACAGGCTTCCTTGTGTGGGGGTAAAAAAACGTGTGGATAAATGACGACACACTTCTTCTAGCCTTCTTAGAAACCACATGATCCCTTCCTCTCACACCCTTTAAAAACTTATTATTATTTCCCCACGTTTCACACACTCATCTCCGCCGCCCACCTACCACCATGAACCACCACTGGTCTTCCGACGACAACTCCTCCATGATGGACGCCTTCATCTCCTCCGACATGACCTCCATCTGGCCCACCCCCACCACCACCACCACCATCACCACTTCCTCCGCCTCCACCTCCATCATCCACGACTCCTTCAACCCCGACACCTTACAACAACGCCTCCAGACCCTCATCGACACCGCTCGTGAGCCATGGACCTACGCCATCTTCTGGCAATCCTCCGTCATCGATTACTCACCGGTCCTCGGCTGGGGCGACGGCTACTACAAAGGCGAAACAAACAAACCCAAATCCACACCCTCCGCCACCTCCTTAGCCGAACAACAATACCGGAAAAAAGTCCTCCGAGAACTCAACTCCATGATCTCCGGCACATCAGCACCGGAAAACGACGCCGTTGACGAAGAAGTCACCGACACCGAATGGTTCTTTCTAATCTCTATGACGCAGTCGTTTGTTAACGGGTCCGGGTTACCGGGTCAAGCTGCGTTTACTAACCAGCCGGTTTGGGTTGCCGGTTCAGACCGGCTGATGTCATCTCACTGTGAACGTGCTAGTCAGGGTCAAGGGTTTGGTCTACAAACAATTGTCTGTGTTCCGTGTTCTGACGGCGTTATCGAGTTAGGGTCAACGGAGTTAATTTTTCAGAATTCAGATGTTATGAAGAAAGTTAGGGTTTCGTTCTGTTTCAATAATAATAACGGAACTGATATGATGCAGATTAATAATAATAATAATAATAATGTTACGGATCCGGGTGATGGTGGTGACGACCCGTCGTCTATTTGGATAACGGATCCGGTTGCTTCGTCTACAGCTCATGCTGACGTCACGCCGGTTAAGGATATTGTTGAGTCACACGTTCAGAAACAGGTTCTGTTTGAAAACCCTAATGAAAACGCTAGATCTGGTGGTGATAACGGTAATAACGGTAATACCGGATTTTTTGGTACCCGAGAGTTGAATTTCTCTGAAATCAGATCGTTTGACGGAGTTAACGGCGGGAAGAACAGGGGTTCTGGGTATAATAAGGCGGAATCTAGTAAGATTCTGAATTTCGGTGAGAGTAAACGGAGTGTTAACGATGCTCCGTTTGCGGGTAAACCGCGGTTTGTTGGAGTGGAGGAGAAGAGTAGTAAGAAGCGATCTCCGACTTCGTGTGGGAGTAACGAAGACGGGATGCTTTCGTTTGTGTCGAATGTGGTTCCGGTGTCGGGTGTTGTGAAATCGAGTGGTGTTGGGTTGACTGGGGTGGATTCGGACCATTCGGATCTTGAAGCGTCGGTGATTAAAGAGGCGGAGAGTGCTCGAGTGGTGGAGCCGGAGAAGAAACCGCGGAAAAGAGGCCGGAAACCGGCTAATGGACGAGAGGAGCCGTTGAATCACGTCGAGGCGGAGAGGCAGAGACGCGAGAAGCTAAACCAGCGGTTTTACGCGCTACGCGCCGTCGTCCCTAACGTGTCGAAAATGGATAAAGCCTCGTTGTTAGGCGACGCGATTTTGTACATTAACGAGCTGAAATCGAAAGTGGAAAGCTCCGAAACGGAGAAGGAAGAGTTGAGAAACCAAGTTGACGCGTTGACAAAAGAATTGTCGAACAAAGACTCGCGGCATCCGTCTTCCGGCGACGTGAAAACGCCGACGACGGCGGCCCTCATTCCGAGGGCGGATTTGGATGTGGATGTGAAGGTAATGGGGTGGGACGCGATGGTTAGGATCCAATGTAGCAAAAAGAACCACCCTGCCGCGCGGCTAATGGGGGCGTTAATGGAACTGGAGTTGGAAGTGAACCACGCGAGTGTGTCGGTTGTGAACGAGTTGATGATCCAACAAGCTACCGTGAAAATGGCCGGTCGGATGTACAGTCAAGACGAGCTTCGGTTAGCCTTAACCGGCAAATTTTCTGGTCCATGAAGAATTTGGGACAATTAGTGAAGCTTTTTAATGTAACATAGTAGTAGTATTAGTAGCATACTTAATTACTTATGTTAATTCCTTGTATGTTCTTAGTGTCACGAGTGAACTTATCGAACTCTTAAATAAAACAAGAGCGTTAAACCGCTCTCTTTGTTTATGTTTATGTTCATGTTCGTGTTCGTCAACACTCGAATCGTGTTCTCCGACATGGTTTCATGTTTCTTTTGTTTTGTGAATGACAAAAACAAAAACTTGTGACTAAAAATGCACATAATCCAGGCTTACTTAATATGGGTATTGGGTAAAATCTTGTAAATAATTAAAAGTATAGATAGATTATTATTATAATTATAATGATGATGAACATGTCACATGAATATGCATCGCACAAAATAGATAAAAAGGTTTATATGATTGGAATTTAGGAGCATTGATTTCACGTGGGGTGATAAAGAATGGTGTGGTTTGTGAGGAGGGCCGACCCCTGACATAAAACAAAAGTGTCACTACCAAACAAAAACCACGTTTGGTTTCATGGCACCACTAAAATAAATCTAAAAATCATTTTATTTTATCAAAACTAGTATAAAAGCCCCATGTGTTGCGGCGGGGGCATAAAACCGTGAGATTAGTGTTGCAGCGTAAAACTGTGTTGAGTAGAATCGAGCGACGATCAAAACTAGAAAAAAATGTAAAACAAAGATACAAATTTTTAACATCAATTGGCTCACGTGACGTAAAAAGTAGATGAAGTCAAATATATACCAATACATGTTAGAAAGTCGAGGGGTGAAAAAAACGTAAGAGACCAAATGTGACTACATAACACAGTACTAAATAGGAACTGAACGATAACCAAATTTAAGAAAAAAAAAACATAAAACAAATACTTAAAAAAAATAGTAAACTCGTTTAAGTTTTGTGGCATAACTAAAAAAGATCAAAATTTTATTACAAAAATGAAAAAACCTTAAATGTTTACTATGAAAAAGAAAATCACGAATAAAAAAATTACTATTCCTCACTAGGGGCAACAATTCCTGACACGACTTAAAAAAAACACCTTTTGGGTCGGTTGCCACGACCCATTTAAATACGGGTCGGGTTCGGGTTGACCTGGTTATAAAACGGGTCAGGTTTCAAGTTAATATTTACAGAGAATTTAGGATTAGGAATTTAGGGGTGTTTATTGAATTGGATATCGAATTTTTGAATTACTCTAATCGAACTTTTTGCATAATTTATCTTTTTCTTGAATTTGTATCCGATTCGAATTCGATTAAAAAATCGAATTCGTTTCGAATTCAATTAAAAATTCAAATTCGAACCGAATTCGGATAAATTCTAATAAATTCGTTTTGGTCCAATAAAAGTTATATATGTATTATATATACAAATAGCAAATAAATATATACAATTTTAATTAGAATTTCGAATCGAATCAAATTTAAAATTATAATTTCGTATTCGATTTACTGGCTCAAATTGAATCGAATTCGAATTCTTAATAATCGAAACGAATTCTTTATAATTGAATCAAACTAAATCGAATTTTAAATTTTTCGAACTCGAAACGAATTCTGAACAACCCTAATTAAGATATTTTATAACCATGTTTTTCTTATATCATGAAATAAATAAATAAGTTTTTAGATACCCAACTAAATCTCTCGATCATTTTGGTATTTTACTTTTATTATTTGTTTCGGGATTTTTTGACTAAATAAAGATACCCAACTAAATATCTCAATCATTTCGGTAAATTTAGATTTTTATGTCGGGTACTCGGGTCAACCACTAACCTTGCAAGTTGCAAATATCAAATGGGTGCACAAAGAAAATACCGATGCTTTTCTATTTCATAAGACACACAGCACTATATTACTTTAATTTAATAAAGAAAACGACAAAAAAAAGAAAATTAACAGAAAATTTAACCTAATTTAATAAAGAAAACGACAAAAAAAGAAAATTAACAGAAAATTTAACCTAGTTTACCGATTGAATTAAAATGACAATAAAAATACACATTAAACCGAATACAAAAAGTTCTCTTTTTAGACTAAAGTAATAAAATTAGCTTAAACTCAAGATGCATTTTAGCATTACGATACTATAAATTTGTAACATGTTGGTACTTTAGTGAGTTGTACTCTAATGTTAAGGAGTTATCAAAAAAAAAAAAAAATACTATACTTTTCACTTTTAATCCAAATATTTTCATTTTTTGCATTTTAACATCTTTGCTTTTTTTTTTTTACTTTTAACACAAATTTTCTATCTTTTGCAATTTAATCCCAACATTTTTTTATTTTCAACTTTGATCCCCGTATTTTTCATCTTTTGCAAATTGTTCGTTTTACGTTTCGTTCTAATTTTGCGAGTGAACACGCCGCAACGTGCGTGTGAGATTCAATATTTTTTCGTCTATTTTTCCCGTTTGACAGGATTGTTACAACGCGTCTATTTTTCCCTATTTGACAGGTTCGTCGTAATGCGCGTGCTCTTAGATCGACTTAGTTATTCTTTTCTATTTTTACATTTCAGTCTAATTTCTTCGCATTATCATGCCGCAACGGGCATGCGTGATTCAGCGATTTTACATATGCTTTTCGTTCAATGTTGTTATTTTTTCCTTTTTGTTTATTTTGTTTTTACGAGCTTTTTCGGTGTTATTGGTTGCTGGTAGTTGTGTAGCATTAGTGCTACTTGGAACGGTTTATGCCCCTGCCGCAACGCGGGGCACTTAATACTAGTTTTACTCTAAAAAATAAAATTAATATGGATATGAAACATGTCGCTCTGTTGTTCGATCCGTACTAAGAAACTAGGAATATAATATAAAACAAATAGAGAAAATGTTTGCGTATAATTACCCAACAGCTAGCACGTTTTGTTTTTTTCTCATGTACAACAAGAAAATGCACAATGTACTACTCTCACTCATAATGTTCAATCTTTGTCACTTCATTAAAAATCAATTTCATCCCTGCATTACGACGTGTCTCAATATGTTTCACGTATTGAGTCAAAAGATGTTTCACCTTTGGTTCTCCCCACAATTCATTTTAACAGTTTATAAAAACCGTTTAAGCTTTTGTAACTTGTTTCTTTTGTCCAGAAAGGGTTTCTCTATGTGACCATCGTCTGGCAATAGATGAAATATCGACTCTTTCAGAGCAAATAAACGTTAAGTGGGAGTATGAGTGAGAGTATGAGAGAGTGAATGAATTGCATTACGTTATGGTGAAGTATTTTTATACACGGACAATTAGGGTTAATGTCACTGTCGTGTGGTAAGGTGTAACCATTTTGATAGTGAGATCTTTAATTCTTTTTGGAGGAGATGAACATTCTTTTTGTTGTTGTACTCTGTTTGCTACGTAGACGTAACTGAATCGTGAAAGGGTTTAACCCAGAAGTGTCGGGTTAAATAGTGTTTAAGGGGTATATGGATTAAATTCGAGTCATATCTCTCTACATAGGTTATTGACATATTAACATATTTTTTTAACATCTTTATTACATGTTTATAAAAATAAATAGTGTATTTTTCACTATGTAATTATGTATGCACTAGCCTTTCAAAAAAAAAAAAATATGTATGCACTAATAATTACTCAAAAGTATAGTAAAAGTTTAAAGTGGCATACAACTTGATGATTTTAAGGCCAAGTTATTTTGGATAAAACTTACTTTTTAGAATTATAAATTACAATACACATTGGTACAAGACTACAAGCTAGGATTATTGGATATTTTGCAACACCCCATGCAATGTCTATGGGCAGCGTCCCTGATTTGGGGGAAATGTATTTCCTATATAGTCTCTCAATTAGTTGATATTTAGCCTAAAATAGATATTGTAACACTGTTGATACATTGAATGAAATACAAGGAAAAGGACACAGATTCATGGTATCAAGATGCACCCCTTCCTAGTTCCTACTTACTTTTCGGACCATGTGCTTGAAACCGCAACCTACCTTCTAAACATCTTACCGAGCAAACAACTATACAACCATACACCCACCGAGCTCCTAAACCGTCGCAATCCTGTTGGTTCAGTTCTGTTTATACATGAGGGAAAACATTAAAACATACCTGTTACAGCAGACAGTGCAGTGGAGAATCCAGTCAGAGATGATCCCATCGTGTTCGACATATGTGTCAGTGTGATCTGGTTCCTCCTTAGGGTGCTGACTGATGATGGTAACTAAGAAAACCGACAAGGGAATCGGTTATGGGAGAGGGAGGTCGATTGTGATGATGATGTTATGATTAGGTTATGTAACTGTGTAACCTTTTGACCTCTACATAATTCCCCTTATATAAGCACCCAGGAGGAAACCTAATTAGTTAATAAGGGTAATATGGTCCATCAACAATTACCAACTAATTATTTAATAGGTTATTATATATTTTGATCTATATTATGTAAATGATTATAATGGCTATAGATTAAATATTAAACATAATATATATTTAATCTTACATTCTTCCACTTAGCCGAGTAATCATATACTATGAGTATTAGATAAGCCTGATCAGGAGTTAACACTCATTTTAGCCTTAAACAAGTACTATAGCAGAGAAATACAGCCGTTGAATCATTATGCGACTCAGGACCCCCATTAATCATACTATAGCCTTAATTTAAAACCTAATCGTCATAATCAAAATACGCATAAGCCCTTTGTTTGATTTGTAACTTCATTTGTCTATATGTCATTATACCGGTTGAACATATTCTAAGAGACATACAAAATCAAACTGAGGAAATTTCATTAATCATAAAACATAAGCTAGTACAATATGCTTAAATAAGGTCTTTACTAAATCCCATATTCCGAACATGTTCTTCGTAAACCTTAGGAGGGAGACCTTTAGTCATTGGATCCGCAAGCATATCTTTAGTACTAATATACTCGATACAAAGATTATTTTCCTCAACTCGTCCACGTACGAACAGATATTTTGTATCGAGATATAAACCAGCTCCAGTCGAACTGTTACTGTTCGAGAAACTAACGGCAGCTGAATTATCACAATAAAGCTTCAATGGTCTAGAAATGGAATTAACGATTTTGAGTCCAGTGATCAGATTTCTAAGCAACATTCCATGACAGGTTGCGTTATAAACAGCAATGTACTCTGCCATCATTGTGGAAGTTGTGGTCAACTGTTGTTTATGACTCTTCCATGAGATAGGGCCGCCTGCTAACATAAAGATATAGCCCGAAGTGGATTTCTTGTCATCTTTGCACTTGGCAAAGTCAGAATCAGAATAGCCCACCACTTCTAAATGATCACTTCTTCTATAAGTCAGTTTATAGTCTTTCGTCCCTTGCAGATATCGAAGTACCTTCTTAGCTGCTTTCCAGTGATCTAGGCCAGGATTAGTCTGATAACGGCCTAGCATTCCAGCAATATAAGCGATATCTGGGCGAGTACAGACTTGAGCATACATCAGGCTCCCGACTACTGACGCATAAGGTACCTGGCTCATTTGCTCCTTCTCAACCTCTGTTGTCGGACACTGGAATGAACCGAAAACATCTCCCTTAACTACTGGAGCGACGGAGGGTTTGCACTGTTGCATGTTGTAACGTGTAAGGACACGATCTATGTAAGCCTTTTGGGACAATCCTAAGATCCCTTTGTGTCTATCTCGGTGAATTTCGATGCCAATGACATAAGAAGCATCTCCAAGATCCTTCATGTCGAAGTTATGCGAGAGTAACCGTTTCGACTCATGCAACATGTCTAAACTATTACTTGCCAATAGAATATCATCTACATAAAGGACAAGTATAGTAAAGTTGCTCCCACTCATCTTGAGGTAGGTGCATTGATCCACTTGATTCTTCATAAAACCTTGTTTCTTCATGACTTCATCAAACTTGAGGTACCACTGACGTGATGCTTGTTTTAACCCATAAATGGATTTCTTCAACTTACAGACTAGATGCTCCTGACCTTCAGGTTTAAAGCCTTCAGGTTGTTTCATGTAAACATCTTCGTCCAAGTCTCCGTTAAGGAAAGCGGTTTTAACGTCCATCTGATGTAACTCCAAATCAAAATGAGCTACTAGGGCCATGACGATCCTTAATGAATCTTTACGAGAGACAGGTGAAAACGTCTCTTGATAATCAATTCCCTCTTTCTGAGTGTAGCCCTTTGCAACCAATCTCGCTTTGTAGCGTTCAACGTTCCCATTCGGATCCAGTTTTGTTTTGAACACCCATTTACATCCTACGGGTTTGACTCCGTTGGGTAATTCTACCAAATCCCAAACGTCATTTTTCTTCATGGATTCAAGCTCTTCAATCATTGCTTTATTCCATTCAGAAGATTGATCACTGCTAATGGCTTCATTGTAAGAGATAGGATCATTGAGCTTTCCGGGATCCATTTCAGTCAGGTAGGTAACATAATCATCCCAATTAGTAGGCCTTCTTTGCCTAGATGACCTCCTGAGTGGATTATTGGGTTCAGCGTTGTCTTGGTTTTGAGCGTTTGATGTGCCTTCGTCATGAGGTATAATGGGTTCTGATTGTAGAGGTGAATTTGCAGTTGGTGCAGTAGCTTCAGGTACAGTAGTTGCATTGGGTACAAGAGGAGTAATCGGAGTAATGGTAAGCGATGAGTCTCCCCCCCCCCCCCGCGTCTTGTACTTCTTGCAATTCTTCGTAAGGGTTGGTACTGCTCCCACTGACCTTGAAATCCTCCAGGAACGCAGCACGCTTGGTTTCAACAATACGGGTGACATGGGAAGGACAATAGAAACGATAACCCTTTGAGTTATCAGGATACCCGATAAAGAAGCAGGTAACTGTTTTAGGGTCAAGTTTCCTTAGGAAAGGATTATAAAGTCTTGCTTCAGCAATGCAGCCCCATACTTTCATATATTTAAGACTCGGTTTCCTTCCTGTCCAAAGTTCATAAGGAGTTTTAGGGACAGACTTAGAAGGAACTCTATAGAGTATATAAACAACTGCTTTTAACGCTTCAGTCCAGAGAAATAATGGTAAGTTAGTGTTGGCTAACATAGTGCGCACCATGTTCATAATGGTACGGTTTCTTCTTTCAGCGACACCGTTCTGCTGAGGTGTACCAGGCATGGTGTATTGGTTCACAATCCCCTGGCCCTTACAAAACTCATAAAATGGACCAGGAGCTTGTCCCACATCAGTATGTCTTCCATAATATTCACCGCCTCTATCTGATCTCACAATTTTAATCTGACGATCTAATTGTTTTTCAACTTCAGCCTTATAATCTTTAAAAGTTGTAAGAGATTCATATTTCTCCTTAATTTGATACAAGTACATGTAACGAGAATAATCATCAATGAAAGTGATAAATGAAGTATGTCCTGTTATGCCAGCGATTTGATAGGGACCACTAATGTCAGTGTGAATGAGTTCTAATAAATTAGAACTCCTAGTGGCACCTTTCTTATTCGCTAATGTCATTTTACCTTTAAGACATTTGACACATGTTCCAAAATCAGAGAAATCAAGAGGAGGTAAGACTTCATCCTTTATGAGACGATTTAATCGTTCTTTTGAAATGTGGCCTAAACGCTGATGCCACAACATGGATGAAGTCTCTAAGTCTCGTTTCTCTTTCATCTTTCTGAGTGATTCATTAATGTTATATGACAACAAAGATTTGGAAAAGCCATCATCTAGTTCTAATCTATAGAGACCACCATCCAGAATACCAGTACCATAAAGAATAGAATCATAGAGGATAGAGAGTCTGCGATGACCATGGGAAACAATAAAACCGTCCATGTCTAACTTTGGTCCTGATACAAGGTTCCGAGTTACCTCAGGAACATATAAGGTATCATAAAGTTTAATACATAAACCAGTTTTCATAACTAATTGTAATGTTCCAATGGCCTTCACTTCTAATTCTCGATCATCCCCAACCTTAAGCGTTCTTTGGTTTCTTTCCAGCTTCCGGATTGAAAGGAATCCCTGAGTTGAATTGGTAACATGAACCATAGAACCAGAATCAAACCACCAAGAATTAGCAGGAACACTTAAATTATATGACTCAAGTATCATAAAATAATCGTTACCTTTCTTAGCCAGCCACTCCTTAAAGCCAGGGCATTCCTTCTGCATGTGTCCTGTCTTTTTACAGAACTTGCAGCGGATTCTGCCTAAGGAGTTCTTAGAGCTGGAGGGTGCACTTGTATTAGGATTAGGCCTTTGGACTTTTGAAGCATCCTTCCTCTGATGATTGTTCTTCCTTTTCTTATAGTTGGAGGTGGTGAAGTTAGCAACATCGGTAGTGCGATCCATCCTCATACGCTCTTCCTCCTGTACGCACATAGCGACCAGTTCACTCATTGTCCATTTGTCCTTCTGAGTGTTGTAATTGATCTTGAATGCTTCAAAGGACGAAGGAAGCGAAGTAATGATGAAATGAACGAGGAAACCATCACTGATTTCCATTTCCAGCCCCTTCAGCTTATTGGCCATGTCATTCATCATCATGATGTGCTCGCGAATGCCGCTTCTCCCATCATACTTAGTTGTCACCAGCTTGAGAATAAGAGTACTAGCGTGTGCTTTAGACATCCCTTTGAACTGCGCCTCCACATGTTCCAAGTAGGTTTTAGCATCTTCAGAATCAGGAATAGCTACCCTGATTGCATTGCTGATGGACTGCTTCATAAACATGAGAGACATGCGATTACACCTAGTCCATTTTTCATGAACTATCTGCTCAGCAGCAGTACTTGTAGCAGTAAGGTCCGCTGGCTTATTCTCTCTTAGAGCATAATCGAAGTCCAGCAATCCAAGTGTAAGCATGAGGGCATCCTTCCATGCAGCAAAGTTATCACCAGTCAAAGGTGGAATCCCCTGATTTGGTGCTGATAGTGGAAATAAGATGAGCAAGTTATGATACTTAGGAAGAAGTTCTAATGTGATCTAAGGGCATGTTAAACTAAGGCAGGCATAAATAATGACCATTTTACATTATGAAGTTGTGATATTGTCTATTACTAACATCAAAATAATAGACTTAGTTAAAATTCTACTTAAACGAAGACAAATCAGCTTTGGCCAGAAGTGTAATCATTTAAGCATATGTGCAAAGTGGTTGTAACAAATCAGCTTTGGGCAGAAATTGAGACAGTCACTTTAGTTATGCACTTGTTGAGTATGCCATCTATGAAGGAATTAAATCAGCTTTGGCCAGATATTAAGACATTCATGTTTATGATGCACACTCAACATAGCTTTCGTAATACTTGAATGATAAGTAGATGTATCAAGTCAGCTTTGGCCAGAAATGACACATCAAAAGCTCATTCAAGTTAAGCCATTTTGGTTTTGTAAAACATTATCTGATTCTGATTAATTAACTAAGTAATTACAAAACCAATTATTTAATAGCAAACCACCCGTTAGCGCGGATCGAACTATGTCTTGGATTCATCCGAAATTTTAGTTCACATTAACTGCCAAATTTTATGAACACTCATGATTTCGGATGAATCATGTCTTGGATTCATCCGAAATGAATAATTTCGAATCATTTCGGATTATCCGAAATGGATGATTTCGAATCATTTCGGATTATCCGAAATGGATGATTTCGAATGATTTCGGATGTGTCCAAGACGTGTAAGTCGAGTCATTTCGGTTGATTTCGGATGATTTCAGATGGTGATGCTTAGTCCAAGATTCATCCGAAATAGTCAGTTCTTGATGATCCGTGATGCATTTCGGATGATTTCGGATGGTAATGCTTAGTCCGAGATTCATCCGAAATGGTCAGTCCTTTTGATCATCCGTGATGCTTAGTCCGAAATGGTCATTTGCTGATCCGTAATGGGCAAACAATGTTCATCCGAAATGATCAGACAGTTGATGATCCGTAATGGGCGAATGATGTTCATCCGGAATGATCATCCGTAATGATCATCCGAAATGTGTTCTGCAAGCTGTTACAGCTGTTAATCCGAAAACATAACTGAAAATTCGAAAATTAAGAATTGTGATAGAGTTTCCTATTTTAACATTGATCTAATTTTATCAGAAAATTTCGAAAATCATAATATGTTTATCCTATTAACAGATTTCGAAAAAACTTATTAGATAAAATTAGATCAAAATTAGGAAAACATTCCACAATTCAAAACACATTCCAAAACATAAAGGAAATTTCGAATTTTGACTAAGAACATGATGAACCCTAAATAAAAAATAACCTCAATCCTATATCTGAAATCTGGAAATAATTACACATTTAAACATGTTTCTCAAACTGATGATTTCGGAACAGTTATAACGAATCAATATATGATCCGAGATGAATTAAACAGATCCGAGATGGCATCTCGGATGATAAAACCGAATTTTATTATGGTTTTCAAATCCTGTTTTCCAGTTTTATTCCAGATTTATGGATACAAAACAGAACTGACTAATCAACATATGCTCTGATACCACATGTTGGTTCAGTTCTGTTTATACATGAGGGAAAACATTAAAACATACCTGTTACAGCAGACAGTGCAGTGGAGAATCCAGTCAGGGATGATCCTATCGTGTTCGACATATGTGTCAGTGTGATCTGGTTCCTCCTTAGGGTGCTGACTGATGATGGTAACTAAGAAAACCGATAAGGGAATCGGTTATGGGAGAGGGAGGTCGATTGTGATGATGCTGTTATGATTAGGTTATGTAACTGTGTAACCTTTTGACCTCTACATAATTCCCCTTATATAAGCACCCAGGAGGAAACCTAATTAGTTAATAAGGGTAATATGGTCCATCAACAATTACCAACTAATTATTTAATAGGTTATTATATATTTTGATCTATATTATGTAAATGATTATAATGGCTATAGATTAAATATTAAACATAATATATATTTAATCTTACAAATCCTTCCTATGAGTATCATCAATAACATTGATCAGTGGCAGTGGCAATTGATTAATGGCAGTGACAACTGTGCATCAACAACAAATTTCATCAGTGGCAACTTACCAAATACTGGCAACTTAGATCAGCTGCTATTGAGCGAGCGATCAGTTGGTACTTCCCCATTGATGTATATGTATATGTATAACTATAACTATAACTACTCAACTCGGTTAAGTTATGAGAGCTCGAGCTCAAGCTTGGCTCGGTTTGGTTCGAGATTTGTTTTCAATGCTCAAGCTCGGCTTGTTTATTTTTAGGATCGGTCTCGGATCGTAAACAAGTTTAAATAAGCTCGGTTCGGCTCGTTTACTATACAACTTTAGCTAAGGGGTAAATGTTATATTAAATATTAATAACAACTAAATAACACGATAGCTCAATAAGGCTTGACGAGCCTGACGAACTTCACATGTTAGGCTTGAACTCGGGGTTGATAAATAAACGAGTTTTATTTTAGGCTCAAGCTCGGCTCGCCAAATGATCCATCGAGTCACAAACATAATCGCCTCAATAACTTTCTTCTTCTCCTTTGACAACGCATAAGAATCCAACCAATAAATCAATTCAGTTAACATTTCAGAAAAACTGTAAAGAACGTCTCTTTCTTAAAAGAGTTAATTATTGTTTTCGTCCCCGTGGTTTGTCAAAAATCACTATTTCGGTCAATTAGTTTAAAAATTGCGATTTAAGTGGCCTGTGGTTTCACTTTCGTAACCATTTCAGTCCCTGTGGTTTCACTTTTGTAACCATTTCAATCCATTTATTCTGTAAGTACATGGACTGAAATGGTTACGAGGTGGACTGAAATGGTTACGAAAGTGAAACCACAGGGACTGAAATCGCAATTTTTAAACTAGTGGACTGAAATAGTGATTTTTGACAAATCATAGGGACGAAAACAGTAATTAACTCTTCATAAAAAATACTAACATACAACCAGGGCCGGTCCTGAAGATTCAAGTACCCTGTACCAGCCGAAAAAAAGGCCCTTAGGCCCAAACGAATTATATAAAATATTTTTTAAATGACGATTAACGTTATAGCAATAAACATAGCAAAATCATGAGAATTTCTTTTTTTTTTTTTCGGAAATATTTTATTTCCAAAAACTTTAAATCAACTGTGCAAAAGATTTATCAAAATTTCATATAGTTTTATTTAAGAAAGTATAGCTTCCTAATAATTTACTAGTTACATTTAATTCTTTCAATTAAATTTTGTTTACTAAAAATATTATATAGGTATTAGTTACGAAATCAGAATTTTACAAAATTAATTTACCATATTAAACAAACATTTCGAAAATCCATGTAACAATAAGTTTTGTTTACTAAAAGTAATATATATTTACAGAATTTTACAAAATTAATTCACCATGTATTAATTTTACAGAATTTTGCTTAGCAAAGTTGTAGATTGATAAAAGAACAATAAACGTGATAGAATAAAAATAAAAATATCGGGAATCGAACCAGGGCCTCAAGATTAAGAAACCAGCGCCTCAGCCACCATGCCAAACATTATTTTTTGAATGTAACACAGCTCGAAATTTTTCTATAGAGTTAATTACACAAATGGGTCCTGTGGTTTGTACCTAGTTTCGCCTTTGGGTACTAACTTTTTTTTTTAACAGGTTTAGGTCTCATGGTTTCAATTTTGTAACACCTTTGGGTACTAACACCAAAATTTGTTAATTAATGACCAAAATACCCTTGCATTTTTTTTAAGTTTATGAATGTAACACATTTGGGTACTAACACCTAATTTTATTTAAGTTTAAATTAATTTTACTAAATCTATTTATTTTTTTATTTTTATCTTTTTATTATATCTCTTAATTAACATAAAATCTATTTATTTTTTTATTTTCATATTTTTATTAAATTTCTTAGCTAACATAAAATCTACTTGTTACACTAGTATTTTTTTAAATAGATTTTTTAAATAAAATCTACTTGTTACACTAGTATTTTTTTAAATAGATTTTTTAAATAAAATCTCTTTATTTTTTATTTAAGCCTTTTCTTAACTTGTTTTTTGTTCATTTACATTTTACTATTTTAGAAATATATTTAATTTACATAAAACTATATAGCTGGGTATTTTAGATAAAACTATATAGCTAGGTATTGTAGATAAAACTACAAAAAATTAAGCCTTTTTTAAACTCGTTTTTTTTTGTAAAAAAATATATTTAATTTACATAAAATTATATAGCTAGTAGATTTTACTGGTGTAACTAGCAGATTTTATGTAAATTAAATATCTTTCTAAAATAGTAAAATATAAATGAACAAAAAACGAGTTAAAAAAAGGCTTAAATTTTTTTACATGAAAGATATTTATTATTATCAATCATATCTATCCAAAATTGAAAACGAGTAAGGTTTACATTATTTCAAACGAGTAGGAAATTTAATTTACATAAAACTATATAGCTAGTAGATTTTATTTAAAAAAATACTAGTGTAACAAGTAGATTTTATGTTAAATAAGAAATTTAATAAAAATATGAAAATAAAAAAAATAAATAGATTTTATGTTAATTAAGAGATATAATAAAAAGATGAAAATAAAAAAATAAATAAATTTAGTAAAATTGATTTAAACTTAAATAAAATTAGGTGTTAGTACCCAAATGTGTTACATTCATAAACTTAAAAAAAATGCAAGGGTATTTTGGTCATTAATTAACAAATTTTGGTGTTAGTACCCAAAGGTGTTACAAAATTGAAACCATGAGACCTAAACCTGTTAAAAAAAAAGTTAGTACCCAAAGGCGAAACTAGGTACAAACCACAGGACCCATTTGTGTAATTAACTCTTTTATATATAAAAGATAGCTTTTTTTTTTTTAATTTAGTGCCCTCGAGAAAAACGGGCCTCGGCCGAGAGTGCGGCTCGCCCACCCTTAGGGCCGGCCCTGCATACAACATGATCAATTCATTTCACAGAAAAGAACGTCTTGTTCTTGAGGAACACTTTATGTCTTATCTGATTATAGATTGTATGGGTACTTTCATCCGAAAACAAGATTACTTGATTTAGAAAGTTATCTGAAATACAATTTTGAACTTATAAGATGTTCCTAATTCTTACTATCTAATTACGTGTGCGAGATATGTTTTACAAACTCTTTTACTATGATTCTCAATCATCCATCAACATTTCGTATTGTTGTGATGAAGAAGGCGACACAACCGCTAATATAGTGAAAGTCTTGATCAGCTTTTCGGGCAAGCGATCTCTTATCTACGAGGTTCGAAGGCTATCTTCCAAGAATGTGGTGGTGGTGGTGTTAATAGATTTTGCAAAAGATGATTTTGACAAATTGTTTTTATTAGCTCCTATTTGTGGTGCACAATTTCTTTCTTGGACTATTTGTACACACAAATTCTAAAAATATGAAGGAGGCTAGTGGGCTGATGGATTTTATTATGTTAATGCCTCTAGTTCTCCAAAGCCCACATGGTGTTTTTTTTCTTACTTTTCCAATCCAGTCTTACAATGGGTGGGCTATAGCCCATGTATGATCATTTAGTCTAGAATCTAGATGACCAAAACATAAAGAAGGTTGAACAAAGTCACAAACCTAAGAAAAGTAGTGGCGGATCTAGAAAATCCTTACAGTAGCAACGTTTAAAAAAAGGGGTAACGAAATCGAAAAAAGGTCAATTCTTTCCAAAATTTACACTACCGCCAGAGCGTCGCTACCCCTATTTACAAGCTATATCCGCCCCTGAACAAAAGTACAATTTATGTAAAAAATAACTAACCTAGGACAGGATTGTATAGTATCACACAAATATATACATAACAATATTAAGGTCACATGGAATATAAATAATTACGATACAATAGGAAATAATATACAGGTTCATCTAATCACATACATGAGTTGTTTTAGTTAACCTTTTTTTTTTTTCCTTTAGGCGGTATTCATCACTTGTTTTAGATTCTCCAAACTCCAATCCCTTCTCACCCCCCTACTTCTCATCAACATAGGCTTACAACCATCATCCTTACGTTTAAAGCTCCGATCTTTTAACTTTTCTAATGGCCCATGAACCAATTTTGGGGGCCGTTTAGTCTCCTCACCCATGATCGGCCTAGGGTGAGACCCTTGTTCAGCCCCACATCCGTCTGTAAAATCGCTAATAGAAATTGTTCTTGGCATGCTATGACAACCCGGACATATTAGTTTCATGGTTATGAGGTTTCATGAATGACGTGATACGAATTCTTTTAGGGTGTTTTGATGGTATGAGATGAGAATGTATATGGGAATGAAGGAGAGAAAAGATGTACTATTATGTACATTTTTTTGTTTATATATTGTTGGTGGGACTAGATTATATGGATATATATAAAAAAATTGTGAGAGGTGATTTCCCAACTCTATGAATCCACAACAATATTTCTAAATAAGGGTTCACTTATTTCCATTAGAATTTTGTTTTACATACGTAAACCATGCTGCTCCACATGTAATTTGAGCAACTATACTTTTTTTTATGGTTGTATTGACAAAGTGTTTATTCTTAGGAACATGTGTTATGTTTAGGTTTATTATATGCATAATAAGGGGTTGTTTGGCAACATCTGAATGGTTAAGTGCTAAACTAGTAAGAGGTCTGAACCATTAAGTGCTGAATCAGTAAGAGGGCTGACCCATTAAGAGCATGTATAATGTTTAACCGTTCAGAGGCAAACGTATGACCAATTCAGATTAGTGGTCTTAACCATTCAGACTCTGTATAAATCTTAACCATTCAGAGGCAAATGTCTGAACCATTCAGACATCTGCTCATTAAACAAACAATCTGAACCATTAAGTGTTGAACTAGTAAGAGGTCTGAACCATTAAGAGCCTCATTAAGAGGTAAACAAACAGCCCCTAAAGAAATAATATATTGTAGAATAATAAACAAAGTAATTAATTTGACTTTTTTATAGTCTTTGTGTTGCATAAACTCGAGAAGAAAAAAAAAACTTTCCAAATTAGAAAACATCATAAAGTATCTCACCTCATTAAATAATCTTATGTATCATGTAAACAATATAAAACTATAGAAATATATGACAGATTTCTATTTTATATAATTCAGATGGAACATGTTGGATGTAGAATAATAATAATAAATTTATTGTTTGTATAAATATAATGATATATTGATGGAACCAAAGCGGCCTATTAGCTCAGTTGGTTAGAGCGTCGTGCTAATAACGCGAAGGTCGCAGGTTCGAGACCTGCATGGGCCAATAATAGCTTTTTGAATTTTTTCTTTCATTTTTGTCCCCTAACTTTTGACTTTCTTTCACTTTCTACCCCATACTATTGTTTTCGACTTTTCGTTATTTTCTATTCTCAGATTTCATTGTATATGAAGTAGTTTATTTAGTCCACACTATACTAAATCTTAAACAATTGTAATCCTTTTTTTTTTTCTGAATATTAAACACTTGTATGGTTTTAAAGTAACATTATTCAATCAAACCAACATTTAGAAACTGGATTAGATTGTTTTGTATATATCTATTTTCAATAAATACAAAAGTGTAAAATGGGCCATAAGCTAAGCTAATTCATGGAGGTCATATTTTAGTGGGTTTAATTAATTAAGATAACATGACTGAATGTTGAAGGCTGCTTTAATTTAGTAAATATAGTTGATGGAGTCCAAAATATCTGGAAAGTAAATTTACAAATATACCATCAACTGTAGTTGACGTGTTCTTCAATTATATATATAATAATAATAACTAGAATTTACATCCGTGCTTCACGGCGGGATAACGTTTTTTTAAAGTTGTGCGTATGTCAAAACGTAACTTAAATTTATACCACGTAACTAAAGCTAAACACATAAAACTCGATTACAAAAGTATGTAGAAAGTTAAAGGGTTGTCAGTGTCAATGCCGAAAGTTGAGAAAACACAAAAAAAAAAAAATTATGTCGAAATGTAAATCAACTTAAGTTTATATCCACACGTAAATAAAAATAAAGACGTAAAACTCGATTAAAAAGTATTTTGAAAGTTAAGGGGTTGTAAGAGTCAATGTTGAAAATTAAATCTTAAAAGTAAAAAAAAAAACAAAAAAAAAACAAAAAATTATGTCGAAACGTAAATCATCTTAAGTTTATATCGACACGTAAATAAAAATAAAGACGTAAAACTCGGTTAAAAGTATTTATAAAGTTAAGGGGCCGTAAAAGTCAATACTGAAAGTTAAAGGTTAAAAGTAAAAAGAAAGAAAACAAAAAAAAGACAAAAAAAAGGAAAAGGAAAGTTACTGTATCACTGTAGCAGTGCTACAGTGAAAACCAAGTTGTTCTTTAATATATATATATATATATATATAATTAGTATTAAGTTCTCCGCATTGCGACGGGGGCGTAAAACCGTGATAAATAACACCAATGCCATACTACAGCCAACGACCACCAACATTGAAGTTGCGGCGTCTTAGTGTTGAGAAATTAGATCGACATATAAAACAGAGAAAATAATAACTAACTCGACTTAGGACTTGCGCGTTGTGACGAACTTGTTAAACGAGAAAAAAATAGACGACGTAAATACACTGAACCACACACGTACGTTGCGCCATGTTAACTCGCAAAATTTAGAACGAAGCGTATGACAAAACGTAAAATCGTTGAACCACACACATGGTGCCGTGTTGTCTTGTAAAATTTAGAACTAAACGTAAAACAAAAATTTTTGCAAAATATGAAAAATATAGGGGATCAAAGTTGAAAGTAAAAAAGTTGTTATGTTAAATTGAAAAAAATAAAAACTTTTGGGTTAAAGCTACAAAATCAAGTAGTTTGGGTTTAAAATGAAATATCAATTTTTTTTTTTTTGAAAACCCACCAAACATGGGGTACAACACCTCAAACCACCATCTTTTTGCTAATTTATATTATGTAAATAATTTAAACGTAACGTCTTTATATCCTTATAACTAATACGTGCTATTTGAATTTTCAATTCTTATACATTCTTTTCTCATACAAGGATAGTTGATTTAGATTTCTACCAGAATATGTGAGGTTAGAGGCACTTTACATGCTCCAATTAAGATTGTACAATTGTTCATGTAGAAATCTAAATCAACTATCCTTGTACGAGAAAAGAATGTATAACAATTGAAAATTCAAATAGCACGTATTAGTTGTAAGGATATAGACAACCAAACTTCATACAT
Organism: Helianthus tuberosus; assembly: GCA_030545235.1. Taxonomy (NCBI): domain Eukaryota; kingdom Viridiplantae; phylum Streptophyta; class Magnoliopsida; order Asterales; family Asteraceae; genus Helianthus; species Helianthus tuberosus. The sequence continues at coordinate 175,866,027 of CM060420.1, forward strand.
ACGCGGTCCGTAAAAAAGCGAGGTATTTTTTTTGTGAGAGCAGAGGAAAGAAAGAGGATGAGGTATATGTACGATCTGTAGGCTTTTTCTGCATTCTGACGCGAAGGAGCTTCCCATGCTCGTAGGCCCATCCTGACTTCCAAGTTCCGATAATCTAACATGGATGGCCATATCAAACAATAGAAGTAGTAGCAGCAACAACAACAATAATAGTAGTAGCAGTAAGAATAATAATATCCATGACTTAGTGGTCTAGTGTTATGGTGTCCCGTGTCCCCTCTTAGACAATCCGTAGTGGTCTCATGGTTGGGTGGACCACGTGCCAACCACCGTCCCCCGTCGGCTTATCTCATGGTTCTGGTCACGAGAGAGAGAGAGAGAGAGAAAGAGAGAGAGAGAATGTGTATAGAAAATGGGTATTGGTTGGACTTGAAGGGGTATGGTCCTAAAAAGCCGTGCAAACCATACTCCTTATACGTTAATCAAACTAATCTACAGACCAGGCGCGGGCCGCTTAGACAAAACCTAATCCGCGCGCGAGGTTCAAACAGGATTGAAGACCAGATTCAGCACTTAGCATCCTGAATGAAGGCCCTCAGTCCCTAAACCTTGCGCCGGCTGGTTGGACACACACCAAAGGCCGCGCAACGGTGGCGGCGCAGGTTCATTCTAGGAAGCATGAAAGGCACGAGTGGCAGAAGAGCAAACCAATCAGCGTGCACCAAGTTTTGCACAACCAATTCCCACGATGAACAATCATGTACTATTTCACTGCTCCATTATCTCTACTCACAGCGAAAGACAGACGCAACAAGCGTGACCGACAACTTTCCCGCACCTGGGCGACAGGTAAGCCTAAAACTCAATCTACTTTCGAGCACTCCTAACAAGTCTAGTACTCCTACCACGCTTGCACGCGGAGCAGCACTAGACTGGGGGACTTGATGGGGTACGGTACTAAACCCGACCCGAGCGGTCAGACTTCCCGTTACGTATTGCTTTTATATTAATTATTTATTATTGTTGCTACTAACCCAACCGCGAGGCCCAACACGATGTAGTTTACCCTCATGTAGCTGGAAACAGGAGAATCTTCTCCTACCGGCAATCTCTACAGCCCCACTTTCTTCTCTTCTCCATTGCAGATCTAGGTTCAAGAGGAAGAACAAGATGTGATTCTTCACCCTCATGTAGAACGCGGTCCAATCATCCTGGCGGTGAACCTGTGTTTCTTCATTGGCGCCCACCGATTCAACATCTAGATCCAAGAATCACGACTTGCCTCTCCTCCTCGGATCTCAGATCTGTTTTTTGTTTGAATTTACACATGGTTCTTGAGCAAAAACTCAACATGGATGGTGTTCTCTTAAGTTTTATGTGGGTTTTTCTAGGTCTAAAGCTTTAGATCTGTTTTATTCGGAGCTCAAGAGGATATTGGTGGAAAAACATTTTCAAGATCTGAGTCCTTTCAGAATTGATATACGAGTTCTGGGTCACAACCTTCATAACTAGTTCACCCTGTTTTGAGCACTACACGAAGATCCAAAACTCTCCAAATCCGGTACGTGAGATCAACCATAATTTACCAACGAATCTGATAGTTTTTATCAGCAAAACAATATACATAATTCAAAAAATCTTGAAGTTTGCAACAGAGATTAAAAATTAGTATTGATATAATTATTTTATTACAAACAAAAGTCTGATCTTATCTTAAAGGTATAGCAATTTTGTCATTTAGCCTGGAAACATGACATATTATGTGTATGGCCGACCAATTTTGTCGCTTTGCCTGAAAACATGTCTTACACTACAAGGTGGCCCACACATGTGAATTATATTATAATAGTTTCTTTCATGGTTCATTTTGAACAACTCATGAAATCTTCACATGATTCTGGCTCGTGGTTCCAAATCTACCTTGCGAACACCTTAATTCATATATAGGTGAAGTTTCAAATCTATTGTTCTGTCACGAATTGCGGCCACCCGCGCACATCAGGTAGTTACTCTGTTAACCGCGCATGCCGGGCACCCACTTCGCCACCAGCGCGTGACAACCTCCACCACGCGCGACACAAAGACGCCACCGCCATACGCGCTTTGCACCTCGCGCACGGTGAACAAGCTTCGCCACCTCGCGTGCGCCGGACATGCTCTGCTGGAGGATGACATCCGCGCAGCGTAGCATAGCGCAGGACAGTTCAACGGGTGATACCCCTACCCCGCGCGAGTTACACAAGTGTGTGACAGAATTTATATATTCATACTTCTCAATTCTACATCATGGATCCATCAGAAAAAGACAAACAACTGTTTTTATCCAATGATTTCAAATCACAAAATACTCAAGTTGTACCTTATGCATGCTCATATGTACATTTCCATTAAACATAGAACAGACTCATACCAGATCATATATTGTGCATAGTATCACTCATCATCATTCCTATTATCAACAGCAACATTAAGACTTTCATCATCATCATCATCACTATCTTCTTTTATTCGCTTATTGGGTCTAATATCAATCACATGAATATATAATATCAAGTTCTAACATCAAACACACGATTATATAATATCAAGCCGGTCTAGTGTTATGTTGAAACGGATTCATCAGCATCATCGATTTAGAACTACAAACAAAAGAAATCATGCCTTGACTCTAATCTTTCAACCGTGCATGACCAGGTTGTACCCTGAGCATGCATGGTTGTACACTTTCAAGAAGGCCCAGATAACAGGCCGTAAATAGATTCACCATTTTTAAGCATGTATTTCATTATCATGCACAAAGTTTTAAACTTCTTGAAACATTCACATGAACATCATCATCTTTATTATTTATCAATCATTCAAGTGTGCATAAAGGGGTTGTACTATGAGCATAATCAGTTGTACATTTAAGATACCCAGCATCATTTCGAGTAGCATAAAAGAGGCCATTGTCGTCATTTAAAGCTCGAAAAGTTTATCAAAATCGTCACTTTCACATCACAAACACATTTAAACGTCAAACAGAGGCTTATTATTATCACTACGAGCATGTATGGCGGTAAGTTTTCAAGAAGCCAACAATGAAAACATCAACATGAGTCGCTTCTGTTCATATCATTCAAGTTTAGCACACAAACGAAGATGGCATTCTAACCTGAATTTGTTGCCGTTACCCCGCGCGAGTAACTTGCCAGACGTTACCCCGCGCGAGTAACCTGCCAGACGTTACCCCCGCGCGAGTAACTCCGCCACACGAGTACGTTGCCTGCTAGCCACACTACGCCGCGCGAGTAACTCACCGCAAGAGCACACTGCGCAAAGAATCTCTGCTGCGAGAGTATACCGCCTGCTAGCCACACTACGCCGCGCGAGTAACTCACGCAAGAGCACACCCCGTAAGAAACTCTGCTGCGAGAGTATACCGCCTGCTAGCAACACTACGCTGCGCGAGTACATCGTATACCAAGCCCGATCGCGCGCAAGTAACTCAGCCATGCGAGTACACCGCCCGCCATTCTCGCTATGCCGCGCGAGTGGCTTATGGGTGTCTACTTGTTGACCTAAAACATTTGCTTCTATACCTAAATGAATTCGGACCTGTGTTTTTTATAACAAAATGTTTTTAGAAGACCTCATGAAATCTTCATGTGTTATGGGTTCCAAATCTAGCTTGGAAATACATTGATTCAGATATAGAGGGAGGTTTAAAACATATCGTTCTGTCACAACAACTTTTCCATTTTCTTCCATAACTTGAAAGTTTTCACAAAATGACCCTTACAATATTATAAACTTACATAATGTGAACACCTCCTAGCATGCACTAGCAGTTGGTGCTATCACTTATTTGAATGTTACAAAGAAACATTTTTAACCCTCCCAAGTGTGGTGGGCACTTTAGTCACTGGCAAACTTAAAAAAAAAAATAAAAAATAAAAAAAAATCATGATTTGGTGTGCTTGACAGCGGATTGCAATTATTCATGTTTAATCTAAAACTTTTTGAGTTTTCATATGACAAGGGTCAAATATATCGTTTGTGATGTCATATCTCGAGGATTTGTACAATACATTTTTAATTTCCAATGTGTTTTGGCAAAACGAATTGCTAAACTATAACCATGTGCATCCATGTGCATATTCATGCACTTATGAGGTCTTCATCCATTAGCCTATCATTTATCCTCTCTGTTAAATATAAAGAAATGACAAACATTATACGATTGCATAGCCTTTACAACTGTAAACGGCTAATAGAGCTATCATTTTCATTAAAAAAGGAAATTATTGTTTTATCCCTCAAAACGCAAGCATTTTCCGCCCTTGCCAGACCCGCTATGTCGCGCGGACAACGTTCGCCCCCTTTTGGACCAGCTCCGCAGCTGCGAGTAACCCCCGTTGCGCCAGCAAAATCCGCCGCGCGATCATCTCTGTTGTGTTAGCATAATCCGCCGCGAGTCATCTCTATAGCACAACCTTGTTATTATCATATTTAGTTAAGGCAGTAGATGATATATAAAGTTTTACAAACTTTATAAATAAACATCTCACAATACATGCCTATCTACATACATATGGTTATTTCATAGTGGTTCGACATATATTACGTGTAAGCATTACAAATAATTAAGCCCACTGCAATATAATTATGGACATCCCCATTTTAGTGCAATGCAACTAACAGTTATGTGACAGCAGTAGACAATCACACTAGCATGCATGGTGTAACACCATTTCGAGGTTCAAAAGTGCTTTCAGAATATTGCGAAGTACGGATGCACAAAACAAACACCTCCTAAGGATGAAGTTTCGGTATAACACTTTCCACATATCACTCTTTATTACAATTTACCATGTCAACTTATTTGCAGGTTAGGCGATACATTCAATCGGTGAAACGCAACGAGCGATCCTCACGCACACCGATGAAAGCCTAAAAAGCGCCTCCACATACGAGCACGTAAGTCGCCACGCGCGCATGCTCTTTTACATACGAGCACGTAAGTCGCCAAACGCGCATGCTCCTTTACTTATGAGCACGTAAGTCGCCGGCTGGCGCATGCTCTTTTACATACAAGCACGTAAGTCGCCAAACGCGCATGCTCCTTTACTTATGAGCACGTAAGTCGCCGGCTGGCGCATGCTCTTTTACATACAAGCACGTAAGTCGCCGGCTGGCGCATGCTCCTTTACTTATGAGCACGTAAGTCGCCGGCTGGCGCATGCTCTTTTACATACAAGCACGTAAGTCGCCGGCTGGCGCATGCTCTTTTACATACAAGCACGTAAGTCGCCGGCTGGCGCATGCTCCTTTACTTACGAGCACGTAAGTCGCCGGCGCATGCTCTTTTACATACGAGCACGTAAGTCGCCACGCGCGCATGCTCCTTTACATACGAGCACGTAAGTCGCCAAGCGCGCACGCTCCTTTACTTACGAGTGAACACACATGCGCTAGCAGTCGCATGCTCCTTTACATACGAGCGTACGTGTCGCCCGTGCGCGCATGCTTAGCCATATATGAAAACGCTTACAAAACGTAAACTGTGCTACAAATGCACGCACCACTTTGGGTATACGCAAAAACGCATTGGCTGAAATAAAGTTTCGCTTACACCTACAATCTTCAACACAAGCCAAATCTCTTGGCGTCATGCCACATTGTTGTTATGTCACACCAGAGGATTAGTGCAGGCTCGGATCTCCAGTTCATCATTCCTGACGCAACTTTATGCCAATTCTCATTCGCGATACCTTTTCAAAGTGGATTAACACGTGCAACTATTGTAGACAACAGTTTACAAAGATTCAAACACTATAAATACATACGCTTCATGGCTTAAGACGCGCGCGCACCTTGCGCTAACCAACAGAAGTCACACCATAGGGTGAATATTTTACAATAGCCACACGACTGTGTGCGCACCGCTAAAGCTGGGCCACACTCACCTGACAGGCGAACCGTCAATGACAACATAATGATCGCCGTATCAGCAGCCAACTCAAGGGTCACCAACAACGACATTTGCACCCTGTCAGAATTTAAATTTCTCGCCTAAAATTACAACGAAACTGCAAGTTGAAGTTAGCAAGGGTCGCGCCGCATGCGTCATCAGCCAATGATCATGCGCGCCAGCTCTCAAAAGCAACAAGTATCAATTAACAAGCATGGTAGCCGCGTCGTAGCAACTGACAAACACTTACACGCGCACCAGCTACCAAGACCTAGCAAATGCTTTAAAGACCAGCACGCCTTTCCTTTTTTCCTTTTTCTGAGTCCAGAGTTCCAACCATTCACTTCGCGCATGGAAGCAACACTGGACTGGGGGGACTTGAAGGGGTATGGTCCTAAAAAGCCGTGCAAACCATACTCCTTATACGTTAATCAAACTAATCTACAGACCAGGCGCGGGCCGCTTAGACAAAACCTAATCCGCGCGCGAGGTTCAAACAGGATTGAAGACCAGATTCAGCACTTAGCATCCTGAATGAAGGCCCTCAGTCCCTAAACCTTGCGCCGGCTGGTTGGACACACACCAAAGGCCGCGCAACGGTGGCGGCGCAGGTTCATTCTAGGAAGCATGAAAGGCACGAGTGGCAGAAGAGCAAACCAATCAGCGTGCACCAAGTTTTGCACAACCAATTCCCACGATGAACAATCATGTACTATTTCACTGCTCCATTATCTCTACTCACAGCGAAAGACAGACGCAACAAGCGTGACCGACAACTTTCCCGCACCTGGGCGACAGGTAAGCCTAAAACTCAATCTACTTTCGAGCACTCCTAACAAGTCTAGTACTCCTACCACGCTTGCACGCGGAGCAGCACTAGACTGGGGGACTTGATGGGGTACGGTACTAAACCCGACCCGAGCGGTCAGACTTCCCGTTACGTATTGCTTTTATATTAATTATTTATTATTGTTGCTACTAACCCAACCGCGAGGCCCAACGCGATGTAGTTTACACTACTTTGGGTCGGGGCTTGTAGAGATAACCCCTAACTGGGCCTGGCCCATTGAGGTTAGGGGAGGCCCATATCCCCCTATATAAAGAGGTCTTCACCTCTTGAATTGGGGGAGCATATGGAGCCGCCACACTTTTTGTAGCTGGAAACAGGAGAATCTTCTCCTACCGGCAATCTCTACAGCCCCACTTTCTTCTCTTCTCCATTGCAGATCTAGGTTCAAGAGGAAGAACAAGATGTGATTCTTCACCCTCATGTAGAACGCGGTCCAATCATCCTGGCGGTGAACCTGTGTTTCTTCAGTTGGTATGATAATTAATGAACTGAGTGAACCACTACACCATTTTACCTAGTGAAATGGCCTTGGTGATGTGGACGACACGTTGAGAAAAATGACATTTCAAATGCGAGGTTGTGGGTTAAGTCTTTGCAAGAGTATGGTAAAGGTGAAATTAAGGTGTTAAATAAATTTACTGTTAAAAAAATAGTAATAGTAATAATAATAATTAAAAAAAAGCCATTGTCGGTTGGACCATCATCATTTCACACCCGTTTTATATCCAAAATCCCCAAATTAGCGGTTCTGTTACGTTATTCACCCTCTTAATATAAAATACCAACATTCAACCAATTCATTTGGAGCCACAACGAATAATCTTCTTCAACCATCATCCCTTTCACTCGTAAGTCAATCACTACTCTCCTCCTCTTCTTTAATTCTGCAAATCATTTCATACTTTCATCAATTAATCTTCATCTTTCAACCCCTTTATCACTCAATCTTGAATTGATATGAACACGTTTTAGAATTTAGATTCTGGGTCTTTGAAATTGGGGATAAAGTTTCAACCTTTAGGGTTTCAACTTTCAACAAAATGGATAATTCAGATTATTCAAGAAACAACCATTTGGGTGTGAACAAGATCGGTAAGACTATTAGAAAAAACCCATTACCCCAATCAAGTTTAGATACTAATAATAGTAATCCTGTAAGGCCTGTATCTCAACCTCAGGTTTACAATATTAACAAGAATGACTTTAGAAACATTGTTCAACAACTTACCGGTTCACCTTCACATCATTCTCAAGAACCGCCGGTTCATGTTAATGTTAACGCCCCTAAGTCGCCCAGCACGAGGCTGCAACGAATTCGCCCGCCCCCGTTATCGCCTTTGAACGTAAACAGACCCCGAATGCCGGTTCAGCTTCCTTTGAATCATAACAATAATAATATGTTAGGTAGATATGATCAATACGGTCAACAACGAGCGGTGGTGCCGCCGTGGTCACACACTGCAGAGTCGCCTACATCGGCCTATATGCGTTACCTTCAACATTCGATCAATGATCCGCGACACCCACAAGGTCAGTCTGCTGGATTGCTTCCGAACCCACGTGTACCGCCTCTTCTACCGTCACCTGGTTCGCAGTTTCTTCTGCCGTCGCCTTCTAGTTACTTGAATTTATCGTCACCTCGATCGCCTTACCCGCTGCTTTCGCCTGGGTATCAACTTCCTCCGCCGTTGTCACCAAACTTCCCGTTTTCGCCTGGAATCTTGGGACCCGGACCGCAGCCCCCGCGTTCTCCTGGCATCAGTTTTCCGTTATCTCCTGGGTTCTTCCCTGCTTTAAGTCCGAGATGGAGGGATTAGATTGATGACTACACGGAAATGCAATGTGGAAATGTAAGGTACATTAACTGTTTATTAGTTACTTGAAAAAGGTTTTTTAATTTCCTACTGTTTTTGTTGTTTATATACTTTAAATGCATGTTTAGAATAGAATTTTGCTCTTTGATAAGATATTACAGTAAAGAATACGATTCATGAACATATCGTAACGTTGCAATTGATTTATGTTTTATAGCAAACTATCTGAGAGAGAATATTTTTACGCTTCATGTATTCCAAGAACAGGCGAATAAGTAAATTCAGTTAACACTAGGGTGTCTGGGGTGTAAACGCAGAGGGGTGCGATGATGCGGGTTTACCGCGCGGGCACACCGCCGCCGACCCCCATCGGTGAGCGGTGAACAATGTCAAACGGGGATTAGTCACCGCCAAGAATGCATGCTTTTTTTGACCGTTGTTCCTCTCCAATGGACCACTCCCTACGAGGGGAGCACCCCTTATGTTTGAGGTAGTGGAGAGGGGAGTTGACATGGTATGCTGTGATTGGTTGTGGTGGAGAGGTTACCACTCCCCATGAGGGGAGCAGTCGGAGCACCCCTTACACCCTTATAAAATCACTTAACCGACCCGTTAATAATCATGTATCTAAACTAAAGCATAGTTGTCAATAGCGAGCGTAGCGATCGCTATAGCGCGCTACGTAGCGTATAGGTCTAGGCTCACTATTGGGGTTGTAGCGATAGATAGCGACACATTTTTTTAAATACAAATAGCAATTAAATATGGCTATAAAATAGCTTGATTTTATGTTTTTGTTCAATATACATGTAAAATAGCATATATACCAGGGGGTGGGAGTTGGCTACAAAGTCTATATTTCCTACAAAGTGTAAAAAGGCATAAAACACCATAATGTCAACCATAAAACATACTCAAAACCCACAAATAATAGAGTAAAGATTACTAAAACACCATATTTGTGGGTTTTATTTTGTGTTTTGGATGGTAAGGCTTTGATTATCGAATGACTAACGTTAGTGTGTTTTATGTTGATTATCATGTTGTGTTTTATGTTCATAGTTCTACGATGGTGTGTTTGAAGTTTTTATGGACTGTGAGGGTTTGAATATGGTGTTTTAGTAATCTTCACGCTGTTATTTGTGGGTTTTGGGTGTGTTTTATGGCTGAAATTGTGGTGTTTTATGACTTTGTACACTTTTTAGGAAAAATGGACTTTGTACACTCCACCCTATACCAGGGTATTTTGATATAATATGCATATATTTTTTAATTTTTTTTAATCTAGTGTATTGCTATTTATAAAGTAGTCGTCCGCTATTTATCGCCATTCGCTATGTAGCACATGGTACTTTATCGCTATTCGCCGCTAACAACTTTGAACTAGAGTAATATTTAAAAACTTATTTTTTCGAGGGAATTCTTACTTTGCAGGTAAACCCGCGCTACACTCAATGATTAAGCGCAGGAGGATGGCTTAAAAGCTTACAAGGTTTGAACTCGGGTTCTCTTTCGGAAAATCTGAAGCACGTACCGAAACTTGTGTTCATAAATCAACTTTTCATAGAAAAAAGTATTGGAAGAAAATATAGAATCAAATAGTTTGTGAATATATGGAAATTGTATCTTCATATATATAATTTTTTTTCCTTTAGTTTAGGAATTGTCATTGATGATGCTTTTGTGTATAATGATAGATAAAGATGTGTTTCAAGAAGTGTTGAACTAAGAATATAGTAGATGTTTAGCAGGACAATATCTTCTTCTTTTGTGTATGATGATATATAAAGATGTGTTTCAGTTTTTGTGATACCAGATGGGGTAAAGCGACGTTCCCATGCGATCATGTTGTGCGACGTCACTGTCACCTCACCCGTGTCGCTACCCCACGCCCACCGTCGTTAAAAAATATTAACTCCTTGTAAGGCTTTATTATGGGCTAACGCCCAATGACAGGTTAACTTTATGGGGGCGTGAGCACCTTCACGCTTGCAAACCAAAAAGATGCACATGTGGAAATTAATTTCACTATCCAATGAAATAATTCCACATCGCACTTTGTTTCTATTTTTTTTAACTTAATTAATTTATATATTATTTTAATAGATGGTGATACTAAAACCATTACACACAAATGTAAAAATAAGTAAAAGCTCATGTCTACGTAACACTCACTTTTTTATGTGACAATAAAAACTAATGAAACCATAACAAATAGCCTAAACAACATCAAAATTTGTCACCTTCTTAGGCTAGAGGGTGTGGGATGGAGCCCCTTGGGGTTATAAAGGACACCTCAGCGCCACCTAGACGCCACGTCAGCCAGGGGGCTTTATATCCCCCCCTTTAATTTGCAGGGTGTGGGATGGAGCCCCGTCATCATTACCTAATTATTTTTTATTTTTACATTTTACTTTTTTAAATTAAATGGCCATTTTATATAACTAGAAAATTAAAAAAAAACATAATTTCATCCTAAAAAAATAAAAAACATCACAAAGTCATTAAAAAAAATAAGAAGGTACTAGAAAAAAAAAACTACATATATTTCGCCCTAATTTGATTCTTGCGAGCCTCCATAATGCGTTGATCCGTCTCCGTTAGATGTGAGAAATCTTTCGCTAGAAAATCCAAGTCTTTCTGAATTAGTTTCTCCATCTTCATTTCTTGGTCCTTTTCCCTGATCGAGATCATTTTGTTGAGACTTGTATGGAACTCGCCCAACTTTGACGGCTCATCCGATGACGTTGAAGTACCCTTTCCTTGTGCCGCTGCCTTACTTTTATCCCGACCCCTTGGTCGAGGCAGCTCCTCTGGTTGTTCGAACTCCTCATCATCGTCGTTAAGATTAATTGTCGTACGAGCATCGGACCCGGATGGTTCCGTTGTGGATGTTGATTTGGACCATTTTGACTGAGGGCGGGTTGGGTCGAACGGTGGCACAAGATGCCACTTGGGAGATTTGCGAAGAAGCTCCCACGCATTTACATGCGTAAAGTGATGACCATGGTACACCCTATAATCGGAGTGGGCTTGGGTCATCACGTCCACATCGCTCGAACCGCTTTTCCTTCGAGTGTTGTTGACGAGATTAGTATGTATGTTGTTAAAGTTGCTAATCTTCGTCCTCATTGCGCCCCATTTTCCCGAAATAGAGTCGGGCCGTCGATATACGCCGCGACCCATGGCGGTGAAAAACTTGTCACGAATACGGGCCCAAAAAACCTTTATGTCTTGGTCGTCACCTATAAAAAAATATATTTACAAAGGTATATGTTTGATTTAAAAAATAAGTTTACAAAACTATATTTTTGTAAAGGTGTGTAAATTTTACCAACAATCTCGTCCTCCGATACGTCGAGCCATGCTTTTGCCAACTCGAACTCTTCCGTAGGCGTCCAATATTCGACCTTTTTGGTAGCACGTTTCTCGGACTCAATCTTCTTTTTATGGTTTCTTTTTTTTTCTAGAAGAGGGTTCGACTTGGGTTTCGGGAACGGATTCGGTCTGGGTTGTGTTTTGGGTTTCGGGTATGGATTGGGTGTGGGGTATGTTTTGAGGAATGTGTTGGGGTATGTTTGAGGGAAAAAACTGGGGTTGAGAATAATACCCAAAAAAACTGGCCATCGGTTGAGTGATGGGATGAGGAGAAGTTGGGGTTGTTGGTGGCATTGGGTAATATCCAACCTCACCCGTACGCGAGTCTCGGCGATATCGGTCCTCTTGCTCGTTGTTTTGCCAGTACGGATGGTTCGGGTCCCATGGGTTTGGGTTGTTGGGAAACATTGTAGAGAGGGGTTTAAAAAAATTAGAGTATTGTATAAAAATTTGAGAGAAAGTGGGTGAAATGAGATGGAAAAATGGAGAAATGGAATGGGTATTTATAAACTTTGAATTTGAAAAACAATTTTTTTTTAAAAACCTGACCGTTCAACGGTCAAAAAGATTAAATGTGCCTCGATCTGTGTGTTGTCCTCTCGTTACCATGTTCACGAAACAACTATAGCGCCCCAAGTTAATTAGGTGGGTGTGGGTGTATAGCGCCCAGGGCGCCATAGATGGTGACCTGGCGAGGGTGGCGCCCCCCACACCCTCCGGCCTTAGGGTGGAGGGTATGATTCAATCACTTTAGGGTGTTTGAGTTATTCTCTAGCCAATAATATCATGTCATGTCAAGTCCTCATTTCACTCTCTATTTTGCACTCAATTAGAGGGTATGGTTCAAACACTTAGAGAGTGGTAAAGAATTTAAAAAAAAACTGTGATTGGTTGAAAGGGGTTGGAACCCACCATTAAACTCAATCAATCAAACTCAAACATTCGGTGAGTATACACCGAAACCCCTCAATCACCGATCACCGAATACGGGCCGGGGTGGTTCACCGATCGGTGAAATCAATCACCGAAGCCACTCAAACACACCATACCGTCCACCCTTATGTTTTTTTTTAACGGCAACAATGATAAATATATATCAAAGAGAGCTAGCGGGAGACTAGCAAAAACCCGATACAACCAAATGGAAAAAAACCAAAATAAAACCCCATCCCCTTACATCTAAGTTTAAGCCTTGAATACACCAATATGGGGACATAATTTCCATATATCCCAATCTACTACAATGTTTTTAGACCTCACTTTAACCCAATTGAAGTTGTTCGACATAATGTCTTCTACCAGTTGATCGGCCGAGGCTTTCTTAGTGGAGAACTTCCACGAGTTGCGATTTTTCCAAATTGACCAGAAAGTTGAATATATAATCAGTTGAGAAGCATTTTTTTCCAGCTTTGAACCTGCCATCTTAGTGCAATAATCCAGGAGCTCATGAACAGAAGAGAAGGATGAAAGATCAGACCCGCACCATTGTGAAAATTTCCTCCACACCGAGTCACCTTCTTATGTGGAACTACACTGGGAGAAGTACCTACCTTGACATCACTTTCATTTTAAAGGCACAGGTTTTGTGTGCTTAGGGCATGTGTAGTCATAACGCCCCTTTGTGGGCGTTATGCGACACGTGGCGCGCCACGTCAGCGTGGGGCGTTATGGGGCGTTATGCATTTTAAGTCCGTAGTCATAAAGCCCCCGTCTAATCATTACTCAATTATTAATTTCCAATTTTTTATAATTATTTTCTAACTTTATAAAATTAAAATTCATTTCATTAAATTAAAAAACATTACACTACAATTAAAAAAAAAATAAAAACATTACACTTAAAAAAAAAAAAAAAAAAAAAAAAAAAAAAAAAAAACGGTTCCACTAAAAAAAAAAAAGTTTGACTAAAAAAATAAAAAAACAACACTTCAAAGATTATATTTTTTTTCGATCCTTTCCTTTTGGGCCAACGCCATCTTCAAAGCTTTTCCGGTAAGGTGGTCGTGCGGTTTCGAGTAGAACTCAAAGTCCCGTTCCCATTGTCTATCCCGCATAATCTCCGTAACTTCGTGGTTCTCCTCCAAACGTTTATTACCGAGTTCGTGTAAATCATGAAGTCGCATGTTTATCTCCGAAAATGCGTTACTCATATCCGTTCCCATAGACATCGACGATGACTCGGGTTTTTTCGCTCGGCTTTTTCTTCCGGGCGGTCTTGGTAACTCCTCCGCCGGGTCGTCATCCGGAATATCCTCGTTCAAGTAGGTGTTTCGAGCGTCGGAGGTTGGCGTTTCGGGTTCACCCGACTCGTTTGTTTTGGACCTCTTTGATGGCCGTGTATTTCCCGAACGACCACTCGGCGTAGATACGGTGGCCCATTTGGGGCTATGGCGAAGGATTTGCCAACACCTCATGTATGGGAAAGGGCCATTACCCTTCGTATACTCGACCAATGCCGCTTGCGTAATATCTTCATCGTTACTTCCACTTTTCCATCCGGCAAACGTGCGTTGGTACACGGTTTGAAAGTTTGTGCATTTCTTGTTTATATCGGTCCACTTCCCCGATATAGAGTCCGGTGGGCGGTATTCCTCATCTTTACCAATTAGCTCGAAAAAAAGTGCTCGTATTCGGCTCCAAAAAACTGATTTATCTTGATAGTTTGCTACAAAAAAAAGATATAATTTATTAGTCTACAAACATAAAATAAATAAAAAAACAGAAAAAAAACAGAAAAATAAAAACAGAAATAAATAAAAAAACAGAAAATAAATAAAAAAACAGAAAATAAATAAAAAAACAGAAAAAAAATAAAAAAACAGAAAAAAAAAAACAGAAAAAATTTAAAAAATATACCTATAACCGGATCCTCCGACACATCGATGAAAGCGCGGGTTAACGCATACTCCTCATCGGACTCCCACCGGATCACATTTTTTTTGGCTCGGGTGCTGGTTTCCGTTTTTTTTTATGTGCCCGTTTTGCTTTTGCTTTTCCTTTTTGGGTCTCCGCTACTTCGGGTTGTGTTTCCGGAACAACGTCGGGTTCGTGTTGTGGGGAGCCGAAAGCTTGAGCCGACCCGAACGCTTGAGACGACCCCATTCCGTCGGTGTTTTGATTCGGGTTCCACCCGTAGAGATTCGGGTCCCATGATAGCGGTTGGTTCAAAAGATTCATGAACCCGGGATTTTGTTGATTGTAGTCGAGAAAACCGGAGCCGAAAGGGTTGGGTCTAGTGGGAACCGGCAACACGGGGCGAGTAGGATTACCACTTTCGTTTGGGTCCGCACTTGATCGGGGAGGAATGAAGCCACGGTTGTATGGATGCATTGTATAAAATATAAAGATTGTAAAAAAAATGGAAGAGATAGAGAGAGTTTTTGAGTGTTTGTGGTAAAAAAAATAGGAGAGGAGGTAATGATTTAAAGGAAAATTTGAAAAATAAATTTAATTTTTTTTTTATTATAAATGACCGTTTGTAAACGGTCAAAAAATTCAAACTCTCGTTCGATAGCGCCGCTATAGCCATCGCGCTTTGTTTTTTTTTTTGGGCATAGCGCCCTTCGTCCCGGTGTTCTCGGCGCCATCTCGGCGCTATAGGGGCTTATACCGCCCCACTACGCAAGGTCTTAGACAATTTTAAGTTTCAACTAGTTTTGGGATCTGTGACAAAGGAAACATAAATCAATTAATTAATAATTATATATATAGTGTAAAGATGAAATACAATGAGTTGAACATATATAATGGTCTTAACGTGAGAAGTGAAGGAAATTTTTATTTTTTTTATCTACTCAAGAATGATGTTTAATTGTAAAATAACAAAAAATAAAATAAATTCGTGATTTTACACTAGTACAGTAATTATGTAATTTTGTAGAGTAATTATATTACTACTAGTGTAAAATCACAATTTTTTTAATTCTCGGACTAAAATACGTAATTAATAAGATGGAAAAAATAACTTAAGTTCATTTGTACAATAACTTAACGCTATATATGTATTATTGTCACTGTTTTCTGACTTAATATTGATTTGGTAATAATCGCACCAGGTTAATCGACTTTTAAAAGCCATTATACAAGCATTTAGCTTCAAAAATGTAAGGGAAATTGGCATGTAATAATCTCACCTAAACCTTATTGGCCATTAATAATCCCACATCAGAATATTACCCCCACCAGTCCCACCTTTCACCTATTTTTCCTACAATGGTCCCCCGTTAAAAAAAACTTAACGGAGTTAAGCTTTTTTCCAAATTACAAACAGATTTTTAGGGTTTTTGATTAGAACGACGATACGAGTCCATTGATGTAAAACTTCCCTTAAAACGGTGCTCAATATTCTGAGGTGGGATTATTAAGGTGGTATTATTAATGGCCAATAAGGTATATGTGAGATTATTACAGGCCAATTCCCTAAAATGTAATAGAACATTTGGTTGGTAAAACAAAATCCTTAAAAAATCATTCAATCATGTTAATCAGATAAGATTACATGTCATTTTAACTGAAGTGGTTTAAGGTCCTAATCATCAGTGCCAAACAACATATGCATTTAATTATTGCTCATATTATTTTAGAAACGATCCGAATTAGTAATTTGGAATTACTCATATAGTATGTGACATTATTGAGTATTATTTTATATTTTTGATAATTATATATTATTTCCGAATGTTAAAGTCAGTTTATGAAGCTTGCCATTGTTCCCATTTGTGTGCGTACACACGCATATTAATTTGTTATAATATCATTTTGTAAATTTAATCATTTCTGATTCAAATTTCAAGGTTGTTGGCAAGCGGACAACCAATAATCCATACTAAAAACTTTTCTGAAATTATTAAATCATAGACTTAAGTTGCCCCTAGACCATCCGTACTCAAGCGTTTTTGGGGCTTTTTTGTAACAAAACGCCTCACCACACCCTGTTACCGCCCCGTGGGTGTTTTTGTACCCAAATTCAGTTGGAGCGTGCTTTATTCAACGCCTTGGTTTATTAGGTTTGACCAATCATCCTTTATCTTCCTTTTGTTTGTCCAATAAGAGTTTTTGATGGTTTTTTTTATTAGACCATGTGTAGTGGTAAATCAAAATAATGCCCCACCATTGGGCATTATTCGACACGTGTCATCCCAGTCAGCATGGGGTATTATTGCAAAAGTGGTGTAATGGGGCATTATTCCAATAACGCCCAAGCAATCATTTCACAATTATTATTATTTTTTTTAATATAAAACATAAAAATCTTCATTAATTTAAAATAAAAATTACATTACTTGAAATAAAAAAAATACCGAAAAAAAACAGAAAATAAAAAAGTTAAAAAAAAAAAAGAAAATGATCTAGAGTCCATATTTTTCTCGAATTTTTTGGCGACGCATTTGCGCAAGGATCAACGCATCGCCTTGAAGGTGGTCGATAGGTTTGGACAAAAACTAAATGTCCTTTTCCATTTGTCTCGCCTCTTGCATCTCGTTAAACTTTTTGGTTTCGGCCACTCGTTCTTTCATAATCTCATAACGTTGGTGCCCGAGGTCGCGAATGTCTTGGAGACGACGGTTCATCTCCTCGAAATATTCCTTTAACTCGAGATCGGAAGACGACTCGACCGTTTTTTTCCCGGTTCGCTTATCCTTTTTTCTACCGGGCGGTCGGGTCAACTCTTCTTCAAGTTCCTCGTCAACGTCCACCACCTCATTTAGATCGACATTGCGGGCATCCGATGTCGGTGTTTCAGGGTCAACGGAGGATGATGTTTTTGACCTTTTAGCTCGACGTCTACTACTAGACGTCATTGGATTAACTAGCGCCCACTTTGGACTTTTTCGTAGTAGATCCCAACACTTATAATGCGGGAAAGGGCATTTCGTTCTCTCGAACTCGTCCAAAGTCGTTAAAACCCCGACGTCACCTTCACCGCTCCCGCGATTATCGAAGTTACGTTGGTACATTTCTTGGAACGCATGACACTTGTTGTTGATGTCGGTCCATTTGCTAGAAATGGAATCTTTGTCCCGATGTTCGCCTTGACCCCACGTGCTAAAAAAGAGTGCACGAACCCTATCCCAAAAAACGGGGCCCGTTTGAAAGTTTGCTACAAATTAAAAAAAAGTAAAAATATAAGTTGTATGTTAAAAATAAAAGTAAAAAATAACTAAAAAAAAATATAAAAGTTACCAGTTTCGTGGTCCTCCGAAATGTCGAGCCACGCCCGAGTCAACGTGAATTCCTCGTCCTTCGTCCATTTAATGGTAGTTTTTGTACGTCGAGGTTCGTCCTTTTCCTTCTTCTTATGCGACCTTCTGTCGCGTTTCGATTTCTCTTGCACCGGTTCGGGTTGCGTCTCCGGCACGACATCGACATCGGGTTCGGATTCGGCTTGTTGTTGTGACGGTTGCGACCCGCCGGCTTGACCATAGCCGAAGGTGGGAGGCACGAACGGAGTGGCGCCACTCAAGTAAGCCGCGTACGTTAAAAAGCTCGGGTCCATGTCTTGAAGGTTATACGGGTGTTGCGGTTGGGTTGTGTTCGGGTTCGTGGGTCTTGAGGGGACACCAAAAGGGGGTCGGAATGGATGCATGATTGTATAAAAAATAGGAGAAAGTGGGTTTTTTTTTATAAAAAATAGGAGAAAGTAGGAGAGAAAGTAAGAGTTTTTTTATAAAAAATAGGAGAAAGTGGGTTGATATATATATAGTGGGTAAATTTTTGAATTAAAAAAAAAGATTAATTGCATATTTCCCCTTATAAAACTCCTTAATTGCATATTTATCAAACCCAAAATTATTATTGCATATATCCCCTTCCTTAATTAATAAAATTGCATATTTACCCATTTTGATTTGTTTTATTAAAAAGAAATCATATAATGACTTTTATACCCTCAATTTCACTAAAATTTTAAAAATTGTGTAATTACCCATTTTTTACAAGTTTTTGTGTTTTGTTCATAATTTGTTTTTTGTTTTTATTTTGCTAGTTAGTTCTTTTTTTTCGATTTTGCATCGTTACTAAGTGTATGTGAGCTATAGATTGAAACGTTAGGAGATTATATTTTGAAAGGAAAGCTTTTGATAATCATTTATACTGGAACTGTATTTATTTATAAAAGTTTTGATCATATACAATATTTATTTTTAATGTGATTTACAATCTTCTACTATATGATGATAAAACGTAAAAAACTTTTGAATTTTAGAACTGATTATTTTGTCTCAATATGATGAGTTTTATATGGAAATGGCATTCCAATCTCATGACAAAACAAAACAAATTGATACCCGATAGTTATCAAAAGCTTTCCTTTCAAAATATAATCTCTTAACGTTTCAATCTGTAGCTCACATACACTTAGTAACGATGCAAAATCAAAAAAAAAAAAAAACTAACTATCAAAACAAAAACAAAAAAATTAGGAACAAAACACAAAAACTAGTAAAAAATGGGTAATTATACAATTTTTTAAATTTTAGTGAAATTGAGGGTAAAAAAGTCATTATATGATTTCTTGTTAATAAAACAAATCAAAATGGGTAAATATGCAATTTTATTAGTTAAGGAAGGGGATATATGCAATAATAATTTTGGGTTGGGTAAATATGCAATTAAGGAGTTTTATAAGGGGAAATATGCAATTGACCCTAAAAAAAATAAATAAACACATTTGACCGTTGGCAACGGTCCATTCTCGCCCCCCTAAACAATTTCAGCGTTTTAAATAAAACGCCAAACTCAATTTTTTTCGAAAATAACGCCCGGAAACGCCGGGTGTAATGGGGGTGGGGGCGTTATCTGGCGTTTTTTTTTTTAAATTTAAAAACCACCCCCCACTACGGGTGGTCTTACACCTCTTTTAACACAATGCCCACATCCCCACTACAATTTGAGAAAACGCCCCATAATGCCTCATTGCTAATTGAACTGCCACATGGCGCAAAACGCCCAAGGGTAAGGGCATTACCACTACACATGGTCTTAGAGCAACTAATGCACGAACATATGTCTTAACACGTTAACTTGAAACTGTTGTATTATACTTTTGGATAGGGCTGCAAGCGAACCAAACGTTCGGCGAACAGTTCGTGAACCGTTTGGCGGGAAGTTCGTTTGTGTTCGTTCGTTTACTAAACAAACGAACACGAACAAGAAATTTGGTTCGTTTAGTTAAATAAACAAACATGAACAGAGGTCATGTTCGTTCGTTTATGTTCGTGAACGTTCGGTAACGTGTTCGTTTGTGTTTGATACTTCATTAATGTTTTTAGTTTTTATATTTAATTAAATACTTCAAAATTCCGACAAATTAAATGTCTAATAAGTGTCGGTGTATTATATATTCTGTTCATGAATGATTGTTTGTGTTCGTTTGTTTCCATTTGTGTTCATGAACATTAGTTTGTGCTCATTTGTGTTCGTCAACGTTCGTTGCCTAAAATTAACAAACAAACACAAACGAACACGAACAAGTTCATTTTCTTAACAAACGAACACGAACATAAAATCACATTCGATAAGTGTTCGTGAACGGTTCGCGAACACATATATTTCTTAACAAACGAACACGAACAAGGTCTTGTTCGTGTTCATTTGGTTCGTTTGCAGCCCTACTTTTGGATGATATGTCTTTAACACGTTAACTTGAAACTGTTATATTATATTTTTGGATAAGCTTTTTACGATTGAACATCGGGGTTGAATTTAAAGTTCAATTAAAAAACCAAGTTCAAAATTTGATTAGAATTCGGATTCAATTCGATTTGAATTTTATAATTCAAATAATAATAAACACCACTTTTATAGCATCTATAGACAATATTGTAAGAAAATTTGCAACATTATAATAACAGGAAGACATTTAGCCAGTAAGGCATCACTTTATATTTAACGATTAAAATTAAAAGGGTTATTGTATTTTAATAATCCTAATTTTCGTTGGTCGATGATAATCACAACTTTAAAAATTCCCTCTAATAATCCCAACTTGTAAAAATTTGGAACATATAAGAATTTGGTGTTCTCAATAGATTCAATTACACCTAGAGACTCCTTAAGGCCGGAGGGTGTGGGGCGCCACCCCCGCCAGGTCACCTTCTATAGCGCCCCGGGGCGCTATCACACCACACCCTCAAATTCAATTGGGGGCGCTATGGGCTGGGCTTTATCATGGTAACACCAAGGTTGAAAGGTTCAGGTGGGGCCCACTTGTGTTTGCACCAATGAAATCTTTTTTATTTTATTTTGTTTAATATGAGGCTTTATCCACACCATGCAAATTAAAAGGGGCTTTATGGTTGAGGTGGATCCTAGGTGGTGTTGACGTGGCCTGATAAAGCCCCTAGAGGGTTCTAACCACACCCTCTAGCCTAATTGATTTAAGGTCACTTATGTTAGAAAAAGGATCAATGGCGGCCAAACTTTTACAAATTGATATTATTGGAGGGAATTTATAAAGTTGGAATTATTATCGGCCAACTGGTGAAACTTAGGATTATTAAAATCCAATAACCCAAATTAAAATTATTAATTTATCTATTTTGAAATAATAGTTCGTATTTGAATCTAATAATCTCTTATCTAACTACTATAATAAAAGAAACCAACTTTTGGACACGTGTCATTCATTGAAGTTATCCTCAAATTTATATTTATCTAAATAAATAAATAATAAATTAATATTAAATCTTATCATACTTTAACAAAATATTATCCTCAAATCTAAATTGTTAATTTAATATATTTTTAAAACAAATACCTCTCTTATCTACTTATCTTATATTAAATATATAAATAATAAATTAATATTAAATGTTATCCTAATTATTTAAAAACATAACTTTTTTTATTATTTGGTATACAAAATTATGTTTATTCAACTCGAGTGAAACGCGAGGTTTTTAAGGATATAATTTTTTTTATTTGGTAGATTTTTCAACCCGACTATACACGCGTTTTTTAAAGATACGACGTTTTTAGTATTTAATATACAAAAATACATTTATTTAGGATATAATTTTTTTATTATTTGGAAGACTTTTCAACCCGACTATACACGAGTTTTTTAAAGATACGACGTTTTTATTATTAAATATACAAAAATACATTTATTTAATCTGTGTAATACACATGTTTTTTAAAGATATAACTCTTTTTTATATCTATTCAACACGTGTAATATACGGAGTTTTTAAGGATGTAATTTTTTATTATTTGGTAGATTTATTCAACCCGATTATACACGGGTTTTTCTAAAGATACGACGTTTTTAGTATTTAGTATACAAAATTACATTTATTTAATCTGTGTAATACACATGGTTTTTAAAGATATAACTTTTTTTATTATTTGATATATAAAATTACATTTATTTAACTCGTACAATATACAAGGTTCATAAAGATATAAGTTTTTATTATTTAATATATAAAATTACATTTATTCAACCCGTGTAATACACGGGGTTCTAACCTAGTAACTTATATTGAAATAAATGTTTGTATTTTAATCAGCTAATAATCTCATATAACTTATAAATTTCTCGTTCTATGGTTAATCATTAGATTATACTGATCGCATATTATAAATTACCAACACTATTAGAAAATTAGGTATTACTAAGGAATTTAACAGCAGTTGCAAAAATGGTGACCACTTCAAATTGGTTGCAAACTCGTGAAAAGAAAATAAACTGAAATTAAAACTTGTGAAAAGGATTATACTCCCTCGAATTAATCGCACTAGTTACTAATCTACGAAAAATCAAATTACACTTGTAAACCTGTCTCATATTTTATGATTGTCTTCACTAGGTTTATGTGTGTAAATTAAAGAGCTAAGCCGAGCCAGGTCTGAGTTATCTACACTAAAATAAAACTCATCTCGTTTAATTTATGAGAGTTTGAACTCACCTCCTATCAAACTCTATTTATAAATCTTGAACTCATTAACTATTAAGTAAATTTTATACGTTTATATTTATTTTCAATACATTATTGTTATAACTTATAGATATATATATATATATATATATATATATATATAATAAAAAATATATATTGAGTTATCTTATGATAATTTTATACAAAATAGTTATAATTATATAAATACTAGGTTATAACCCCGTGTATTACACGGGGTTGAATAAATAAATTTTATATACTAAATAATAAAACAATATATCTTTAAAACCTCATTTATTGTACAGGTTGAATAAATATAATTTTATATATTAAATAATAAAAAATTATATCTATAAGAACAATATTGTATGAGTTGAATAAATGTAATTTTATATAACAAATAAAAAAGTTATATCTTTAAAACCACATTTATTACACGGGTTGAATAAATATAATTTTATATACCAAACAATAAAAAATTACATCTTAAAAAATATGCGCATTACATGGTTTGAATAAATGTAATTTTCTGTACAATAAAAGTTATATCATAAAAATTTATATTAGTTACATATCTATTTCTCATGATTCATTATCTTGGTTCAAGATTGTCTTAAATTAGAAAAGTAAAGGTTTATTGACTTATATTAAAGTTTTAAAACATATATTTTCTTAATCATTAAAAAGTCATTTTTAAATGGACAAGTTTTACCTAAATAACTTAAGGTATAAGTCATGTTGACCCTTTTAAAAAGAAAAAAAAATACATAAATAATTATTTACTTAAGGATGTGCCGTTCAAAAAAAATTACTTAAGAATGTTATACATTTATAATAACGTTTAAGAACAAATATATCTATAGTTATGTGATACTTGCTTTCACAATTGTAAATCTATATTTGCTAACATATCAGACTAATATATACGTATATAAAAGGTTATGTATAAATGTAACCCTACTTAGTTAGTTTAACCTCCCCTTTTTATTCAATTAGCCATCACTTAAATCTTTAAAAATGGTTATCTTTTTGTTTATTATCTTTTTAATAAAAAATGAACTTTTAAAAAGTAAATCTTTTATATTAATTTTTTTTTTTACATTTTAGACACTTCAATCTAGGGCTGTTCAAATCGCTCGTCGCTCGCCGCTCGCTCGACGTTCGTTCGGAAACTGCTCGGAAAATGCTCGTTCGATTTGACGCTCGGTTGTAAACGAGCCGCTCTGCTCGGTTCGGTTTGTAAACGAGCCAAGCATGAGCAAATGTCCGCTCGGCTCGGTTCGGCTCGAATTATTATTTTAATTAGTATACATATACATATACCTATACACATACATATATAAACATGTATATACACAAATATAAATTATACATTACACACACACACCTATATATATACACACTTACACATACATATACTTAAATATAAATTAAATTTATAGTTTTATATGTACCACTCTATTAGATTTTGATCAACGATATACAAATTTACAGCTATATCTATAGTTACTAGCCCAACCACGCCAATAAAAAATTAATATTAAAACTAAAAGTTAAACCCTAAACCGAAAAAAGATAGTTTGTTCATCGCCTCAATGTTTCATTTCGTTACCCTAAGTCGATCTTCTCCTGCTCTCAACGTAATTGTTTGTACAATATGATCATCACCTCGTTGGCCACAACATTGTTATTAAAGTGTTGGAATAATCGCTAGGCGCTAGTCGGGCGGTGGGGTACCGACTAGTGATTAATCGGGATTAACAAGGATTAATCGGAATTAATCGGATTGAGATTTTTATATGTAATTTTTAGTTACATATACACACACACACTTTTATACGTAGTTTTTTAAAGTAGGCATGTTTTAAACCCTCAGTGACCATTTTTTAAAGTATTTGGAAGGAATTTACAAGGTTTGGTCAAAATTTGGCCGACGTTTGGCTAAAATTTGGCAAGAATAGGACCGCCGTTGACCGCCTAGCGATACATCGGCCATTAATCGGTGAACCTCTTATTAGTGATTAATCGGCGACTAATCGGAGACTAGTCGGGATTTTTACAACCTATATTAATAAGAAAAATATTGTGCCATTAAATGTGCATATTTTTAAAGACATAAAAACTTGAGACCCAACATCGTCACTATCTCTCTCAGCAAATTTAAATCGGGCGACACGGTTGTCCAAATCGCTCGAATTTCGCTCGGCGCTCGCTCGGAATTTTTATTGCTCGAAAAATGCTCATTTGATTTGAGGCTCGGTTTTAAATGAGCCGCTCTGCTCGGTTCGGTTTGTAAACGAGCCAAGCACGAGCAAAGGTCCGCTCGGTTCGGCTCGGCTCGTGAACAACCCTACTTCAATCTGAGTTACGCATGATGATCTATCTATAATTAATTGTGAGCCCAGTAACATCAATTACAAGATTGAGCCTATTTGCTAATTAACGTTGGGCCCAGTTACAACAATTACAAGATTGAGCTTGTTTGCTATTTAATTGTTTGGGCCAGAATTAGATTACTGGATGCAATGGTTTTTCCAAAACCTTAAACCGATGAATAACACAACTACAAGTATTTTCAGCACGAGTTTTAAATAAAGAGTTATCTATAATATAAGATGTTAAACTAATAATATTTAGTAGAAGGGTTATCTATAATTAATTAGAAGAGATTAAATTAAAATAATAATTATCTATAAGAGATGGCCTAATACGATGACAAGTGTCCCTAAAGTGATTTATTTTATTATATAGTATAAATATACATAACTTATTAGAGCTCAATCTCATTTCTTTTCACGAGCTTATTTTAAAGGTTTAAGCTCGAACTTAAACTCATTTAAACTATTCTTAATTTATGCTTTTTATGAGTTGATTTCGAATAGCTCATAAACCCGTTTTACTCGTTTATATCAACAAGTTTTAATTCGTAAACTCTGTCTGAAAATTTTGAAAAAAAAAATTAGTATTGATTATGGATACATGACAATAATTTACAAGTAATTATTGAGCATTGACTTATACCAAACCATTCAAAATTTTAATTAATCTATACTACTATATAATACATATTGAAAGGATACAATTGGAATTTTACAACCTCAATCTAACAACTTAATTCAATAATCTCTATTTATTAAACTTCATTTAATAAACCTTGAGACATTATCAATAACTCCACTTTTTTGCCTTCTATATATTTAATATACATTAACGATTAATTATAATAATCTTATACAATATATTAATAGTAAAAGAATAATAATAATAATAATATACGCATCATCATCACTAAAGTGATTGTACCTGAAGGTATTCACAAATATTTAAATTGATGATATGGCTTTAATGTCTTCGTCATCACAGCATGTAACATTATTGCCTTTTTTACTCAACTACATATTTATTTGCTCGTTCCAAATCCCATAACCGACGTCATCAATCTTCGTAACCCTTCCATTCTAATGACAATCACTAGCGAATTTGAACCGTCAAGACCTTGCCATAAGAGACAATGTTGATGAACAAATAGGGTGTATCATATTTTTACTTCACTATACCATGTGTAATTTTAAGCACTCGCCGTCACCGCTTTGATGATACTGCACTACTGCCAAATAACCCGTGACCAAATCGCAGCCCTCTTCGTCAACAACAACTATCGTTCGACGACGTCACCGCCACCACGACACTTACCACTACACATCACTCTCTGCCGTTACTGTGAGAGGTCGCCGCAATCCATCACCACACATCATATCATATGGTCTGGCACCATGAATCGCCACCACCATCATCCTATTCCGCCGGTGCGGTGTCTCGGGTAGTCGTTATTGCTTCATCCGATTCCGGTAAGCTTCAAGACTTATTGTTCTAACTTAATACAATTTTCTTTTGGTCTTTTAAATGGTTTTTTTGTTAATCAAGATGGGTTCTGGTTCGATCTTCTGGCGATTTAATAGAATAAACGAAGGAAAGAGAATCAATTTGTGCGTGTGTATGATGTGTTGTATGTGTGCGTGTGTAATCTGATATGCGTAAGTATGTATGTATGGGTGGGTATTGCATGATGTGGGTGTGCTTCTCTGAATGCGAGTGTACAATGGTGTGCATGAGTGTGAGTAATGTGCTTTTGGTATTTGTGTGTGCTCATATGCATGGGTGGTTATTATTTATTATTATATTTTATTTTATTTTCAAACCCTAATGTTATTATTAGAATAGAATGTTATCATATTACGGTACCGTTTGTATGAAGACATTGATAAATTTTTGATGTGATACTTTGTTAATGATTATGCTCATTGTTTCTTTTTAAATAAATATTCCTTTCTAATTTATTGATATGAAATGAAATAAATTCTCCATAAAAACATTTTTCTTTCTTTATATATTTCACTCAAATGTTTATGCATCTGAAAGTATTTATTTTAATATTCGAAAAAATTACTTTATATTTGCAGGAAAAGTTACGTTCATGTTCCTCATTACATTTGGAAGGTACTATAAAGGTTTAAACAAAAACTTTTAGTTGTGCATTTCATGAATATATGGCTAAAGTTACTGTAACATGTTATAAGGCTAGACAATGAGAAAACTAAATACTGATTCTATTGTAATGTTATTGTAGAACTTTAAACACTAACAAAATGAATACTTTTTAATGATTTTCATTAAAAAAAAGTAAAGGTGTTAAAAATTGAGTTTGATAACGACAGATAATACCATATTATTTTTCTTAGTTTTTGTAGTCTGTACACAGAATCTTGAGTCTTTGACTCTTGTTTTTCTAATTTATTGTTTTTTTACAACTTTCTCCTGTTACATGTTACATTTGCCGATAACCGTGACCACCACGTTGTTGTTGCTACAGGCTTGACGCCGCATAACAAGACCGCTGCAACCCGCCATAGCAATTCTCAACGTTGATACTTCTCGAATCGGAACCGAAGCCGCAGGTGGTTGTCGAACACCATTCTTGGTAAATGCCTTATTAATTTACTCGACCACTTTAAATCTTTAACACTTTGGTTGCAAACTATAAATAAGCTCCCTTACTATTTCATCTCTCCGAACCACCATTTGCCGATAACGGTGATGACCACGTTGTTGTTGCTACAGGCTTGCCGCCGCATCACAAGACCGCTGCAACCCGCCATAACAATTCTCAACGTTGCTACTTCTCGAATCGGAACCGAAGCCGCGGGTGGTTGTCGAACACCATTCTTGGTAAATGCTTTATTAATTTACTCGATCACTTTAAATCTTTAACACTTTGGTTGCAAACTATAAAGGCTTAAACAAAAACTTTTAGGAGTTAAATACCCTCGATTCTAGCGTCTTTTCGTTGAGATAACATGTGAGCAATATGAAGTTGAAACACCTTGGTTGAAGTTGAAACACTTTGGTTCAGTTTATTTGTTTCTGCCCTTAGACATATGTGAGATGTCCTAAGGACTTCCTATGACTGCCATTCAATTTTATTATTATTTTTAATAATGCATACAGAAAGACTTCCTATCTCCATCACTGTTACACCTACTCATATATATACATATTTAATGATGGGTTCCATCTTTTTATAGCTACACCCTACACATACAAACGCAATGACATCCGGGGATGAACACCACCTTCATCTCGACTTGAACAGGCCCCCACCAGATCACGACCAACGCTATTCCGAACCAGCTACATCTCATGTGTTACGGAGTGCATGCAAAAAAAGATACAATGAGTCACATGGTGCCGGAAGGCGTCTACGTAGCGCATCACGAAGAACATCTAAACAACACCTGCAACAAGGGAATAACACCAACAGTCCCCTTACTGAAAATACATCGACACCAACCTCCCCCTTACATCTCAACCTAAACATTCCCCCTCCAGATCACGACGATTTGTTAGGACATTCTGCAGGTTCCTCTTCATATACCTACCTCACAAGTTTACTATATTGTATTATTTATTTACACTGAGCACATTTCATTACTTAGGTACTTCAGTTGAGCGACGTTCATTATCACGTCCATTTCCAACTATTAATCATGACGATCTGAATGGGCAAGATAACGTGCGGACAGGAACCTCCCACGTTGGTTTCGACCTAAACATGCCCCCTACGGATCCCAGCAATGCGCCTGACCATTCGGAAGGTTAATTTTGCTACACCCACCACAGACTTTCTATTAATTCTTTCCCTTTATCTGTTTGCACTGACCGCATATTATTACTTAGGTGCTCCACACAACCCACAGAGAAGGCCACTTCCCTTTAACAACCATCTTTGCGGTGCTTCGAACCAACCAGCAAACAACAACGAGGATCCTTACAACTTCGTCTACGCAAGAATACCTAGGGCCGTTCATCTCCTAAAGGAACAACGCCCATGTACTTATTGCGGAGCTAGACGTTTCCCGCGTGAATTTCCAACATTTTGCTGCATGAGCGGAAAGACTACATTGGCGAGCACCCCAGTCCCATCTGAATTACACCAGCTATTCACATCTCAAGAAGAAATTGGCAGGATTTTCAGGGAAAATATACGTGCATACAACACAAACTTCTCCTTCACCTCGATGGGTGTCTCATTAGATGAGACAATGGCTAACATGAGAGATGGCGTTTACACGTTCCGAGCACATAAGGGAATATACCACAAAATTGACCAATTAGTACCACGGGACGGCAAACCCAGGTACAAGGAAAAAAACTAAGAATAATTGCAAACCATATACTATAAATCTTGCAGTTCACCAATACTAAAAACATTCTTCATTAATTGCAAACCATACAATACTAACCTCATGTCCCACATACTATAAATCTTGCAGTTCACCAAAGGAGGAGACAACAAGTATACCAACATCTACCTTACCTACTAATACAACATCCAAGCTACATTTCATCCGGTGTATTTACAAGCAAACGATTTTCCTTTTCGTAATAAATATAGCATTGTTACTTTTCAGCACGCTACATTTGTTTTCCGGAGCACTGTTAGAATGCACACATACAAGGAAAAAAACTAAGAATAATCCAAATTGTTTAAAGCATTCAAATTAACAAATCATATGCACAGTGTCTACAATACGTATCAGCAAACATTATAATCCCACAGCGTAGCGCGGGTTTCCCGCTAGTAGAGTAAAAGAATATTGCGATTGGTCATGATCGAAATATGGGTCATACTCATACGCCATGTCATATTCATCCCCACAGGCCACATCTTAATATTCCCCACTTCCACATATTGTACATGATTTGTCCTCCATCTTTGTTCAAATTACAAAAGTGGTCCTTGGTATATCGAAAAATGTCACAAAATGGTCCAATTTTTTTAGTGGATTTAAATAAACCTTTTGTTTTATTCTTTTATAACTTCATAAATTAGAAATATATTAAAGTTATATGCAATTGAAATGGTCAAATTACGGATTCAGACTATGGGTCAGGATTTTATGGAGTTTCACTTGTCTTTGGCTACAAATGGAAGTGCGTAATGAGACGCCGATGAGTTTGTCGTCCATCACCAACAAAAAAATTAGAAAGAAGACCGAGGGTTTAAACTGAAAAATAGCTTATATGTCGCTTTCCTCATCTTTTCTTGTAGCATATCTGTTTTAACTTTCATGTCAATTCTAAAACGAATTAAATCGCTATTTATGCAGTCGGTAACAGTGTCATTGGTAACTAACTAACTAACTAACTAACTAACTAACTAACTAACTAACTAACTAACCACCGGACTAATTTACGTATCTTTAAAACCAAATGCTAAACTACTAAATTATGTAAACACAAACATAAGATACTTTTTAAACTGTCTCTTTTTCTATGACGAACCGAATAGATTCCTACTGAACAACATCAGTATCGTTATTCTTATCATTGAATTATTAAAACCGGTTCTAGAATTTACCTATATAATCTATCTATACATATAATAAAGGAAATCAGATGTGGACACGTGGCAACTGATGAGGGTATTGTTGTTGTGATTTTGGCGCAATTTCATTACTCCACGCAATTCCTTTGCTCCGCCTTTTCTTATTGTAGTTGGATCTTATTTTGGCCTGGTAAACCTACATGGATCCTTTATATCCTTATTCCCTAATTTTATTTCTTACGCTCTCTCCTTTACAAAACCCTAAAAACCATTCTCCTCATCATGTTCTTCGGATTAAACTCTAGATTGGATCGAAACAAAGGTATGCAACCAAGCTTTTGATCTTGCACCTCTTGATTTTCTTCAAGGAAAAGTCAGTCTTTTTTTTTTTTCGCAATTGATTATGTAATCCTTTAATTTCGTAAGACATGTATTCAGTGTTTTATTGTTTCAAATATGGGTACTGTATCGGATTTCTATGTTGATTTTTGTGATTCAAATACACACCCTATATGGCCATCCGTCTTTTGCTTCTCTGTATCTATCTTTTATTGGAAGGTAGGCTATTTATTCATGTATCTTATTGAATCACAAACCATGGAATCTTTTTCCATTGAATGAAACATCGTGTGTCTTTTATTTTCCTTAGCATCCCTAATAATGGAGTTATAATTGTGGGTGCTTTATTTTTATCCACAATCGCTGTTTGTCGCCATTAATTAATATTTTTTAC
The DNA here is from genome assembly GCA_030545235.1 of Helianthus tuberosus. Taxonomy (NCBI): domain Eukaryota; kingdom Viridiplantae; phylum Streptophyta; class Magnoliopsida; order Asterales; family Asteraceae; genus Helianthus; species Helianthus tuberosus. The sequence goes on from CM060420.1 coordinate 175,897,541, forward strand.
TCTATCGCAGGAATTAGCTTATACTTTTCAGTGTAGCTATCAGCAGGCGTTAGTTGTTGCAACTCTATGCAGGTATCGGACTATATAATTTTTATTATCACTTTGATTCATCGATAAGTTTAATGCATTTGAGATTTAGTAGAAAACAACATTGAAAGATACCAGGTATGTATAAGAGATAATAAGTATGTGCTAAAGGTATCATCTTAGTGTTTGTATCATATGTTGACCGTTAAAAGCTAGCCGCATGATCTTGATCCGCCGGCGAACCGGGACTCATTAGGCTGTAAAGTGAGGACCAAGGACCAGATCATATCTTTCGTCCTTCGCATTTGTCAAGATGGGTCGGATCAGATCGGAAACTGCCCGGGCTGTAGAATGTATGAGAGAGTATGGATAGAAGGTTTTGGGCTATACAATTATTATTTGCTAACAGTGGCAGTTGGTGATGTACAGTCCGCTCGCTGTTATTGAAGTGTCTAATGTTTCAAAGATGTTGCCCAGTTACGCATTAGTTTTAGTCAAAAGATAAACTATTACTGATATTTATAGTTGTCTTTGGATCACTAATAATAAGTAGATGGTTTAAAATTTTAGACAAGTGATTCAACTCACCAACCAGATTCAACCAATATAAAATATCGATTTTACTCCGAACCCGTTTTGACCTGCCCCTACTTCTTACCATGTTCCATGGTAGCCGAAGAAACATGACCCTAGAACAAAAATGGTTCGGTCGTCACATTCACCAAAGGAGGTCTGAGTCGAAAAGGCAAGTGTTACATTCTTTGCAATGGTCATTCCCTTTTAATGATTTAGTTAATATATTAAAGGTTCTGACTTTTGTGTTTCCTGGACACTATTTCCATCTAGATCATATGCCATCCGCAGAGAAACAAACGCTTTAACTTAAAAATGTTGTATTGGATTTGTGAGTTTTGGTTTGTTATTTGTTGTTGTTGTTTTATATTTTGTGCATTGGATGTTATTACTGTTCTCACGATTATTGATGGATGGCAGTGGGACACAGTGATGGTATTGTTGATGCAATTTGTGCTTGAATTATTGAGGTAATTGTGTTCTTCTTACTGATGTGATTCATGCTTAAAGTATTATATTATAGTAGGTATGGATTGTTAGATTAAATATTATTTATTTAGTATTTAATCTTGTAGCCTATATAATCATTTATATTATATTAGATCAAAATATATTAATAACCTATTATAATTAGTTGGTAATTGTTGATGGACCATATTACCCTTATTAACTAATTAGGTTTCCTCTTGGGTGTATAAATAAGGGGCTTATTAGAGAGTTAAAGGGTTAGACAGTTTACACATTTTACACAATCAATCAACCCTCATTAACATCATAAATCGAACTCTCTCCCTCAACCGAAAACTAACCCTACTTTCGGTTATCATCACCATCATTACTTTACACCCTAAGGAGGAACCGAATCAACTTGACAAAGATGTCGAACTCAATGGCTGGATCTCTGACTGGATTCTCTTCTGCTTTGAATGCCATAACAGGTATGTTATTCATGTTTTCCATTTAGTTTAAACAGAACTGATCAACATGTGGTATCAGAGCATATGTTGATAAATCAGTTCTGTTTTTTGTATCCATCATTCTCGGATCATAATCTGGAAAACGGAAGTTTTAAAGTTTTAAAACCAAAACTGTATTCGGGTTACATTGAGGCCGAAATTACTGTTTTCTAAATAATATGCTTAATTTTTTGACTTGAAACCATAAAGGGGATAATAATATCCGAAATCTGTTAATAAAAGCATAAAATTTAAGTTTTCGGATCCCAGATTATGTTCTTATTATTTTAGGGTTCATCATTTATGTTCTAAGAAACTCGAAAAATTCATAAGATTTGGAATATAATTTTGGATTAGTAAGTGTTTTACTGTTTTGATCTAAATTTTTATCTATTAAATTTTCGAAAACTGTTAAAGAGATAATCAGTTATTATTTTCGAAATCCTTGATAAGTTTAGATCATGATTAAAACAGGAAATACTATCCCAAATCCCTTAAATTTCGAGTTTCAGTTTTATCACAATCAGCAGCTGTTAACAGAGATCACGACTCGCAACCACGAGATTGCGACTCGCAACCACGAGATTGCGACTCGCAACCGCAATCATCACAACTCGCAACTAAGGTTGCGACTCGCAACTGCAATCATCACAACTCGCAACTAAGGTTGCGACTCGCAACCATAACCATTACAAGTCGAGACTGAGATTGCGACTCGCAACCATGACCATTACAAGTCGAGACTGAGATTGCGACTCGCAACCATGACCATTACAAGTCGAGACTGAGATTGCGACTCGCAACCATGACCATTACAAGTCGAGACTAAGATTGCGACTCGCAACTAAGATTGCGACTCGAGACCTCATTATTTTTTATGCTGTTTAATGTGACCTAAATAGCTTAACTTGAATGAGCTTTTGATGTATTAATTCTGGCCAAAGCTGATTTAATACATCTATTTATTGTTCAAGTATTATTAAGAGCTATGTTAAGTATGCATTACAAACCTGAAATGTCTTAATTCTGGCCAAAGCTGATTTAATTCATTTATGTTTAGCATGACTTGACAAGTGCATAACTAAAGTGATTGTCTCATTTCTGGCCAAAGCTGATTTGTCACAATTACCTTGCACACATATTTAAATGATTACACTTCTGGCCAAAGCTGATTTGTCTTCATTTAAATAGAATTTTACTAAGTCTATTATTTTGATGTTAGTAATAGACATTATCACAGCTTCATAATTAAAATGGTCATTACTTATGCCTGCCTTAGTATAACATGCCCTTAGATCACATTAAGACTTCTTTCTTAGTATCATAACTTGCTCATCTTATTTCCACTATCATCACCCAATCAAGGGATTCCACCTTTGACTGGTGATAACTTTGCTGCTTGGAAGGATGCCCTCATGCTTACTCTTGGGCTGCTGGACTTTGATTATGCTCTAAGAGAGAATAAGCCAGCGGACCTTACTGCTACTAGTACTGCTGCTGAGCAGTTACTCCATGATAAGTGGACTAGGTGTAACCGCATGTCTCTCATGTTCATGAAGCAGTCCATTCATAACTCAATCAGAGGGGCCATTCCTGATTCTGAAGATGCTAAAACCTATCTGGCTTCTGTGGAGGATCAATTCAAGGGAACATCAAAAGCACACGCTAGCACTCTTATCCTCAAGCTGGTGACGACTAAGTATGATGGGAGGAGCGGCATTCGCGAACACATCATGATGATGCATGACATGGCCAATAAGTTGAAGGGCCTAGAGATGGAGATCAGTGATGGTTTTCTTGTTCACTTCATCATCACTTCGCTTCCTTCGTCCTATGAAGCATTCAAGATCAATTACAATACTCAGAAGGACAAATGGACGATGAGTGAGCTGATCGCCATGTGCGTGCAGGAGGAAGAGCGTATGAAGATGGATCGCCATACTGATGTTGCTAACTTCACCACCTCCAGCTCAAAGAAGAGGAAGAACAATTATCCAAGAAAGGATGCTTCTAAGGTTCACAAGCCAAATCCAACTCCTAATACAAGTGCACCTTCCAGCTCTAAGAACTCCTTAGGCAAACCCTACTGCAAGTTCTGTAAGAAAACAGGACATAAGCAAAAGGAATGCCCTGACTTCAAGGAGTGGCTGGCTAAGAAAGGTAACGATTTTTTCATGATACTTGAGTCCTTTAATTTAAATGTTCCTGCTAATTCTTGGTGGTTTGACTCTGGTTCTATGGTACATGTTACCAATTCACTTCAGGGATTCCTTACAATCCGGAAGCTGGGAAGAAACCAAAGAACACTTAAAGTTGGGGATGATCGGGAATTAGAAGTGAAGGCCATAGGAACATTACAATTATTTTTGAAAACTGGTTTATGTATTAAACTTTATGATACCTTATATGTTCCTGAGGTAACTCGGAACCTTGTATCAGGACCAAAGTTAGACATGGACGGTTTTGTCGTTTCTCATGGTCATCGCAAACTCTCTATTCTCTATGATTCCGTTGTTTATGGTACTGGCATTCTGGATGGTGGTCTCTATAGATTAGAACTAGATGATAATTTTTCCAAATCTTTGTTGTCATATAATATCAATGAATCACTCACAAAGATGGAAAAGAAACAAATTCGAGACTTAGAGACTTCATCTATGTTGTGGCATCAACGTTTAGGCCACATCTCAAGAGAACGATTAAATCGTCTCGTAAAGGATGAAGTCTTACCTCCTCTCGATTTCACCGATTTTGGAACATGTGTCAAATGTCTTAAAGGCAAAATGACATTAGCAAATAAGAAAGGTGCCACTAGGAGTTCTAATTTATTAGAACTCATTCACACTGACATTAGTGGTCCTTATCAAATTGCTGGTATAACAGGACATACTTCATTTATCACTTTCATTGATGATTATTCTCGTTACATGTACTTGTATCTTATAAAGGAAAAATCTGAATCTCTAACAACTTTTAAAGATTATAAAGCTGAAGTTGAAAAGCAATTAGATCGTCAGATTAAAGTTGTGAGATCAGATAGAGGCGGTGAATATTATGGAAGACATACTGATGTGGGTCAAGCTCCTGGTCCATTTTATGAGTTTTGTAAGGGCCAGGGGATTGTGAACCAATACACCATGCCTGGTACACCTCAGCAGAATGGTGTCGCTGAAAGAAAAAATCGTACCCTTATGAACATGGTGCGCAGTATGTTAGCCAACACTAATTTACCATTATTCCTCTGGACTGAAGCGTTAAAAGCAGCTGTTCATATACTCAATAGAGTTCCTTCTAAGTCTGTCCCTAAAACTCCTTATGAACTTTGGACAGGAAGGAAACCGAGTCTTAAATATATGAAAGTATGGGGCTGCATTGCTGAAGCAAAACTTTACAATCCTTTCCTAAGGAAACTTGACCCTAAAACAGTTACCTGCTTCTTTATTGGGTATCCTGATCATTCGAAGGGTTATCGTTTCTATTGTCCTTCCCATGTCACCCGTATTGTTGAAACCAAGCGTGCTGCGTTCTTGGAGGATTTTAAAATCAGTGGGAGCAGTACCAACCCTTACGAAGAATTGCAAGAAGTACAAGACGCGGGGGGGAGAGACTCGTCGCTTATCATTACTCCGTTTACTCCTCTTGTACCCCATGCAACTGCACCTGAAGTCACTGCACAAAATCCATCTCCACAATCAGAACCCATTATACCTCACAACGAAGGCACATCAAACGCTCAAAACCAAGACAACGCTGAACCCGATAATCAACTCAGGAGGTCATCTAGGCAAAGAAGGCCTACTAATTGGGATGATTATGTTACCTACCTGACTGAAATGGATGCTGGAAAGCTCAATGATCCTATCTCTTATAACGAAGCCATTAGCAGTGATCAGTCTTCTGAATGGAACAAAGCAATGATTGATGAGCTTGAATCCATGAAGAAAAATGACGTTTGGGATTTAGTCGAATTACCCAATGGTGCCAAACCTGTAGGTTGTAAATGGGTGTTCAAAACAAAACTGGATCCGAATGGGAACGTTGAACGCTACAAAGCGAGATTGGTTGCAAAGGGCTACACTCAGAAAGAGGGAATTGATTATCAAGAGACGTTTTCACCTGTCTCTCGTAAAGATTCATTAAGGATCGTCATGGCCCTAGTAGCTCATTTTGATTTAGAGCTGCATCAGATGGATGTCAAAACTGCTTTCCTTAACGGAGACTTAGACGAAGATGTTTACATGAAACAACCTGAAGGCTTTAAACCTGAAGGTCAGGAGCATCTAGTCTGTAAGTTGAAGAAATCCATTTATGGGTTAAAACAAGCATCACGTCAATGGTACCTAAAGTTTGATGAAGTCATGAAGAGGCAAGGTTTTATGAAGAATCAAGTGGATCAATGCACCTACCTCAAGATGAGTGGGAGTAACTTTACTATACTTGTCCTTTACGTAGATGACATTCTATTGGCAAGTAATAGTTTAGACATGTTGCATGAGTCGAAGCGTTTACTCTCGCATAACTTCGACATGAAGGATCTCGGAGATGCTTCTTACGTCATTGGCATCGAAATTCACCGAGATAGACACAAAGGGATCTTAGGATTGTCTCAAAAGACTTACATAGATCGTGTCCTTACACGTTACAACATGCAACAGTGCAAACCCTCCGTCGCTCCAGTAGTTAAGGGAGATGTTTTCGGTTCATTCCAGTGTCCGACAACAGAGGTTGAAAAGGAGCAAATGAGCCAGATACCTTACGCGTCAGTAGTCGGGAGCCTGATGTATGCTCAAGTCTGTACTCGCCCAGATATCGCTTACATTGCTGGAATGCTAGGTCGTTATCAGACTAATCCTGGCCTAGATCACTGGAAAGCAGCTAAGAAGGTCCTTAGATATCTGCAAGGGACGAAAGACTATAAACTGACTTATAGAAGAAGTGATCATTTAGAAGTGGTAGGTTATTCTTATTCTGACTTTGCCAAATGCAAAGATGACAAGAAATCCACTTCGGGCTACATCTTTATGTTAGCAGGCGGACCTATCTCATGGAAGAGTCATAAACAACAGTTAACTACAACTTCCACAATGATGGCAGAGTACATTGCTGTTTACAATGCAACCTGTCATGGAATGTTGCTTAGAAATCTGATCACTGGACTCAAAATCGTCAATTCCATTTCTAGACCATTGAAGCTTTACTGTGATAATTCAGCTGCCGTTAGTTTCTCGAACAGTAACAGTTCGACTGGAGCTGGTTTATATCTTGATACGAAGTACTTGTTCGTACGTGAACGAGTTGAGGAAAATAATCTTTGTATTGAGTATATTAGTACTAAAGATATGCTTGCGGATCCGATGACTAAAGGTCTCCCACCTAAAGTTTTCGAAGAACATGTATCGAATATGGGACTTACTAAAGACCTTATTTAATGGCATTTTGTACTAGCTTATGTTTTAATTAATAAAATTTCCTCAGTTTGATTTTGTATGTCTCTAACATATGTTCTGCCGGTGTAATGACATATAGACAAATATAAATACAAATCAGACGCTAAAGGGCTGCATATTTTGATCGTAACTGTTAGGTTTTAAATTGAGGCTATAGTATGACTAATGGGGGTCCTGAGTCGAATGATGATTCAACGGCTGTATTTCTCTGCTATAGTTCTTGGTTTAAGGCTAAAATGAGTGTTAACTCCTGGCCAGGCTTACCTAATACTCATGATAAATGATTACTTGGCTAAGTGGGAGAATGTTAGATTAAATATTATTTATTTAGTATTTAATCTTGTAGCCTATATAATCATTTATATTATATTAGATCAAAATATATTAATAACCTATTATAATTAGTTGGTAATTGTTGATGGACCATATTACCCTTATTAACTAATTAGGTTTCCTCTTGGGTGTATAAATAAGGGGCTTATTAGAGAGTTAAAGGGTTAGACAGTTTACACATTTTACACAATCAATCAACCCTCATTAACATCATAAATCGAACTCTCTCCCTCAACCGAAAACTAACCCTACTTTCGGTTATCATCACCATCATTACTTTACACCCTAAGGAGGAACCGAATCAACTTGACAAAGATGTCGAACTCAATGGCTGGATCTCTGACTGGATTCTCTTCTGCTTTGAATGCCATAACAGGTATGTTATTCATGTTTTCCATTTAGTTTAAACAGAACTGATCAACATGGATTTCAAAGTATTTTACTTGTATACCCTAATACATAAAACACAGTTCGATTTCTGTTTGTGTACTAGATGCACTAATTTTGTTGTTTTTAGTATTTGTTGTATAATTTTTAATTACCATAATACAACAACGCATGATCTCAAGATTAGGCGAACTTGAAAAGAAGGTTGATACATTCAAAACAACGCCATCAGAGATGCCTTAGGAGAAAGAGGAATTGCGAAATGCTGCTGATTGCCGTGTGGATGCCTTAAAAGCTTAACTTATTGACTTAAATGATCTTGACTAGACGCATAAATGTCGAGAGTGCTCTGTATGCTTTCCAAGTAAGAAGAGTTTGAGAATTCTTTGAATTATTTGCAAAAGATCACTCCAGAAGCTTCAAGATTTGGTAATCCTTTTTTCTAAATGATACAGGTTAATGCATTATTGTTGCAATGTGGTCTCTAACTTCATATTGTCCTTTTGAATCTTTGTATTTTCTGGTATATGCAAGATTTTTTCCCCTTTAAGTGCTTCAGTTCCTCCTGCTGAAATAGTTTTGATGAGAAAGAGTTGATTTTAAGTTTGCTACAAGAGTGCAAACTATTCGTCTTGCTGAGTAGAATCATAATGATACAGTCACCTTCTTCACTTCTTCATGAGTGGAAGGTTGATTCCCCATATGTGAATTTGATATAGTTACCTAAGAATATGTTTTTATTCAATTTGACTAATGGTTTTTATTCATTACATTCCAGTTAAGCCATTATCTTGTATGTCCAACATATACGTTTATAATTATGAATTTATCATGTATAATCATCCCCGACTAATGTTCTTCTGACAACCTATGAATTTATCATGTATAATCGTTCAAAACTTTCATGAGTCGATTAGAAATAATCAGTATTTACAATTAGTAAATAATATCGTTTTCATTAATCAACCCATGTAACACACGGGGCTATAACCTAGTGTTCTATTAAAATAAAACACATATCAATATGTTTTAGTTTTTTTTTTCGGTTAAACTTCATCTTAGCGTTTTTTTTCTGTGTCCAAAAAAGAAAACGTTCACAAGACACAGAATACCTTTTCTTTGAAAGGTCACAAAATGCTTCATTGGCCAAAACGCCCCAATATACAATTAGTCGCATCACGCAAACATTAAACCAAAAAGGTTCACAAATATTTTAATTCAATGCAATATTGCAAAAAAAAAAAACCGACAAATCATGGGTAGCTATTGTTATTTAATTTTTAACAACATACATACCGATCACGTGATAGTGATGACGGCGGCGGTTTCACGAGCCATGCCTTCTGTAACCGCCGCCAGTTTCTGGAGATTCAACTTCACAACCGTATCAGCAAACAATCGCGTATCCTCCTCCGTATTCCCGTCGGGAACATCCACCACATACGACTCCAACACCACCGTGATCAACCGCGAATCATCATCATCATCACCGGTAACAACCTCATGCACGGTGGTCACCGCATGATAGTTTCTCAACCGATGCTCACCGCCAATGATCGTGAACGCCATCACGTGGTTCTCATCATCCAACACGTCTAACCTCTCCGTGCTAGTAGAAGCCGGTAAGCCGGATATAATGCTGACGTCACGCGTGCAACCTACTGCCATTGTGAAGTTTTCACTCACGGTGCAGCTTTTGATGAAGTGTTTGTATGTTTGCGGCTTGTCGAATTGGCGGATGACGGACCAGACGGTGTGGGCCGGCGCGTTGATGTGTTGGGCGAGTAGGGAGGAGCATTGGGTTGGTGTGAGGTTGTAGGTGTGGAAGGAGGTTATAGATGGTTTTAGTTGGTTGGATTCTTTGTTGGTTAAGTTTGGTGGTGGTGATAGGTGGTGGGTTGTGGTGGTGGTGGTGGTTTGTGGTGGTGTGTTGGAGGTGTTCATTTGTTGAAGAGAGAAAAGGGGTGGGTTTGTGGTGGAGAGATAAGGACTAGATTTGTTTAGTTTATAAAAGTGAGGGTGGGTGTGGTAGGAATTAAAAAAAAACATTTTTGGTATTATATATTAGTCTATGATTTGTAGATCCAATGTTTAAAATACTGGTTTATACCGGTCGGTTGAACTGGTTAAACCGGATACCAGAAGTTTGACCGGCATGAATTATACCGGTAAAATGAGAGAACGACAAAGAAGCTGTATCGTCAGAAATATTGGTTAGTTACACTGGTTTAAACTGGGATACCGGGTCAAATGTTAAAATTTGGACAATAGGGTGTGGTTTGGGTAGTCTCTTTGGGAACTATCCGTCACATAAGCGCCACCTCACATGGGGTGGAGGACCATCCCCTTAAGAACTTGCTAAGGGTGTGGATAATGGACCATTCTCTTATTTTATATATATAAAAGTAGCTTCGAGGGGCCCCACTTTTCAAACAATCAGCTCGTCTCCAACGTCTTGCTTGTGTCGTTTGCGACGTGACGAAGGGGAAGGGGGCGGTGTGGGACGAGGGGGACGCGCGGCCCCGGAGGGGGGGGGGGGGGGGGGGATCCCCACACCCCTTGGTATTATGGGCCAAAAATGTGATGATTTATCTTCTTTGTACAACCTAGCATCTAAAAAAAGTACAGATAGTGAATTTTTGAATTATTTTTTATTATGGATTAAATTTTGGATATTTTTTTTATTATGGAATGATATAGTTTTAGATTCTTTTTTAGTTGAAATTGTATTTTATGGATTTATAGGGTTAATTAGTCAACCCGGTTGAACCGCCTGTTACAACCCGGCTCAATCGATTGAACCATTTCTGAGCCTAACCTGGTATGATTTAAAAACCGGTTTTTAAAATATTGTGTCAATCACTCTTGGTCTATTGGTATCAATGATTATCTTCATCAAAGTGGTCCAGGTTTGAGTTACAAAACATAAGCAATATATGGATTTTAAAAATAGATTTTATGGCGAATAAATTTGTTGTTTACAAGAAAAGTCTACCTTCTATTTATTACTTGATATATGTTTTTCAAAGGTAATAAAGGAAATAATGTTATAATGTTGAAATTGAGTAGATGGTGTCACTAACGTTGTTGATGTGGTAGATTAGACATGCATTAGTGTTTGTGTATATATTTGTACTAAAGATTAAATATTTGTACAACCTGAACATTTAATGTACTCTGTTAAATATAGATGTTTACCTGACAAAAGATCAAATACAAATAATTTTAACGTACAAAAGGTACAAACTGAATGTTTTGCTGAAAAAACACGGTGACATTTTCGTAATTATTTACTCGTAGAATAATTATCAAAATTATTCTACAAATGATCTTGTAGGGTAATTTTGATCTTGTAGAGTAATTTTGTAAAATGTTTTTGTAGAGTATTTTTGATCTTATAGCTAAATTCTAAAAATTACTCTACAAGCGTATCAAAATTACTCTGCAAGTTTATCAAAAACATACAATTCAAAATTACTCTACAAAATCATTTGTAGAGAGTAATTATGATACTCTACAAAATTATTTTACAAGATCAAAATTATCATACAAGATCTTTTGTAGAGTAATTATGATACTCCACAAAATTATTCTACAAGATCAAAATTACGCAACAAGAATATTTTACAAAATTATTCTACAAAATCAAAATTACCCTACAAGATCATTTTTAGAGTAATTTTGATAATTACTCTACGAGTATATAATTACGAAAATGTCACCGCATTTTTTGACTTTTTCATGCTTTCGTACGTGAACTTAACTCATGTTTACTAATGTATTTGTATTTGTATTCACACCGACAGATAATTATAAGGTCTTATGTGTGCGTATACTATGTTAAATTATGTTTCGTTGTAGACCAAGTTGATGGAAAATGTAAACTTAAATGTCCCATTATTAAATCATTTAAGATGTAAACTTTGTTATGACTATAACTAGTGTTTTTCAATGACGCGCGTTGCGCGAAAGGCATTGGTGTTTTCAACCGATATAATTCTTCAAACGAGTCGAGATAAACGATGCGTAACCAGCCATATCCGGCATCGTGGAGTGTATTAAAAAGGGAGCAATTGGACGATTGGATGCTGGGCTAGGTGTTTCTTGGAATGCCCACGGATTGTTCGGGTCAAAACCACGATTATGAGGATTCATTTTTCGTATTGTGGTTGGATGAGATTTTTTTTAAAAAACAAGATAGAGATGATTATAGAAGAGGTGGAGTAGTTGTGGTATTAAAATGAATAGAAGTGTGAGTATTTATAGTGAATAATTTTTTTTTAAACACATAGCCGTTGGCCAACGGCTAGCCCAAACGGCTACTTGTCTTGGTCAATGAGATCCCGCCATGTCATCTTGATAGCCCCGTCCAACGCCCGGGCTGAAACCCCCGCCCAAGGGGCCACGCCGAAACCTAAGCCCACCCAGGGTGGTGACTTGGGCGTTTGTACCCAACCCACGCCACAACCCCCGCCCCCAGGCTGAAACCCCCGCCCAAGGGGCCACGCCGAAACCCAAGCCCACCCGGGGTGGTGACTTGGGCGTTTGTACCCAACCCACGCCACAACCCCCGCCCCATACCCCATATTCTAATATACCCTAAATTCACTGTTCATTTGGCTGAAACCCCCGCCCAAGGGGCCACGCCGAAACCCAAGCCCACCCGGGGTGGTGACTTGGGCGTTTGTACCCAACCCACGCCACAACCCACGCCCCATACCCCATATTCTAATATACCCTAAATTCATTGTTCATTTAGTTTGATTTTTATCATATATAGATTGAGTTAAATGCCATTTTAGTCCATGTGGTTTGTGCTATTTTGGCAGTTTAGTCCAAATGTTTCATTTTTTACCTGTGAGTCCAAAAATGTTTCACCGTTGCCATTTTAGTGCACTGGGTTAACTTCATCCTTTTTTTTTGTTTGTTAAGGAGAATGCCAATTCGGTCATTTTATATGTAATTATGTTAACTAGAAAGACAATTCGGTCATATAAAATGATCGAGTTGGCCTTCTCGTTAACAAAAAAATTTGATAAAGTTAATTCAGTGGACTAAAATGACAATGGTAAAATCTTTTTGGACCCAAAGGTGAAAAATGAAACATTTGGACTAAACTGACAGAATGACCCAAAACACAGGGACTAAAATGAGATTTAACTCGACTATAATTATATAGTAAACATAATGGAAAGATCTACAAGAGCATCAAAGACTCATGCCATTAAACTATAGAAGAAGAATAATAATAGTACAAGCAAAATAATAAATAAAACTGGATTAGTTAAAATTAGCATATGAGCTTAGTCAACATTAACCTTTATAATTTTTGGTAAGGGAATCTTTAAAAGGGAATGGGTATATTTGCTTTAGTTCTTCTGACCAATGTTTTTAAGAATATGTGTCTGTGAAAGCCCAAATATACTTTAACATATCAAGCATATATAATTATTTGTAACATATTTAATAATTTATGTATGATAACTATCATATATGTGCTAACAATTCATGTACAAAACTAAAAACAAGGCAAATTCAAGACGTAAAATTAGCAAAACTTGACTCAAGATGTAAACTTGTGATGTTTAGTTGAAGAAATAGACGTAGATAGTGAGTTGTAATTATGAAAAGTATGGTGGTCCACAACAACCAACAAACCAACCAAAACTTTTAAGCAAATATTGGTTTTTGTTTTGTATTTCATTTTTTATATTATCTTTATTTCTTTTCTACACTTCAAAGTTAATGTGATCCACGAGTATTAACCTATTCCTATATTCGAAAGAGTCAACCAACTTTTATTCTTTGTGTAGACACTTTATGTATTTTGTTTATTGCATCCAAATAGTTGTAAAACCCAATGACTTTACATGTCCATTTATATATTATAAATTATTTGACACATTCTTAAGGGTTATTGAAACTTTTAGAACTTTAGAGAAGGCAATTGATTACTAAATACCCTCTTAAATCTTATAAAAGTATGCAAACATGGTTGATGATTTTAGAGAGTTATATATTAGAACACGTTAATATAGTTAATACAATTCCCATTCATTGAGATGTTGTATCGAGAACTTTATAGTCAATTACCACCGTATAAATGGGATGAGTTGTGGTTATTTATGATCGTCAAGTTGGAAGAAGCACAAAGAAAATGCATATCATTCTTTGAGAACTAAGTGGTATCGTCCAGTGCCGAAGCTTGAGATTTTCGACCGGGGGTTGAAATCGTATATACCTAATAAAATTATAAAATCGGGGGGTCGAAAACATATATACCTAAAAAAATCTATATGAAAACTACATACCGGACACTATTGAGCAAAAAGTTCGGGGGGTCGGGCGCCCCCCGGCCCCTACAAAGCTTATCCCCTGGTATCGTCGATCATCATGATACTCCCTCTCTAAAGTTAGGTAGTGTGAGACCATATACGCGAGGGTACAAATTCCACTGATCATCCTCCATGTTGGTATGCTTGTTTCTCTTCTCCCTCTCACCACGAACATTGCCATATGTGTCTCTTGGCAGTTACATATTTCACCCTCCCCCTCTTCTCATTAGGTGGACGCCCTCCATGGATTCGCCACATTAGAGCACTGGACGTGCTATGAGTAGCAAGGGCGGCCCTGAGGGTGGGTGGAGAGGACTACCGGCCAGGGCCTAATATTTCGAATGGCACGTTATTTAAAATAAAACCCGACATGTATATGTAAAATATTTTTTTTAATAGGGTATACCCATACAAACATCAACATAGGCCCACTTACAAAACTATTATTATGGTTTAGATTTGCTATTAGCCATCGGCATTAGGTTTAGACCTTTAGTCAGCCTAATACCCAATTTCGTTAAGGCTTAAGGGCACATTTTTTTGAGCTCGAACAAGGTACACGAATTCTAAGGGTCGGCCCTAATGAGAAGAATCATAAGAGTCAATGAAGTTGAAGGGGTATGGTCCCAGATCTCGCGTCAGCACGACCGCGAGTGACCATTACCCTTATCACCACCACCAAGTTTGTCCCAGAGATTGCCAACGCCGATGTCACCACCACCAAATTCCCATTAAACATTGGGAAATACAACGGTTCAGCCGACCCAGATGACCACATGAACATCTTCGTCGGCGCCGGGTGCAACGGCAGGTGGGATGAGCCAACTTGGTGTCAATTTTTCCCGCAGACCCTAACAGGTCTGGCCAGGGCATGGTTCGATTCTTTACCAGTGGGGTCACTGACCTCATTCGAGGACTTGCAAGCAAAGTTACTCGCGCATTTTTGCCAGCAGCGACGTCATGAACGTGATTCTATGGACGTCATGAACATCTGGCGCAGAGACAACGAATCGCTTGAGGCGTTCGTTGTCCGTTACAATAAAGAGTGCCTGGAGATAGGCGATGTTGCAGACCAAATGACACGTAATCATTTCATTGTTGCCGTTAAAGACGAACAAATGGTTATGACTATCTCCGGCAAGGAAGGCTTGCCGAAAAAATGGAAAGATGTCATGGCTGCGGTCAAGACATACGCCCAGACTTAGCGGTCCCTCAAACCGCACGTCTCAAAGGCACAGCCCCAAACGGAAGGCCAGTCCTCCCACCAAGAGCACAAGCGCAACAACAAGCGCAACCGGACACATGGAATCGCGGCAGCGATCCCAGACCATATGTCCCGCGTAATAACCAGCCTGACGCAAGGGCTACAATCAACGCCCAGCGTGAAAACCGGGCGTCGAAGAAGGAGTCTCGGGACCGTAACTGGACCGAGATCAACCATTCGCCAAGCGACGTCCTCCTTACGGACACGCAATTCCTACGACCGGCCCAACCGATGAAGTCCAAGAAGAACCAGGATCCCGCACTCTATTGCGAGTATCACAAGGACTTGGGCCACACAATAAACAACTGCATCAGTCTCCGACTGGAGATTTAGCGAGCCCTAAAAGAGGGGAAACTGCAACACCTGTTGCCAGGCGCGCAAAAACCTACCAAGCGCATCACTCCCCACAATGAGGGCCCCTCCACGGGTAAAAGGGCCATGTACGTGGCCTCAACCCACATGATTAATGAAGGGCGAGGAAGGCCGCGTAAGGCGGCAAGAAGACCGGACAATGACTGGAAAGACGAGCAAGTTGTCTTTCCAAAATTCCGAGGCGGATCGCGCGACAGGCGCGCCGTGGTTATCACAGGCCACCTGGCTCACTACTGCACTGAGCGATTATTCATCGACCCGGGCAGTACATCTGATGTTATATACGAGCAGTGCTTCAACCAATTCGATCAAGAAGAGAAAGATCGGTTGCAGCCGGTGGACTACCCGTTGGCCGGGTTTGCAGGGGAAACCGTATTCCCCCTGGGCCAGATTATTTTCCCTTTGCGCCTCACCAACGGAAGGCACACAAGAACGGAGGAGGTAAACTTCATGGTTTTACCTCACACCTCCAAATACGACGTACTTCTCGGGAGAGAGTCCAGGGCGACTTCAACATGATAACATCCGTCCCCCACTCTGCCATCGGTTTCCCAACCGAGACGGGGATCGCGATAATATACGCCCAAAGAGAAGTTATGTCTACGGACGAGCTGCGTCCGGCCAAGGTAGCAAGGCCTACCCCCAACACTCAACCAGAAAAATGGGTTCTTAACGCAAGACACCCACATCAAACAGTTACGTTGGGCCACGCCTGGTCCCCTACTATCAAAGTGCACCTGAAGCAACTCCTCTTCAGGAACCAGGATATTTTTGCGTGGACACCCGCAGATATGACAGGAGTACCACGTGAAATCGCGCAGCACTTCTTGAATACCATGCCAGGTATCAAGCCGGTGATCCAAGGCCAATGCCACCTTGGATCAGCAAAGAACGAGGCGATGCATGAGCAGGTCCAAGAGCTGCTCTCCGCAGGCATCCTGCGAGAAGTCAAATACCAGACTTGGTTGTCAAACCCAGTCATGGTAGAAAAACCATCCGGGGGCTGGCGCATGTGCGTCGATTATAAAGATCTCAACAAAGCCTGCCCCAAGGATTGTTACGCACTTTCGGAGATCGACGAGAAGGTCGATAACCTCGCACCATTTTGATGGAAGTGTTTCCTCGATTGTTACAAAGGTTACCACCAGGTACAGATGGCAATAGAGGACGAAGATAAAACGGCATTCCGCACTCCTACCGGGAACTACTGTTACACAAAAATGCCGTTCGGGTTGCGCAACGCGGGCGCAACCTATCAAAAGTTGATGAACAACACTTTTCGTGGTCAAATCAGCAAAAGTGTCGAAATCTATATGGACGACCTGGTCGTCATGAGCATGGAGGAAGACACCATGCTCAACGATATTGAAAGAACATTCCAAACTCTGCGAAGCGTCAACATGAAGCTCAACCCAGGGAAATGCTCGTTTGGAATGGAAGAAGGCAAGTTCCTTGGATTCAACGTAACCAAAGATGGATTCAGGGTGAACCCGGAAAAAGTCCAGGCGATCGAGCGCATGCCATCGCCTTCCACGATGAAAGAAATGCAACGACTAGCTGGCAGGCTAGCCGCACTGAATAGATTCTTAGCCAACCATGCAGCTAAGTCTTACCCTTTCATCAAGACCCTGCGGAGCTGCTTAAAAAAGGAGCAATTCCAATGGACCGCAGAAGCCGAGAAAGCGTTCCGGGAGATGAAAGAGTGTTTGATTCAACTCCCAACTCTAACCGCACCACGCAAAGATGAACCACTTATCTTGTACTTATCTGTCGCGGACAATGCGGTAGGCGCGGTACTCATAGTGGAGCGAGAAGGAGTTCAAACACCCATCTACTATATCAGCAAAATGCTCAACGACCCAGAGACGAGATACTCCATCATGGAGAAGTTGGTATTGGCACTAGTACACGCGTCAAGACGGTTGCGACGATACTTTGCAAACCACGTCATCACGGTGCTAACCAACTACAGGATCGGCCCGATCCTATCAAAACCCGACATCTCTGGTAGATTAGCAAAATGGGCAATTGAGCTGGGCGCACTTTCACTGAACTATAAGCCGCGCCCCGCAATCAAAGGCCAGGTCTTGGCTGATTTCGTTGCTGAAGTACCAGCAAATCGCATTCAAGAATGCGAAGAAGAGCAAAACCCTGCATCGCCACCATCCTCCGCAGAAACCTGGGCACTATATACAGATGGTGCATCTAACGAAGATGGTGCAGGTGCAGGTCTGCGACTCGTCAGCCCCGATGGCCAAGAGCTTACCTATGCAATCCGCCTCGATTTCAAAAGCACAAATAACGAGGCAGAATACGAGGCTCTACTGGCAGGGCTGCGTCTGGCAGTCAAACTCGGCGTCCAACATTTTGAAGCACACGTCGACTCACTATTGGTTGCAGGTCAGATACGCGGCGACTATGCCGTAAAAGGGGATATCATGATCCTCTACCTCGAACAGGCTTTGCAACTGAAATCAAAGTTCACTTCCTTCAATATCCGCCATATCAACAGGAGTGATAACAAACCCGCGGATGCACTGTCAAAACTTGCATCCACCAGTTTTCAACACCTGGCAAAAGAGGTACGTATCGAGATTCTGCAAAATCCCCCAGTACCCCTGCGCCAAGTCAATGTCATCCAGTACGGTACAACATCCTGGACGACACCAATGATTGCATACTTGCAATCAGGTGTTACTCCCGAAAGCAAGGCAGAGGCACGTAAGTTACAATACAAAGCGTGTCATTACCAAATGGGAGACGGTATCTTATACCGTAAATCATACCTGGGGCCACTCCTACGATGCGTCAACCCCCCAAGATGCCACATACCTTATCAGAGAAATACACGAGGGAATATGTGGCATACACGCAGGCCCACGCATGGTGGTGGCCAAAATCATGAACGCCGGGTACTACTGGCCCGGCATGCACCTGGATGCAGTCAAAGTCTTGCACAAGTGTTTCAATTGTCAGCGGCATGCTCTCAAGACCTTGCGCCCCAAGAATAACCTGATCCCCGTCACCACTGCGTGGCCATTCCAAAAATGGGCAATCGATGTGGTGGGACCATTTCCAGACGCACCAGGTGCAGTGAAGTTTATCATAGTGGCTATTGATTACTTTACAAAATGGGTAGAGGCAAAACCGCTCGCCTCAACCACCGCTATGATAACAAGGAAATTCGTCTGGGAACATATCATCTGCCGTTTCGGTCTACCAATGTGCATCGTTACCGACAACGGTACCAACTTCGCTGCCGATGACTTTCAAAAATGGCTAAAGGAGCTAAACATTGAACACATATTCTCCTAAGTGGCGCATCCGCAAGGGAATGGCCAAGTCGAGAGTATCAATAAAAGTTTAGTCGAAGGCATCAAAGCACGGTTGGGAACAGCCAGACGCGGATGGGTTGATGAACTCCCAAGTATCTTATGGGCCCACAAGACAAGCCCAAAGACAAGTAACGGTGAGACACCCTTCAGCCTGGTCTATGGCACTGAAGCGGTGATCCCCGCGGAAATAGGCCTCCCCTCACCCAGAATGTTGGCTATCAACAAGATAGACAACAATGAGGAACGCAGGGTTGACTTGGACCTCCTGGAAGAAAGGCGTGAAAACGCTGCCATCAACGAAGCCAAATACAAAACCAAACTTGAAAAGTATTACAATGCACGCGTCCGCATTTGTATCTTCAACCCAGGAGACTACGTCCTTCGTAACAATGAAGCATCTAACGCGGAACGCCCAGGGAAACTTGCCCCCAAGTGGGAAGGACCCTACCTCATCCAACAGGTCCTGGGCAAAGGCGCGTATAAACTACAAACATTAGAGGGCGAAACTATCGCACGCACATGGAATGCACAACAGCTTCGACGCTGTTACATGTAAGCCATGTTTTTTACAATCACCATGTAACCTATCGGGCCGCAGGCCATTTGCAAATAAATAAATAAACGATTCAAGGCAATATTGTTTATTTACTTCTATTACAAATGCGTGTCCCACTCTGCGGTATCTACAAAAACAGATTGGCAAAATCTTCATTCGCGATACCCACACAACTATTGTAATAGGCCAGCAACGGCAAAACATCAACTGTCTATCCGGCTGGATATGCAAATACGGTTTTCACAAAGCCTACACAATTCCTAAACCCTAACGGGATAAAAACAGGAATTGACTAATACTCATACGACAAAGGTATAGAGTATACTCAACCACGCTTACAGCAGATAGAGTTTCTTCATATACAAGTTCAAACATGCAAGTAATAAAAACACTTGTACAACTTGAACAAAATGGTTAAAACTTTATATTCAAAAAATTTCTACACCTACGCGGTGCATAAGGGATTTACATAAGGTTCTTAACATTTACATTGAGGAAACAAAAAAGGCACGCAGGCCAGCCTAGTCTTTCTTTGTACCGCTGGAACCCGCACCATCCTTGCCATCACCAACAGGCTTTTCCTCATCTTCCTCATCAGCATATAACACCCGCAAGCGGTCTACATAGTCTTCCGCATCCAGGCATTTCTCAAGTTCCTCAAGAGCGGCAATGGATGTGTCGTTGTACGCCGCAAGAGAGGCAGCAAGAAGCGATTCAGTGTCCACACCATGGAACCCAGACCTTTCATCAGTATATTTACCCTGGGCCAAAACATTCATATGAGAAATGCAACGGTTGTAGCCAGCTTTAAAACCAGCATCCCGGGCGCGCAACCTAATCTCATTAACACCTGCCACATTCTCAGGTGCGTCAAGGATGGACGTAACAATCTGCGAAACAAAAATAGTACAGTTATCAAAGGCAAACCTAAAAAAGATAGCAAAGGCAACGGATACTTACATGCCCGATACCGTGCATACGCATCCATTCGCGATCGTCCTTGAGCTGATCAAGTGAAGCAGCAAGGCTATCTCTAGCCTCTGCAACCTCCCTCGTCCGCGCTTCAGCATCGGCAGCACGGGCACTGACCTCCTCAATAACGGCTACCCGGCTCCGCACTTCAGCCTTTTAACAAGGAAAACACAAGTACACAAAGATAATCAACATACTTGTGGGATATACATACAAATTCAAGAGCCAAAGAAATTCATACCTGGAGGCCCTGAACAGTTTTGTCTAAATTGGTGCGGTCAGCATTTGCCTTTTCAAGAGCCTTGGTAGCACGGGCCTCCGCCTCCTTGGCCTCTTCAAGAGCCTTGGCAAGGCGAGCTTCTGCCTCCTTGGCAACCGCATCAGCTGCGGCTTTCTCCTTAACCAAAGCAGCATTCGCTGCCTTGACGTTAGTAAGCTCCTGACGAACACGAAAGAGAGTTTCATTCTGTTTGGCCCAAAATTCTTTCCAAGTCTTGCGCTCATCAGAAAGTGTCTGGCGCTCATTAGAAAGAGATTCTTTCCAACTCTTACGCTCATCGGAAAGCAGTTTGGCGAGGGTACGAACCTGTTTAAGCTCAGCAGTTGCAGCCCACTCCTCAGTCTGCTTACGCTTTTCAAAGGCAGCCTTATCCTTTTCAAGCTGCTCTGCACCCTCACGAGCAGCCTTAACCAACTCTTCAGCTTCAGCCCGCAAGCGAGCAGTTTCCTCCTCCTTGCGCCCCAGCACTTTGTAGTCTTCCATGATGGCATTCGCCATTATGGAACTCCCCACAAGCATGGAAGAGAGCTGATTGATCCGGAGCTCACGTGGCAAACCGCGAGCCCGGTTAACTTCAAACGGGGTGCCGAAACCACCCAAAATCTCCCTGCACGCGGAGGGATCAACAGAAATATCATCCCCTTGCATAACATTCCAAGGAGGACGGTGATAGTTCACAGCCCGGTTTTCAGTATAGGTGCGGTAATAGAACTCCAATTCAGACTCTTCAGGCTGAATAGGAGTCCCTTTAAAACCCGCACCCCCAGAAGCGGAACCAGAAGCTTTCTCAGCAGCAGGAGATTTCTTCCTCTCAGTATAAGCAAACTTCAAGTTCAGATCATCAGTGTCCTGTGGGGAGATCAGATTATCATGGGAGTCCACCGTGTCATAGATCTGAGCCGCAGGCCCCTTCCCAGTATCCTCCGCCCGCACAGAGGGCTCATGCACCACTTTAATCGAAGGGCTTCTGGTAAATTCTTTATTAACCCCCGCATCCGCAGCTGTGTCATGCGGGGGAGAATGAGGAGCATCAAACAAATAGAACCCCTCATCTTGCGGTTCTGTAAACAAAGCAAAAACACTTTAACTACAAGTACAAAGACAAAATACTTGTAAAAGTTATGAATCACTTACCAGAAGCAACCACAAGTTTCACAGGTTTCACAACAGCTGTCCGTTTCGTCTGTATTTTCGAACGTTTCTTCTCACCGGCATTAACAGCCTTCTCTGGCTTTCTCTTCTTCTTCTCATCAGCAGGTTTGGAACCCGCAGAGGATCCACCTGCCGCCGCACCACCACCTGGAACACCCAAACCCTCAAGGGTGTCAGATACTACCACGTAATCGGTATATCTGTGGAAACGAGAATGAGAGATACCTGCTGCTTGCGGCACCAACGGAGGAACAACAGCAGCCTCAGTCTTTTTCTTGCCGCGACCCGCACAGTTTTCTCCACATGCTTCTTCTCGGCATGCTTCTTGGGGGAAATTTTCACCTCAAATTTCCCCAAGGTACCAAGAGTACCTGCGTTTAAATCATCAAACAAACAAATAAGGAGAACTTTACAAGGCAAAAAAGAGGATTATGGATTATACCTTTGCCTTGCGGCAGGGGTGCGTTCAGCACATCGCGTGTAGGAACGCGAAAGTTGTTAACAATGGTCAAATTAAAACCTTCACCTTCCGCGCACAAAAGTAACTCAACCTTGCCTGTGAAGTTCGGATCAAATATCCTCCACAGCGCAACATCCTCTGATAGTACACTCACAAATCCGTAACAAATACGGAAGTAAGGAAACCGCAAAGGAGTAGCAATACTTACCACCACTCTTTTCCCGCACAACGGGTCTTGCCCTCCTATCAGGCCTGGTTAACATCATCCGCAGCACCCACAACTGATTGTTGTCCAGCTGTTTATGCTCAATAGTCTTCAACCTTGGGAACCACTCCACAGTCTCCGCACTAGGAAGAGCAATATCCTCCGCAGGGATAGTCTCATTAACATTCCGCAAGGTCATGATAGTAACAACCGCGACAACCTTAATGTAGAAGAACTTGGTCTTCCACTTTGTAATACCCTTCGGAGGGGTCATCAGCTTGGTACTCCCGTACCGTTGGCCAAAAGAAAAGAATCCGGTGTTCACCGTCAACTGGTAGAACCGCCAGAAATTTTCAACTGTAATCGGCAAACCAAGAGCACGAAAAGTGTACTCAAAGTTTCTAATACGAATCATCCCGAACGGACTCATCTGGGAGATATGGAGTTTGTAATACTCCAAAACCTCATCAACGAACACAGTCAATGGTAAACGAAGGTTACCATCAACGAAGGAATCAGCCCACATGGTGACATAACCAGCCGGAGCGTCGGCACCGGTTTTACCTTCCTGTAGGAAGACAGCTCCAAATTCCTGGGGCATCTGGATACTGGTCATCAGGGTGTTAAACTGGTTTTTTGACCATTTCAGCACTGGTAGGCCCCCGCCGGGGGCACTACCACCGTCTTCTTCTTCTTCCGCCGCCACCGGCGAAGAATGTTCAGGGTTTTCACCCTCAACATTGTGTGGATTGGATGGTTCTGCCATCAAGAAATGTAATAAAGAAGATAGAAGAATGAGTTTACAAGAAAACTCAGAAACTTGACCGGAATTTCAGACAAGGTTTATCGGAGAAGACAAAGAAAACACCCTCTTTTTCACTGGAAAAAATTTCTAAAATTTTGAACAAGTGAGGAAACCACAAACGGTTTCCCCTTATATACTCATCGCAATTAATGCGATGCAGTAAACCGACTCATCACGTTCAAAATGGGCCAATTACGTGACGCCACGTGTTCAGCGACGGTTCCGCTGACGGTTACCACGCGCTTGTGGCCGTCCACGCGCCTGACAAAAGAGACTTTTTACACTCCTTGCTACAGTGCATTTATGACCTCGGGCAGTGCAAACATCCTTTCATTTCAGTACATGACAGAATCCTACCAACTTTCACCAACCCACACGTGCAATCGTGACGTATGCAGCACAAAAGCGACAACATTATCCAAATATAAGTGGCATGCGGTTTCTCTGGTTCACCGTACCATAACCCATACCACATGTCGTTTTTTACATACCCCTCAAAAAAGGCAAAAATATATCTCTACATTATGTAAAGGGGTATAACCTATAACCGCACATACCCACGAGCACACGTGGAATATGCGGAGATGACACACACGAACCCGCACAGGTGTGTCAGATACTCAGAACTAGCGTTGTTCTTTGGACTGCGAAAACCGCATTCCATACAACCTTCTTCAAGGTTCAAATCCCTTGTGTCCAGTTCACAACCACAGAGGGAACGCAAACAGCTTCTCCTTAGGATAAAGGACAGGAATACGGAGCAACCGCACATCAGCAACCCTGACTCCTGATCCTTCAAGAGCCACATCCAAGCTTCAAACTCTCTAGAAGCGAGTTCTTTGATGCAAACCGCAGACACTCACGAGTAGCTGTGGCGGAATATAATTACCCTAACGGTAGCTACGGAAGAGCCACGACTAAACCGCCACGCGGTTGATTAAAGCTACTTCAAGGAAAACTACTTTCCACCAAAGCGTGAAGGAAAGTAGCTCCAGAACAGGGGTAACAAGTCTGCTTATGACTGGTTGCCCACCTATGGACCGCATAGAATAAACAATGGTGGGCACAACCATGCCTATGACCATGTTTATTTGCCCATAGTCCAGATTCAAATTGTTCGACCAAATAAACAATGGTGGGCACAACCTCACGAGGCTCGACTACACATGGCCAACAATGTGCAACAACGAGGTAACCGCAAAGGACGTGTGGTTACTTGAGAGCTAAACCACAGAGGACGTGCGGTTACTAGAGAGCTAAACCGCAACAGACGTGCGGTTACTTGAGAGTTAAACTGGAAGAACACGAACACCCCACAAAACAAGGATCATCGTTGAATGTCCAGTTGCTGAACATAGAGCTTGAGCAAAGTACTGACAACATTGCATCAGCTGACGCAGAGGTGACAACTAGAGTGGCGGAGACAGACATCTTCCGTCACCATCTCAAAGGTTGGTTCGAACCCTGCTAACATCTTCAGTCACCGTCTCAAAGGTTGGTTCGAAACACCAACAGGTGGCTGATGACATCAGAAACAGGTAGACCACATCACTGGTTCAAATCCTTGGCTGAGAATTCCGCATCAGACGGAACTTGCTCACCGGTACGGAAGAGACGTCACCGGATCCGCAGCTTGATTTACTGAAAGTAGGAGCTATCCGCATGGCCCATATTCTACCTTCTAGACACCATAGTCCAGTATCCCTCCCACATGCAACTTGCATAAGGAAGGAACACTAGACTGGGGGGACTTGAAGGGGTATGGTCCCAGATCTCGCGTCAGCACGACCGCGAGTGACCATTACCCTTATCAAAAACCCCCACCAGCAAGAACCTATCTGTGTCCGCACGGGCACGCGCGAACACAGCGGTTGAAACCAATCTGTCCATTGATGAGAAGACTTACCTTAAGTACGAAAACGGATGTTACGCATAGCGATGCGGCCTGGCACCGCATCCTATGAACATTTTCATCACGATAAGGGATTTGGACAACAGTAACAGTCACTAAGCGGCGATGCGGCATGGCACCGCATCCCGCATGCATCTTGGATATAACAAAGAACGCGGGAACAACATCAGTGACCGCAAGCAGCGATGCAGCCTGGCACCGCATCCTGCCTTCAAGACAAGTGGGTCTGACACCACAGTGCAAGTGGCACTGGGAACAGTCGCCTATCAGCCCACATGTGTGCAACAGTCTGACACCACAGCAGGACGTGGCATCACCACCGTAACCGACAGGTCTGACACACCTGCAAGTAGCTGTGCGATGTCAGACTAGCTACTCAACTACCCTCCTTCACTCTTCGGCTATAAATACCCACCCCAAACCAGGTTTGAGGTATCACTTCTCAACTCTCTCACTACTACTACTATCACACTTTGCTTCCCAAGCAAATTACTGATTCTCACGCCGGAGAGTGGTAACAAGGAGCACCCCCCACCCCATCCTCCTTGTTACGAGTCACGGCTTGTTTCCTTGTGCAGGAAACTAACCAGCGGAGGATCTAGCCAGCGATCCTCGGAAAGAAGGGATTAACCTTACTTGACGAGACCAGTGAGTTAACCCCACCCGGTTAACCATTGTTTCATCAGAAGTCAAGATGACTAACTAGGTGAAAGTGGTGGTGGTACATCATCGTCACTAGGAGGAGCTAGACTTCATGCTCATTATAATTAAGGGAAGAATCATGAGACATGCATGCCACACACGATTTAATTATAAACTTATTTTCTCTTGAATACATAATATTTGATTATTTTGATAAACACAATTTACCATACTTAATCTAGTACTTACTTTATTTAATTATACACTTATTCTCTCTTGACTGCCTTGAAACAAAGAATTGGATGTGCGTAAATCGACACAATAAAAAGGGACGAATAAGGATTATTGGATATTGACATGCAATGTATTGAGAGAATAGAACATTCAATCACACTACATGCTTATCACACACTAACAAAGAAACATGCAAGCCTTTGACACAAGTAAGTTCTAGAATGTACTAATCGTGAACTTTATGATCATGTGTAATATTTATATGTAACACCTAGGTGCCAACTAATTGTATCATGGTTAACATGCAAGGACATGTTCATTGTATTGTAATGTGAAAGTATGTCATGATTAGAACAATGACTATGTTGAGTAGAAAGTGTTGGTTCAGTTCTGTTTGATCATGAGGGAAAACAGTAAAACATACCTGTCACAGCAGAAAGTCCAGTGGAGAATCCAGTAATGGAGTTCGACATGCTTGTCATCGTGATCTGGTTCCTCCTTAGGGTGCTGACTAATGATGGGGCTTAGAGAACCGAAAAGGGTATCGGCTAGGAGATGGAGGACGAATTTGATGTTATGCTTATGGTGTGTGTAACTGAGTAACCCTTTAACCTCCACATAATTCTCCTTATATAAGCACCCAGGAGGAAACCTAATTAGTTACTAAGGGTAATATGGTCCA
The DNA here is from genome assembly GCA_030545235.1 of Helianthus tuberosus. NCBI lineage: Eukaryota > Viridiplantae > Streptophyta > Magnoliopsida > Asterales > Asteraceae > Helianthus > Helianthus tuberosus. Next base: position 175,924,470 of record CM060420.1, read on the forward strand.
TCAACAATTACCAACTAATTTAAATAATAGGTTATTATATATTTTGATCTTTATTATGTAAATGATTATAATGGCTATAGATTAAATATTAAACATAATATATTTAATCTTACATTCTCCCACTTAGCCGAGTAATCATTTACTATGAGTATTAGATAAGCCTGATCAGGAGTTAACACTCATTTTAGCCTTAAACAAGTACTATAGCAGAGAAATACAGCCGTTGAATCATTATGCGACTCAGGACCCCCATTAATCATACTATAGCCTTAATTTAAAACCTAATCGTTATGATCAAAATACGCGTAAGCCCTTTGTTTGATTTGTAACTTTATTTGTCAATATGCCATTATACCGGTTGAACATATTCTAAGAGACATACAAAATCAAACTGAGGAAATTTCATTAACATAAAACATAAGCTAGTACAATATGCTCAAATAAGGTCTTTACAAAATCCCATATTACGAACATGTTCTTCATAAACCTTAGGAGGGAGACCTTTAGTCATCGGATCCGCAAGCATATCCTTAGTACTAATATACTCGATACAAAGATTATTTTCCTCAACTCGTTCTCGTACGAACATATATTTTGTATCGAGATATAAACCAGCTCCAGTCGAACTGTTACTGTTCGAGAAACTAACGACAGCTGAATTATCACAATAAAGCTTCAATGGTCTAGAAATGGAATTAACGATTTTGAGTCCAGTGATTAGATTTCTAAGCAACATTCCATGACAGATTGCGTTATAAACAGCAATGTACTCTGCCATCATTGTGGAAGTTGTGGTCAACTGTTGTTTATGACTCTTCCATGAGATTGGGCCGCCTGCTAACATAAAGATATAGCCCGAAGTGGATTTCTTGTCATCTTTGCACTTTGCAAAGTCAGAATCAGAATAGCCCACCACTTCTAAATGATCACTTCTTCTATAAGTCAGTTTATAGTCTTTCGTCCCTTGCAGATATCGAAGTACCTTCTTAGCTGCTTTCCAGTGATCTAGGCCAGGATTGGTCTGATAACGGCCTAGCATTCCAGCAATATAAGCAATATCTGGGCGAGTACAGACTTGAGCATACATCAAGCTCCCGACTACTGACGCGTAAGGTATCTGGCTCATTTGCTCCTTCTCAACCTCTGTTGTCGGACACTGGAATGAACCGAAAACATCTCCCTTAACTACTGGAGCGACGGAGGGTTTGCATTGTTGCATGTTATATCGTGTAAGGACACGATCTATGTAAGCCTTCTGGGACAATCCTAAGATCCCTTTGTGTCTATCTCGGTGAATTTCGATGCCAATGACGTAAGAAGCTTCTCCGAGATCCTTCATGTCGAAGTTATGCGAAAGTAACCGCTTCGACTCATGCAACATGTCTAAACTATTACTTTCCAATAGAATATCATCTACGTAAAGGACAAGAATAGTAAAGTTGCTCCCACTCATCTTGAGGTAGGTGCATTGATCCACTTGATTCTTCATAAAACCTTGTTTCTTCATGACTTCATCAAACTTGAGGTACCACTGGCGTGATGCTTGTTTTAACCCGTAAATGGATTTCTTCAACTTACAGACTAGATGCCCCTCACCTTCAGGTTTAAAGCCTTCAGGCTGCTTCATGTAAACATCTTCGTCCAAATCTCCGTTAAGGAAAGCAGTTTTAACGTCCATCTGATGCAGCTCTAAATCGAAATGAGCTACTAGGGCCATGACGATCCTTAATGAATCTTTACGAGAGACAGGTGAAAAGGTCTCTTGATAATCAATTCCCTCTTTCTGAGTGTAGCCCTTTGCAACCAATCTCGCTTTGTAGCGTTCAACGTTCCCATTCGGATCCAGTTTTGTTTTGAATACCCATTTACATCCTACGGGTTTGGCTCCGTTGGGTAATTCTACCAAATCCCAAACGTCATTTTTCTTCATGGATTCAAGCTCATCAATCATCGCTTTATTCCATTCAGAAGACTGATCACTGCTAATGGCTTCATTGTAAGAGATAGGATCATTGAGCTTTCCAGCATCCATTTCAGTCAGGTAGGTAACATAATCATCCCAATTAGTAGGCCTTCTTTGCCTAGATGACCTCCTGAGTGGATTATCGGGTTCAGCGTTGTCTTGGTGTTGAGCGTTTGATGTGCCTTCATCATGAGGTATAATGGGTTCTGATTGTAGAGGTGAATTTGGAGTTGGTGCAGTAGCTTCAGGTACAGTAGTTGCATTGGGTACAAGAGGAGTAATCGGAGTAATGGTAAGCGACGAGTCTCTCCCCCCCGCGTCTTGTACTTCTTGCAATTCTTCGTAAGGGTTGGTACTGCTCCCACTGACCTTGAAATCCTCCAGGAACGCGGCACGCTTGGTTTCAACAATACGGGTGACATGGGAAGGACAATAGAAACGATAACCCTTAGAGTTCTCAGGGTACCCGATAAAGAAACAGGTAACTGTCTTAGGGTCAAGTTTCCTTAGGAAAGGATTGTAAAGTTTTGCTTCAGCAATGCAGCCCCATACTTTCATATATTTAAGACTCGGTTTCCTTCCTGTCCAAAGTTCATAAGGAGTTTTAGGGACAGACTTAGAAGGAACTCTATTGAGTATATGAACAGCTGCTTTTAATGCTTCAGTCCAGAGGAATAATGGTAAATTAGTGTTGGCTAACATACTGCGCACCATGTTCATAAGGGTACGGTTTCTTCTTTCAGCGACACCGTTCTGCTGAGGTGTACCAGGCATGGTGTATTGGTTCACAATCCCCTGGCCCTTACAAAACTCATAAAATGGACCAGGAGCTTGACCCACATCAGTATGTCTTCCATAATATTCACCGCCTCTATCTGATCTCACAACTTTAATCTGACGATCTAATTGCTTTTCAACTTCAGCCTTATAATCTTTAAAAGTTGTAAGAGATTCAGATTTCTCCTTAATTAGATACAAGTACATGTAACGAGAATAATCATCAATAAAAGTGATAAATGAAGTATGTCCTGTTATGCCAGCGATTTGGTAGGGACCACTAATGTCAGTATGAATGAGTTCTAATAAATTAGAGCTCCTAGTGGCACCTTTCTTATTCGCTAATGTCATTTTACCTTTAAGACATTTGACACATGTTCCAAAATCAGAGAAATCGAGAGGAGGTAAGACTTCATCCTTCACAAGACGATTTAATCGTTCTTTTGAAATGTGGCCTAAACGCTGATGCCACAACATGGATGAAGTTTCTAAGTCTCGTTTCTCTTCCATCTTTGTGAGTGATTCATTAATATTATATGACAACAAAGATTTGGAAAAGTTATCTTCTAGTTCTAATCTATAGAGACCACCATCTAGAATACCAGTACCATAAAGAACAGAATCATAATGGATAGAGAGTTTGCGATGACCATGGGAAACAATAAAACCGTCCATGTCTAACTTTGGTCCTGATACAAGGTTCCGAGTTACCTCAGGAACATATAAGGTATCATAAAGTTTAATACATAAACCAGTTTTCATAACTAATTGTAATGTTCCAATGGCCTTCACTTCTAATTCTCGATCATCCCCAACCTTAAGCGTTCTTTGGTTTCTTTCCAGCTTCCGGATTGAAAGGAATCCCTTAGTAGAATTGGTAACATGAACCATAGAACCAGAATCAAACCACCAAGAATTAGCAGGAACACTTAAATTATAGGACTCAAGTATCATAAAATAATCGTTACCTTTCTTAGCCAGCCACTCCTTAAAGTCAGGGCATTCCTTCTGCATGTGTCCTGTCTTCTTACAGAACTTGCAGCGGATACTGCCTAAGGAGTTCTTAGAGCTGGAAGGTGCACTTGTATTAGGATTAGGATTAGGCCTTTGGACTTTAGAAGCATCCTTCCTCTGATAATTGTTCTTCCTCTTCTTAGAGTTGGAGGTAGTGAAGTTGGCAACATCAGTATGGCGATCCATCCTCATACGCTCTTCCTCCTGTACGCACATAGCGACCAGCTCACTCATCGTCCATTTGTCCTTCTGAGTGTTGTAATTGATCTTGAATGCTTCAAAGGACGAAGGAAGCGAAGTAATGATGAAATGAACAAGGAAACCATCACTGATTTCCATTTCCAGCCCCTTCAGCTTATTGGCCATGTCATTCATCATCATGATGTGCTCGCGAATGCCACTCCTCCCATCATACTTAGTTGTCACCAGCTTGAGAATAAGAGTACTAGCGTGTGCTTTAGACGTCCCCTTGAACTGAGCCTCCACAGTAGCCAAGTAGGTTTTAGCATCGTCAGAATCAGGAATAGCTCCTCTGATAGAGTGATTAATGGACTGCTTCATGAACATGAGAGACATGCGGTTACTTCTAGTCCACTTATCATGAAGTAACTGCTGAGGAGCAGTACTCTGTGGAGTAAGGTCCGCTGGCTTATCCTCTCTTAGAGCATAATCAAAGTCCAGCACTCCAAGTGTAGCATGAGGGCATCCTTCCATGCAGCAAAGTTATCACCAGTTAAAGGTGGAATCCCGCAATTTGGTGCTGATAGTGGAAATAAGATGAGCAAGTTATGATACAAATGAAGAAGTCCTAATGTGATCTAAGGGCACGTTAAACTAAGGCAGGCATAAATAATGACCATTTTACATTATGAAACTGTGATATTGTCTATTACTAACATCAAAATAATAGACTTAGCTAAAAAATTCTACTTAAATGAAGACAAAACAGCTTTGACCAGAAGTGTAATCATTTAAGCATATGTGCAAAGTGGTTGTAACAAAACAGCTTTGGCCAGAAATTGAAACAATCACTTTAGTTATGCACTTGTTGAGTATGCCATCTATGAATGAATTAAATCAGCTTTGGCCAGAAATTAAGACATTCATTCTTATGATGCACACACAACATAGCTTTCGTAATACTTGAATGATAAGTAGATGTATCAAGTCAGCTTTGGCCAGAAATGATATATCAAAAGCTCATTCAAGTTAAGCTATTCTGGTTTTGCAAAACATTATCTGATTCTGATTAATTAACTAAGTAAATTACAAAACCATTTATTTAATAGCAAACCACCCGTTAGCGCGGATCGAATTCCGCGGTGAGTTCGCTGGGGGGTGCGGGGGGCAGCGCGCCCCCGCCCGGGGTTCGAGTCACAGCCTTGTTGTCTCGAGTCGAGACCTTTGTCTCGAGTCGAGACCTTATGGTCTCGAGTCGAGACCTTTGTCTCGAGTTGACACGTTATGGTCTCGAGATGACACGTTATGGTCTCGAGTCGAGATCTAATGGTCTCGAGTCGAGACCTCTGTCTCGAGTTGACACGTTAGGGTCTCGAGTCGAGATCTAATGGTCTCGAGTCGAGACCTCTGTCTGAGTTGAAAAGGGTTTAATGGCCTGATGATTTCGAGTCGAGACCTCTGCTGTCTCGAGTCGAGACTGATGGTCTCGAGTCGCAATCTGATGATCTCGAAGCTTCTTGTTAACAGCTGTGAATGTGTAACATAACTGAAAATTCGAAATCTAAGGGATTGTGAGATATTATTTCCTGTTTTAAGATGATCCAATTTTATCAACATATTTCGAAAAAATTGTAACTGTTTATCTAATAACAGTTTCGAATAAAGTTAAATGATAAAATTGGATCAAACATGGAAAAAACACTCATTAATCCTGAAACATTCCAAAACATAACAGAATTATTGAATTTTCTCAAGAACATGATGAACCCTAAAAAACATAAAACATAAATTCTGGAACCCGAAACCTGAATATTAATAGGTTTTCTAAACAGATTTCGGCTAAAACATAACCCAGTTGAATTTGAGTGAACATATAATTAATCTTTTTCCCGAAAACAGAGATCTCGAGTCGATCTTCATGACTCGAAACCGGCTGTCACAGTTTTTTAAAGTTACAAAAATCCGTTTTCCAAGTTTCAATCCCAGAATTATGGATACGAAAACAGAACCGACTAATCAACATATGCTCTGATACCACATGTTGGTTCAGTTCTGTTTGAGCATGAGGGAAAACAGTAAAACATACCTGTCACAGCAGAAAGTCCAGTGGAGAATCCAGTAATGGAGTTCGACATGCTTGTCATCATGATCTGGTTCCTCCTTAGGGTGCTGACTAATGATGGGGCTTAGAGAACCGAAAAGGGTATCGGCTAGGAGATGGAGGACGAATTTGATGTTATGCTTATGGTGTGTGTAACTGAGTAACCCTTTAACCTCCACATAATTCTCCTTATATAAGCACCCAGGAGGAAACCTAATTAGTTACTAAGGGTAATATGGTCCATCAACAATTACCAACTAATTTAAATAATAGGTTATTATATATTTTGATCTTTATTATGTAAATGATTATAATGGCTATAGATTAAATATTAAACATAATATATTTAATCTTACAGAAATTCTATATTTGAATACCTAACTAGTAACTACATAGAATTGACATGTGAAAACAATGTTATGTTCCCATGTAAACATCAAATCGTGTAAGTTAAAAATTATAGTTAGTTAATAAAAGAAAAGTTTATTATAATATAAACTCAAGTTAAAGAAAGAAAATAATCTACATTGAACAACAATTGTGTTTTCAGTTTTAAAATAAAGATTGGATGACGCAATATCAACTCCAATTATACGAGCTTATCTCCTAAAGAGTAAATTTGCAAGTATAAATGTCAACTCATGTATATAATCAAACCATTCCTTTTTACATACCATTATTATTATATATATATATATAGGGGATTGCTAGAATGAGAACCTGTAAAAAAAATTTCGTCGCCGACGGCCTCCCGCGGGACGCGGTTCTCGTGGTTCTCATAACTCGTGGTGGTTCTCATTCTAGCGGCTCCCTATATATATATATCCCTATATATATATATATATATAAAGAGAAAGTATGATGTACTTCAGGGCTTAACGTACATTAACGTACGCGACCAAAATAGAACGTGCGTAATTATTATCCCATGCGTGATTATCACATTTTTTGATCAATTTAACTTGCGTAATTATGATCCCATGCGTGATTATCTCCAAAAAACTGATCCCATGCGTGATTAACTGGCTCCCATGCGTGATTAACTGATCCATGCGTGATTTTTGCCCTGATCCGATGGTTACGCGCGTCGCGTACATGAAGTACGATAAGGCTTTTTGTATGTTAACCTTTCCCTATATATAAATATATATATATATATATAGATATATACACACACGCTTCTTTTCACTCTTTTTCATTTAGACCATGTGTACTGGTCAAGTCCCATAACCCCCATAGATGTGGGGTTATACAACACGCCGCTATGCATATCATGAAGGGAATTTTTTTTGCCCATAACCGGGGGGGGGGGGGGGGGGAGGGGGGGGGGGGGGGGGGGGGACCCTGGCACTATGGGTTGGATGGGTGGTATATGGCTCCATATATAAGGCTCCACTACTGATGGCCTTACAATTCCCTTGAAATTTTTTAGTTACACCCTTAATCTTGTGCTGATTGTAGCAATATTATAACATTACTATAATGCTTCTTTGATTTTTAAAGGCCTTTATCATTATCAACAAATTAAGTGTATAAGTGATATTTATAATCATTATCTATTACAATAATTAAGAAACATTCATGTGTCAACGCGCCATTGCTATCTGCTATCTACGAGAAACATAACCATGAGGTCTTTCACTTGTATGGACTTAACGAGATGTATATATTGCTGTTTATATGCGAAATTATGTTGAAACAAAAGCTTCTAACAAGAATGTATTCCATATATGTTGCTTTATATGTTAAATTATGTTGATTTTTTTTAGGAACAATTCATTTTAATATATATATATATATTTTTACTTGAAATAGAAGGTAAATGGGCAACAAGTTGCGTCGCTACCAATTGTTGAATAATAAAATTAAGTCTTTTAAAAATAAAATCTTCTAACAAGAATGTATTCCTATATAAATTTCAATTGCGATATTCATTTCTCAGATAGATTCGAGCTTAATTTCAAACTCGATAAAAACTCAAATTGAATAAGTTGACCAACGATTAGCTTAATAAAAGCTCGGTTCTTTTCTAGCACTAACTAGTGAAAACAAATTAACGGAGTCAGGGGCGAAGGATCATGGGCGCCCCCTCCCGTTTTTGAAGGCAAGCTTCGCCACTGAACGGAGTCATGATGTTTAGTCATCCATTAACATGCAAGTTGATAATAAGATTTTTTTAATCATTTCTAGTCATCCATTAACATGCAAGTTGATAATAAGAACTCTTTGTTATAATTTTGTATTAAGTTATCTTTTACTTTACGTATTTTGATCCATTATTTGTTTAAGTGTCATATTATTGGGCCTTTGAGAAAGCACTATGATGTGTGCCATCACCAAAAATAAATAAATATATTATAGAGCAAAATGTCATTTTCGTCTCTGAGATGTGGTCATTTTCACGATTTTCGGCACGGAGGTGTCAATTTTCATCAAGAAAGTTTGAAATCCTGCTATTTTTATCCCTGGGGTAATTTTTTGAGGACGAAAGTCGTAATAAATTGCCAACCTCAAGGATGAAAATGCCAAAACCAAAGGTGAAGGACTGCAATGCACAAAAAAGTCGTTTTAGATGAAACAGACAAACATACCCAAACCTCAAGGACGATTCTAACAATTTACTCTAGATTATATTTTGTAGGTTTTTAAACCTCAATATGCATTTTAAGTATCATGAAGCCATCACTCTCGGTGTTCTTGGGTGCTAGATGGGGCGTGGAGCAAGGCCACGTTAGACAATCCACGTGGAACAACGCCCCCATGGAACGGAAGGGGCACTAGGATGGAGATGCAGAGGTAGGTACGGGGCGTGAGAGCTTGGTTTGATTTATTTTTTCTTAATATTAAATACTATATACCCAATCATATAGAGTAATCTTAACCCACCATTACATTTCACATATCGCCCCTGTAACATATATTAATGAGTGTAAAAGGTGAAAGCTCATATAGCCTACGCGGCGTGTTTTTTCTTCACATTTAACATTCATCGCAACATAACATTTGACCATATCTGATGCAAAGAGTATAAATGCATACTTTCTCTCCTACTACCCGTGCCCACATGTATTATCCAATCATATAGAGTCACCTCAACCCATCACCACATTTCACCTCTCCATAACTAACACATGTTGTATATGAAATGTGACACTATCTACCGCCTACGTGTCGCTTTTTAATTCACATTTCACATTCACCGAAACACGTAGCGTTACTATTTATTTTCAAGGACTTTTATATAAATAAACAGATAACAAAAACATTAAAGATGCAAAACTGGACAAGCCAAATATTGAAATAAACTAAGCACTAGCAACCTAATATCTTCAGATGTGGCCAATTATGAGCTTTTTTCTTCCTGTTCTTCTTCTTCTGATGGTCTCCATTCTTCCTCTTTTGCTTCTGTTCCAATGTTTCAGCTTCATTCTGGTTATATATACAACATATACATTCATATTTATATACATTTTATAAAAGATCAAGACCAAAATAACAAGTTTTTCATAGTTTTACCTGTGAATCACCACCAGTACTAACCGGGAGGATATCCGAAGAAGACGCATGCTTGCATTTGGACTTCGGGTTGTTAAAAACCGGGTAAGAAGAAACGGGTAACTCTCGTTCCCCAGCAGTGGCTGAAGTGCGCGATGCTCTTCGCGTTTCAATCTCTAAAGAAAGCTGAAATTTCGTCCCGAATGTTTTTTAAACACAACGTGAATACTTTTTTCATCAACACTAAACAAAAAATACCTGAATAAGACGGTCTTCAAGGGACTCGATCCGGTCTAGAAAATAACTTTTGTTGTTGGCTTCCATAACGGTTGTCTTCAACGGTACACACTCGTTGTTCTTTCTGCCAAACGAGAAAATATACCGCCATCTTGATATATTCGGGTTCCTAGTGATATGCTTCATCTACATAGATGTAACAAGATTGTTTCATAAATGCTACAACATGACATATGAAAAGATTTTGATTGATCCAAATGTGTAAGCTTACAAAAGTCTCCATGCGATCCGGTTTTGAGAGAAGAGGCAGCGCGCTGGAGTGCGTTTGTAACCGATCATCGATCTTAACCATGTTTTACAGTCTTGTATGACTGTTCTTCTATTCTACACATACAAGTGTCTGTGTATATGCGTAGGGGTGTGTATATATATATATAAACACACATGCACGTGAACGTTTAAGGGGATCTTTGAACAGTTAAAAGTGTCCCCTTTTTTCTCTATTGACTATACTAAAGGTATGGAGATTTTAAGGCAGAGTCTGTTACTAAGTCAAAAGAATAAATCAAAGATTTATATTAGGGAAAATAACCAAAATAAATATTGATCACACCCATTTACCAAAATAAACATAGTTCGGGTCTATCCGACCTAGACGCGTCACTGAAAACGAGGGAACTTTGCCGTATTAAGTAGACTCGTCACTCCTATCAAATAAATTGTTGACACGTAGAGGCTACTAGACGCAAACTTAAATGTTGGAGGCTACGAAGCGCAAATGGTTGACAGTAGATGCAAATGTTGGAGGCTACTAGACGCAAATAGAGGTGCTAAATGGGTCGTGTTTGCGGTTGGCGGGTTCAACCCGACCCGAATGCGAAAATAGTAGGCGACACCGAACATGACACGAACCCGGAAAATGTCTCATACATATGAACCTGAACATGACCCGAATATTGAGGGGTTGACCCGTATACAACCGGTTCAACCCGATTTTTTCAAATTTTTAATTTTTTTTCCACAAATTAATATATATATATATATATATATATATATATATATATATATATATTTTAATATATTAAAATTAGATTTTACTAAATAACACACAAATGATTATACTATATTATTATTACATTAAATTATAAATTCTTATGTCAATTTATCTTTCTAAGTTATGATAAACGCATAAAATACAGACCTAATTTAATTTAAATATTAAACAAATTGTAAAAAATATAACATAATATAAATAGGTCAACCCGCCAACCCGGCCGGGTTGACCCAAACATGACGCGTTTAGCTAAACGGGTTAGCGGGTTCAACCTGAAACTGACCCGAACCCGTTTAGACTAAACCCAAACCCACGAATTTCATGTTAGTTCGTGTAGTGTTTTCGGGTCGTGTCAGAAATTTACACCCCTAGACACAAACTTGAATGTTGGAGGCTACAACCTCCACCCATTTTTGATCCACGTGTCGACACTTTATTCGCCAGGATTCATGAGTCTTATGATAGACGCAAAAGTTCCCTCAAACGATGTTTATTTTGGTAAATGGGTGTGGTCAATGTTTATTTTGGTGATTTTCCCTTTATATTAATAAGTTGTGCATTCCCTTTATAGATAACAAAAATAGAAAATAAAAGGTCACATCATATTTTTAAACATAGGATACAAGTTAATATAACATGATAACAGTGGATTTGGAGGTTACATAACTGGAAATGAAGCAAACAAATGAGCCATAAAAAAAACTATTTCAACGCGTTTTTTTTAACAGCAAATTTGAATCACTGACAACGAATGTTAAAAATCATGACGTCACGACATCTAGCCTAAGCTAGACCTTGTGATTTCATATGCTAAAAAGCAAGCAGCATTAGCCGGGACACTTCGAGCCATTGCTGGTCCGAAACCTTTATACAAACCACCAACTCCTTCAGCTTTAAGAATCTTTTTGAATGCATCAATAGACCCGGAATACTTCGGGTTCTTATAATCATCAATCTGGATCACACTCTTGACAACGTCAGTTGGATAAACTGCACCCCAAAACGCACCACCAGCTAACCCACCAGCCAGCATTAACGAGCCACGGCCTAACCCCGAAGTGTCGGTCCCACCAGCCATGTATTGTTTTAGATATTCATATACACCAAACATTGTCGCGTTTCCTGGTACTTCACGAGCAAACGTGGGGAATAAACCTTTGTAAAGACCTCTAACTCCACCTTCGGACCTCAAGACCTGCTTAGCCACGTCCATTGGACCACCGTACTTCACTGCTTTCGCTATGGCTGCACCGGCTGCTGTGGTGGCTGCACCGGCTTCTGTCACTGCGGCTGTTGTTACACCTGCGGTTGCACTTGCGCCTTGCGCCTGAAGTCTAGATTTCAAGAAATAAGTTGAGTTCAAGTTAGAATTATCACTCACATTTTGGTACCTAAAAGGCTAAAAGTTAGGCCTGTAAATGAACAAACGTTCATGAACTGTTCGTGAACTTGTTTGGTGGGGAGTTTATTTATCGTTTAATTAAACGAACGAACACGAACACACGTTTTGTTCGTTCATTTATGTTCGTGAACTTCCCGTTTATGTTCGTTTATTTACGTTTGTTGTTCGTTCGTTTATTTACATTTGTTTATCTTCGTTTCAATTTAAATACATAGGTAGTTGTATTTATACAAGTATTAAACATGAAAGGAACTTTCTAACTACTTATAGAAATATAATTAAATGGTAATCGGACTTTCTAGTAACAAAAATGAGATTTTCAATTGAATTTAGCATAATTAATCACTAATTTATATAAAAAGTTACTTTATGTTCGTGTATGTTTTTGTTTATTGTTTATTAAATTATGTTCGTTTAAGTTTGTTTGTTTGTTTATGTTCGTTTACGTTCTGTTCGTGTTGGTTCAGTTCATTTACAAGCCTACTAAAAGTATAATAACTGATAACAAAAGAGCACTGACCTGCATTTAATCAACTCGGTTGGGGTGGCCAAGAACGAGACTGCAAATCCAGCACCGGCTCCAGCGACAAACTGCTGGTTCACGGTCAAGGGTGCACCGGGGCTGGACCTCAAAAGGGTCTCCATTTGACCCCTGACTGAGAACAAGAGAGCATTGAAGGCTGCCACGGTGGCAAGTGGGGCACCCATACCTTTGTATAAGCCACCCGCACCTTCAGCGGCGACTGTCTTTTTAACAGCGTCTATCGCACCCGAGTATTTGGGTAGTTCACCCGGTAACGGAGTAGGTTGACTTTGAAGTTTGACCTTGATGGTGTCAAAAGGGTGCCCAACTACCAATTGGGCCACCCCTCCAACTGTTCCAGAAGCTAAATCCTTTGCTACATCACCCATCTGCATATTTATATCACAAACACCAATATATCTTATTCATCCACAAGCATTTTGTTTTTAAGATCAAAATTGACAATAACTCTGTTTCAACTTTTGGTTATGATACTTTTGGTTTCCGTGCGCCAGAGTAGAGCTACTTAATCTAGTTCAACGGGTCAAGCACAGCATGTTTCTGACCCCAAGATCTATGAATATGTAGTTTTTTAAAAGACTTAGTTTTGCTAAGGGTTAGCAGCACACAGCGGCGCAGCTTTCAAGGGGCTGGGAGGGGCGCCCGACCCCCCCGAACTTTTCGCTCAGTACTGTTATGTATGTACGTACGTTTCGTAACTAATTTTTTAGGTATATACGTTTTCGACCCCCAAGTTTTATAAAAAGAAAAACTTATATAGAATTTTTAGGTTCGGTGACTTCCGACCCCCGGTGGAAATTTTCAAGCTTCGCCACTGGCAGCGCAGGTCCGGTTTAAATGTAGTTCATTACTTTATCAACCAATACCAAATTCAGGGTTATAATGCAACAAGAAATTGAATTCATACTAAAGAAATGAAAAAAACACTATCTTTAACAATAAAAATCATACCTTTACAGAAATTTGATAACTCCACTAGATATTGATCAACAATAAACCTGAATATCAAACTATCAAACCTAAAAAACAACAAAAGAACCACAAAAACAACATTAATGTTCATGGGTATTCCCCAAATGGATTAAATCTCCATTAAAGAGACTAAAAAACACAAGTAGAGTGAAAAATACCAAATGGGTATAACTTATTGATGAGTTCCCATCATCACCCAATGTATGAATCTTGAAAAGTTTGAATCTTTTTACAAGAATATGCAAGAATATGAGTTAAAGAAAGAAAAGGGGCAAAAGGGTGTGTGTGAAATTGAAATCTTGAAGATTTGAGAGCCACAAGAAGATAGAGAAAGATAGGATTGTGTATGGTATGAGTTGGAGGTTAAATGATCGCACATATGTGTATGAAGAGAGATTAGATGTGAGGATACCACAGAAGAAGAATTGAGGACAGGATTCACCGGTTGATTTCAGGCTCACCAAAATGCTAAATTTTTGGCGGAATTGTAGGTGGTGAGGAATGGCTTGTCGAAAAGCATACAACAAACATTGGAGAGTGGGATGACATTCTTTACCGAAAAATTCCCAATGGGAATTTACAAATTTACAAAATTATTTATAAATAATTATAAAAACAGTTATGGGTATTGATTTTTTTTTAACGGTAAGGAACGACGTGTCAACCACTGTGACACCGGATGTTGTAGTCAAGGTCGACTACTCGACCGCTGACAGCCCATTGGCTCTCTCCAAATGCGTGGAAACCCGATCTCCACCCGTCCGAATGCACGACCGTGGAATAATCGGTAAAACCTCGCCTCTCATCCAAGTCGAACTGGCGTCACCCGTATTCGCTCGTCACCTGGATGCCGCATAAAATAATGAGGAGAGTGAGAATCGAACCTGGGTCAAAAGGAACACCAATTCTTTCCCCAACCACTCCAGCACTACCTCGTTGGCCGTTGTATGTTTTATTTAATTTATATTCTAAACTTTTTGGAATTTTTGTAATTTTATAATTTTAAATTTAGAGATCACGTGATTTAGTAATCAAGTTGATTTGTATAATTGTATCATATCAGAATCTAATTGCTCGAGTAGAAGAGTGTACCCAATACACTAGCTTTCGTGTTTGCTGAGGGTTTAGGAGGGGTTGAATCACTTCGTGATCTGATGTACGCGGCCTTAACTTACATCTTTGTACAAGAGGATATTGTCGCGGCCTGGACCAGTGATCTCAAGGTCACAAAGCAACAACCTTATCAGTTGTACAAAGACATACCCTTAAAATCCAACCGCTTGAGTGTTAAAATATGCATTATCATATATTCATATCATACGGGGTAGAGGTAAGGCTGTCTACATCTTACCCTCCTTAAACTCTACCTTAGTTTTGTTATTAGTGGGATTTGCTGAATATGATAATGATATATTCATATCATAAAAGGTTGATTTTGGTTCTAAAATTTAAAATCAAGGAGAACCAAGTGTTTTCACCATTCAATAGGGCAAGTTGTATAAAAAGTTAATAAACTTAGGGATGGCAAAAAAACACATGAGCCTGACGCATATATCCGAAACCTAAAGCATTCGGGACGGGTATAACCGATATCTGACAGGTCTGGGATTGAAAAAAAAATATTTTACGGGTATGAGATTAGGTAATACCCGACCTGATTACCTGAAAATATATACTCATCTACCCAAAACATAGAAAACCGAAACTTTTAACTTTTGTTTTTAGTTTCTCTTAACTATTATTTAGAAATGTTTCATTCTAGTAGCGTTATAACATGAAAAATAAACTTTCTTTTGGAATATATACTTACGCTTTTTAATATTTTTGTGGTGATGATAATATGTATGTTATTTATCATGATTTAATATATTGTATAGATTTAAAACACATAAACTTGTAATGGGTTAGGTATGAGCAAAGATTTTACAATCGGGTATGGGACTGAAATTAGCAATACTCGGCTATTACCATCCGTGGATGAGATTTCTATATTAGCCCGACTACATTTTAAAAACACAGATTTTTATAAACAACATTATGATTGGTTTGTATTTATTTGAAACAAACAAATCATAAGACGAACAATGACCACACATAATTTCACTAAAGAAGACAAAACCAAGGCATGGATGAATACGGCAAACATCACTAATTCATAGTGCTCTCTCAGTTTTATACGAAACAAACTTTTATCGTTTTAGGTTTATACCAATGTTTTGTTTTGATGTAGACATTATATTTCAAGGATCACTAATCTATGAGCTTACGTAAAACTCTTCACTAGTATAAAACAAATCTCATTTTTAAAAAGGTAGATATGACCTATGTGAAGTTGAGGGACTAAAACTTCGGTTTCTTTTTTAAAAAATCTTTCAGGTCTTCACAATTTCTACTATTGCATTATAAGTATTAATATCTTACTGATAAGTGTGTAATATCTTAATGATGGTGTTATTATTAGGGTTGTAAACGAACCGAACGTTCAACGAACAGTTCGTAAACCGTTTGGCGGGAAGTTCGTTTATGTTCGTTCGTTTAGTAAATGAACAAACATGAACAAGAAATTCCGTTCGTTAAGTTAAACAAACGAACATGAACAGAGGTTGCGTTCGTTCGTTTATGTTCGTGAACGTTCGGTAATGTGTTCGTTTATGTTGGTGGGCGAATGGTAATGAGTTCATTTATGTTCGCCCTTTAATGTTTATTTGTGTTCGTTTGTTTACATGTTGTATTTTGCTTTATTGTTTATAGTTTTTAAAATTTTGAAACCCTAGTTATCTTATATGTCTCTCACAACATCACTCATTTCACTATTTCAATTTTAATTTGTGTTAAGCTTAACAAACTCTTAATTTTATGTTAAACATGTTTCTGATAATCATGTCAACTGTGTTCGGAAAATTATGTCAAGTGTTTATATATTTTTTGTGGATTTTTCGTAATGTTTGTTATGAAAAAGCAGATTTTATTCTAAAATGAGTATTGTATTAATTATTGTTCATAAACGTTGTTTGTGTTCATTTATGTTCATAAACATTTGTTAGAGTTCATTTGCGTATGGTAAGTGTTCGTGAACAGTTCACGAACATGTTCGTTTCCTTAATGAACAAACACGAACAAGAAATCTCGTTCGGTAAATGTTCGTGAACAGTTCAAGTATTTACCTCCTCATACTTGATTTCCCTCAAACCATGGCTCTGATACCAACTTGAAACGCCAGAACGTTAAAAACCAATATTAAAATACTTTGCGGAAAATAGGCCTAGATTTTTTTTCTGACATTACGTAATAAACGATAATATTACCAAAATATTTGAATCCACATAACTGGATTAATAAAACATTTGCAAACAAGTATTTAGAAAAATTTTGCCATGACCCATTTGCAAAAAGACAAATCCTTACGAAAACAAAACCTGCTTAGCAACGAAAGTTTTTATAAAACAAGCATAGCCCATTACCACATTGACATACTAGCATTTCGCTAAGACAAATGTTGGACTTAAACTCCAAAATACAAGAAATTATATCTAATTGGCCCAATAAAGAAACCCATATACTTAGTGAACAAAATATCACTAAATCCTCCTATCGTTGACCCACTTCCAAGACTGGATCACTTTCGCCTTTCTACCACCCCAATCTGTCATATAACATTACCATATCATTAGTGTCGACCGGGAAACTACGGTAAGCATAATAATAACTAATATATTGATTGAACCGGATTATTGGTGAACGACTTGTGAGCTCTTTTCTTATTTCATGATTCCGGTACAAGCCACCCCGTTGATTCTCATGACTTATCACCTACATTGAAAACACAAAAAAAAAATAGCTTTTGCTAAGTGATGACTCATAATATGATTTCGTATCAACATAACAGAGTAATTAAATGCTCATAACACCCAACGAAACAATGTCGAACCACCACTTCATCATCTCGAGTCACGCATTTCGAGACTTTCTCCATTCTAATATGGACGCCTTTTTTATCCATATCTCATGTATATCCCTGCTAATATAGAATCAAGGACACTTCAAAGTAAACCATTATCAAACCGCTTCGGTCTATATAAATAAAATGGTAAACCGCCACATAATTATGACATATACGATTTTCAACAATCATTATTACCTAACATACTTTTAATACTTCATACATGTATTCATAACATACTCAAATAGGTTATATAGTTTTAACGACACAAGTGTCATTCATTCATAAGCACTATTAAATGAACACATGTTTTTGCACATACAAGTTGGGAGTTGGGCCGGTTTGTTTCCATGGAGACTCCGGTTCGACTCCCGGGTGTAGCAAAGGTGTGGGGACCAGGCAATAATGGTAAGTGCTTGTTAGCCAATGTTGCGCAAGTTCGAGCCTAAGCCGCCCCGGTTTTAATCCGACCCTTACTCCAGCGAGGTGTCTCGTGTGGAGGCGGTACGGTTTCCGGGCGAACACCGTAGCCAAGTCTGACCACTCCCAGCGCGGACCCGGTTAAGACAACGTAAGTCTGGGACAAACTTGGTTAGGGTCCCCATCTTGGGGATGTAAATATCTTAAGAAAGTTACCGTTAAAAAAAAGTTACAACGCCCATGACTTTTTAATTTAGCATATGTATCCCATATTCAAGGAATCGATCACTTCAACTGATGTAAATATATATAACTACATTGAGGTTAAAAACAACAACATAATCACATTCGATTGGTTCCTTATAAATTCCTTAAGATTATGCAAATACTATAAAATTTATGTTTTTCACTCAGCTTTATGCAGCTGTAGTAATTCAGTATTTTCCCCTCTTTAAAGTGAGTATTTTACTTCAAACTAAAATTCTTAGCAACGGTGACTCCGAGACCTTTCCGTGGATATAAAATACGCCCCGAACGGACATTCGGTTGATTTTCTATGAATTTTTAAAGACTAGCAAAAATCTGTAAATAAGCTGAATTTTCAGCACTTGGGTATCTCGACCCATTAACAATTTGCACTCTTTTTTGATGGGTTTAAACCCCTAAAACATCGCCAAAACAATACGCTATTGTTAAGTTGAACCATATTCAATAATTTGTATTAAACCACCTTAACTGTAAAAAGAACTTCAAGTCAACAATAAGACTATTTAAATCAACACGACTCCAACGCATTCGAGTACTCACCTTCGCCCGTAGAAGTGTTGTTGCTTTATCGTTTGACACGTTACCATCCGAACGTTACCTCACCTATCTTGACAATAAATCAAACTTGTAAATCATTAGAACACATAACATGGATATTCATCTCATAATACCTAAGTAATTATCCACTCATCATCAAGCATGTGTTCTAAATCATTCTTTTACCCCAAACTTGTAATTGGTTTATTACCACTCGTTTGACCCGTTAGCACTCATTTATGTTCAATCATAACTATGGGTCAAATTTACCAATCCAACCTACCAATTTAACAGCAAGCCATGGTCCTTTGGTTGTAAACCTAACCAAGTTAAACTCATATATCCATTCGATTCGATTAGGTAAAATAAAAATAACATTTACATATGTACTTTATGTTAATCACATTCACCATTCGATTCATCGAAGCTTTATATTTACTAAACACTAATTGATTATTAGCAAATCATTTAGAATCAAGTAAACATTATAAAATCCCCAAATTTCCACTATTTATGTTGTTTAGGCATTTCATCGAACACATTGTGGGCATGATTAAAATTCACCATTACCATGCCCATTCGAACACCCAAAATCACCATTTTATCATCAAAGACGTATACTCTCTTCATAGTAACCAATAGTACCGTTTTTCATGTTTTTTTTTTTTAATAAAATCGTCATTGTTTTTAGGATTGTCAAATCCTACTCAGATTTGGTCAGCAACTTCTCACATGGTTTTCATACATCCCTACCCTAATCACCAAACATAAATTTGACCCCACATCATAATATGCAACATAAATCCATAACTCAAAAGTTACAATCAATCAGTCTATCATAACGACTATGGTTGTTCATGTAACACCCCGTGTTTCTGAAGTCAAAGTCAAAGTCAAGATTGAAGTAAAAGGAAGAAAAGATTGCCCATTGCGATCTGTCTCTCCTTGCTCAATTTCTGTTTTGACTTCTTTGACTTGTAGTTAGTCTATTTTATTTTCGCCTTAGTTGTATTATGTGGAGTATCTATTAATAATCGCATATTAATCGCTATTTATCGCATGTTTAATCGCTTTATCGCTATCGCAATCGCACTCGCAACTCGACTTACGCATTTTGGTTAGTGTAAACGTGTATGTGTGCCTTATGTGTTAATTGTGCATGTCTAAATTATGTTACGTGTGGTAATCAATCGAATCACAATCGAAACTCAATCGCAATCGGAACAGTATGATAATTGGTAGAGAAGAGATAGTGCGAGATATGAGTAGTTGGGATTAAAAGTAATTTGACTAGGAAACTCTATCGCATCGCAACGCTCGCAATCTAAATCGAAACGGCAAGGTAGAACGATTAGCCCGAATCTACACCAACGAGATCGTTTGTAATCATGGGACGCCTCGTGACATCATCTCTGACAGTGATGCTCGGTTTACCTCGCGACTGTGGGAAACGTTTCAAGCGGCTCTCGGTACTACGCTTAACTTAAGTACCGCATTCCACCCTCAAACCGATGGTCAGACTGAAAGAACGATCCATACTCTTGAAGACATGCTCCGTTCGTGTGTCATAGATTTCGGTGGTAATTGGGATGCATATCTGCCATTAGTCGAATTCTCGTATAACAACAGTTATCATTCCAGCATTCAAATGGCACCATTCGAGGCTTTGTATGGAAGAAAATGTCGATCGCCCATTGTGTGGCACGAGATCGGTCACTCGCAATTAACCGGTCCTGAGCTATTGCAAGAGACGACTGACAAAGTCCTCCAAATTCGAGACAACTTGTTGAAAGCTCGAAGTCGACAGAAAAGTTACGCCGATAGACGACGCAAGCCCCTTGAATTTGATGTTGGCGACTACGTACTCCTAAAGGTATCACCTTGGAAGGGTGTGGTCAGATTCGGCAAGAAAGGGAAACTAGCGCCTCGATATGTTGGACCTTTTAAGATTCTGGAAAGGATCGGGAAAGTCGCCAACAGACTCGAACTACCGGAGGAACTTAGTAATGTCCACCCGAATTTCCATGTGTCAAACCTCCGAAAGTGCCTGGCTGAGCATGATTTAATTGTACCTCTCGATGACCTTCAAGTAAACGAAGCACTACACTTCGTGGAGAAGCCTGTCGAAATCATGGATCGCCAAACCAAGCAGCTCAGACGCTCGCGCATTCCTATTGTGAAAGTCCGATGGGAAGGCAAACGAGGCGCAGAGTTCACTTGGGAACTCGAAAGCGACATGAAGGCGAAGTACCCACAGTTGTTTTTTACGGCTTCGGACTAATTTCGGGACGAAATTCCCTCAACTAGGGGAGGCTGTAACACCCCGTGTTTCTGAAGTCAAAGTCAAGATTGAAGTCAAAGGAAGAAAAGATTGCCCATTGCGATCCGTCTCTCCTTGCTCAATTCCTGTTTTGACTTCTTTGACTTGTAGTTAGTCTATTTTATTTTCGCCTTTGTTGTATTGTGTGGAGTATCTATTAATAATCGCATATTAATCACTATTTATCGCATGTTTAATCGCTTTATCGCTATTGCAATCGCACTCGCAACTCGACTTACGCATTTTGGTTAGTGTAAACGTGTATGTGTGCCTTATGTGTTAATTGTGCATGTCTAAATTATGTTACGTGTGGTAATCAATCGAATCACAATCAAAACTCAATCGCAATCAAAACAGTATGATAATTGGTAGAGAAGAGATAGTGCGAGATATGAGTAGTTGGGATTAAAAGTAATTTGACTAGGAAACTCTATCGCATCGCAACGCTCGCAATCTAAATCGAAACGGCAAACCTCGTCGCGCTGAGCACTCGAACCAGGTGCCATCCGGCCGGATTGCCATCCGACCGGGCTGCCACCCGAGCGAGCTGCCATCCGACCGAGGAGCCACTCGGCCGGACTGCCACCCGGGCGAGATACCATCCGACCGACCAGCCCCTTTCCACTTTTGGCATCCTATAAATACCACTTTTGGCATCCTATAAATACCACTTTTGGCAACTGACGTCCGACCAGCTCGTTTTCCTCACTTTTATTCAGATTTCTCACGATTCCGGTAAGATCTCGTCCTAAATCTTGTACTTCCTTAATCTACACGCACTCCTACACCTTTCTATCTTTTAAATCTTAACTTTTAACCGTGAAATCATCAAGATCCAAGGTGTTCTAGGATGACGTCATCATGTGTTCTTGAAGAACTTCATGTTTTGGCCTCAATCCACCAAGAACAACTTAGATCTAACCGATTTCCACATAAACAAACAAAGATCTTTCATAAATCTAAACAAACTCACAATGAAAAGTAGTGAAAGATGGTTTTCCAACTTTCTTTCAACTCTTTTACACTCAACGCACTCAAACCTAGTGGGAATCGGAACTACTACTGAACGTCTACTCGTTCGCAGCGATGTATCAGTGCTAGATCCAAGTCCCATCCGAGAGATAGTGATTTCGGGTTGGACATGAACAACCATCTCGGACCGTGCCCCGCCGGACTAGGGTGATTCCTGTTCGGTCAGGTCATTAGGGACGAGATGGGGTTCCCATTTTTTAAACCAGTCACCACAACGTCTCGCTCAAGTTACAACACTTCAGGCAAGATCAAGTAACAGCACGATCAAATCGATGGAACGAGTTGTCATCCGACCAGACTGCTGTTCGACCGGGTTGCCATCCGTTTGACCCACCGTCCGATCGGGTTGCATCTTGATTCATTTAAATCTTATACATTTTCAACATGATCAATAACAAGGTTGCAACCATGTCGGATGGACATCCGACCGAGCGACCGCCCTGCTGGGGATTTGTTCTCACTGAGGAACCTCGCCACTCGAGTCGCCGTCCGACCGGAAGACCGTCCGATCGACCGACCTGAAAGATAGAGATACCTCAATGTTTTCAAAATGCTACAACGAAAACTTCAAAAGTCAAGTCATCATACACAAACACATCCTCCTCAAGGGAAGAAACAATCCACTCGAACAGCCACCCGACCGGACTGCTGTCCGAACGGATTACCACTCGCACGACCGGCCGTCCGATCGGATTACCATCCGATCGAACTGCTGTCCGACTCACTTGTACCTGGCACCATTTTACGCGTCACTTATCGTTATGCTATCAATCTATTCAGGCTAACCCTACTCTCTAGCGGTCCCTTCAATCCATCAACCGCTGTGAGTATACTCGATCCCTTTTTGCTTTATGCACTTTTGGGTGTTACATACGTTACTTATACTAAATCACATCGAAGACACTATGCAATACTTTAAAACGCTAACCGTTACCGCATGTTATACGTGACTTAATGAATGCTTGTTTGTTATGTTTACACATGGAATGATGTCTACCTGCCTTAGCAACGATAGTACTATTAGTTTGGACTCAGCACCCGTTCACTCGGGGGTTGTTAAGGACAATTACCTACATGGCTCACAGTAGTGAGAATGTATCGCGAACTGCCTTGGGCAGTCAACCCGCAGTCATTGGTATCGATAGGTTTATGTCGATAACTAACATGCCTCCTTTCACTCTGTGTACGTGCTGGTTATGCGTAAACTATTTCGAACTCTATATGCTATTATCAAACTTGTATGCTCACCTTTACACTATGTGTATTGGCTTTTACTTTAACGTATGTGACATGTGCTTAGGATGTTTACATGCTTTGTGTGCTGGTGATGAAATTGAGGCTAAGGACGAAGTCCTAGAAACCAATAAATAAACTATCTATGTATAAATCTGAGTTGTCGGAACAGAACTACTTGACTAGATTTGTCTGTAATAATTTGTTTGCCCTTTAAGACATGGTATGGGACATGTTACTTCAAATTAATTGGTAATGATAATTGTTATGGAAACTTCTGGACAATCTGTTCCGCTCAGTGCCATGCCCCGATGTTTCCGCCATCGGTTGGGGTGTGACAGATTGGTATCAGAGCCATAACTATAGGGAATTAGGCAAGACTCGACCTAGTCCGGGTCGATGTCTTAGAGACCTAGTCTATAGTTAGGAACCAACAGACCGACTTGTGCATAACCGTTAGGGATTATGTATGAGCTTACTGCTATTTATCGCTATTCTCGCCTATGCTACACTATCATTGCACTCGAATTTTCAATTTTGAATGAGCAATTAAGTCAGGATTAGGTGTGAAAACCGCAAACTCTCGACTAAATTGCTTGATCAACCTATATTTTTATCTATGAACACGAAAAATTGCGTTGAAATAGGAGTGAAATCCATACTTCGACGCATAATTCTCCTTTATTTTATCAAAACAGGACGAATTTGTTAAGCCAGGGGTGAAACCCTAACCTTGACGACTTGTTCCGCCCTTTTTACAAAACTCTCACCAAAGTCCTGACGGACTCCAACGACCTGAAGTCACGATATGACTAACGGGATGCGTGCCAAACGCCCAAGAATCGAGGCAAAAGCACAGTCCTGAAGGCCAGATGTGCACAACAAGTCCTTGAGAATAGTCGAATCACTTTGGATAGTCAATGTCTAATAGCCGCAGACGATCTATTTATTGATTTTTATGTGTTTCGATTCTGAGCCCACAACTGCTGACCCTTTAAGACATGGTATGGGACATGTTATTTCAAATTAATTGGTAATGATAATTGTTATGGAAACTTCTGGACAATCTGTTCCGCTCAGTGCCATGTCCCGATGTTTCCACCATCGGTTGAGGTGTGACAGTTCAACACCAAAATCACACACAATTACTCCCAATTTCGTGGGTTTGAACAACAAGCATGAAGAATTAACTTTTGAGTTTATGAACAAAAACTTCAGAAATCACTTACCAAAGCCCTAGAAATCGAGCATGGTTGGTAGAATTGAGACCTTAGCCTCCCAATTTCGTGATTTTCGTGATGAATTTTGACCTGGCTTCCCTTTTCCCTCCTGCTTGCGTCGCACAGGGATGAATCCCATGGGGCACGTTTTTTTTTCTTTCTTTCCTTTTCCTTTTCCTTTTATGTTGTTTTCCCCCATTTTAGAATATGTTATTCCTTTATCACCATAACTATTGGTTTTAATCAAGTTTAACCCCTTGCAAGTAAATCTTTTATATATATATATATATATATATATATATCATAGTATTTTCTTTTCTATATGAAAAATTCTATCTTGCCAATATAAACTTCTTTTGGAGGCTAAACATTTACATTAAAAATGTATTTTAATCTCATAAAAAAACGGGATGTTACATTACGGCCCTAGTTATTATTATACAAGTTTACTAATTGAATTTCCTTCACGATGTTGATGATCTTCATATGAATTACAATGTTCAATGCCTATTATCAGAGCACTTGCAACGGGGTCTCATGGACACCCACAAACGCCGGCTAGGACTGGAGGATATCATGACCCATAGACGTTGCATTGCGTTACTTCATTGTTAGGTGTTTTTGATGGACACGTACATGGGGACAAACTACTACAATTAGTTTATATGGGTCCTATAAAAATGTTTCTTGTTTGCTTGATTACCATTGGTGGGGATGATGTTCAGTGTGGTGTAAGGTGGCGGTCAGATAATTTTATGGGTTGCTGGAATATTGTGTTGTATCTGGAAGGGTGGAAGAAGACAACGAGGTGATGTTTTTTATGGTGTTGTTAAACTAGCCCTCTATTTCACAAACTTGGTGAGCCATGTCTCATTAGAAAAGTACTATCTCTCTTGCAAGGGGGGAGGAGGATGGGGATGGGGAGTGATTGTTTGACATATTGTGTTTAAATCTTAAGGTTGTTTTAAACACACACATATCTTATGGTTTCTACAGAATATACCCCCTAGAGTAAATTGCACAAAACGTCCTTTAAGTTTCACCAATCTTGCTGGTTTCAACCTTAATCTTTAAAAGTTTCCAAAACCAGCCTTTAAGATTAATTTTGTTGCCGGTTTCATCCTTTATTACTAACCCAGTTACTAATCCATATTAAATGGCCTCACATGCATAGCATGTGAGGGTAAAACCATCTTTTCATGCTTGTGATGTTATTAAAACCCTAATAAAATCCCGGACCCACTTCATCAGTTCGTTCTTCCTGTTCTTTAACCTAATCCATTTGCAACTTTCAAACCCTAGATTCTAATATAGGGTTAGTGATAAAGGATGAAACCGGCAACAAAATTAATCTTAAAGTCTGGTTTTGGCAACTTTTAAAGATTAAGGTTGAAACCAGCAAGATTGGTGAAACTTAAAGGACGTTTTGTGCAATTTACTCTACCCATACTAAATCACTAATACCATTTCTCCACTTTTACATATAAGAGGGGTGCGCTAAAAGTACGTATTACACGTTTAGACTTGCCTTTAATCTAGTTGTTCGTCCTTTTAAAAGCTCTTTCAACATCCACTTAAACAAATTTTTAACGCTTTTGTTTTTTCCAATAAACCAGACTAGGGATGGGATTGGTACAGTACCCGTACCGGTATCGAAAATACCAGTACTGAATTTGAACAAAACTGGGTACCAAATACCGTACCAAATATATAGGTACGGTACGGGTATTTTCGGTACGTTACCCGCTTTGGTACCATTTTGTTTTTATTTAGCTTATGAGCATTTGTACGAGTACTGAATAGGTAAAATTGACATGAGTACCAATATAGTACGAGTACTAAATAGGTAAAATTGGTACGAGTACCAATACGATACGGGTACCATGTAGGTAAAATCAATACGAATACTATAATACCATAATACGAAATAAAACATAATACAAAAAAAACTTTTAAAGGTCTACATAAAATTCGGTACCAGTACCCGTTTTTACCTGTACCTGTACCAATACCGAAATTACCGAATACCAAAATCAATAAAACTGGGTACCGATACATGTACCAAATACCTAAAATCGGTACGGATACAGGTACGGGTACAGGTACGAGTACTGGTATTTGGGGAAAAAAAACCCATCCCTAAACCAGACACATGTAATACCTTTCTGGGCGTACTACAACTATATTTATTGCGTTCTTCTTTTACTATATCGAGTACATTAAAACTGATCGAATTCGTTCAACAGGTACATGATTAAATAGATAGGTGGTCCGCTTTTTAAAACCTTCTTTAAAACATTATCAAAATCATTAAACATTTTTAATAGAGTTTAATGCCATTTCAGTCCATGTGGTTTGAGACATTTGTCAGTTTAGTTTAAATGTTTCATTTTTCACATGTGGGTCCAAAAAAGTTTTACCATTACCATTTTAATCCACTAAGCTAATTTCATCTATTTTTCTGTTAAGAAGAAGAGAATTTAACTCTTTTTAATATCTAAAAGAAAGAGGCATTATCTCCACATGTCAAGTTCCCATTGGTTATCCCAAATCTCAATCCGATGAATCCAAACCATGTGGATTGTGGACCACAAAAAACTCACCAGTTTTTAATCACGCCTCTATTCCTAACCGTTGATCTCATGATCATCACGTTGACTTTTCTCCACACTCTTTCTCTCCGACCACATATCCTACTAGATCACCAAACAAACAACCTTTGCAATAATACTATGATTCTGTGGAACTAAAAAGTAAAAACTACGTCGTTTCATGGAGATTCCTATGATTACTCGAGTTCAAAGTACTACAACGACGTCGTCTTATGCTTCCTGCTGTAGCAGAACAATTGATGTTGGGTTGACTATAAGACTGAATAAATGGAGATGTGTTGGGAGAAAAAGAGTGGTGGGTGTGAGAGCTTCGGCGGAGGTGAGTGGCGGTGACGGCGGAGAGAGGAAGAGTGGTTACCGGAGCTCCGGCATGGAGGTTATTACGTTGGATAATCAAAGGTTTTCGGATTCGGAGTTGCCTGTTTGGGACAATAATAATAATATTGGTGTTGTTGTTAGACTTGCTTATGGGATAGGTTGGTTTTTTTTTTTCTTCTTTCATTTTTGCTGATTTTATTTATAAATAAAGTAATTAATATAAATAAATTGTGGAGGTTTATGATTTATTTTTATAAAATCAGTAATCATATGATAAAATCAGTAATCAAGTGGTGGAAGTCTTGCATATCTCTTGAGAGATGCAGGTTCGATTCCCACTTGGTGCAGAGGGATGCACTGGTGTCTGGTGGGCAATGATAGTAGACCCAGGGAAACCTGGGTTGGATCCTTGAGCCAAACGGGTTTTATTGGTAATTTCACCGTCGTGCCTACCGGCGGGTGGGTTACTGGGTTTCCCCCGGAATTGGTGGTGGACTCGGTTACTCTCGGAGTACTCCGTTTGTCCAATGGGTGCCCCGAGAGTACTCGGGATTGATTCTGTTGGCCGTTCAAAAAAAAAAAATATGATAAACTCTATTTAATTCGACATTAATTTTGCAGAGAAAATCAATAGTTTCATATTCAATTATGAAAAGAAGATGTCATAATTGATTACGCAATTTTTTATAATTCTTTTGAAATAATGATGAAAAGAACAGGAAGTTAATATCTATTGAACACTTCTGTTTTTAGTAGCTAAATGACATAATTGAAACAAATTTTGTGTTAGTTTTGGTTATTATTCTTTTTCTATACATTAAATTACTATGTACATCTCTTTGATGTTAAATTGATATGATATTGAAGTTTCTATTTTTTTTTATTTTTTTTGGGGGGGGGGGGGGGGGGGTATGTAACTCATGTGTATGTTTCGTTTATAACTTTTAATACATGATGTTTTGATATATTAATAAATGTTGTTTCGATATGTTAACAAGGCTGGTGGGTGTAGTTTAAAGCCCATAGGGCTTTATCACGCCACGTAAGCCCTAAATTTTTGGCGGAATTGTAGGTGGTGAGGAATGGCTTGTCGAAAAGCATACAACAAACATTGGAGAGTGGGATGACATTCTTTACCGAAAAATTCCCAATTACAAAATTATTTATAAATAATTATAAAAACAGTTATGGGTAATGCTGTTGTATGTTTTTTTAACGGCAAGGAACGACGTGTTAACCACTGTGACACCGGACGCTGTGGTTAAAGTCGACTACTCGACCGTCGCCAGCCCCTTGGCTCTTTCTAGATGCGCGAAAACCCGATCTCCACCCGTCTGAAGGCACGATAGTGGAATAGACAGTAAAACCTTGTCTCCCATCCATGTCGAACCGACGCCACCTGTATTCGCTCTTCACCTGGATGCCGTAGAAAATAACGAGGAGAGTGAGAATCGACCCTGGGTCACAAGAAACACCAATTTTTTCCCCAACCACTTCACCACAACCTCATTGGTCGTTGTATGTTTTATTTGGTTTATATTCTAATCTTTTTGGAATTTTTGGAATTTTTGTAATTTTAAATTTAGAGATCACATGATTTAGTAATCAAGTTGATTTGTATAATTGTATCATATCAGAATCTAATTGCTCGAGCAGAAGAGTGTACCCAATACACTAGGCTTTCGTGTTTGCGCAGGGTTTGGGAGGGGTTGAATCACTTCGTGATCTAATGTACGCGGCCTTAACTTACATCTTTCTACAAGAGGATATTGTCACGGCCTGGACCAGTGATCTCAAGGTCACAAAGCAACAACCTTATCAGTTGTACAAAGACATGCCCTTAAAATCCAACCGCTTGAGTGTTAAAATATGCATTATCATATATTCATATCATACGGGGTAGAGGTAAAGCTGTCTACATCTTACCCTCCTCAGACCATACCTTAGTTTTGCTATTGGTGAGATTTGGTGAGTATGACGATAATATATTCATATTATAAAAGGTTGATTTTGGTTCTAAAATTTAAAATCAAGAAAAACCATGTGTTTTCACCATTCAATAGGGCAAGTTGTATAAAAAGTTAATAAACTTAGGGATGGCAAAAAACACATGAGCCCTGACGTATATATCCGAAACCAGGAGCATTTGGGATGGGTATACCCGATACCTGACAGGTCTGGGATTTGAAAAAAAATATTTTACGGGTATAAGATTAGGTGATACCCGACCCGACTACCTGAAAATATATACTCATCTACCCAAAACATAGAAAACCGAAACTTTTAACTTTTGTTTTTAGTTTCTCTTAACTATTATTTAAAAATGTTTCATTCTAGTAGCGTTATAACATGAAAAATAAACTTTCTTTTGGAATATATACTTACGCTTTTTAATATTTTTGTGGTGATGATAATATGTATGTTATTTATCATGATTTAATATATTGTATAGATTTAAAACACATAAACTTGTAATGGGTTGGGTATAAGCAAAGATTTTACAATCGGGTATGGGACTGAAATTAGCAATACTCGGCCATTACCATCCGTGGATGAGATTTCTATATTAGCCCGACTACATCAATTTAAAAACACAGATTTTTATAAACAACATTATGATTGGTTTGTATTTATTTGAAACAAACAAATCATAAGACGAACAATGACCACACATAATTTCACTAAAGAAGACAAAACCAAGGCATGGGGTAAGCTTTTTGAAACAACTTATTGACTTATTGGCTTTTTGAAAAGTCATAAGCTCTAAAATGATGTTTGGCAAAGAGGGTGTATGTGAGGGGAAAAAGCCAATAAGTCAATAAGTCACAAAATCCTGACTTTTCCAAGAAGCCAATAAGTCAATAAGTTGTTTCTAAAAGCTTACCCAAACATGCCCTAATTCATAGTGCTCAATCAGTTTTATACGAAACAAACTTTTATGGTTTTAGGTTTATACCAATGTTTTGTTTTGATGTAGACATTATATTTTAAGGATCACTAATCTATGAGCTTACGTAAAACTCTTCACTAGTATAAAACAAATCTAATTTTTAAAAAGGTAGATATGACCTATGTGAAGTTGAGGGACTAAAACTTCGGTTTCTTTTTTAAAAAATCTTTCAGGTCTTCACAATTTCTACTATTACATTATAAGTATTAATATCTTAATGATAAGTGTGTAATATCTTAATGATGGTGTTATTATTAGGGCTGTAAACGAATCGAACGTTCAACCAATAGTTTGTAAAACCGTTCGGCGGGAAGTTCGTTTATGTTCGTTCGTTTGTTTAGTAAATGAACAAACACGAACAAGAAATTTCATTCGTTCAGTTAAACGAAACGAACGAACATGAACAGAGGTTGCGTTCGTTAGTTTATGTTCGTGAACGTTCGGTAATGTGTTCGTTTATGTTGGTGGGCATTCGGTAATGAGTTCATTTATGTTCGCTCTTTAATGTTTATTTGTGTTCGTTTGTTTACATGTTGTATTTTGCTTTATTGTTTATAGTTTTTAAAATTTTGAAACCCTAGTTATCTTATATGTCTCTCACAACATCACTCATTTCACTATTTCAATTTTAATTTGTGTTAAGCTTAACAAACTCTTAATTTTATGTTAAACATGTTTCGGATAATCATGTCAACTGTGTTCGGAAAATTATGTCAAGTGTTTATCTATTTTTTGTGGATTTTTCGTAATGTTTGTTATGAAAAACAGATTTTATTCTAAAATGAGTATTGTATTAATTTGTGTTCATAAACGTTGTTTGTGTTCATTTATGTTCATAAACATTTGTTAGAGTTCATTTGCGTATGGTAAGTGTTCGTGAACAGTTCACGAACATGTTCGTTTCCTTAATGAACAAACACGAACAAGAAATCTCGTTCGGTAAGTGTTCGTGAACAGTTCAAGTATTTACCTCCTCATACTTGATTTCCCTCAAACCATGGCTCTGATACCAACTTGAAACGCCAGAACGTTAAAAACCAATATTAAAATACTTTGCGGAAAATAGGCCCAGATTTTTTTTCTGACATTACGTAATAAACGATAATATTACCAAAATATTTGGATCCACATAACTGGATTAATAAAACATTTGCAAACAAGTATTTAGAAAAATTTTGCCATGACCCATTTACAAAACGACAAATCCTTACGAAAACAAAACCTGCTTAGCAACCAAAGTTTTTATAAAACAAGCATAACCCATTGCCACATTGACATACTAGCATTTCGCTAAGACAAATGTTGGACTTAAACTCCAAAATACAAGTAATTATATCTAATTGGCCCAATAAAGAAACCCATATACTTAGGTGCTGTTTGTTTTTTCTGCAAGAAAAGGTCTGCAGTCTGCGGACCACATCTGCAGGCATCTACAAGAGAAGAGGTGGACCAAATGTCTGCAGTCTGCAAGGAGAAGACTGTTTGTTTTACATATAACCTCTCTTCTCTTATCTTCTCTTCTCACACAGAAACACACACAACCACCGAACACCCATCTCTCTCTCTCTGCCTTTCATCTACCACCACCACCACCGCCACCACCACCTCATCTACCACCACCACCGAACACCCATCCTCGTCGCACCACAGCCTCAACAACAACCCCTTTCCCCTGTCTTGTTTCCCACCCGCACACCCCTCATCATCTCCCCTAATTGAAACCCCTTTTTTCTTATACACTCACCTTGCCTGAATATGAAAAGAATAGCAGACAGAGAGAGACGGCAGAGGAAGATCGACGGTGACGGTGATGCTGAAGATCGACGGTGGCAGCGGCGTCAACAGATCGACGGTGGCAGCGGCGCTGCAGTGGTGGTTGTGGCTCGACTCTGGCAAACGACGTCAACAGATCGACGGTGGCAGCGGCGCTGCAGTGGTGGTTGTGGCTCGAAATCGAATCTTCAGGTTAGGGTTTATGTGTTTATTATGTTTAATGATTTGGGGATTTTTTGTTTTTTAAGAGATTTGGTGATTTTTTTTTGGTTCAGATGAGGGTGTGGTGTCGGAGTGGAGCTGGTGGCAGAGTGGAGGTGGCGGCAGGTGAGGGTGGGAGGTGGTGGCGGAGTGGAGGTGGTGGCAGAGGATGTGTGGTGTCTGCTGGAGAAGAGGTTGTGCAGACATTAGAAGACATAGGTTCATGTCTGTTTGAAGCAGAGGTCTCGCAGACCTTTTTTAATGAAAGGTCTGCGAGAAAACAAACAAGCTGCAGACCCTTATGTCTGCGCGTGGTCTGCACGGCGCAGACATAAGAGGTTCTGAAGTGCTTTTAGCAAAAAACAAACACCACCTTAGTGAACAAAATATCACTAAATCCTCCTATCGTTGACCCACTTCCAAGACTTAATCACTTTCTCCTTTCTACCACCCCAATCTGTCATATAACATTACCATATCATTAGTGTCGGCCGGGAAACTACGGTAAGCATAATAATAACTAATATATTGATTGAACTGGATTATTGGTGAACGACTTGTGAGCTCTTTTCTTATTTCATGATTCCGGTTCAAGCCACCCCGTTGATTCTCATGACTTATCACCTACATTGAAAAAACAAAAAAAAAATTAGCTTTTGCTAAGTGAGGACTCATAATATGATTTCGTATCAAACATAACGGAGTAATTAAATGCTCATAACACCCAACGAAACAATGTCGAACCACCACTTCATCATCTCGAGCCACGCATTTCGTGACTTTCTCCATTCTAATATGGACGCCCTTTTTATCCATATCTCATGTATATCCCTGCTAATATAGAATCAAAGACACTTCAAATAAACCATTATCAAACCGCTTCGGTCAATATAAATAAAATGGTAAACCGCCACATAATTATGACATATACGATTTTCAACAATCATTATTACCTAACATACTTTTAATACTTCATACATGTATTCGTAACATACTCAAATAGGTTATATAGTTTTAACGACACAAGTGCCATTCATTCATAAGCACTACTAAATGAACACATGTTTTTGCACATACAAGTTACAACGCCCATGACTTTTTAATTTAGCATATGTATCCCATATTCAAGGAATCGATCACTTCAACTGATGTAAATATATAACTACATTGAGGTTAAAAACAAAAACATAATCACATTCGATTGGTTTCTTATAAATTCCTTAAGATTATGCAAATACTATAAAATTTATGTTTTTCACTCAGCTTTATGCAGCTGTAGTAATTCAGTATTTTACCCTCTTTAAAGTGAGTATTTCACTTCAAACTAAAATTCTTAGTAACGGTGACTCCGAGACCTTTCCGTGGATATAAAATACGCTCCGAACGGACATTTGGTTGATTTTCTATGAATTTTTAAAGACTAACAAAATCTGTAAATAAGCTGAATTTTCAGCACTTGGGTATCTCGACCCATTAACAATTTGCACTCTTTTTTGATGGGTTTAAACCCCTAGAACATCGCCAAAACAATACGCTATTGTTAAGTTGAACCATATTCAATAATTTGTATTAAACCACCTTAACTGTAAAAAAAAGAACTTCAAGTCAACAATAAGACTATTTAAATCAACACGACTCCAACGCATTCGAGTACTCACCTTCGCCCGTAGGAGTGTTGTTGCTTTATCATTTGACACGTTACCATCCGAATGTTACCTCACCTATCTTGACAATAAATCAAACTTGTAAATCATTAGAACACATAACATGGGTATTCATCTCATAATACCTAAGTAATTATCCACTCATCATCAAGCATATGTTCTAAATCATTCTTTTACCCCAAACTTGTAATTGGTTTATTACCACTCGTTTGACCCGTTAGCACTCATTTATGTTCAATCATAACTATGGGTTAAATTTACCAATCCAACATACCAATTTAACAGCAAGCCATGGTCCTTTGGTTGTAAACCAAACCAAGTTAAACTCACATATCCATTCGATTCGATTAGGTGACTAAATAAAAATAACATTTACATATGTTCTTTATGTTAATCACATTCACCATTCGATTCATCGAAGCTTTATATTTACTAAACACTAACTGATTATTAGCAAATCATTTAGAATCAAGTAAACATTATAAAATCCCCAAATTTCCACTATTTATGTCGTTTAGGCATTTCATCGAACACATTGTGGGCATGATTAAAATTTACCATTACCATGCCCATTGGAACTCCCAAAATCACCATTTTATCATCAAAGACGTATACTCTCTTTATAATACCCAATAGTACCGTTTTTTCATGTTTTTTTTTTAATAAAATCGTCATTGTTTTTAGGATTGTCAAATTTTACTCAGATTTGGTCAGCAACTTCTCACATGGTTTTCATACATCCCTACCCTAATCACCAAATCATAAATTTGACCCCACATCATAACATGCAACATAAATCCATAACTCAAAAGTTACAATCAATCAGTCTAGCATAACGACTATGGTTGTTCAACACCAAAATCACACACAATTACTCCTAATTTCGTGGGTTTGAACAACAAGCATGAAGAATTAACTTTTGAGTTTATGAACAAAAACTTCAGAAATCACTTACCAAAGCCCTAGAAATCGAGCATGGATGGTAGAATTGAGACCTTAGCCTCCTAATTTCGTGATTTTCGTGATGAATTTTGACCTGGCTTACCTTTTCCTTCCTGCTTGCGTCGCACAGGGATGAATACCCTGGGGCACGTTTTTTTTTTCTTTCTTTCCTTTTCCTTTTATGTTGTTTTCCCCCCTTTTAGAATATGTTATTCCCTTATCACCATAACTATTGGTTTTAATCAAGTTTAACCCCCTTGCAAGTACATCTTTTATATATATGTATATATATATATATATATATATATATAGAGAGAGAGAGAGAGAGAGATAGTAGGAGTTGGGTAGAAAGTGTATTTTTCCAAGAAAGTCTAGGAATCAATGAGAATTGGATATGTGGTATTGATTTATTTTAACTAGAAGGGCAATTATGTAATTTCACATTTTAATTTTATTTTTGGAATTTATATTTCATTAACTAACATTGCATGATCTAGAAGGTAACTGATTATGTCCATGATTTTCGGAATTTTGGTTGTGTTTCGAATCCAAATCTCATTCAAATCATATGTATATACAATTCTTTCTATCGTTTTCTTCTTCACCAGCAGTATTCGTATTCAATAAATTTTTCAGAGAGAAAAATCATGGCTTCAAACACACTTGTTGATTGTGGAGATGGTTATTAACATTTAACTGCAAAACCATCAGCTTGTTCTTGGTGATGTGTTTTAACAGCAAGCAGATTCATACAGATGTGTTTTAGCATTCAGATTTATACAGTTGTGTTTTAACAGCAAGCAGATTCATACAGTTGTGTTTTAGCATTCATGTTGGTAATGCTGGAGGATTTCTTGACGCTGTGTTTTATTTTTCAGATTCATACAATTGTGTTTTAACAGCAAGCAGATTCATTCAGTTGTGTTTTAGCATTCAGATTCATACAGTTGTGTTTTAACAGCAAGCAGATTCATACAGTTGTGTTTTAGCATTCAGATTCATACAGTTCAGCAAGCAGATTCATACAGTTGTGTTTTAGCATTCAGATTCATACAGTTGTGTTTTAACAGCAAGCAGATTCATACAGTTGTGTTTTAACAGCAAGCAGATTCATACAATTGTGTTTTAGCATTCAGATTCATACAGTTATGTTTTAACAGCAAGCAGATTCATACGCTGTGTTTTACCATCCATGCTGGTAATGCTGGCAAGCAGATTAATACGATGTGTTTTCTTGATGTGTTTCTTCATGAATGATAGAAGGAAGAGAGAGAGAGAGAGAGAGAGAGAAAGAGAGAGAGAGAGAGAGAAAATCGCAAGAAATGTGGGGTGGTTATGGTATGACAATTATTTCCATATTTAAAACAAGCTAAATGACATATCTACCGCTGATTAATTAAATAATCCTATTTTTAAGAAACACATATTACCAAAATGCCACCAAGATGATCTCAACCATTAAACACACCCATTGGATGGCCCAGATCGCTTCCTAGACTTTCTAGGAAAAACACACTTTCCGTAGGATCTCCACTCTATATATATATATATATATATATATATATAACTACATCATAGTATTTTCTTTTCTATAAGAAAAATTCTATCTTGCCAATATAAACTTCTTTTGGAGACTAAACATTTACATTAAAAATGTATTTTAATCTCATAAAAAAAAACGGGATGTGACATTACGGCCCTAGTTATTATTATACAAGTTTACTAATTGAATTTCCTTCACGATGTTGATGATCTTCATATGAATTACAATGTTCAATGCCTATTATCAGAGCACTTGCAACGGGGTCTCATGGACACCCACAAACGCCGGCTAGGACTGGAGGATATCATGACCCGTAGACGTTGCATTGCGTGACTTCATTGTTAGGTGTTTTTGATGGACACGTACATGGGGACAAACTACTACAATTAGTTTGTATGGGTCCTATAAAAATGTTTCTTGTTTGCTTGATTACCATTGGTGGGGATGATGTTCAGTGTGGTGTAAGGTGGCGGTCAGATAATTTTATGGGTTGCTGGAATATTGTGTTGTATCTGGAAGGGAGGAAGAAGACAACGAGGTGTTATGTTTTTTATGGTGTTGTTAAACTAACCCTCTATTTCACAAACTTGGTGAGCCCTGTCTCATTAGAAAAGTACTATCTCTCTTGCAAGGGGGGAGGGGGATGGGGATGGGGATGGGGAGTGATTGTTTGACATATTGTGTTTAAATCTTAAGGTTGTTTTAAACACACACATATCTTATGGTTTCTACAGAATATACCCCCTAGAGTAAATTGCACAAAACGTCCTTTAAGTTTCACCAATCTTGCTGGTTTCAACCTTAATCTTTAAAAGTTGCCAAAACCAGCCTTTAAGATTAATTTTGTTGCCGATTTCATCCTTTATTACTAACCCAGTTACTAATCCATGTTAAATGGCCTCATATGCATAGCATGTGAGGGTAAAACCATCTTTTCATGCTTGTGATGTTATTAAAACCCTAATAAAATCCCGGACCCACTTCATCAGTTTGTTCTTCCTGTTCTTTAACCTAACCCATTTGCAACTTTCAAACCCTAGATTCTAATCTAGGGTTAGTGATAAAGGATGAAACCGACAACAAAGTTAATCTTAAAGTCTGGTTTTGGCAACTTTTAAAGATTAAGGCTGAAACCAGCAAGATTGGTGAAACTTAAAGGACGTTTTGTGCAATTTACTCTACCCCTACTAAATCACTAATACCATTTCTCCACTTTTATATATAAGAGGGGTGCGCTAAAAGTACGCATTACACGTTTAGACTTGCCTTTAATCTAGTTGTTCGTCCTTTTAAAAGCTCTTTCAACTTCCACTTAAACAAATTTTTAACGCTTTTGCTTTTTCCAATAAACCAGACTAGGGATAGGATTGGTACAGTACCCGTACCGGTATCGAAAATACCAGTACCGAATTTGAACAAAACTGGGTACCAAATACCGTACCAAATATATAGGTACGGTACGTGTATTTTCGGTACGGTACCCGCTTTGGTACCATTTTGTTTTTATTTAGCTTATGAGCATTTGTACGAGTACTAAATAGGTAAAATTGACATGAGTACCAATATAGTACGAGTACTAAATAGGTAAAATTGGTACGAGTACCAATACGATACGGGTACCATGTAGGTAAAATCAATACGAATACTATAATACCATAATACGAAATAAAACATAATACAAAAAAAACTTTTAAAGTTCTACATAAAATTCGGTACCAGTACCCGTTTTTACCTGTACCCGTACCCGTACCAATACCGAAAGTACCGAATACCAAAATCAATAAAACTGGGTACCGATACATGTACCAAATACCTAAAATCGGTACGGATACAGGTACGGGTACGGGTACGAGTACGAGTATTTGGGAAAAAAAAACCCATCCCTAAACCAGACACATGTAATACCTTTCTGGGCGTACTACAACTATATTTATTGCGTTCTTCTTTTGCTATATCGAGTACATTAAAACCGATCGAATTCGTTCAACAGGTACATGATTAAATAGATAGGTGGTCCGCTTTTTAAAATCTTCTTTAAAACATTATCAAAATCATTAAACATTTTTAATAGAGTATTAAAGTTCAATGCCATTTTAGTCAATGTGGTTTGGGCTATTTTGTCAGTTTAATTCAAAGGTTTCATTTTTTTGCCTGTGAATCCAAAAAGGTTTAACCGTTATCATTTTAGTCTACTAAGTTAACTTCATTATTTTTTTTGTTAACGTATTTAACTCTTTTTAATATCTAAAAAGAAGAAGCATTATCCCCACATGTCAAGTTCCCATTGGCTATCCCAAATCTCAATCCGATGAATCCAAACCATGTGGATTGTGGACCACAAAAACTCACCAGTTTTTAATCACGCCTCTATTCCTAACCGTTGATCTCATGATCATCACGTTGACTTTCTCTCCACCCTCTTTCTCTCCGACCACATATCCTACTAGATCACCAAACAACCTTTGTAATAATACTATGATTCTGTGGAACTAAAAAGTAAAAACTACGTCGTTTCATGGAGATTCCTGTGATTACTCGAGTTCAAAGTACTACAACGACGTCGTCTTATGCTTCCTGCTGTAGCAGAACAGTTGATGTTGGGTTGACTATAAGACTGAATAAATGGAGATGTGTTGGGAGAAAAAGAGTGGTGGGTGTGAGAGCTTCGGCGGAGGTGAGTGGCGGAGAGAGGAAGAGTGGTTACCGGAGCTCCGGCATGGAGGTTATTACGTTGGATAATCAAAGGTTTTCGGATTCGGAGTTGCCTGTTTGGGACAACAATAATAATAATATTGGTGCTGTTGTTAGACTTGCTTATGGGATAGGTTGGTTTTTTTTTTCTTCTTTCATTTTTGCTGATTTTATTTATAAAGTAATTAGGCAAGATTTGCTAGATTTGCACCTCTTCGAGAACATGGTCCAGGACAGATCTTCGTGGAGACGTAGGATTAAGGTTAAAGATTTTTAGGAGTTTTGGCCTGGTTTTTTAGCTTAGGTTCCTATCTTATGAGTTTATTTTTTCAGTTTCTATGAGGTGTGATATAGTTATATATATATATAGATATATAGGTTTTCACCTATTATCGGTGTCGTAGTTTTACTAACAAGCACTTACTTATTTATCTGTTTATTATTATTTTTATTTCTTTCTTTTGTAGTAGTGGCGTGCTTATATATGTTTTTTTAGAAGCTTGGTTATGGTTTTTGGAGCCGGGGGTCACACTGGATGCAGCCTCTCTATCCCCTGGGATAGAGGTAAGGCGTGCCTACATCCTACCCTCCCCAGACCCTATCAATAGATTCGCTATATGTGGGATTATACTGGGTATGGTTGTTGTTGTTGTTGTTATTTATAAAGTAATTAATATAAATAAATTGTGGAGGTTTATGATTTATTTTTATTTTTATAAAATCAGTAATCATATGATAAACTCTATTTAATTCGACATTAATTTTGCAGAGAAAATCAATAGTTTCATATTCAATTATGAAAAGAAGATGTCATAATTGATTACGCAATTTTTATAATTCTTTTGAAATAAAGATGAAAAGAACAGGAAGTTAATATCTATTGAACACTTCTGTTTTTAGTAGCTAAATGACATAATTGAAACAAATTTTGTGTTAGTTTTGGTTATTATTCTTTTTCTATACATTAAATTACTATGTACATCTCTTTGATGTTAAATTGATATGATATTGCAGTTTTATCTTTTTTTTTTTTTTTTTTTTGGGGGGGGGGGGGGGGGGGGGGGGTATGTAACTCATGTGTATGTTTCGTTTATAACTTTTAATACATGATGTTTTGATATATTAATAAATGTTGTTTCGATATGTTAACAAGGCTGGTGGGTGTAGTTTAAAGCCCATAGGGCTTTATCACGCCACGTAGATTTTGAGTGGAAAATGGCGCCCCTTTTAACAATGATGGTGTGGGATAAAGCCCCACTAGCGCCCCCTTTGACCAAACATCCCTCGATCAGCTCAATTCTCCCTCGTTAACGTGCCGGCGAACAACCCATGGCGCCCCCCTTTAACTCATGCGGTGTGGATGGTGGCGCCCCGGGGGCGCTATCGACGATGATGTGGCGGGGTGGCGCCATGCCACACCCACCGGTCTAATTATTAACATTTCAGGTTATGTAAAGTTTATTGAATATGACTTAGGTTTTATAGAATTTACATTTAATAATAGATTTCACAATGACATATTTAACAACTTTATATAGTAAATTAGTAACAAAAACTTAGAAACTTAAATGTCACATCAAAAGGGTGCAAATATTTAGTAAATTACACAAATGGTAATTAATGGTTCTTGTTGTTAAGATCAAGTTTAGCTTTGGTCATTTATTTTGAGAAAGTAGTTGAACCATAAATTTACTCTAGAACAAATGTGTTTGTTGGGTATGTAAGAAAAAACAAAAAAACAGTCTATTAATCTATATTCTATACCCTCTCTTAACCAAAAATCTGTATTAACCAAGCTTATATTCATTGTAAAATTCCTAACCTTTTGTATAATACTGCAGGCATATATGGAACAATGGCATTAGCAGGGAACTTCATATGCTCAGCCGTAGGAATCGATGGAACCGGAGGTTATTCCCCGTCGTTAGAGGCCATCGTAGCAGGAATAGGATACGCTGTTCCTCCCATCATGGCCCTTTTATTCATTCTAGACGTACGATATTCTTACTCTTATACATTTTTTTGATTCAATAGTTTGTATCTAATTAGTCTAAATTCGTACAGGATGAAGTTGTAAAGGTGTCACCGCATGCTCGGGCAATTAGGGATGTAGAAGACGAAGAATTACGAAGCTTTTTCTATGGAATGTCTCCATGGCAGTTTATGCTTATGGTTGCTGCAAGCTCTGTTGGCGAGGAGCTTTTCTACCGAGTTGCCGTTCAGGTCACAAATTATATATATGTTCACATATTTACTGTACTACTGTATGAATACTTGTCAAAACTACGTCGTTTTAGTGTGAAAT
Organism: Helianthus tuberosus; assembly: GCA_030545235.1. Taxonomy (NCBI): domain Eukaryota; kingdom Viridiplantae; phylum Streptophyta; class Magnoliopsida; order Asterales; family Asteraceae; genus Helianthus; species Helianthus tuberosus. Next base: position 175,966,177 of record CM060420.1, read on the forward strand.
TTATTTATATGTTTTTCTTTGCTTGAAACGATACAGGGAGCGTTCTCAGATGTTTTTCTAAGGAGCAATGAGTTGGTAACAAATGCACGCGGAATGGCTTCACTGGTACAACCATTTTAACTTATGAGAAAATTACCAAATTAACTCTATGATCATTTCAGATTAACAGTTTCATGCATAAAGTCATGAGATACGCTAATCTTTGGTCGTATATTAGAAATGGTTATAATAATAGTAACAGTAATAATAATGTGTTCGCGTATTTCTTGAGTAACATGACACACGGGTTCTGTATATTACAGGCTGGTGTGCTGCCACCGTTTGTACCGTTTGCCCAGGCGTTTGCAGCCGTGATCACAGCAGCTCTCACGGGTTCACTGTATTATGTTGCTGCATCTCCAAAAGGTTTGTTTCTCATCCCATTTCATATGGTTTAAGGTCCTTGTTTTCAAAGGGGAAATTGTGTAAACAAAGTAACATATAATACTTATCTCAAAATTCTATTTGAGGCAGTATACCTTTTTTTTGCCTTAAAAAACTTTAGTAAAAATGGTAATCTTGATCTCCTAAACTAACTCAAAGTTGCATAAAAAGTTTCAAAATTACTTGCTTTATAAGCTTAAAAAGTTTCTTTTTAGATTACCTCCTAAACTAACTCAAAGCTGCATTAAAAAGTTTCAAAATTACTTGCTTTATAAGTTTAAAAAAATTCTTTTTTGATTACCTCAAATAGAATTTTTTTACATTTGTACATAAATGGATCTAAATGTGTCTTGCTTGATCTCGGCTTACTTCGAGTTATAACACAATATATATTATTTTATTTATATATTTTTAGTCACAAATTTATTAATATTTATTATCTAATATATTTATATAACACCAGGCTCGTTTAGACTCGCGTGTCTAGTTAAGCTTGGTATCTTGGTTTTAAAAAGCGAGAGGCGCACACAAGCGACGGGGTCTAAAAGCGAGGCGCGAAGCGTAAAGCGCAAAAGCGGTGGGCTTTTCGTACCCGAGGCGCAAAATGATTATATAATTTTTTTATATATATCCCATAGGTTTTTAGCATCACTTATCCAAAATATAGCTATAAATAAGGTTTATATTTGATTTTACCTACAAGTACAAGCCAAAAACAGCATAAAAACACCTTATGTACATGAGGCGCGCGCCTCAGGCCAGAAAAACCCCCAAAATTTGCGCTTTTTTGGGGCTTTTTGCAAAAAGCGCGCCTCGGGCTACCTAAGGCGCCAAGGCTTGCGCCTCGCGCCTAGGCGCGCTTTTTAAAACCCAGCTTGGTATATAAAGCTCGGACTCGTTCGTTAGACGAGCTTTAATTTAAGCTCGACATAATTTTAGCTTGACTCGATTCGAGCTTTTAGCTAGCCAATGTAGAGTAGCTTACAAGTGGCTGGACTCACTTACACCCTATATATGTCACCTTTATATGTATTTTTTTTTACTTTTATCAATTGGGATCCAAAAGCTAATAGTATACATCCACATATATTATGTTTCCCTTCAGATCCTACTTACATTGTCGCACCGGTTTTGAGATCTCGTTCTAGTCGTGATGAAATGAAGAAGCTTTTCGGAGCCTGGTACGAGAGGCGCCAAATGAAAAAGATATATTCTCCATTACTTGAAGGACTTGTGGCTCTTTATCTTGGATTCGAATGGAACCAGGTAACTTTGATCTATCTTTGATTTATCAGCTATATTATTCGCAATACATATCGTTTGAGATAACTACTGATCATATGAATGTGACAGACAAATAACATTCTAGCGCCCATTATAACACATGGGATATACTCTGCAACGGTACTAGGACATGGGCTTTGGAAGATCCATGATCATCGAAGGCGACTCCAGCAGAGAATCCGGATGCTACAACTTAAAGAAAAGGAGTTTCTGGATTAAGACATTGGGTGAAGGAAATTTAAATTGTATGCAAGTTAGGTTACATTTTTTCAACACTGCTATAAAAAAGTATACAGTTAAGGGTCATAGAAATGCTGGTGCACACTGTCAGAAATACAGTTAAGTGTAGTGATCATGCAAATAGAAGAATAAACTCTTGGCTTTTGATTAACACAATGATCTCGACATTTTCTGATTAATAAAAACTATTACAAGATTAGTCCAACACATCCAACGTCTCACATTAACTAATATTGTCCGCTTTCCCATAAGGAGCTCATAGATTTGATTTTGATTGCCTTCGTTGGGACTTCCTAAGAGGCCACACATCCTAGTTTTACTTCTACTTGAGCACACGTACATATGGAGTTCTCCTCTCACCCACAACTGCTGTGTCCAAAATGCGTTGGTGATATTTGCCGCGGGGGGGGGGGGGGGGGGGGGGGGGGGGTCACCGGACCTAAATTTTTTTATAAAACTGGGGGGTCGAAAACTTATTTACCCAAAAAATTCTATACGAAAACTACATGCTCTCCAATAGTGAGCGAAAAGTTCGGGGGGTCGGCGGCCCCCTCCCGCCCCTTTAAAGCTTCGCCCATGTTTGAGTCGGGTCCATTCTTTATTACCCAATATGTCTTTTGTGGACAAAGTAGATTTGCCTAAGGAGTCACAAATACCCCCTTGGGACTCATGGTCCCCGCTGAGGTTTGCCCCAAGATGATGGTTGGCAAGTCAGGAAAATGCCTAATTAACTTACATAGCTAGCGTAAGTAGGGTTTTATATCCACTAGGAACATGCCATTAGTATAGACCGATTACATAGACATAATTTGTACACCTTTTATATTAACCAAATAGATTATAGTCGATCAACTACATAGGCCATAATGGAATGACATCTTTGTGATTAAACGATAGACCATAACGATTCAGTCACATAAGACATGGTACAACCGTATAAAGTTTCTCTAATCGCTATCTAGGTTAATCAATTAACATTTAATAGATCATGTATACAATTGTCTAAAGTTCAAGGACACCAACAAAAAAAAGTCTTACAACTGTTGATTAAACCCCTAACAGTAACCCAGTTGTTGTATTTACAAAAAGAAAAAAAAAAAAACTATTTGAAAACATAGAAAAAGAAATAACCCATTTGCAATTGCCAAATTTTTTTTGCATTGATCCAGAAAAAGCCCACATAATTGGAACTGCCGTCCGATGGATCTCTCCCGAGCCCAACCAAAATATCAGCCCACCATAACTAATTATACTAGTTTGGCCCAATCACAAATATATATTAAACGAAGCCCACTTTCTCACTTGTATTTTTGTTTAATGTGTTTCCGAGAGGCAAAAACCAAGCTCAACAGTCAACATTTATTTATTTATTTATTGTTGTTGTTGTTGTTGTTGTTGTTGTTGTTGTTGTTGTTATTATTTTTGAACGACAAATTTGGATCACTGACGGACAACTGGAGTATCAAGATACCACTAGGCTTTTTCTATATTTCAGTTTTGACCACGTAGGCATGGGCGGACCCAAGCCCAGCCCAAGGTGGGCGGGCGCACCCCCGGGGAAAAAAGAAAATTTAGTGCTAGGTTCCGTCGAAAATCCCGTCCGCACCCCTTGGAATTTTTCGACCGCACCTTTGAAATTTTTCGTCCGCACCACTTAGGTAAAAAGTGTTATCAATTTATATTTTAAATTTTTTTAGTAAACTCTTATTTAAAAAAAAATACTACCTAAATTATATAACTTTTAATACCTAACTAACTAAACCCAAATACCGATACCTTTACCTACTTATAATTCCTAACTAGCTAGCCCCCTAAGTCTTAGCCCATTAACCAAACCCAACAATATTTCAAACTATAATAAAATAATTATGTTAAAGCACCGGATTGATGACGAACATCAAACATTGCACTTGATTCAAGACATGAAGAACAAGAACAGGGTATATGAAGAAGAAGATGCAAGACAAACTCATTCATTTCAATACAATCATCACAGATTACATACCAAACGAGTATACATCATCCTCTACAAGCTGGTTTAGATCACAAAGATCTAAACCCTAGCTTTCTCTCACTAACATATAGTCTCTCTCTCTAGAATTCACACCAGGAGAATAAGTTGGGAGAGGAGCACAAAGCTTCTAGAGTTTTTCCTCATCGTTCACCCCTTGCCCTAATCCTATACAACACATATATATAGACTAGGGACAAAACTCAGACAAAAACCAAACCCCTGACCAAAGTTCTAGACCAAAACTTGGACAAATTGTCCAAGGATAAACCTTGGACTAAGTTCCAAGATATGTACAATAAAGACCCTAACAATTGGAAGGCATGCACTTTTCACCCAAAGTGCATTAACAAACTCCCCCTTGATCAGTGCATGGTCTTCATGTAGTCAAGAATTCTTCATTATCGTTGACTTTAACTTGGACTTCTGCTTTGGTTGACCAGAACTGATAAGCGACAGTTACCCGGCAGGAACTGCACTTACAGTCTCCCCCTTAACTGTTGCTATCAGTTCTATCTAACATTGATATCTTCAGTCACCGGATACTGCACTTACAGACTCCCCCTTGACTGATGATATCATGCATGCTTTCAACTTTAGCTGAGACTTGATCTTTTAGGTAGAGCACAACGATCTTCAACCCTTCTAATTAAAGACTTGTTGACGATCACTTAAGGCCGCTTTGAGAAACCCGAAGAATCCAACATCAAACACTGTAGATCCTCCCCCTCAAACTACTCCCGAATCAAGTTAACGCGAACCGACCTACAACCATATGTAGGTATATCGCTCGATACATTAATCTTCAAACCTAACCAACAGCAGAAAGAAACATTGGATTTCCAATGCCCAACCTTGAACACTTCAAATTTCACAAAGACATGAAGCTCAGTTCGATAAGTTAATAACAAACTGAACTTTGTAAAAGTACATCCACCATCTTGATCAAAGTCTACAACCCTTCATGTATGATCTAATCTCGTCATGTATCCTCATGAATCAATCTCCTATCTTCACAAATCCGCTGAATCCCCGATGTCTTTCATCTCCGACCTTCCCCTCAAATCAAGAAGCCCCACATTATTTCGAGACCTGAACTAATCTTCTCTACTCTAAACACCAACTTAATAAGGCTCAATCTTCAACTAGTCGTCAACCGAGAATTCAGCTTCATCACGTCAACACTTGATTAATAACACAAACACACATGACAAAACTCCATCACACACGAGCTATTTTACGCACAAGCTTTATATTTACGAAGAAAATAGGAAATTTTTACTCCCCCTTTTTCTTTGTAAACAATATTTTCTGAAATCTCGAAACAAATTCTTGAATTTCGAAGAAAACGTATAATGTCAGAATATTCGGCTCCACCACGGACGTTTTCGTTTAACAATGCAATTTGATTATGATGACGATGAAAATCTCGAACAGGACGAGGTGGATCTGCCATCTAATTGAACACAACAGCTTTCAGTGAGCTAATTTCATCCGGATCAGAACAAAATTGGGACCAATCTTCGATATGTTAAACACATTAACCAAACAAGTGTCTCAGAATAAGTATGCAGTGTACACATAGTCAACTCCAACCATAAATTTCGGCAACGTTTCTATCTCATATCAGACTAAAACAAATTTGAAGCACTGAACAGAGACCAAAACAGGTTTTACCTTTAAAAAGACACAAGACTGAACACCCAGACCTGCTGCTAAAACTCGGAACAGTTTATGAAAAACTCGGACCAAATACCGGGAACACAAAGCAATACCCTGAAACTGTTTTAATAACTCGGGAATGATAAAGAACTCGGAACTGAACCAATACTCGGAACAGAATCAAAACTCGGAACTGAAACTCGGACTATAGAAGCTGTTTTAAAACTCGGACTGAGACTCGGAACCTGGTCGTTGTTTTTTAAAAACTCGGACAGACTTTAAAACTCCGAGCTGATACACATCGGTTGTTAAAACTCGGAATTTAAAGTTCTGAACAAAACTCGGTTTTAGTGTTAAAACTTGAAACACGTAAAACTGGAAACAGTTCTGAACAAAACTCGGAGCTTCTAATACTAGGAAAACTTGAAACAGTTAAAAGAACTCAGAAAGATTGAAGCAGGTCGGAACTGTCTATAACTCGGAACAAAAACATTACCATTAAAGACTCGGACCTGAATTAAAAGCTCAAAACTTGGAACTGTTTCTTAAAATTCACAAACATTCAAGATTAAAACTCGGAACTAAAGGCTGAACTGTTTAAAACTCTGAACAATGCTGAACTGTTTAAAAATGCTGAACTGATTAAAACTCGGAACAATGAATTCAGCTGTTATGAATTTTAATCTCGGACTGATTAAAACTCAGACTTAGTCTGAACTGATTAAAACTCTCAAGTTCGGGATTTAAAACTCAGACTTAGTCTGAACTGATTAAAACTCAGACTCACTAAAATCTCGGACTCCCAAACTTTCTTTAAAACTCGGAGGTGATATGTCTTGTAAAAAACTCGGACCTTTGAGAGTTTTAAAACTCGGAGTTGAGAACTTGTAAAAAACTCGGAACTTTGAGAGTTTTAAGACTCGGAGTTGAGAACTTGTAAAAACTCGGAACTTTGCATATGAAGAAAAACTCCTCGGACCTTTTGACACACTAAACTCTGAAACAGACTAAAAACTCAAAACTCAGAGTGTATAGTTGTCAAAACTCGGACTTTAAAACTCGGACTTTAAAACTCGGACAAACTTAGAAACAAGCTTCAGGATTATTTCCCCAGTGTGACTTCACACTAGTTCATCAATAGTCCTGAAGCACAAGCACCGAAGGAAAAACTCTGAATGAAACCTCTGAAAGAAAGACACTGAAGAAAAACCCTGACTTGATGTTGAAAGATTAACTCGGACAGGAATAACACTTACAAAAAATTCGGACAGTGCCATTTTCAGATCAAAACCCTAGATCTCCAAAAACCCAGCAGTTCTCTCCAACACAGCTCGAATTTCTTCATATCTGGACCAAAATCTTCACGTCTTCAAGATGTTTGGCGGAAACAAACATCAAATCAAGAGCAATGGTGATTCGGAAGGCGGTTAGACCATTCCGAATCGGTAACCATGCTCTGATACCACTGTTAAAGCACCGGATCGATGACGAACATCAAACATTGCACTTGATTCAAGACATGAAGAACAAGAACAGGGTAGATGAAGAAGAAGATGCAAGACAAACTCATTCATTTCAATACAATCATCACAGATTACATACCAAACGAGTATACATCATCCTCTACAAGCTGGTTTAGATCACAAAGATCTAAACCCTAGCTTTCTCTCACTAACACATAGTCTCTCTCTCTAGAATTCACACCAGGAGAATAAGTTAGGAGAGGAGCACAAAGCTTCTAGAGTTTTTCCTCATCGTCCACCCCTTGCCCTAATCCTATACAACACATATATATATAGACTAGGGACAAAACTCAGACAAAAACCAAACCCCTGACCAAAGTTCTAGACCAAAACTTGGACAAATTGTCCAAGGATAAACCTTGGACTAAGTTCCAAGATATGTACAATAAAGACCCTAACAATTGGAAGGCATGCACTTTTCACCCAAAGTGCATTAACAAACTCCCCCTTGATCAGTGCATGGTCTTCATGTAATCAAGAATTCTTCATTATCGTTGACTTTAACTTGGACTTCTGCTTTGGTTGACCAGAACTGATAAGCGACAGTTACCCGGCAGGAACTGCACTTACAAATTAAACTCCAAAACCTTTAGAAATTCTCTCCCGCTCTCTCTCTCTTGCGTCCCTGCACTGCCAACGAACAACATCACCCAGCAACAACAGTCCAGCAGCCGGCGACCACCGTAATCAGCCACCATACCACCGTCGCTTGACACCAAATCTAACCGGAATCCGAACACGGGTAAGTTTCTTTGTTATTTTGATGATTTTGGTTGATATTATAGGAGAAAAAAGGGTAATAAAGTTGTTAAATAGGTTTGAAATTTTGTGTGTTTTGACGTTGTTTATGGTTGTTTAGATTATTTTTAAGGTGATTATGTTGTTTATATATTTTTAGGGTGATTATGTTGATTATATAATTTTAGGGTGATTACAACTTACGTTATGATTTCTAGGGCTTGAATAGTTGAAAATTAAACTTAAAATTGAAACATTATGTTATGGAGCGATGAACTTATGTTATATAGAGAAAAAATTGCTTAAGAAATTAGTTTTAGATGATGTTTTGGATAGATTTCAAAAAATAAAAACCCGTAGGGCGTCGACGTTTTAATTATCTTTGTAACAAGGTTTGACATGCTTTTGATGGTTATATAAATTTAGTTTGATGTTCGTTTGTTTTACATGACCCGACCCTACCCGATACGAACCGATTTTTTTACTTATATACCTAGGGGCCTAAAATTTTTAAAAATGTTCCGCACCCCCATGGAAAAATTTCTGGGTCCGCCACTGCACGTAGGAAATAATATTCAATAAAATCGGTTTTGAGATTTAACCAATTAGTAATCTATGGCATCTCAATGTCTCGAAACTTAGTTGTACGGTTTTAACTTGTTTTCTTTTCAAACCAACAAAATAAAAAAAACTACTATATTTTATACAAAATCAACACATTTTACTAAATAACTAAAATGCAATAATGTGTATTAAATTAAAATCCAAAAATGCACCGATAACCCTGCCATAGCGTAAACAAAAGTTAAAAAAAGTGACTCTGATATCATTTGTAATGTCTGACTTCTCATACGGGGGAGGGGGCACTCATTCTAGTACTGCTTCCACTCAAACACGCTTAATTGTGCAAGAATGTGATGTTTGAGGTTGGACATTTCTTATGGCCCAATATCTGTAAATTGATTGAATTTTCAGATACATAGCCAATTTTCCTTGATCAAGTAGATTGTAGATTTGTAGAATAGTTGGATTGTGACCTAAGAAGTAACGAGTAATTACTTTTGTTTTACTTTATTTCGTTTATTTTGTTGTTTCTGTTTATTTTATGTTTTTATTAAATCACATAATGTGTCTTACCTTATCAGATTAGTAACCAAAGTTGTTAATTGAATCCTCCTTAAAATTCCCAAGTATTCAATAACCTTGACCATTGATACATAGTGCCAAATGATCTTTTTCCCTTTTATAAACTTAAAACCTGGCCAACACCACATCACACACCATGTTTTTGGCAACCATTAGGTGCCTATTTGTTTATAAGTGTCCAAAAATCATATCAGTCCGTTGTAGGGAAACGTTTGGAGCTATAAGATCTTACCGAGTTGACTATATTAGAGATGAGGTAAGATTTAGTGAAAAGAAAACCCTTTTCAACTATAGTTATAATGATTCTTTACTCTTCTTGTCAAAACTTGAAAAATTAAATGAAGTTTTAAATCACCCTATTCACATCCAATTTTGTGAAAAAAAAAAAAGATAAATAAGCTATTTCATCTGAAAAATAGTGATATTGAGAGCTCAGCTAGTTGTGATTGGAGAGGAACAAACGACGTATTCGAACGATAAAAAAATTGGGGGGCCTCACTTCAGCTTATTGGCGGTCGCAAAAACCCTCTTTGATAATGAATTTGTGACAGGTGACAAGTTGTAACCGCTTTAGCGACAAAGCTTCTTTCTCAAACTAGCAACTGACTTGCGACAGGAACCTAAACAACATTTGCGACAACTTTTTAGCGACTGATTAATAACCGTTTTGCAACCTGATATTAGCAACTGCTTTGCTGCCGGAATGTTAACAGCTGTTTAGCGACAAAATCTAGTGACTGATTAGTGACTCTTTTGCAACCTGATTTTTAGCGACTGCTTCGCTACCATGGATTTTAGCGACTAATGAATGATTGTTTGCAACCTGATTTTAGCGACAGGACTTTTAACAACTGTTTGCGTAGAATTTGCGACCAGCTTTTAACGTATTAAGTATTACGTGTGAATCTTATATAAACAAGCAGTCTAGTCTCAACTCTTAACAGTCGACTCCTTTTGCTTTTATATCCGCACTGGTAAGTGGCAGATCTAGCACAAAAATTCTGGGGTATCATTTTTTTGGGGATCAAGGGTATCCTTTGTATAAAAAGATAAAAATTTTACACTACGTAGACGGAGTTGAAGGGTATATTTATATTACGGAGACGGAGTTGAGGGGTAGCCCGGGCCACCCCTCCTTATACACTGGCTCCGCCCCTGCTAGTGGTAAACCATATACAACGTCTTTTTCCTTTCAGCAAAAAAGAATTGTATTGATTGATATTCAAAAAAAAAAAAAAAAACCCAAACAACTTACGTCAGTACATAGGATTCCAATCATACCAACACATGCTACAAACTTAATAGCAATAGAAAAAAGAAAGATACAACCTAAATTGGAAGAAAGTGATGTGTTCCTCAAGCCCAACTGGTCTCAAGCTAGATTGAGCTAAAAAAGTGAAATCAGAATCATTCATAGCCATTCAAGTTGTTATTTTCTCCAACCACAAATCAAGCTTCAACAATCTGGCACAACTAGGCAATCACCGGATTGATTGCTTTATTTAATTCTGCTGAAAACTGCCTAGCTTGTTGCACCTTCCCTGGATGGTATATCCAAACATGCAGATTGAATAATACTACTATTACTATTCTAGTATATATCATAAATTTGCAGTTTAAGAAATCTAGGGTTTCAAAACATGAAAAATGATGATTTTTAGTCACATGAACACCATTTTGTTAGATATTTTTGGTTATTACTAAAAGCAATTGACAATGTCAGGACAAATACCATAATAATAATATATGTAATACTATAAGCAGATGTAATGGAGGGGACCAAGGAAAAATGGACAAATTAAATTGTTCACAGCTCTGAGATATGGTGGTAACTATCATACATATATAATATCATTAATGAAATAAAAGCCAAGGTGTGGGAGCACATCAAGAGAAGGGGACCAAGGTCTTCCCAACATAAGTACTTGAAACATGTCCTTATACACGTTTCGTCGTCGCTGTATGTCTAGCTACAAATGTTTTTATCTTGGAAATTAGGTTAACCCACTTAAAGCATGTATCAAATTGTAATTGGCCATTATGGTTGTACTTTTTTTAATGGTGGCAAATGTTACTCCTTTACACCACTAAATCTAAATTATTCTCTTATACAGATTTGAACAAGAGACCCCCGGTTTTAAGAGGCATATGTCTTTACCAAGTGAGCTATCCCACATTGACATGATTTTACTTTCTAGCTATAGTTTCTTTCAATGAAATTTCAACCGTGTATAATAAATAAAGTACTTGGCAAAATAAGTTTCAGAAGAAGCTAGAAACTTAATTACCTTTATACAAAATGACAGTATCCACATTAGAAATGATAGCATACGTTATGGTGGTCCTGGACGAGTAGAACAAATAGCCTATTAAAAATAGGCACTCAGGCTATTATCACCAATTCACTAATTTGCTGCCCCTTTAACATTTAGACTTTCACCCTTTATGTTTTTTAGATGGGTTTAAATTTTAAAGTATTATATTGGGTTTAGTTGGGTTAAATGAGAATTAAGTTTATTTGTTTATATGGCTTTTAAAACACTTCACAGAAACTGCCAACCAATCAATTTTTTTATAAAATGGATTTTGGTTATTGTATAATTACATAAATTGAACCTTTTTCTTTATTTCAAGACGTTGATTTACACTTTTATGATTTTTTAATTAAGGACTTTCTGAATAAAACAAGACTAGTTTTGTTATATTAAGTGTCTTCACTTCATAGTGTATATAAGTATTTTAGATTAGGTATTAATTAAGGGTCTACATATTTACACACCTTATTGCCTATTTCCACACCTTTCAAGACGCCTCGTATAGAGCTATACGAGGCGTATAGGGTTGCTTTTCCGACCAGTTTCTGCACACAGCACAATGTCACATCAGTCACATCAGACGGGGAGTCTAGGTCTGTATGAGGAAAGGATACGAGACACCAAGACGCTTCGTATAGGCCTATACGAGGCGTCTTTACTGACTGATTTGACTATACGTTTGACAAGTGACTTAAAGCTATACGGGTAGTCTAGAGCTATACGAGGCGTCTATGTCTCACATAAAGTGCAAACTAAAGTGCATTCTTTGTCATTCATTCTGCTTCTTCTCGTTCCGTTTTATCCTCCGCCAACATTTCATTTCATTCATTCTGCTTCTTCGAAAGAATTGGCATTTGTGTTCTTATCATCCCGAAGTGTTGAAATGTCATCATATTGGGACGGCAACTATGTCTTCGGGCAGTATTCTAGCGACAACTGGGTGGCCAAAAGCGTTCCGGTAACAGTTATTAGCTTAAATATTTTAATTAGTTGTTGTTTTAGTTTATTATTTACTAATGATGATACGGTTGTTTATTTTGGAGGAGTCTGGCGTTCCCGATTCTAATGAGCAAGAGGAGGTTGTGTCTAGTATACAAGGAGAACAAAACAGACCGTTTCTAGATTTGAAGAAGCATCCCCCTGTTGATGAAACAACCCCTGTAGATGACTCATACCATGTTTGTCAACCAAGTTATCCGACGCAACAAGGGTATCCGAATTATAGATACGGGTGTGAATACGGAGGAGACGGTGGATACGGAGGAGACGGTGGATACAGTGGATACGGAGGATATGGTGGATACGGTGGTTATGGTGGATATGGTAGATATGGTGGTGAGACACCTCCCATCCAGGACAGTCCGTACTTAAAAAAACAGGTATTAATTACTATTTTTTTATTATTATTTAATTATTTTTATTATTTATTATTTATTTATTTATTATTATTATTATTAATATTATTATTATATATTATTTATTATTATTATTATTTATTATTATTATTATTATTAATATTATTATTATTTATTATTTATTTATTTATTAAAATTATTTATTATTATTGTCGATGTTACAGGTTTTCAACTCTTTAGATGAACTAAAGAATCAGATACAAGAAATAGCAAACGCGAATGGTTTCGTTATTGTCACCCGTCGATAAAAGAAAACCGAGGGAAGAACCGGGAGGGTATGGCTTGAATGTGATCGTGGTGGTGAGCACCAGACTACAGCAACACTTAGAAAAGCCGGAAGCAAAAAAACCGGTTGCCTGTTTTACCTGCTGGCTGTGCGAAACCACCCGTATGAAACCTGGGAGATTAAAGACGGAAAAATTGAACATAACCACGAACTTTGTGAGGACCTGTCGGCCCACGCGTTTGTGCGAAGGTTTACTCCAAGCGAAATGAAACTGATCGAGCAGCTGACAGCTCAAAACATGGAGTCGCGCAAAATATTTCAAACGATAAGGAAGCAGGACCCCGATAGGTTTCATGTTCAGAAAGACGTTCAAAACGTTGTGGCGAAGATTAGAGCCGAACAAAGACAAGGATTGACTCCCATGCAGTCACTAGAAAACATACTGATAAACAACGACTTTATTTACGAGACACGAGAGGAACCCGGAACAGAGATCGTAACAGAGATCTTTTCTTCATCGAGACTCGAGATCCATGTGGCGTGCATTCCCCCACGTCATGCTGATCGATGCGACGTACAAGACAAACATATACAATATGCCCTTTATCCAGATTGTTGGTATGACGCCTACCAACAAATCGTTTATTATCGCGCATGCCGTTGTTAGTAAAGAACGGGGTGATAACTTTGTGTGGGTGCTTGAGAGGGTCAAGTCAATGTTGGATGAATGTATGGAGCCACGTGTGATTTTAACGGATAGAGACCTAGCCCTTATGGGCGCGTGTGCTAAAGTATTTCCAGACGTCTCCAGGCTTCTTTGCAGGTGGCACATACAACAGAATGTTATGAAGCACCTTCACAGACGAAGACTGGAAGAAATTTTTGTCATTCTGGGGGACATTGATTGAGTCTCCATCCATACTCATCTACGAGTACCACTTGCGCAACATGGACGACGCATATAGATCTATACGACCCATATATCTAAGGCGACAACTTTTACACTTTTCTTTTTTAATTATTAAAAATATGTTTATCAAGTGACCATTTTGCCCCTGTAAAGCCCCCAGTATAGGCTTTAGTCAGGGGCAAAATAGTAATTAACCATTCCAGAAATATCTTTTTGGATTGGTTAATTACCATTTTGCCCCTGAATAATGCCTATACTGTGGGCTATACAGGGGCAAAACAATCATTTAATAAAAAGGTGAGACGACGCGTATAGGTCTATACGAGGCGTCTATGCCTCGTATAAGGCTGGGGGGGCCTAGACGAGGCTGGTTATCACCCCCAAACGAAAAACAAAAATAAATACGGAGCACACAACTCTATACGCCTCGGATAGTATTTCGACCGTATTTTCGAAGATTTGAAGCATCACTGGTACGTATTTCATCCCGTAGTTTAGTATTTTTGCCCCGTTTTTGCCTTTAGACCGTAGGTTTGCCTTGAAATTGGTTTTTGTTGGGTTTAGGGGTTTGAATCTAAGGTTGAAGATGAATCAGGTAGAACAGGACGCCGAGCATAGCCCTATACGAGGGCTATACGAGGCCCTGCAACTTTTTTTTTGTTATTAATGTTATTATTATTGTTTTTATTATTATTTTTATTATTTATTAATTATTATTATTTATAAATTATTATTATTATTATTATTATTATTGTTATTATTATTATTATTATTGTTATTGTTATTATTATTATTATTTATTTGTTAGTATTATTATTGTTATTATTATTATTTATTAATTATTATTATTATTAGTATTATTATTGTTGTTATTATTATTATTATTATTTATTTATATATTATTATTATTAGTATTATTATTGTTATTGTTATTATTATTTATTTATTAGTATTATTATTGTTATTATTATTATTATTATTTATTAATTATTATTATTTATTAGTATTATTATTGTTAATATTATTATTATTGTTATTATTATTTTTCTATTAGTATTATTGTTATTATTATTATTATTTATTAATTATTATTATTATTATTATTATTAGTATTATTATTGTTATTATTATTATTATTTATTAATTATTATTATTATTATTAGTATTATTATTGTTATTATTATTATTTATTTATTTATTATTGTTTTTATACGTATACGTTATTTATTTGCAGATTGATTATGGAGGGCGATGACATTTAGATAGAGCTTGATGGGGCACCACCGGGGGGGGGGGGGGGGAGTCGATTCAGCAGGTTCAGCCGGTTCATCAGGGTCAACCGGTTCAGGAGGGTCCACGACGGAGACAGCGACCGCCTCTGGATACGCTGCAGGGTTGTCCGTATCTAGAGTTTCCCGACGGCACCGATGCCGCCCGTCATTGCCAGAAGTTTAGGAGGATGCACATTGGATCGCATGCATCGATCTACTGGGATGCGATGGATGGGATTGCTGAGACGGCTAGAGTGCGTCGGTTTATACCTCTCGATTCGCCGTGGCATCGTCTTTTTGATTTGGCGCACACGCCGACCTACAGGGAGCTGCCGGTCGAGTTCCTTTCGTCATTCACATTTCACCCTCCTGGGGTCCCAGTGCCGCTTCCGTACCCAGATGCTCCCCCTCCCCCTGAGGTTTCTTTCAGGCTCGCTGGCGTTTTGCGTTCGATGACGCTAGCAGAGTTTGCGGTGCATTGTGGTTTATACATGCAGGGGGAGATCGAGACTGAGGTTTACACAGCGGGGCTAGTGGTGGTTGACAAACCCACTCTTGTAGGGTTTTGGCAGGTGATTGCGGGGGCAAATCATTGGGAGCACGACAAGTCGAAGGGGAGGGTGTCGTTTGTTAGGGACCCACTGTACAGGTACGTACGTTTATTACGGAAATTATTTTTGTTATGTGCATTGTTTATTAATCTCTGTTTCTGTATTTCGCTAACACTATCTGCAGGTATCTGCACCATTTGCTCGCTACTTCTATTTCAGCGCGCGGCTACAGCCGTGAGTGGTGTACGACCACAGATCTTTTTTTCCTTTATTGTTTGTTGTATAGGAGGCCGTGCGCGCTAGCACACGGTCTAGCCCAGTACTACGCCTCCGCCCATCACCGGCAGGAGCGCGGATTTTTGTATGGCGGGGCGTACGTGACCGTCATTGCCCGTTCATTGGGTCTCGTACTGCACCAGGACCCACATCTACGGACGCCGCCAGTCATGCCGACGCGGATGAGCATGCAGTCGCTGTGGGGGATGAGGGTAATCAAGAGGTTCCCCGTTGGCCCACGGTTTAAAAACCGCGACGGGGGCATATGGACAGAGGAGCCCCTACCAGAGCATTTCGATCCCGTTTATCCTCCTGCAGATCCTGCTGATGTAGTGCCTGTGGAGGAGCCTCCGGAGGATGTAGACGGTGCAGCGGTGCCACAGCCACCGCCACCTGCCGGGGCGCCTCAGTTTCCACGTCACGTTATTCCAGGTCATGCCCAAGGAGCTGCGCTACATCCGGATGTACGAGCCGAGCTTGACAGGCTCAACGATTTGGTAGGTTGGCTGGTACGGGCCGAGCAGGATAGACGAGAGAGAGAGGGATTACCCCCGATACCGCTTCCACCGGCTCGAGCACCACATCAGCAGCAGCAGCCGCAACAGCCAGATCCAGATTCGGATTTGGATGCATAGACCTGTTGTTGTTTTTATTTTTATTATGGATGTACAAACTTATCTTATATATTTTTGTTATGGATGTACAAAGTTATCTTATATATGTCATATTTATGTTTGTTTTCAGTTATTCGGTTACCTAATGATTGTTGTCTTAAATTGAGATAATACGGAAACAATATATCCACTTAATATAATACGGAAACAATATTTGAACGAGATAAAATTTTAATCGGAAGAATAAAAAGTAAAATGTTAAAAACATTATAATATTTAATCGATATAATATATTTAAAGAGCCGATTTTTAAAATAGTTGATTTTTAAAAAACAAAAACTTTTTTATAGTGTAAAAAACAAAAAAAAAACAAAACTTTTTTTAAAACCAAAAAAATTTTCAACCAAAAAACACATCTTCAAAAACTATCCAAAAAACCATACCAAAACCCACCAAAACACCCCTCATTTCAGCAAAAAAAAAACCCCAAGATTAGACGCCTCGTATAGGTCTGTACCCTTCGTATAGGGTACCTTAAACTTTGTACCTGACACCCTCTGAGACCCCCTTGAATTCAGTGCTTAGACGCCTCGTATAGGCCTATACGAGGCGTCTAGGGCACAAAAGTGTCCAAATAGGCGCAGAGGGTGTCCAAATATCTCCACCCTTAATTAAAAGGGTTAAAAAGCAAAGTAGGAAGTTGTACGTACGCCCTAGCTAGTGCCAAAAATTGGAGTGTGCCAATTATGTTTTTATTGATTTTTTTTATCAGTTGGCGTACCCAATGTAATTATATTCATAATGATCTTTTTAATTGTTATCTACAATTAGCTAACTATGATACAATTCACTTGCTCTGAGTGGGTTTGTTTGTTTGTTTGTTTGTTATCTATATGCTTAATTACCTATAGCTATAAATTTTACAACAAATGAATAGTTTGATGATTATATATTTAGTACAAACCTTTAAGCTTTTCAAGTCAATTTTTTAACAGCCAACAAATAATTTTTATTCAATCCAAAGGTTAACCACTAGTTATCGTTACAGTACATTACGCCGCCAATACATAATCAAATTCCATAACAAGGTAAATCGAAATTACACCACTCCATCCACGTGCAACCGTAGCCCGACGCCCGGTTCCTAAATCATAGAATCCCATCGACTTAATCTCCTCTTTTCAAGCCGATTTTTGAATTATTCTCTAGTAAACTCGAGTGTGTATCATAAAAGCTTCTCGAGAGATAATCTCGATCTCAACTCGACCTTGACGTATTGATTTAATTGACTAGATGAACTACCAATTAAAAGAAAGAAGTATCGATCGACGAGATGGAAAGAGAATCAACCTGCAAGTACAAATAATGTATAGAACATAATGATACCAAAATGAGAGATTATTGCCAAGTCCCACGTGCACATACACAACTATCCATTTATGCTTTTGGCAGTACACCTTTGAAAGGTCGTAATAGTTACTGCATCAATAGAAATAAAAGGGAGGGAGTGAATATTATTCATGATTTTCGAGCCCATGCAATGGAATAAGACTTGTGCTTCTTAATTTCATATATGACCCTACTCGGTCTCATATACATTTTGTAATAAAATTTTATATATCCATATTTTGGTCCCAGATATTATTGCTACCTATTGTGTCCCTGTTTATTATTGCTACCTAGAAATGTTGGTTTTGTATTCACATGAACCCATTTTAGATCTTTTGGTTATCACTTGATCATTAATATACAATGACAAAGGATTAATTAAGACTATGTGTATTAAGTTGTATATGGAGGGGACCATTGAAAATTTGGACAAACTTGTTCAAAGCTCTAAGATATGGTGGTAACAATAATGTGTATATCATCTCAATAATGCAAAAACGCCAAGGTAGGGGAGAAAAGGAGGGGACCAAACTATTTCACCATATGTACTTGCAACTGTATGAATACCCACAAATGTTTTTTTCTGGAAGCAAATGTTTAACTTTTTGATATTTGACTAAATCTTATGGAAACAATGTTTTAATTCAAACTGAAACTCATTTGTGATCTCTAGTGAATGTTTAAATGCGGCAATCAATACAACAGCGTGGCTTCCTTGTGTTAGCGGTTTTGTTCCAAAGAAAAAAAATCGTAAGATGCCACATGGAACTTGATTACAGAAAAAATAGCCAAACGGAAATACATGAATGTAAACACAAACTTGCATTGAATGGATGTTAACGAATAGTCACAATTACTTACCTTTTGTATTCTCAGTATTATTATAAATTCTTTGCATCCTCACATTGGAGGTATGCCAAGCATTCTAATGTTGGCGCAAACATGAATAGAGTTGCTAGTTGGAGACATGTGTACGAAATCTTCGACGATAGGCTCGCGTCATGGAAAGCTTCCATGCTGTCGATAGGAGGAAGGGTCACTCTTATCAATTCTGTGCTCGAAAGCCTTCCGAACTATTATTTTTCGCTTTATAAGGCTCCCATCAAAGTTTTAAATGATCTTGAATCGAAAATAAGGAGATTTTTATGGGGAGGTAGTAACTCGATCAAAAAGCTTCATTGGGTCGCTTGGGAGAGGGTCTCTCTTCCTGTTGAGAATGTTGGTCTCGGCTTGAGTAAACTAGATAACATTAATATTTCCCTTCTTGCTAAGTGGAGATGGAGATTTAAATCGGAAAAAGGATAAACTCTGGATACAGGTTATTGAAGCGATTCACACAACGAAGCTTTGTTGGGATTTTATATCGGCTAGAAAGAATCTGGGTGGAGTTTGGTGCAATATCGTTAACACCTTATCAAAAACCAAGATTGACAGTGTGGGCGTGGATGAGCGGCGTTTATGTCTTTTCACGCCGCACACTGTAGGTCCGGCTAGGGGAGGATCTAGTCGCCTAATCCTTGTGTACAAACCAACCCGGTTGTGCGGAATCCAACCGAGATAGCAAACCGAGATAGAACACGCAAATAATCAACACAAAAGACTCAACGATTAACACCACTTGTATTAAACGTATGAAAGGTCCGTTACAAGCACAAGGTTTACAAATCAGTTCTGCAAACTCTCTCTAGTGTGTGTGTGTGTGTTCCTGTTCTGTCTAAGTGTCTAACTATCTGTCCTACTATTGAAAATGAACACAACACACGGGTATTTATACCCATAACAGCATGTCTGGTCGAAGGATCAAACAGTCTGATCGAAAGATCATCTTTCGACCAGAAACCGCTCGAACGATCTGCATGTACCACGAAGGATGGGATCTTTCGTGGTCTATCTATCGAATGCTATCTATCGAGCAGGTCATCGAAGGATATAGGCAATCCTTCGATGGCACATCCTTCGACCTAACATCTCATAAACATAATGTTGACTGTTTGGCCAAGTCAAACCAGGAGGATGGTTGACTTGGTCAAACTTACAAGACTAACAAGACATCGTTTTACATTGTGACCGAATACAGACAAAGTGCAGACATAAGTGCACCAACAAACTCCCCCTTGGCTGTAGCTTTGTCTGGCTTATCAACAATCAGCTGTTGCTTTGTCTCGATCTTCGATCTTGTAAGTTCTCGTGTCTTCAAGTCTTTGACTTCTATTCAAGTCTTCAATGTCGGAGGATCTTCAAAGTCTTCACGTCTTGAAAGCAGAAAGTGTACCAACAAACTCCCCGTTTCATGTAGGAAGTGTGTTGACAAACTCCCCCTTAACATAAGCTCCCCCTTGAGTTATGCTCGTGAAAAACTTGATCTTTATGAAGTGAGATCCTTGTGGTGTTGATGATGGTCAGCGGCCACTCGATCATCTTCGTCTTTTGAGTGCCTTCACGTCGTGTCTTCATTCCGAAGCTTGTCATCGACCATGTTCTCCTAGCCTTTAGAATCTGCACATGCAAGAAATCTAAACGCGTAATGAGAACAACCGCTTGGAATATCATAAGCAAACAACACACATGTGACCAATGTTTTAAACAAACACCGTCCGACAGTTTGAAAGTTTAACAAATTTTATCAATTTCAATTTCAACTTTCAACACTTTGCAAATTTCGACCGTTTATGAAGATTTAGTCGTTTTCGGTTTTCGTTCAGGTTTCAGGTAACGAAGACTCGAGCTCCAACATCGTACGATCGAAAATAAGATAGAAATAAAATCTTTTTGGTATTTATAAAGTTTATATTAAAACACGCCTAAAATCTTTTTGGTATTTTTGAATATTTCAAATGTAAAGACTGAAAGCAATAAATAAATATATACAGACATTCTTTTTGTGAGTTTCGAGGGTAAGAGAATCATATCAGTGTACGGTCATGCCAAAACGCTCTCTTTGTTCAATTAGTTAACATTAAGATAAGCATCCTATAACAATTATCGGTATTGTTGTCCACTTAAGCTCAACTTATCATTTGTAATCATGACGAGGGGATACGTTAAGGTATGATTTATACTTATCGACCGGTGTTCATCCACATCACGACACATTCCCGTATCAAGGTATGCACGAGGGTTCATCTTACCGGTGAGTATACCGATTATCATCTGTTTGACCGTATAAGATGTGAGATTCTCACTTATTTTGATTGAAAACAAGCCCTATGTGATAGAATCACTTATTGATGAGGAACTTGGTTTTCGATGCATGAGGGCACATGAGCAAGTCCGTGAACAGGTCAGTACTTTCGTACAGCAGAGAGACGAACTTGACACCCGGAAAGAATTTGTGATATATTTTATCACTTATTTTGTTTGGACATGTGATTGTTGATCACTTATTGAGGTCGTATGCAGTATGTACACGTATGTATAGTATCATGGAAGATCTAGACTTGCGTCCCCGTTATTTTTCGGTAAAAGATACAACCATGATACCCAGATGATAAGCAGCATAAAGACCGAATATCTCAGAACCTCGGCAATCTCTCAAACGAAATTTCGGTACTAAGACCATATGCCAATGAATGGTTCCCACCCAGTCTTCAGTCGATTTAAGTTTATATCACCCTGCACACTTTAAAATGATTGTGAGCCTACCGATACATCTTATATAGAGCTGCTTATCGTTTTTTATTTTAGGTTTAAAGAGGTTTAGACAGACCACTGATGTACTATCATTTTCTCTTTTGCTCGCCAGGAAACTCATTTTTGATTTTCTATTGTTTTTGTGTTTTAGAACTTTTTCAATGTTTTTGGATTTTCAAATTTTGGATTTACTCCCCCTAAAATCAATAAACTAAGACAAATTTAAAACACAAAGGTATTTACAAAAATGATTTTCCGATGTTGGTTTTACTCTTGCTTGACCTTAATGCCATTTACCAATAATAAATAGTCAAATCTAGATTTGTCAAAAGCTTTGGTAAAAAGGTCGGCACGTTGATCATCGGTGTGGACGTAAGCAACATCGATTAGCCTTTTCTCAAAGCAATCACGTATGAAGTGATACTTAATGTCGATGTGCTTAGTCTTTGAATGCTGCACAGGATTTTTAGTGATCTGTAAGGCAACAGAATTATCGACGTAAATAGGAGTAGTTAGGAATTCAAAACCGTAATCACGCATTTGTTGTTGTATCCACAGGACTTGGGAGCAACAACTTGAGGCAGCAATGTATTCAGCTTCGCATGTTGATGTAGCGACGCACGTCTGCTTCTTGCACTGCCATGTGACTAGGCGATTTCCCAAAAACTGACATCCAGCCGTTGTGGATTTGCCGTCGATTTTGCATCCGCCAAAATCAGAATCACTGAATGCGATCAAGTCAAAGTTATTATCCCTAGGGTACCATAGACCGGTGTCAGGGTAACCCTTCAAATAACGAAAAATCCTTTTTACAGCTGCAAGATGTGAGGCCTTCGGGTTGACTTGATATCTGGCAAGCAGGCACGTTGGGTACATTATATCTGGTCTTGATGCTGTGAGGTACATAAGAGATCCGATCATCGCGCGGTAGTATGAGGGGCTAACATCTTGACCCTTCAAGTCTGGAGTAATTCCGTGATTTTGTGGCAATGGGGTTCCGATGGGCGTTGCATCAGACATCTGGAACCGGCTCAAGATGTCACCAACATATTTAGTCTGATGGATGAATATCCCAGACTCAGTTTGTTGTACTTGTAGGCCCAAAAAGAAGGTCATTTCCCCCATAGCACTCATCTCGAATTTATCCTGCATAACACGCTCGAAATCCCTACACAAAACATCATTAGTAGAACCAAAAATAATATCATCAACGTATACCTGTACCAGTAGAAGATCTCCATCTTGTTCTTTGATGAAAAGAGTGCAATCGATAAGACCTCTGCGAAAACCGTTCTCCAGCAGATAATTAGATAAGGTTGCGTACCAAGCTCGCGGTGCTTGATGTAGACCATATAGAGCTTTGTTGAGCAACCAAACCCGATCGGGATGGATAGGATCTTCAAAACCTGGAGGCTGTTCGACGTACACCTCTTCTTCCACCACACCATGTAAGAAAGCACTCTTCACGTCCATCTGGTATACCTTGAAACCTTTGAATGAGGCATAGGCCAGAAAGATCCGAATGGCTTCTAGACGTGCAACAGGTGCATACACTTCGTTGTAGTCGATCCCTTCAATCTGACGAAAACCTTGAACGACTAGCCTTGCTTTGTTCCGGATAACGATCCCACGGTCATCCTTTTTGCATTTAAACACCCAACGGGTACCAATCTTCTTGTAACCAGCAGGTTTCTCTACGAGTTTCCAGACACCAAGCTTCTGGAATTGCTGCAGTTCTTCCTGCATTGCCTCAACCCATGAGCTATCTTTCAAAGCATCTTTCCAAGTTCTTGGTTCTTCCTGTGAGACATAACACGCGAAAGACCAATCATTCTGTTGACCAGATTCTCGGATAGTTGCATACAAGCCTGCATTGTTGTTGTTTCGCAACATGTTTCTTGTTTGAACGCCACTTTGTACATTCCCGATGATGTTTTGTTGAGGATGGGTATTATGAATCCTTGTTTCTGGATTATCTTGAACTGGAATATTTGTACCCAGATTGTTGAGATTGAGATCAATAATCAATTCAAGCCCCGGAATTGACGAAGAGGATGATGCAGAAGTTTCAGCTGTTCGAGGGACATCCACTGGAGGTGTACCCTCTGAAATACCATGAACTGCTGTTGGAGCTTCTTGATCTGCATCGAGAAATTCATCATCCTCTGAAGATTCGTTCAATTCGGTAGCATCTTGAAAATCCTCATTGTCGAGAGCATTATTGTTCACTGAAGACGGTTCTTGATTGACTATAATGGGACGAACCAACGGTGAATCTGTTGCATTGTCGCTCTCGAAAAACATCCTTGCCGCAACACTTTCTTCAACGGCTTCAACATTGATCGAATTGAAAAAGTCATCGTACTCAAACATCCAAGGCTGACCAGGATTTCTGACTGGTAAAGTGTGCCTCTGTACTCTGACTTCAGACCATTCCTCGACCCTTTTAGTCTCTAGATTCCAGACTCTTAAGTTTGGGGTGGAATACCCAAGAAAGTATCCCTCAATTGCTCTTGCCCCAAACTTTCCATTAGGATCGATAATTGTGCAAGGAGCTCCAAACGGTTCAAGATAGGACAAGTCTGGTTTCCGTTTGTTGATAAGCTCAAAGCAGGTCTTGTTGTGCCTTTTGACTGTAAGGACTCGGTTCAAAGTATAGCATGCAGAGGACACAGCTTCAGTCCAGAATGGAATGGGTAGCTGCGACTCTACCAACATAGTCCTAGCAGTCTCGATCAATGTGCGGTTCTTACGTTCAGCGACGCCGTTCTGTTGAGGAGTGTAGGCTGCACTAAATTCGTGAAGAATACCTTTTGAAGTGCAAAACTCCGCCATGGCATGATTTTTGAATTCAGTACCATTGTCGCTACGTATCCGCCTAACCTTCAAGTTGTAGAGATTCTCAATCTGAATGATCAAGTTTTTGATAATACCGAAGGTTTCACTCTTGTGTGCCATGAACGCCACCCAAGAAAATCTTGAATAATCATCAGTAATCACGAGGCAATATTGATCATTCCTAATGCTTTTGTGCTTGACAGGACCGAACAAATCCATGTGCAAACGTTCAAGAGGAACAGCCACCGTGTTGACTTTCTTTGTAGGGTGTCGCTTCTTCGTTTGTTTTCCTTTCTGGCAC
Source organism: Helianthus tuberosus (assembly GCA_030545235.1). NCBI lineage: Eukaryota > Viridiplantae > Streptophyta > Magnoliopsida > Asterales > Asteraceae > Helianthus > Helianthus tuberosus. The sequence continues at coordinate 175,990,940 of CM060420.1, forward strand.
GAAACACAGACGTCTTGAAGATGGAAATTTTTAAGAGGAACACCATTCACCAATTCATTTGACACCAAATGATTCATTTTGCGTAAGTGAATGTGGCCCATTCGTCTGTGCCAGGAGATTGTGTCTTTTTCTGTGGCTTTGGAAATGAAACATGTTGCTTGTGCAGACGTTGTGATAGCTTGGCTCATATCAAGGACATACAAATCATTTATCCTTGGAGCCGACAAGAGAATCCATTCTTTTGGGATTTTGAAGCCGGGTTTCAGCACATAACATCCATTAGCATCAAAGTGTACTGAGAACTGCTTGTCACAAATTTGAGAAACACTAAGAAGATTGTGATCAAGTTGTTGCACAAAGTTGATCTTGTCAAAGCTAACAACCCCGTTGGAAATCATTCCTTCACCAGTAATATATCCGCCCTTATCTCCAGCAAAAACAACATAACCTCCTCTAATAGATTTGACGTCGTAGAGAAGCTTCATGTCGCCTGTCATGTGCCTGGATGCCCCACTATCAACAATCCAATGACTACTGATAGTTCCTCCTGGAACACCCTGCACATGAACTCAAATGATTAGTTGGAGATGGGGACCCAAGCCATTGTGGTCTTGGGTCTTCCATTCTTATCAACAACAATAACTTCCACCTTTTGATGATTCGGAAATTTTGATGGTCCCCCTGATTCAGTAACCGTTTTCGGTTTCCAGGTCTGTTGAGTTTTACCAGTTTGATTGTTTGAAGTTTTTGAAAACTTTGAATTATCTGGTTTATCTGAAACAGATGGTTTGTGAACCACATCGGTTTTAATTGCCTTTTCAATTTTCTTGACTTGTTGGCGTTTCTGTTTCTTTTCCCTTTCTCTTATGAGTCGGGGATCTTGTTTTACAGAAACAGATCGCCTACGGTCAGTTGGGCCACGGTGATCATCTTCTTTGGCTTTCAACTTATGAAGATACGGGCAATTTCGAATGATATGCCCAATTGTACCACATTCAAAACATGATCTTCGTTCAACAAACCCCGAAGTATCATGTGGTCGTCTTGCCGATGATGAACTTTGTGATCCCGAGGTACTAGGTTTTGAACTACTTGGTTCATTCCTTTTCATCACTGTTGCCTTTTGGACAAAATCTAAGTTAGATTGATTTGCATACTTTTCAATTTTGTCCGTTCCCTTCGATTTCACAAAGTTCACATTCTTCTTCTTCTTCTGATTCGGCTTCTTTTGACTCTGAGTCGGTGTCTTACCTTTCAATTTGGTATGATTTTGCTGGGTTTGCACTGTTGGTAATTTCTTATTTCCAAATTGTTTTCTAACTTCAGCCTTTGGGATAGGAGGACACTGTGTGACTGTAACATGTGGTCCTGTCTTTCCCAAAAACTTACTTGTAGAATTTTCAAAGACTTTACTGATTAAAGATTGATTAACATTTTTAATAGGAAAATCTTTGTCTGAATAGATTTTATCATCACCAACAAGAGTGTACAGCAAATCCACACTCTCCGACTCTTTTGCAGATGTGGACTCGGTTGGAACAGTCTTAGCAGGTTTTGTGGGAGGATCACATAGGATATGATTCTCAAGAGGTATGTCCTCTTCTTTGATTAGTGCATCAGACTTTTCCGAATCAGTATCATCGGACTCATCATCAGAAGAATCAGCATCCTCAACCACAACTGGAGGATCCTGATTCTGTTCAGCAGTTACAAATGTATCTGCTGACACATCTGAATCTGACGATACTTCTTTCTTGTATCCGAGCCCTGCTGCAAATTCCTCAACGTCCAAAGGAACAGATGGCTCAAAGTGAGTCCTATACTCCTCATCAGGCAAAGCATCAAAATTGTTTCTCACGGGTGGTGGACATTTCTTGTAACCTATGCATGTGACATCCTTTTTCTCTTTTTGAACATCAATGATGTGATCCAACACATAGCTAGAACTCAAATAACTGTCTAACTTGAGTCGGATCGCCTCACTTTCTGTTTTAACACAAGCCATTTCTTTTTGCATTACCTCAAGACGAGTGATATACAAATTAATGTCCGTTTGTTTTCTGGAAACCATTTTAGTTAACTCTGTTTTATCTTTCTTCAATGTTTCAATCATTGATTTATAATCCTTTTCATGGTTTTCATAAAACATATTGGCTTCAGTGCACTTTGAAATATCAACTGTCAATTTCTGATTATGAATAAATGTCACATCATATTTCTCTTGCAAAGCCTTGTGTTTGCTTTGCAATTCACACCACCTATCATTCACAGAAACATGTTTGTCTTGCAATTCAAACAAACTAGCTTGTAAAGCATCGTGTTTGCCTTGCAACTCAGACATGTTTGCTTCCAACACAGCACATCTATCATGCAAACTATCACAGTTATTACAGCTAACAGAAGTGGGTTCGTCGACACATACCTGACTTGATGAACTGTCGACATTCGCCATAAAGGCTGAATGGAGAGAAGACGAAGAATAAGCAGCTTGATCCACCAGAATAGATCTTCTTTGAATTCCTGCTGCAGCTTCCTCCAAAAGTTCATCAATGTCTGCATTAACTGATGCAGTTGATGTGTCATCTTCCTGATCATTGCCTGAAGCAGAGGACTCTTCATCTGAACTTCCACTGTACCCGGAAGAGTCTTCATCCTCAGAAGATACATCACCATTGGTGGAAGATTCTCCACCACTGGCGTGTTTAAGATCATTAACCACTTCAGCAAAACAAGCGGTTCCATCTGGTGCATCGTTTCCCAATTGGATTGACCAATCACAACCTTCGTCTACCTGAACCACTAGTGCCTGGTTGGCATTAGATGGTCCTGCTTGACTCTGGTTATTGACAGGCACCAGTGTTCGTTCGTTGTTCCTTCCTTGGTTCTGATTTGCCCTGTTGCCTTGACCTCGGAAAGGATTCTGGTTCCCATGCTGAGATGGCCTTGTACATTCACGCTTGAAATGACCACGTTCACCACAGTTGAAGCATTTAACAGCTTGCTTATCAAACCCATACTTGGTGTCTTTCTTGCTTTCCAAGCTGGTTCGGCCTGTTCTTTCCATAAAATCCTTTGCTCGCCTAACAGCACTGGCAAAGGCCCACTTAATATCCATCATCTCCATCTCCTCTTTATCTATCTGCTGATAGTCTTCTTGTGTCAGATTAATATTACCAATCTGACCCTCCACTAATCCACAGTATGCGCTCACCACAGTGTTTAGCAGCTCCATATGTTCTTTTGCTACTTCAACACTGACTTTAGAAAAACTTGAAGTGTCGAGCCGTACTGTATTTGGCTTTGATTGTTGACCAGCAGATGATGTACTTCCATAACAAGCTTGCTGTTGAGGAGGAAGCGGATTCCCATACATATCTGTTGTTGGTAAAGGATTTCCGAACATATCAGTTGGTCTGAAAGGCCGTTGCTGTTGTGGTGCTGATTGAGGGACTGGTTCTAGCAGATTTCCATACATGTCTGTCTTTGGAGGAACCGGCACTTGGATAGTATTGCCATACATATCTGTGCTAGTCACAAAAGCTGTTTGAATTGGAGCATGCGAAGAAGGTTTTGTAGAGGTGCTAGAGGTTCCAAAATACATTTCAGGATTTTGAGGCACGGGAATTCTTTTTGCCTTCAGAGTTTCTTCCTGATTCTTGTTTTCTAGAATTTGAACAAAGTCGTTGAAGCTCGTTGTAGCTAAAGTACCATTGTACTTCATGATTTCCAAGAACGTATTCCACTGAGGTGGCAATGCATCTGCAAACCTCTTCACAATCTCTACAGGAGTTGTAACAACCCCAAAATTTGTCAATTCAGTCAACAAGTGATTAAATCGACTTGTCAAATCACCCAACGACTCATTCTCCATACACGTAAAACCATCAAACTCTTTCTTCAGCAACTCTTTTCTCAACTGACGTGTTGCTTCATTTCCTACGCCCCTTGTTTTCAACGCGTCCCACAACCTTTTTGTAGTCTTATAACTGACGAACTGATGATAGATATCTTTACTTAAGGCCTGAGTGAGAATGGCGTATGCCTTCTTTTCTAGATCATAGACTTTCTTCTGATCTTCCGTGAGATCGGCAAACGTAGCAGCAGATGATGCGGCAACCTCTATTGTTTGATCGAAATCAGTAATAAACCGCAACCACAATTCTGTATTTTGGCCAAGAACGTATGTATGAAATCTATCAATCCATCCTGGATATTCATATAAATGCATCAACTTTGGAGGTCTATTCAAACTTCCCGTTTCGCTTTCGCTTAAAAGAATGCTTTGAACACTTGGAACTTGATTGGATACAAATGCCCATTGGCCGGTAGAAATTGCATTAGCCTGTGAAGATACCGGTGCGGAAGATGACGGAGTACCAAAATACATATCTGTATTTACCAAAGTATTCCACCTTGGATTCATTTTTGATCAGCCGAAGGATACCTGTTCGAAAGACACTTGAAAAACACAAACTGTTAAGCACAAACAGACTGATGATCGAAAGATCCACACCTGTTCGAAGGATCAACAGGGTTCGAAAGATCTCTGTTGAATTTCGAACAATGTTTTTCGAAAGATTCTCCAACCGAAGGATCCTTATCCTTCGAAAAAGTACTGTAGACCGAAAGATGAATGTTTCGAAATGATTCCTTGGTTCGAAGGATGATGATCTATCGAACCTCCACTGATCGAAAGATGGTCTTTCGAGTTCGAAGGATATCTTTCGAATGGTTCTGACACAGTTGACAATCGGTGACAAGTTGGTGAAAAAGTTGACGGGTTGGTGAGAACTTTCGGCAGAAAGTATGTTCAGACCATATCTTTCAGGTCTGAACATGCAGGTTTTTCACCAACCGGGTAATGATCAATATTTTAAAAACAAAATACAACTTCCAACACACAAACACTTTGTGATTCAAATTTTTCAAGATCAAATGTGTAATATTATGAAGAACAAACCCAGAAATACAAGAATTTCCAGCAAACCGACAACTATCCAAAACCCGTTTATGCTAGCAACTTCACTAAAAACCCATTTTTAACATGTGACAATGAAAAGTGACAAGGTTTTTATAAGAACAAACAGCAAAAACAGCAATATTTCCAGAAAATATGAACTATAAAATCCCGAAAAACACCAAGAACACCTCGGTTTTAACAAGGATAAGAGCCAATGCTCTGATACCACTTGTAGGTCCGGCTAGGGGAGGATCTAGTCGCCTAATCCTTGTGTACAAACCAACCCGGTTGTGCGGAATCCAACCGAGATAGCAAACCGAGATAGAACACGCAAATAATCAACACACAAGACTCAACGATTAACACCACTTGTATTAAACGTATGAAAGGTCCGTTACAAGCACAAGGTTTACAAATCAGTTCTGCAAACTCTCTCTAGTGTGTGTGTGTGTTCCTGTTCTGTCTAAGTGTCTAACTATCTGTCCTACTATTGAAAATGAACACAACACACGGGTATTTATACCCATAACAGCATGTCTGGTCGAAGGATCAAACAGTCTGATCGAAAGATCATCTTTCGACCAGAAACCGCTCGAACGATCTGCATGTACCACGAAGGATGGGATCTTTCGTGGTCCATCTATCGAATGCTATCTATCGAGCAGGTCATCGAAGGATATAGGCAATCCTTCGATGGCACATCCTTCGACCTAACATCTCATAAACATAATGTTGACTGTTTGGCCAAGTCAAACCAGGAGGATGGTTGACTTGGTCAAACTTACAAGACTAACAAGACATCGTTTTACATTGTGACCGAATACAGACAAAGTGCAGACATAAGTGCACCAACACACACACCACACCCTCCCTGGCGTTGTAGACGCCGTTGTTGAAAGGGCGGCAAGAATTCCACCGGCTTGGAGGGTATAGTGGGAGACGACGTTGCCGCTTGTGATTGGATGCAATTAATACTAATGTTTTTTATTTAAATTTAATAGATTATATAATTTTTTTAAGTATAAAAGTGTGTGTCACGTGTCGAATAGCGCCGCTCTTTCACGCCCCGTCCCACACCTCCCGTTTTTGCACCACACCCCATTTCTGACGCGTACTTATGTGTCATCCGTGCGTCGCATAACACCCTATTTTCAAGCCCCTCTACACCGTATGGTCTAACTCTCTTCGCCGAAGAAAAAGAGTGTCTAGACACAGTACTAGAAAAAGCATAGATACTGCATTATATAATAATATATATTTCTAAAAAAGTTATATAAAGCTATTGTAATTACGTAGTTTGTTGGGTATCATGAAACATTGTAGAGCATATAAAATTAAAATGAAAAATTCAGATCTGGCCACTTAACTTACGAAATCAAAGATTGAGTAACCTGATTTAATTATCAAAGTACAGTTTTTACTTGACACCTACATATAATAAATATATATAGAAAGAATTAACAAAAAAAACAAAATAAAAAAAAAGAAGATAGATGCCACTTGAGCTATCCTTTGATAGTGTGTATCCATCATCCATAAGCATTTACCTGCAACCAGAATTATAACTTTGCCTAATCGTTCCAAGAATTTTTCTTTGAACTTTGCGTATGACAAAGTAATGCATGGACTGTAACCTTGGGTTTTGCTCTAGATAGTGTATATCCTATATATAATCGCCTATTGGAAATTAAGTCATCCTAGTTAAATTAAAAATAAATACTAAAATTAAGCAAGTCAACAAAGAAATTTTCAGAATGAAACATTATGAAATAACTTGTGAAGTTTGATTTGGGATCACGGCATCTAAAAGGCACAAGCATTCACGAATGACACGAACATCACTCGTTTAACCCTAAAAAATAGATTTATTATTTAGTTTTGCAGATTAGTACTTTAAAGTTCTAGCTTTAAATTTTAGTTTAATTGTTTTTGAACAATTATGTATACCAACTTATTTAAATTTTAGCATAAAAAATACCCAAATAGTCGCACTACAAGAATTAATATACCATTAGCGGCGACAGGCCAAATGTCGCCGCTATTGGTCGATCCGCGTCCCGGTGTCTGAAACCAAACCCCAACCATTGATCCTTATCCTGATCCAATGGTTGGGGATTTAACGAAGCTGGGGATGATTTCAACGTATGACTTGTTATTTTTAACGTTTTTACGCAACTGTATGATGATAATGTAGGACTTAAACGTTGTTTGTAATTTTATTACTTTTAGTATGGCGTTTGTTTGCGTTGCGGAAATTAGAAATTTGGCAAATTTTGTTTTTCGGCCAGAAACAGGCTGTATGCAGCTGTATTCAGCTGCTGTATAAAAAAAATGACTTTTAGCGGCGACACGTGTCGCCGCTATTGATCCTTAACCATTACCGACCAACATTCATACCGGCGACCCTTAAGCGGCGACATGTCGTCGCTAAAAGTCTAAAGGGCAATAGCGGCGAGGGTACGTCATTAGCGGCGACAAAAAGGGCAATAGCGGCGAGGGTACGTCATTAGTGGCGACAAAAAGGGCAATAGTGGCCGATCTATACCGGCGACCCTTTAGCGGCGACAAAAAGGGCTTTTAGCGGCGACACATGGCGCCGCTAATTAAAGGTACCCATTTCTTGTAGTGGTTCGGTTATTACAAGACAACATTTTAAATAATAAAAATGAGTTAAACGGTTCATTCGTGAATTCGTCAGGTTGATATGATCATGACCTGTATAGCTAAGTGCGTCCACGGGTTTGACTTAAAAACGACCCGAACTCGTTTATGCTCAATCCGAACCTATGAATTTTGTGTTAGTTTTGTATTGGGTTGAAAAGTTACACGCTTAGATCGTATTGTGCACTATATTAATTATATAGGAAGACTCCGGTCAAACTGTTAAATTAAAATAAGTTTTATTTATAATAACTTTTCTTTAAATGGCGACGATTTCATAAAAAAATGGCTAACCTAGCAAGATGCTTGATTAAAACCAGATACAGATACAACCACTATTTTACTTTTGTTTGTTTTTGGACGGCAAATTTCTTTTAATCCTTGTTGTCTATGGGACTTGAACTCAAACCCCCCCTCCCCTCTCAAACCTATGTGTTTAAAGGGTTTGTTTTAGCCAATGTACCACCACCCCATTGATAGCCACTATTTTACCAAACTCCGAGTTGCAATACAGGAATACCCCGCATAGACCAATCACTTTAACCTTTTTAGTAAACTAAGTATGCATGTCGTTGTTAATTAAGGTCGTAGCTGGCAACTGGTATTGTTCTTTATACATTCGATTACAATAATCCCAAAGGACATGGTGTGGGGTAAGTTACTTCTTCTGTGCTCAAGAGTTAAGGGTTCAAATCCTGCAATGTACGTGAATGTATAAGTGTATTTAAAATTATGCTAGTTTTTCGTTAAAAAAATTGATTACAATAACTTCTATTAAATTTTTATCATTTACTTCTCCACTTATTTTTTTATATACATTTTTAAATTTGTTCTCTTTTAGACATCCAAAAGATAGTACTGTACAGTCTTATATAATTAATATTAAAAGTTAAAACATAATGTTAAAGGATAAAAAATAAATCTCCTTTTTATGAAAAGAGCTCAGGATTGCAAGTACAAATAGTGTAGAACATAAATATACCAAATAAGAGCAACTTTTCAGTTTTTACATGACTGACGAGACATGCAAATACGATCTCAAGGTTTAATTCACCACATCGATATTATTGTAAAGATCCCATGTTCACCTTCATAAATTTGCAGTTCTGCTTTTGGAAGTATACCTAGGAAGGGTCGTTTTTGTTACTGCAAGAGAGAGGGGGTAATCATTATCCATGGCTTTTGGGCCCATGCACTGGAATAAGACTTGTGCTTCCTTCACGACCCTACTTTCTAATCTCTCTGCAAAACAACTTTTCACTTTCCATATCTTGGTCGATCTATTTGTACCAGGACTAGGACTGTCTTATTGGATTCACCCATCTTTCTCTTGCATAAAAGGGAAGAAAAGAAAAAGTGATTCAGTCACACACATCTTGCATAAAAGGGAGAAACGAAATAAAGTGATACAGTCACACACAGAGATGAATTCTCAGCTCTATTATTTTTTTAACCAAACCAAGGCCCCCCCCCACATCATTTTTACCCTAAACTACACTCAAACCATAAAAACACTAGCAACACTCATTTCAACTACTTTAGAACTTTTTATTTCCTTTTAAATAAAAAGTAAATTGAACAAATTAAATTTACCAATACTTTCATTAAAAAAAAATACATAATTCAAACTAAAAAACATTTCAAATATAAAAAAACACAATTCAAATAAAAAATACAAATAAACTGCTCCATGTCGGACTTAAGTAGGTAGGGTAAATCTTGAGTTGCAAGATGTGCCACAAGATCAAATCGAAGATGGAAATGCGTATTCGAATTTATCAACTCACCAAGGGCATCATCGTCTAAAATGGACTACATTGGAGGATCCTGTATGTAAACCGGTGAGAAAGTCTTTTCATTGTCCTTTAGGATCATGTTGTGCAATATAATGCACACATACTTCACCCTCCTAATCTTGTCTATCTGCATGGGTCGCCTAAGCATGCCCCATTTTACCTTTAGAACATCTAAAGCATGCTCCACATCTTTTCCTGCCGACTCTTGTAATTTTTTGAACTTCTTTTCATTCGGATCGAACGGATTTGAAGACATTTTCACAAACGTTAACTAAGTAGGGTGGATCTAGTCGGTTAGATAGTACCCACATATGTATGAGTGTCCATTCACATTAAATGGATACTTAGGTGTGTTTCCATTCTGTTGAGTGAGAGATATTGGATATTGCAGGAGAACGTTAACGTCGTTGTTTGACCTAGGCAGCCACAATGTGCATACAAAAACCATAAATCCTGTGACGCAACCGCTTCTAGCATGACTGTCGCAACCCCCGACCCCTGCCCTGGGAGGCGGGCGGCCGCGACATGCAGAGCTGGTGGTATCGGTGTTTATTAATTTGGCAGCGGAAATTTACATCAGGACCGTAGTTAGAAAATACTTTATCAGAGTAAAACACCACATTTTATTTAAATAATAAATACATGGGAAAAACCCAAGTTTTCATTTATAATATGTTTATAGGGATAAACCCTATTTTATTGAAATAAAACTTCTTTCTTGTTTAGGTAACTTTTATAGCCACTTTTCCAAGCCTTCAGTGTTCTCCAGCTGACTTCTATTTGGCTTTCACATTTTATTACCTGAAACATGTTTTAAAAAGTTTTATCAGCAAGAAATACTGGCGAGTGCATCCCAGTTTAATCAAAACAAGATTTTATATATTTACAGTATTGAGGGCGATTACAATGTTTTTATCTACCAAATAACCACACACGGTACTGTCAATCCTGACTTGTGGTCATGTTACTATTCACAGTATTAGTAACAAGTAATGTATACAAAACCCCAACATACCGACAGTAATTGTAGAATACATAGACTCAATCACTGTTTATTATAATTTAAAACAATTGAGGTTTGTATATAACAGTTTGTTATAAAAAGAGAATGACTCACATTGCTATTTTAGATAACCTTACGGCTTTTTGGTGACTTCCTAGTTATAATCTATTAAAACTAAACAATGCACACGTGTTAGTAAGATAACCCAATTTACATTAGCTATACCCCCGAGACAGAACTCCAACGACTGAGTCAGGCAGAGCCTCGACATGCGTTACGGAGCTCTATATCAATCGGGCATAGTAACTAATACGTAACCGGGGGTTATAATACTTACAACGAGGCAGAGCTTCACTTTTTAGTGGGTATTATGCCCGGGCAGTTGTAGCTGGTAAGCTACAGGTCCTATTCTTCTAATGATCTCAAAAGGTCCAACATACATGGGGCTTAGCTTTCCCCTTTTGATGAATCTGACCACTCCTTTCCAGGGAAAAACTTTTAATAATACCTTGTCTCCTATCTGAAATTCCAACGATTTTCGCCTGTTATCAGCATAACTCTTTTGATGATCACGTGCTGTTTTGAGTCTTTCTTTGACTTGAATAATCTTGTCCGTTGTTTCTTGTACTATTTCTGGTCCAGACAGTTGTTTTTCTCCAATTTCTGTCCAACAGACTGGAGTTCGGCACTTTCGTCCATAGAGTGCTTCAAATGGTGCAGCATTGATACTGGTATGATAACTGTTGTTGTAGGAAAATTCTATTAACGGTAAATGATCGTCCCAATTTCCTCCAAAATCAATTACACAAGCTCTAATCATATCTTCCATTGTTTGAATTGTCCTTTCACTTTGTCCGTCTGTTTGAGGATGATAAGCTATGCTTAGTTTTAACTTGGTTTCCATTGATTTTTAGAAACTAGACCAAAAATGAGAAGTAAAACGGCTATCTCTATCAGAAACAATAGACAAAGGAATTCCATGTAATGAAACTATTTCATTTACGTACAACTTAGCTAATTGTTCCATACTGAAAGTTTCTTTCATAGGCAATAAATGAGCAGATTTGGTTAATCTGTCTACAATCACCCAGATTGCATCATTACCTTTTCGTGTCTTGGGTAATTTAGTAACAAAATCCATTGTTATTAATTCTTATTTCCATATTGGTATTTCGAGTTGCTGCAGTAAACCTGAGGGTTTCTGATGTTCAGCTTTAACCTGTGAACATGTTAGACATTTAGCAACATAGGTTGCTATATCTTTTTTCATTCCTATCCACCAGAAATTCTTTCTTAAGTCTTGATACATTTTATCATTACCAGGATGTATCGTATACTTAGACTTACGGGTTTCTTCTAAAATTCGGTGGCGTAGGTTTCCGTGTTTGGGTATCCAGATTCTTTTCTTATGGAATCTCCAAATTCCATCTATTCCTTGTTTTAATTCCTTAATCATTCCTTTTAATTTTTCAGTATTGTCCTTTATTACTGATTCCTGTATGTCTCTAATTTGCTCATTTAAATCTATCTGCAGATTTAATTTAAGAGAACGTACTCATTTTGGCTTTTCATGATACTTTTGACTTAAAGCATCAGCAACTACATTAGCTTTTCCTGCATGATACTGGATATTACAATCATAATCACTAAGAATCTCCATCCAGCGTCTCTGTCTCATATTTAACTCCTTTTGCCCAAAAATATATCTTAGACTCATATGATCGGTGAAAACAGTAAACTTACTACCATAAAGATAGTGTCTCCAAATTTTAAGGGAAAAAATTATAGCTCCTAACTCTAGGTCATGGGTTGTGTAATTCTCTTCATGACTCTTAAGTTGTCTAGAGGCATAGGGTATAACATTTTGACGCTGCATCAACACACATCCATAACCTAATTTAGATGCATCACAATAGACTATAAAGTCTTCAGTTCCTTCTGGTAATGCTATTATGGGTGCGTTGGTTAACTTTTGCTTCAGAATCCTAAAAGCTTCCTCCTGTTTTGGTCCCCATTCAAACTTAATTGATTTATAGGTCAATTTCGTTAAGGGAATGGCTATTCTAGAAAAATCTTGAATAAAACGTCTATAATAACCTGCTAGTCCGAGAAACTTCTCACCTCCGTCGGTGATTCAGGGACTTTCCATTTAGTAATTGCCTCGATTTTAGTGGGATCCACATGAATTCCTTCATGATTAACCAGCTGTCCAAGGAATTGTATTTCTTGTAACCAAAATTCACATTTTGAAAATTTAGCGTAAAGTTTTTTTTCTTAGCAAATTTAAAAATATAAACAAATGCTCTGCATGATCCTCTTTACTCTTAGAGTAAATCAGAATATCATCTATAAAGACAATTATGAATTTATCTAGATACGGTTTACATATTCTGTTCATCATGTCCATAAATGCGGCTGTGGCATTGGTTAAACCAAATGGCATGACTGTAAATTCATAATGACCATACCTTTTTCTGAAAGCAGTTTTAGGAATGTCCCCTTCCTATACTTTCAGTTGATGATATCTTGAGCGTAAATCGATCTTAGAAAAGAATTGAGCTCCTTGCAGTTGATCGAACATATCATTGATTCTCGGTAATGGGTACCGATTTTTAATCGTAACCTTGTTCAATTCGCGGTAATCAATGCACATACGCATTGATCCGTCCTTCTTCTTGACAAACAAGATTGGTGCTCCCCATGGCGATGAACTAGGCTGTATGAAACCTTTCTCCAGAAGTTCGTCCAACTGTTTCTACAGTTCTTGCATCTCTGCTGGTGCTAAACGGTAAGGTGCCTTGGCAATCGGTGCTGTTCGTGGTAATAGGTGAATTCTAAATTCAACCTCCCTATCTGGTGGTAATCCAGATAACTCTTCTGGAAAAAAACCACCTGAGAATTTAGATACTAATGGAATATCTTTTAATTTTTTTCCTTTAGTGTTAATGATTATGGAAATCATTAACACTAGTGATCATTTTCTTGCATACCTTGCTGTTTTCATCATAGAGATGAATTTTGTAGACCTAGTTGGCTTATCTCCTTTAATTGTGATCTTTTCACCCTTTGGTGAATTTACTTGTACTGACTTTTGATCACATAGAATACTGGCATGATTGGCTACTAACCAATCCATTCCTAATACGATATCAAATCCAGCCAGATTCATTGGATAAAGGTTAGCAATAAAATTATGGTTTAAAATTTCTATTCTTGCTCCCTACAAGGATTTCAGTAATCTTAATGGATTCTCCATTTGCCGTTTCTACTATAACAACCCTAAAGAAAACCGATAGATTTAAATGATCAAATAGATTAAATCTACAAATTGATTTAAATGATCAAATTAGAAAAGCACAAGAATCAGTAATCAAAGATGATACTGAAAAGCTAAAAGGTATGATTAAAGAATTAGAACAAGGAACAGATGGAATTTGGAGATTCCATAAGAAGGGAATGTGGATACCTAAATTAGAAAACCTACGTCATCGTATATTAGAAGAAGCTCATAAGTCCAAATATACGATGCACCTAGGAAATGATAAGATGTACCAGGATTTAAGAAAGAATTTCTGGTGGATAGGAATGAAAAGGGACATAGCAACCTATGTTTCTAAATATTTAACTTGTTCACAAGTTAAAGCTGAACATCAGAAACCCTCAGGTTTGTTACAACAGTTAGAAATGCCCGTATGGAAATGGGAATTGATTACAATGGATTTTGTTACCAAATTACCCAAAACATGGAAAGGTAATGATACAATCTGGGTGATTGTAGATAGGCTAACCAAGTCAGCTCATTTCCTACCAATGAAAGAAAGTTTCAGTATGGAACAGTTAGCTAAATTGTATGTAAATGAAATAGTCTCATTACATGGAGTTCCTTTATCAATTGTGTCTAATAGGGATAGCCATTTTACCTCTCATTTTTGGTCAAGTTTCCAAAAAGCAATGGGAACCAAGTTAAATCTAAGCACATCTTATCATCCTCAAACGGACTGACAAAGTGAAAGGACGATTCAGATAATGGAAGACATGCTTAGAGCTTGTGTAATTGCTGATGATACCTCTTAAGGATATAGAGGTAAATGAACAACTTAAGTTTATAGAAAGGCCTCTACAGATTGAAAACAGGAAAGGGAAGAACCTCAAGCACAAGAGATTAGTTCTGGTCAAAGTGAAATGGGACTCCAAAAGAGGACCTGAGTACACATGGGAGCTTGAATCAGAAATGCTAAGGAAATATCCACACTTGTTCCAGTAGATCTCGAGGACGAGCTCTAAAACAAGGTGGGGAGGATATAACAACCCTAAAGAAAACCGATACCCTCATAAATTTTCCGACGCCCTAATATATTTTAAAATATCTCAATATGTCCTAAAATACACCCCATACGCGAAAACGGACCCCGGATACCTTAAATATTATTAAAAATAATTAAAAATCTGATTTTTGGGGTTTAGGCGGGCCGCGTAAGGCACCCCTTAACCCTTACGCGGGCCGCGAGAAGGTGAAATGTGGCTGAACCCTGGGCCGCCACGTGGCCCAACACATGTCGAACCTACTAAGTGACCCGGATCACCTACGCTGTTGACCAGCGTTGACGCGGGCCGCGTAGGCCTTCGCCTACATTTACGCGGGCCGCGAGAAACCCAAACTCAGCCTTTATATAAGAAGGCATCGGGCCTTCAGTCGAATTCGTTCAGATTTCTTTTCTCAATCTCAAAACTGAAGTGTAGGCATTATACACGGGTATAATACCCCCTAAATAACGAAGTTCTGCTCCGTTGTAAGTATTATAACCCCTGGATACGTATTAGATACGCTGCCCGATTGATCTAGGGTTCCGTAACGGCTGCCGTGGTTCTGCCCGACGTAGTCGTTGGAATGCCATCTTGGGGAGGGTATTACTAATGTTAAAATGGGTTATTATTCTAACACGTGTGCATTTGTGAAATTTATAGATTATTCCCAGGAAACCCTAAAGGATAATCTAAGACAACAATGTGAGTAATCTCCTTTTTGTAAATTGTTTTTACAAAACCTCACACGATTAATTATATATGAAACAGTTATTGAGTATTTGTAAGAATACAATTATCATGAGTATGTTGGGGTTTTGTATACAAAGTTATGTTACTGCCTTGCGAAGGGTAACATTTCCACAAGTCGGGTCTGACAGTACCATGGATGTTAATTGATATAACTTGGAAACAAATGTAATTGCGAGATCACCCTCAATACTGTACAATGGATTTTACTTAAACTTGATTAAACTGGGATTCACTCACCTCGGGGTGTTCAGAATTCGATTCGGATTTGAAAAATTCGAAATTCGATTCGATTCGAATTCGATTAAAAAGATTCGAATTCGAATTGATTCGTATTCGAATCCAGTAATCGAATTAGAATCGAATATGAATTTATGATTTTAAATTCGATTCGAAATTCTAATTCAATTATATATATATATATTTTAATATATGTATATATATTTATAATATATATATATATATATACACACGCAAACATATTTATACACACACATATAACTTCTAAACTTGGCCAAAGTATGAACTATCTCTATAAGTGATAAGTTTATTATTCATAATATTACAAAACCTACTGACAAATAGCTCATACTACATATTTCTAAACTTTTACCTAACTTAAATCGCTATTAGTAACCAACATATCTTCTAAATTTTGGTGTTTTGACATATTGATAGTTAATTCATTTTGCAAATTATTATATTTTATGTTTAATATAATTATTTGTAGCAGTTTTAAAAATGGAAGTAAATAATTTATTATTTAGGGTGAATTTGAACTAAATCAAATTATTCGAATTCGGTTCGAATTTGATTCGAATTCGAGTTTTAAATACTATCGAATCGAATCGAATACGAATCAGGTAAAAAAAATAAAAATTTGAATAATTTGATTCGAATAATTCGAAAATTCGTTATTCGATTCGATGAACACCCCTACACTCACCAGTATTTCCCACTGACAAAATATTTTTAAACGCGTTTCAGGTAACAAAATGTGAAAGCCAAATAGAAGCCAGCTGGACAGCACTGAAGGCTTGGAAAAGTGGCAATATAGTTACCTAAAAGAAAATAGATGTTTTTATAAAAAAAAGGATTTATTACTATGAAAATGTGTGTACTGCAAACTTGGGTTTTATCCCATGTGTTTAATATTATGGAAATGTGGTATTTTACTCTGATCAAATATTTCCTAACTACGATCCTGATGTAAATTTCGCTGCCAAAATTAGACAATACGAGATACCACTGAAACTGGCTCGCGGCCGCCCGTTCCCGGAAATTAGGGATCGGGGGTTGCGACATCTACCAAACATTCTTGTGGAAGTTTAGTTAATGGTTGATTGAGAAGTTTGCAAAACAAAGTATTAATAAAACTTTGGTTTGCACCAGAGTCAAATAATACTTTAGCAAAAATATCATTAACTAAAAACGTACCTGCAATCACATCTGGAATCATCTTGGCTTCTTCAGCTGTCAGAACAAATGCTCGGGCATTCTTGGTAGTTTTGCTGTTTGTTGCTGGAGCTAGTTCCGGACAATTTGGCTTGATATGCCTCGTCTCTACACAGTTGAAGCATAGCTTGTTGTTGGGTTTCCTCCTACAGTCTTCTTCCTTGTGTTCAGACATTTTGCAAAAGTTGCAGTATATTGAGCATTTTCCTGAATGCTTTTTCTTGCAGTACTTACAGTAAGGTGCAGAAGTAGAACCTGTACTTTTCCCACGATAGTTATTTCCATAACGGAATTCTTGGGTAAGTTTCTGGGCTAGGTTCTTTCTCTGGTTCTCTTCTTGCGTACGTATTAATTCATCAGTCAAGGAATTGGCTAATTCTACTGCTTCTTCTATCGTTTGTGGCCTAGCTGCCTTGACTACGTGTCTGATTTCACTAATTAATCCCCAGATGTAATGGGAGATTAATACGGGTTCGGGTGAGGCTAAGGTTAGCACTATCCTAGCATATTTGAAGAATATGGTAGTGTAACCTTTGCAGTCTATTCCAGTCATTTTAAGATTTAAGAACTTATTAGCAATTTGTTCCTTTTCATGAGGAGGACAAAATTTCCTTTCAACTATATCCTTAAATTCAATCCACCCCAAATTATAAAATTTATCACTTCCTCTAGACTGGAGAATAGTATTCCACCATTCTAAGGTTGCATTCTTAAAAAGATTAGAAGCAAACATAATCTTATCTTCATCTGCACATTTGCTTATTTTTAAGTCTGCCTCTGTCTTTTCTATCCAACGTAAAGCTGCAATGGCTCCTTCATTGCAAGAGAATTCTATTGGTTTGAAAGACCAGAATTCTTTGTAAGAACAGCCATATGACATAGTTCTCCATCTTTTTGGAATTGGTAACTGGAGTAGTGGTCCATTACTCACGCTGTGACTTGGTTCACTAGGTGGTCGCTTACTTCCACTTTTATTATTTTCTGCTTCTTTAACAGACTTGATAATATATGGCATAACATCTATAATTCCTTGTGCTACTATATGTTGAATAGCACTGTTATCTATTTGGTTTCCATTATTATCATTATTCTGGTTTTCCTAATTTACTTCATCGTCCATCTGGATTATAAACACTTATAATGGTATTAATATCACAGAATAAAATTTAATGCAAACAATCAAACAAACAGACTGATCAAAATCGTCGAGCATTGTGATTTTTACTCTTTTCATATATATATATATATATATATATATTACAATCTAAAACTGAAATATAAACACACTACTAGTTATGCATCAACAGATATTAGGTTACCTATTTTAGTTGATTTGATTTTTGATTTTTTTTCAAACTACACGTATTTATATATTATTATTATTATTATTATTATTATTATTATTATTATTATTATTGTTAAGGGTTGTGCATTCCAAACTACATCTCTCATATCTGTCTTATCCTCTCTCATCCTTCTATCAATTCCTCACCATAAGTGCGGAGTTCCTGCACATTCTTGTCACTCATGGGTGGTCGTGGTGTGGGTACTCGGTCAGGGTACTGAGGTATCGGTTCTCCATATGGGTACAAGTTGTTTAAGATTTCCTGAACATACTGGTCGACGTTCCAATACGGATCTAAAGATTAAGGTTGGTGTATTGTGCTATGGGGTTTGGTATTGGTTCTTCCTGTGGATAAAGCTCCTGATATTCCCTATGGTCATCCTCCCATGGATCATATGCTAGAGGATTAGGTGCTGGGATTCTAGGTATCTCGTCAGGGTCAAAGGCTGGTATGGGAAATTGGTTTCCTGGGTTAGGTTCTATTTCCATTGGTTGGGTTGGAAACAGTGGCAATTGTTGTGGTGCAATAATTTGGTCAAGGTTTGGATCTGCTGCAGTGGTGGCTAGTTTATGGAAGTTTGCCAAACGTCTATTAACTAAGTCTTGTGTCTGGGCATTGACTTCCTTATTGGCTGCTGCTAACGCTCTTTGTTGCTGCAACTTTCTCATTTGCTTTCTCCTCTCGTGTGCTCCCCTACTAAGCCATCCTCTCTTTTTCGAAGGGAATGGTTCCTAGGATTGCGCCTTAAATATGAAAATCCCCTCTTCTGTATCAGCAAA
Source organism: Helianthus tuberosus (assembly GCA_030545235.1). Classification (NCBI taxonomy): domain Eukaryota; kingdom Viridiplantae; phylum Streptophyta; class Magnoliopsida; order Asterales; family Asteraceae; genus Helianthus; species Helianthus tuberosus. The sequence goes on from CM060420.1 coordinate 176,009,992, forward strand.
ATACCCCGAAGGAGTAGGCTGTGACGAGGTTCCTTCACTTTTGGGAGAACTATCTAGATGATGGTAGGCGTCAGACGTACCTTGCTCACTCATAATGTAAACTAACAAATTGTCAAATAACACAAAACAATAATATACATATATACACATAATCACATAGATTATTTTCTAACATAATTGATAAAATATTGATGTCAGCAGAACACTTCTGTGGCTCAAATCAGTGGCTGTAGCTCTGATACCACCTTCTGTCGCAACCCCCGACCCATGCCCAGGAGGCGGGAGGCAGCGGCACGCAGAGCTGGTGGTATCGGTGTTTATTAACTTGGAAGCGGAAATTTACATTAGGACCGTAGTTAGGAAATAGTTTATCAGTGTAAAACACCACATTTTATAAATAATAAATAAATGGGAAAAATCCAAGTTTCCATTTATAATATGTATATAGGGATAAACCCTATTTTATTGAAGTAAAACTTCTTTCTTGTTTAGGTAACTTTTATAGCCACTTTTCCAAGCCTTCAGTGCTTTCCAGTTGGCTTCTATTTGACTTTCACATTTTGTTACCTGAAACGCGTTTTAAAAAGTTTTATCAGCAAGAAATAATGGCGAGTGCATCCCAGTTTAATCAAAACAAGATTTTATATCTTTACAGTATTGAGGGCGGTTACAATGTTTTTATCTAACAAATTACCACCCACGGTACTATCAATCCTGACTTGTGGTCATGTTACTATTCACAGTATTAGTAACAAGTAATGTATACAAAACCCCAACTTACCAACAGTAATTGTAGAATACATAGACTCAGTCACTGTTTATTATAAAGCAATTGAGGTTTGTATAAAACAGTTTGTTATAAAAAGAGAATGACTCACATTGCTATTTTAGACAACCTTACGGCTTTCTGATGACTTCCTGCTTAAAATCTATTAAAATTAAACAATGCACACGTGTTAGTAAGATAACCCAATTTACATTAGCTATACCCCCGAGACAGAACTCCAACGACTGAGTCAGGCAGAGCCTCGACATGCGTTATGGAGCTCTAGATCAATTGGGCAGAGTAACTAATACGTAATCGGGGGTTATAATACTTACAACGAGGCAGAGCTTCGCTTTTTAATGGGTATTATGCTCAGGTATTACTTCTACTTATAAGAAATTTGAGAGAGAAAATTGATTTGAACGATTTGTAAACTGAACTCGAACTCTCAATTTATAGGGGCTGATCAGGGGCGGCTCGCGCCCCGCGAGCGATTTAAGATAAGGCTTCGCGGCCCACGAGGCCACTAGGGTAGGCCCTAGCCCTGTGGACTCAACCTACTAGCTTTCACACACAGGGAGACACATGGCACGACCGGGTGCGGCCTGGTGTCCAGCTGTCGCGCCGCGTGAAGCACACAACCAAACTGGTCGCGGCCCGCGAGCGACCTTTAGATTTTGTTTTATTTGTTTTTTAAAAATATAAAGGTATTTTAGGTCTGTTTTTCGTATACGGGGTGTATTTTAGGACATATATGAGATTTTAAGGGCTTTGAGAGAGTTGTTATAATGGCCGTCGGGAATTTTTTTTTATCACCTTTAGTATATTGGCCTTGCAACGCAATGGGACTCATTCTCCATATCAGATTTGTGCAGTCGATGCTACTCATCATCCCAGGAATGTGATGCTTTTTCTTCATGTGATTGGTACAAAACCTCAAGGTCATGGCTTGTCGGTCTACGTAATAATTCATTGCCGTATAAGTGAATAACAACGTTACATGAAAAATTGTAGATATTCCCACGAAGTTCTTGCAGACATACATAAATACTCACCGTTTCGTTAGAAGTATCACCGGTCACGAGTTGTTTAATGGCATTTGTGATATGTTTTGTAACATTGTAAAACTCTTTTTCAGCCTACCGTTTACACCTTCATAAACTATTCAAGCTGTACGTCTACTTCACCAATAATTTTTAGAAAGCGTTTTGACATATGAAACCGTTGATAGAAAATAACCTCATTTTATTTTGGGTCTTCCACAAACTAGTCTCCCATAAGAACTTGGTGACCTTTTTCGCGATCACGTGCCACGGTTCTTTTAGTAGATGTCAAAGTTTTCATGTCTTCCTTTTCGGTTTGCGTGATGAGATCCTTGAAAAATTATATGCTACTATCGTCTAAGAAAATATCACTATTAGAATCATTGGGCAAAATGGATAAGCCGATGTCATCATATGATAAATTAGCCATGCTATTGGGTAAGTGATAAAATTGAGAGGATTAGAGGTTTGTGAATGGTGGATATTTTGATTGATGAATGATTATGGTGGAATGGTTGGACATTTATATTGTTTTTAAAAGTAATCATTTTTTTCAACATCAGCTATTTTGGTCAAAAATTGCCTAAGCAATTTAGTTATCAAATTTAGTTTGTGAGGTAGTGTGATAATCTGTGATTTTGAAATATGTTGCTACAATGTTTGTTATAAAATAGATGGATTGAAATCCAAAGTATAAATATCAAAATATCATTTAGGATGTTGGAATACCACTCAGGATATCAGGATATTAGAGTATTGCTTAGGATATCAGGATGGAAATAAACGACAAAGCAAAGAAGAACACATGATTTATAATTAAAGCCCTTGATCAATTGAGATCACCGGCACAAAATCTCAGGCGTCGACTACAAAATTCGCCTGCCACAGTCTATAGTATTAATAATATGAAACGAGTACAACTTGAGAACTAAACCAATAGATGATACATTGATTTCTAGTTTGAGTGTAAGCATGATTGCGGTTGAGCTAGAAAAGAGTAACAATTAGAGCACAAGTGTGCAAAGTGTATGTCATGTCCTAATCGATCAGCTTAGCCTCTTTATATAAAAGAAAATCCTAAGTAAAGATCCCAAAATTCTTGGGATATGACGAATATTCTTTGGTGAACGTTGGAGACTTCTTCAACAACGGCCAATGGTCATTCTTCAACCACTAATGTGAGTTTATTGTTTGACTTGGCCACGTTCGTTTATTCCCCGCATTGGTTAAATAACACATGCAAGAAACAAATTAATGAAATATGAGTAATAGGTTCAAAATATCAGACCTATCGGATATCTCGGGTCGCCAACTTTGGTCCAGAATATTAAGCAAAATATTCACCCATAACAATTGTCCCCAAAAATTAAACATGTGGAAGTTCTATATTCTAGTTGTTCTATTTTTCAAAAGCACTCGAGTGGCGGCAGAGAATGAAAGTCGGATTGGACATTGTGCGATATTCTAGGCCCAAAACGCTGCTATTTTGTTACGTGGGGATAATGCCTATAATATCTTATTCATTATTCTTTTTTAAATATCAACAACTTTCTCTGAAGATCCAAGGTAACTTCCTCTCTTCTTTCTCAAATCTCATTTTCCTTTTACTTTTTTTGGGCCAAGTCCTTCATACATTGGTTTTTCGTAGGCTTGAATTTTTCGTGGATTCCAATCGCTCACAGTTGCTTCACAGTGAGGGTGTTAACTGGTTTTAAGTTGTTATTTTCTATACATCATGACTTCAGATTGGTGGGGTTGGAAACCTAATCCTAATGCGGATATGTATACGGGTAAAGGTTTAGTGCCTTCATCGTCATCAACACAATCGAGTTCAATTACAGCAAATTAGTGGGCTTTTGTTTCAAACCAAAACCAAAGTATTCAAAGTCTTCTTTTGAGCGAAAATGAAACCGGTAGTAACAACCGCCCACCAAAACTGATGCATATGAACGAGTATCCCAGTTGGGAAGAGAGATTTAATACGTATATTCTTGGGCAAAACACAGAGTTGTGGTTGTCTTTTACCACGGAATTCGATCATGCACTTGAAGAAGCTGGTTCAAATGCCGCGACATTTGCAGATCTCTCTGTCGATGATAAAAAAGCATATGATTTAGAAAAGAAAGCATTTTCAATCCTAACTCAAGCCTTAAACAAAGATATTTATCATCAGTTTGCGAGATTCAAAACGATAAAAAATTTGTGGGATGCTTTAAAGGCAAGAGGTCAAGGAAATGCGTCGTCACGCAAGCTGAGACATGATTTGCTCAAAAAGGAATTCGACGGCTTCATGTGTATGGAAAGGGAGTCGCTGGGAGATATGACAAGTCGATATTATCATCTGCTGAGTGAAATGGGTAATTTTAGGGTTGTGTATAACAACCCTCCAAAATTTATTTTCGACACCCCTAATATATTTATAATACACCCCGTATGCGAAAACCGAGCCCAAAATACCATATAAAATCAAAAGTTAGTCATCACTCGTGGGCCGCGAAGACTTGCTCTTCGGGCTACGCTGGGCGCGACAGCTCAAGGTCAGGGCGACACCCTGAGCTGCCACGTGTCGAGATCGTGTCAAGTCTAGTTCAATGACCAGTCAAGGCTAAACCTTGCATCCCCTAGGTCGCGGGGCGTGAAGACCCCTTAGGGATCCTTCGCGGGCCGCGAGAACCTGGTCGACCAGCCCTATAAAATGGGAACTCAACAGTTCATTTTCTTCGTTCAATTCTCAAAGTTCTCTCTCAATTTCTCTATAGTAGGCACTATACTCAGGCATAATACCCCCCTAAATAATGAAGTTCTGCCTCGGTGTAAGTATTTTAACCCCCGGTTACGTATTAGATACGCTGCCCGATTGATCTAGGGTTCCGTAACAGTTGTCGAGGTTCTGCCCGACATAGTCGTTGGAGTTCTGTCTCGGGGAGGGTATTACTAATGTAAATATTCGGTTATTATACTAACGCGTGTGCATTGTGTAATTAATATATAATCACCAGGAAATCACAAAGGAAAACCCTAAGATAGCAATGTGAGTAATCTCCTTTATGTAAACCCTTTTACAAACTGTTTTTACAAAACCTCAATTGTTTTATATTATAACTAACAGTGATTGAGTATTTGTAATTCTACAACTATCGACGGTATGTTGGGGTTTTGTATACATAATTTGTTACTACACTGTGAGTAGTAACCTGACCACAAGTCGGGTCGACAGTACCGTGGGTGGTAATTAAAGTAGAAAGTAAACAAATGTAATTGCGCGACCGCCCTCAATGCTGTAAACGGTTTTACCTGTCTTGATTAAACTGAGATTCACTCACCAGTATTTCCCACTGACAAAATGTTTTTAAATGCGTTTCAGGTAACAAAATGTGAAAGCCAAATAGAAGCCAGCTGGACATCACTGAAACTTGGAAAAGTGGCTATAAAAGTTAACAAAATAAAGAGATGTTTCAGTTAAATAAAATAGGGTTTATCCCCATGAAAATGTGTGTACTAGAAACTTGGAATTTCCCATGTGTTTAATATTATAAAAGTGTGGTATTTTACTCTGATAAAATAATTACTAACTACGGTCCTGATGTAAATTCCGCTGCCAAACTGATAAACACCGATACCACCGAAACTAGCCGCGGCCGCCCGTTCCCGGGTAGCTAGGGGACAGGGGTTGCGACAGAAGGTGGTATCAGAGCTAAGCCACTGATTCAACCACAAAAGTGTTCTGCTGACACTAAAAGATTATTCAATATGTTAGGAAATAATTTACATGGATATGTGCATATCTGTATATTATTGTTTTGTGTTATTTGACTATTTGTTAGTTTACAGTATGAGCGACCAAGGACCTTCAGACGCTTTCCATCAGTGCCCAATCTGAAGAGCCATTCCCTCCCAAGAAGAGAGGATGGTTCAACAGAGGATGCTCACACTCAAGATATGCACAATAGGAGTCTAGCAAATTTTCATATCTTAGCAACTACAGCTGCAGACCCGAATCTTGAGCAACTCATAGCACCCCAACCGTTACCATTGTTTCCCACACAACCAATGGAAATTGAAGCCAACCCAAAGAACCAAATCCCAATACCTGGTTTTAATCCAGCTGAGATCCCTAGAATACCAGCACCCCATCCCTCAGACCCAGACTATGACCCCTGGTTTGACGATCATAGGGATTACCAACAACGCTACCCAATACCAGAGGAACCCATGCCAAACCTAGCAGCCTACCCAGACCTTGACCCTCTAGATCCCTATTATGATAATGATCAATACATTAGAAAATTCTAGAAAACCCTTACCCACACGAAGAACCCATGCCCCAGTTCCCAGATCCAATACCAGCACCTGCACCACCCATGAGCACAGAGAATGTGCAAGAACTCCGAACCATTGGTGAGGAGATTTTAGAAGAAAGTGAGAGGATGAGACAAATAGGGTAATGACTCATCTAGAAATATGACGAGCGTAATATGGAATTTTGGATGAACCCCTATCACTATATATATATATATATATTTGTATGTTTGAAAAAAAATATATATATATGATAATATATATGTATCTATCGTAGTATAAACCATCTTGTGGTTAATGATGCATACTGGTATTGTATTTTTATTCCAGTTGTATTTGTAATAAATATAGATACATAATATAAAATAGAGTAAGTCGCAATGTTCGACGATTTTGGATCAACATGCTTGTTTGTGTGATTGTTGCATTGGATATTTTATGCGATATTAATAATTGGTAATTGTTTAAAATCCAGATGGCCGACGCAGCAAATCCGGAAAACCAAAATAATGAAAATCAAATAAATAACAGTGAAATTCGACACGTTGTAACCCAAAGAATTAGAGATGCCATGCCAGCTATTATCCAAAATGTTAGGGACGTGGAAAATAATAATAAAAGTGGTAATGGAAGTAAGCGAACCTATACTGAACTTAGTCACAACGTGCACAATAGACCCATTTTTCAAATGCCAATTCCAAAAAGAAGAAGGACCATGTCTTACGGTTGTTCTTACAAAGAATTCTGGTCCTGTAAGCCGATAAAATTCTCTGACAATGAAGGGGCCATTGCAGCTCTACGCTGGATAGAAAAGACTGAGGCAATCTTGAAAATAAGCAAGTGTGCGGAAGAGGATAAGATAATGTTTGCCTCCAATCTGTTTAAGAACTCAACATTAGAATGGTGGAACACTATCCTCCAGTCTAGAGGAAGTGACAGGGTTTACAATATGGAATGTGAGGAATTTAAAAACAATGTGGAAAGGAAATTCTGCCCTCCCTATGAAAAAGAACAGATAGCAAATACGTTCTTAAACCTTAGAATGACTGGAGTAGATAGTAAGGGTTATACTAATTTATTCTTTGAATATGCTAACCCTTGCATCACCGGAACTTGTATTAATCTCCCGCTACATATGGGGATTAATCAGTGAAATTAGGCATGTGGTCAAGGCAGCTAGACCTCAAACCATAGAAGAAGCTGTAGAACTAGCAAACACCTTGACTGATGAATTAGTACGTACGCGAGAAGAGGATCAGAGGAGGAACCTAGCTCAAAGGCTTACTCAGGAATTCCGCTATGGAAATTCTAACCATGGGAAAAACGTAGGTTCTACCTCTGCACCTTACTGTAAGGCCTGTAAGAAGAAGCATTCAGGAAAATGCTCCACTTACTACAATTTCTGCAAGATACCAGGACACAAGGAAGAAGATTATAATAAGAAACCAAGTAATGGAATGTGCTTCAACTGTGGAGAAAAAGGTCACATCAAGCCACACTGTCCGAAACTAGCTCCAGCCATGAACAACAAGAATACGAAAAATGCTAGGGCATTTGTTCTGACTGCAGAAGAAGGCAAGATGATCCCAGATGTGATCGCTGATACGTTTTTAGTTAATGATGTTTTTGCTAAAGTATTATTTGACTCTGGTGCAAACCAAAGTTTTATTAATACTTCATTTTGCAAACTTCTTAATCAACCATTAACTAAACTCCCACAAGAATGTCTAGTCGAAACAGCAAATGGGGAAAGCATTAAGATTACCGAAATCTTGCAGGGAACAAGAATAGAATTTTTAAATCAAAAGTTTATTGCAAACCTTTATCCAATTAATCTGGAAGGATTTGATGTTGTATTAGGAATGGATTGGCTAATCGCCAATAAAGCCAGTATTTTATGTGATCAAAAGTCCATCCAAGTAAATTCTCCAAAGGGTGAAAAGATCACAATTAAAGGAGATAAGCCATCTAGATCTAAGAAACTCATCTCTGTGATGAAAACAGCCAGTTACGTAAGAAAAAGGATCATTAGTGTATCTAATTTCCATAATCACTAACACTAAAGGAAAAGAATCGAAAGATATTTCTGTAGTATCCCAATTTTCAGACGTGTTTCCCGAAGAGCTACCAGGACTGTCGCCAGACAGGGAAGTTGAATTCAGAATTCATCTGCTACCAGGGATAGCACCAATTGCCAAAGCACCTTACCATTTGGCACCTACAGAAATGCAAGAATTAAACAAACAACTGGACGAACTAATGGAAAAAGGATTCATACAGCCAAGCTCATCACCATGGGGAGCACCAATATTGTTTGTCAAAAAGAAAGACGGGTCAATGCGAATGGGCATTGATTACTGTGAATTGAACAAAGTCACGATTAAAAATTGGTACCCATTACCGAGAATCGATGATTTGTTTGATCAATTGCAAGGAGCTTGATTTTTCTCGAAAATCGATTAACGCTCAGGATATCATCAATTAAAAGTACAGGAAGAGGACATTCCTAAGACCGCATTTAGAACAAGGTATGGCCATTATGAATTTACTGTCATGACATTTGGTTTAACCAATGCCCCAACCGCATTTATGGACATGATGAACCGAATATGTAAACCATATTTGGATAAATTCATAATTGTCTTTATAGATGATATTCTCATTTACTCTAAGAGTAAAGAGGAACATGCAAAGCATTTGCACGCACTGCTAAGTTTATTAAGAAAAGAAAAGCTTTATGCGAAGTTTTCGAAGTGTGAATTTTGGTTAGAAGAAGTACAGTTCCTTGGGCATTTAGTCTATCATGAAGGAATTCATGTGTATCCTATAAAGATTGAGGCAATTGCTAAATGGAAAGTCCCTGAGTCACCAACCGAGGTTAGACGTTTCCTAGGATTGGCCGGTTATTATAGAAGATTTATTCGAGATTTTTCTAGAATAGTCATTCCTTTAACTAAGTTAACCTGTAAATCCGTTAAGTTTGAATGGGGACCGAAACAAGAAGAAGCCTCTAGAATTCTTAAGCAAAGATTAACCAACACACCCATATTAGCGTTACCAGAAGGAACGGAAGACTTTGTAGTCTATTGTGACGCTTCTAAGTTAGGTTATGGATGTGTGTTGATGCAACGTCAAAAGGTTATAGCCTATGCATCTAGACAACTTAAGAATCATGAAGAGAATTATTCAACCCATGATTTAGAATTAGGAGCTATAATTTTTGCTCTTAAAATTTGGAGACATTACCTTTATGGTAGTAAGTTTACCATTTTCACCGATCATAAGAGTTTAAGGTATGTCTTTGGACAAAAGGAGTTAAACATGAGACAAAGACGCTGGATGTAAATCCTTAGTGATTACGATTGTAATATCCAGTATCATGCAGGAAAGGCAAATGTAGTTGCTGATGCTTTAAGTCAAAAGTATCACGAAAAACTAAAAAGAGTACGTTCTCTTAAATTAAATCTACAAGTAGATTTAAATGAACAGATTAGAAAAGCACAAGAATCAGTAATCAAGGAGGATACTGAAAAATTGAAAGGAATGATTAAGGAACTAGAACAGGGAACCGATGGAATTTGGAGATTCCATAAGAAGAGAATGTGGATACCCAAATTACGAAACCTACGCCACCGTATATTAGAAGAAGCGCACAAGTCTAACTATACGATGTATCCTGGAAATGATAAGATATACCAGGACTTAAGAAAGATTTTTTGGTGTATAGGAATGAAGAAAGATATAGCAGCTTATGTTTCTAAATGTTTAACATGTTTACAAGTTAAAGCTGAACATCAGAAACCCTCAGGTTTGTTGCAACAATTAGAAATGCCAGTATGGAAATGGGAATTGATAACAATGGATTTTGTTACCAAACTACCCAAAACAAGAAAAGGTAATGACACAATCTGGGTGATTGTAGATAGGCTAACTAAATCAGCTCATTTTCTACCAATGAAAGAAACTTTCAGTATGGAGCAATTAGCTAAGCTATATGTATATGAAATAGTTTCATTACATGGAATTCCTTTATCAATTGTTTCTGACAGAGATAGCCGTTTTACCTCTCATTTTTGGACAAGTTTCTAAAAAGCAATGGGAACCAAGCTAAATCTAAGCACAGCTTATCATCCTCAAATAGACGGACAAAGCGAAATGTTAGGCCCTAAAGTGTGAGACTGACGCATCAAATTAACACAACGGGCTATGGTTACGAGCTGGGCCTTACCGGGTTAGTTTACATTAGGATGTGGACCTTTATAGGTCACTTGGGCTAAGCTTTAGGCCACGTGGGCCAAGCAGGCCCAAGGGAAGCCCATGTAGGGAAGTGGGCTTGGTTGAGTATATAAACAAGTTTTTAACTTGTTTTAGGGTGGGAACCTCATTTGTTACAGAATTCCTAGAGAGAGCTAGAGGAAGGCGATTGTTTGTGAGCACTTGTACTAGACGGTTTTGCTAGTTGATAGTAATAGAATCGTGTGCAAGTGTTTAAAGGTGATTCGTTGTGTTCTTCGTATTTCATATTTTTCGTGTTTATTCTTGAATCACATCAAGTTTGGATTCCGCACAAACTTGGTGTTGTTTGATATCATTGAAAGATCCGTTTCACGGGACTTACAAGTGGTATCAGAGCCTTAAGAACCTGTTTCTAGGCTCGGTGTGATATCAAAGATTCAAGTTTTTCGTAATTTTTGGTTCGGTGTTCTTCGTGTTCTTCGTAGTGTTCATCGAAATTCTATCAAAAATTAGTGGATTTTGGTGTTTTTGATTTTTCTAAAGTTGTTAAGATTTGAATTTTTTCGATAAGTTTGAAAACCGATTTAATCAATCCCAACTTTTCCGAAAAATCTGGTTGATTAGTTTGCTTAAAATTATTTGTTTCCTTTTTAAAAAATTGGAAATTCAAAATTGTTTACAACTTCCTTGACGTGTAAAGGAGCTTTCAACGGTTTCGAGTCATCATCTTCTGAGTCGCAACCAGAGCTACAATTCATCTTAGTTCTCAAGTCAACAACACGGTTTCGAGTCGCAACAGAGATTTCGAGTCCACCTCATACCTTCTCCGACTCGCAACCACAGTTACGAGTCCACACGTTCATCATATTCATCATCGTTCCGACTCTCATCAGATTTCGAGTCGCAACCGCAATCATCTTTGTTTCGAATCTTCATCACTTTCAAGGTCTCGAGTAGCAACCACCGTTTCGGCTCATCCTGTTTGGTTTCGACTCGCAATCATCTACGGTTTCGACTTGCAACCATCTACGGTTTCGGCTCATCCTGCTTTGGTTTCGACTCGCAACCATCCACAGTTACGAGTCGCAACCGAGATCTCGAGTCATCACGTTTTATTTTCGAGTCGTAATCATCAACGGTCATAATTCATCTTCATCTGACATCATCTTCGTTCATCATCCTGTTAACATCGTCGACCACCATCTTCGTTCACCATCGCCTAACACCATCTGCAACTCCGGTCATCTTCTCCGGCGATCTCCGACCACCACCTTCGTCTTCATCATCTTCGTTTACTCTCATCGGATCACGATATCGAGTTCGGGTTTTCGACACCGCAACCGTCATCATCTTCATCACCTTACACTACCCCGTTCAAAACATCACACCTCCCTGCGTCATCATCGTTTATCATCTTCTCCGGGTCACACCTGCAACTTGAAATCATTTACTCGAGGACTGTTAGTGACACTTGGGTGTTGGGAAAGAAAGCAGTGACAAGAACATTCACACGAAGAAGAAGATATACTGTTTTTTTTAATAATATATTATATATTAGGGTATTAATAATTATAATAATCATAAGTCAATCATTTAGTAATAATTACCTAATCATTGATTTTTAAATAATATTAATAATAATAATTAGTATTATAATATTAATCTGATTATTCTATATATATATATATTAATTAAAAAAAAGGTTTTTATTTTATTTAAAAAAAAAAAAGGTTGTTTGGCTGTTAAAAGTTTGACAGGTTTCGAGGTGCGGTTCAGAAAGCGGGTTCATTCGTGTGCAAAGGGTTTGAGTTGGCGAGTACACGGGTTCTTGTTTGGTTTGTGTTTTGAGGAGAAGAACAAAAGTATCAACCACCCGCTGAAATTATGGCATTCATATTTCACAAACCTGTGGTTCAAGAAATGACTGTTGAAGATACACTTTCTACTTTCTGTACTCCTGAATGTAGACAAAGAGTTGACGTTTATAGAATGCACAACGCTGAGCTAATTCAAGATTATCAAGACATAAAAAATAAAAACTTTACTTTATCGAAAAACGAAAAACTTTTCAAAGAAAAGATCGAAGCTCAGCGAAAAGACATCATCAAACTCAAGGATGATGTAAGTGTAAAATCATCTCAACTCTTATACGTTCAGGAAAAACTTTGCACAGTGACTAAGGAACTGGAAGATATCAGAGACAAATATCAAATTAATGAGCTTAATATTAAAAAATTTGATTCTTCCAGCAAACTAGTTAAAAACCTGTGCGATCAACAGCTTGCGTACAAAGAAAAGAAAGGGCGTGGTTTGGGTTATAATCAGACTCCTCCTCCATATAATGATAATTACACTTATCTGCCAATGACTGAGGAGGAGATGATGAATGAGAGTAACATGATTTTTGGTTCCAAAACCAACAAGTCGTCTTCTCATGATAGAAAAGTTGAGAAACAGAAGTCTACTCCATTAAATTTTGTTTCAAAAGGCTCGATTGATCCTAATGTTTCATCTTCATGTGCAGATGATGTTTCTGAAGTAACGTGTGGAGATGTTCATGGGAGTGAACCAGTCGTTATTTCAAATATTTCTGAACCTTATTTTGAACCTTATTCTGAACCAACTGAATCTGACATGGCTTTTAGTCGTTCTTTATTTGCGTCCTTTTCTTCTTATGTTTCGTCTTGTGAGCCTGTTGTTTTGGGCAAAACTGATGATGTTTGTGTTGATAGTTTGAACAATAAGTGTGGTGATGATTGTTTTTCAGCTAATGTGTGTGATCCTAATGTTTCTAATGTTTCAGTTAATGAAAATGTTTCAGGTGAGGTTCCTCGGGACACATTCAGTGAAACCACTGAAACTTCTTCTCAAGAAAATCAAGAGTATCCTGATTCTTCTTCTGAATCTGTCTTAGTGGGTGTTCCTAATGTTGAATCTAGTGGGACCCCATTGGAAACCGTGGCTGAAAGCAAATCTCATAAGGATTCACATGATACATATGTTGAAGAAACATGTGTTGATGAAACTTCTGCATCTTTAGAAATTAAAACTGGGTCTGATTTTGTAAAAGAAGAGGTGGTCACAATAAATGAACAGTCACAAGAAAATGTTTCTGAAAAGGAAATTAAAATAGAAACTGAATCATCTTTTCAAAATGATCCTGATAAAATTATAAAAGACGAAAAACATCATCCATCTGAATCTCATGCTTGTGCTAGTTCTGATCAGCAGGTACAGAAAAACTCAGAAAAGGCACATGGAACACATGCAACGCAAGCTCGATCATCTAGACCCACCAGATCAGCTAATGCTGCTAGCTATCAGAATCTCCATACTTTGAAACGACAGACATGTTTCAACTGTGGAATTCCTGGACACATTGCTAGAAATTGTGTTCATCATCCAAAAGTGCAACAAAATGCCAACACTCACTTGTGTGCTGATGTTTGTGAGCCGGTTCACAACACGCAAAAGGAGCCAAAACGAGCAGATCAAAATCGAGGGTATAAGAAGTCAGGCTCTCCACAGTCCTCAACGGGCAGCAATAGTTCTCAAAAGACTCGTGATGTGAAAAATGCTTTTGTTAAGCCAGTCTGTAATGGCAAATGTGAGAAATATGCATTTGACTGTGCTAACAAGGGTTTCAGAAAGACTGGTGAGATTTCTGAACAAGACTTGCAGTTTAAGGAAAACAAGAAGAATCAAAAGAAATCTCCACCACAGAAGGCCCCTGCAAACGAAAAATACAGACATCCCAATTCATCTTGGTCTGCAGGAAATGTGCAACAAAAACAAGCACAGAAAGGACCGGTTCGTCCTTCAGGGATTGCAAGAGCAAATCCAACTGATCAGAATGCTTTCTACATGAAGAGACAGACATGCTTCAATTGCGGCATTGCTGGTCACATTGCTCGAAATTGCACACATCGTCCCTATGTACCCCATTATATGCAAAATCAGAGGGTTACATCAAAGGATAACAATCATTCCAAGCCGATGAAGGTATCATCACCTAAGGCAATGAAGAATGCGAATCCCAAGGTTAAACCTTCTGATGGGGATTGGAACGCTGCCAAAAACAAACGCAAAGCTTTTCAGGAACAAAAACGTGTTTCTAAAACTAACAAACCTGAAACAGCTAAAGTTGCTCAACCAAAGGCAACAAACATGTTTGTTAAACCAAAACAGATTTGGAAACCCAAATCCAAGGCAGCAACGTCTCCAATCCTTGAAACTAAAGGGGACTTATGTTTAAAAGAAGTGTCTTATTTTGATGCTTTAGGAAATCCCAGGACCACGATGGCCTGGGTACCAATGTCTTACTAATCTCCTTACCTTTCAGGAACAACCAAGGAGGAGCTGTTGACAATCTCTGGAATGTTGATAGCGGTTGTTCCAGAGATAAAAACGGGTAACATTTCACTGTTGCAAAAAGTTCAAAATTTTTTTTTACAGATGATATGTTTCCTTTGGAGGAGATTAGAGAAGTAAGAAATGATCAGCAAAAGGTACCGTTTAAATTCAGTACTTTGATTTGAATTTGATTAGTCTTCAATCTAATGACGGAACGGTTAACCAAAAATATTTTTTTTTTCCTTTCTTAGTTCATTATCTTTGTATATAAAGTGTCCTTTCTCTAGTAAATGGTAAATTTGCGCAAAAATCCAAGATTTATGCACAAATTTAGGGGGGGAGAGGAACATATAGATAGATATAGAGTTTAGGAGGAGAAAACTCAGAAAATACAAAAAGAGTTTGCTGTAAATATGTATTGTTTTAGGGGGAGAAAATGAGAAAAATACAAAAACATTAGAAAAATGAAAAAGCCAAAAAGAAAAATTGCATGATATGGGAAGTGAAATAAATGTTTGTGTTAAAGGGTTTGACTAACACATGTAAGGTGCCATAGTTGAAAAGACTAGGATCTACTGCGATATGTCGATAGGCTTGACGCTCAACATGATAAAAGATACTAAGTGTTATAAACATAACGAACTATGTACCATGTGGGTAACATACCAACGGCGTATGATTTTATGGTCTTAAATCTTGCGTTGATAGATAGCCAACATCTGAGGTTTCGGGTCTTTATATTGTTGAATCATCCGGGGATATCTTGGCTGTCCTTCTGTTCAGAATTAAAATTGTACATGACCCCAGGAAAGAAAGTCACTTGGAATTAGCTCATTTCTATTTGAATGTTTGTATGTTGTCCCGATACACACAATTTTGATCTGATTCTGAAATCTTCTCTGAAAAGGTCGTGTACCTCCTCTGCTGCATCCAGATATATGCTGACCTGGAGGTGCTAGGCAACGACAGCTTCTGCTGCATCCAGATACATGCTGACCTAGCTGTACGTTGTCGCGCTATAGATCTTATACACCCGAAAGAGGCCCTCAAGTGCCCAAAAGAAACCCAAGAAACCTATATCAAACTGAGAAAAACTCATTTGATCTGTATATTATATCATCTCTGCAAAAGATCTATTATGTTCTCTTCTCAACCTACTCCCAGTTAAGATTTCAGAAATCTGGATTGTACTTGTGAAATATGTGGTAGGGAAGATACTTGCATGATAGAGTGTGCTGTTTATATTTCCAGGATTTGATTAGTATTTATTTGGGTGTTCATTGTTAAGAAATCAAAACATGATAAAACAGATTATATGCAGACCTAGACACAGTCAGGATATCTTAAAGGATGACATCAGTATACTCACCTGCTACGATGAATCGTTGTGCTTACCTTGATCGCGGGGGTATGCCTTGGAATGGGACACACGGGTATAATAGTATAATATTACCTAAAGCATATCACGAAGTTGAAAAATTGAAAGTTGAGCGTTAAAGTTTAAGTGGACAAACATATTGGCAATCGCATAGACCAGTTTGATTAGGTTCGTACTGAAAAGTGTTCCTTAGTCTGCCTGAGAACGAATTTTGATCCCATTGCAATTGTAATTGTATATTATTGTAGTTGTTTATATTTTGAGTTTTTATTTGTTTTTCTATAAAACCAAAAATCCAAAAATAGAGTGCTTATTTGTTTTTCTTAAAATTAAAAATGTAACCGTTCTTGAAGATTTGACTGATCATCAAAAGTTAAAAGAATTTAAATTGTGAAATTTCATGTACCTAATGTTCATGTGGTACTCTCCCTGTTGCATAAGAAATGTTTGCTTATGAGTTTGTGAGCATGTGCAGAACTTGATTTCAATCAAGAACAGGGGTTGATGAAGACTGAGATGCTGTTAGTTGCTGAAGAAGCCTGAAGCAGCACAACAACAAGATGTACCTGAGTCAGAAGAACCGGATACGAAACGACGTCTGACAATGAAAGTGCATTTGAAGAAGTACCATGAACCTGCTTGAAAAAAAAACTGAAGAAGAAAAGAGCTGTTGAGAATCCTCCTCTCACATTCTTTCTAACAAAGATGTTTCAAGCAAAGCTGATCGAGATCCTGATATGAAGCTAACCACAAGAGTTGAAGAAAAGAGACCCAGTGCTGAGAGTTCAGAAGTCAAGAACTTCCACAACATCTGCAGCATTATGACAACCATAGACTTAGTTGAAGACGTTGCTGAATTCATGGTATGAAGACAATTTGATGGCATCGGTCTAGGGGGAGATTGTTAGGCCCTAAAGTGTGAGACTGACGCATCAAATTAACACAACGGGCTATGGTTACGAGCTGGGCCTTACCGGGTTAGTTTACATTAGGATGTGGACCTTTATAGGTCACTTGGGCTAAGCTTTAGGCCATGTGGGCCAAGCAGGCCCAAGGGAAGCCCATGTAGGGAAGTGGGCTTGGTTGAGTATATAAACAAGTTTTTAACTTGTTTTAGGGTGGGAACCTCATTTGTTACAGAATTCCTAGAGAGAGCTAGAGGAAGGCGATTGTTTGTGAGCACTTGTACTAGACGGTTTTGCTAGTTGATAGTAATAGAATCGTGTGCAAGTGTTTAAAGGTGATTCGTTGTGTTCTTCGTATTTCATATTTTTCGTGTTTATTCTTGAATCACATCAAGTTTGGATTCCGCACAAACTTGGTGTTGTTTGATATCATTGAAAGATCCGTTTCACGGGACTTACACGAAAGGACAATTTAGACAATGGAAGATATGCTTAGAGCTTGTGTAATTTATTTCGGAGGTAATTGGGATGATCACTTACCATTAATAAAATTTTCTTACAATAACAGCTATCATACCAGTATCAATGCTGCACCATTCGAAGCACTTTACGGACGAAAGTGCCGAACTCCAGTCTGTTGGGAAGAAATTGGAGAAAAGCAACTATCTGGACCTGAGATAGTACAAGAAATAACGGACAAGATTATTCAAGCCAAGGAACAACTGAAAACAGCACGTGATCGACAGAAAAGTTATGCTGATAAATAGGCGAAAGCCGTTGGAGTTTCAGGTAGGAGACAAGGTGTTATTAAAAGTCTCTCCTTGGAAAGGAGTAGTAAGATTCATCAAGAGGGGAAAGCTAAGCCCAGGTATGTTGGACCTTTTGAGATTATTAGAAGAATAGGACCTGTAGCCTATTAGCTACAACTGCCAGAGGAAATGGCGGGAATACATGATGTATTTCATGTATGTAATCTCAAAAAGTGCTTAGCCGATGAATCACTAGTAGTACCTCTTAAGGATATAGAGGTAAATGAAAAGTTAAAATTTATAGAAAGGCCTCTACAGATTGAGGACAGAAAAGTCAAGAACCTCAAACACAAGAGATTAGTTCTAGTCAAACTGAAATGGGATTCCAAGAGAGGACCAGAGCACATTTGGGAGCTCGAATCCGAAATGCAATACCCGCACCTATTCCAGTAGACGTCAAGGACGAGTTCTAAAATAAGGTGGGGGGGGGGATACCCCTATATGTCCTAAAATACACCCCATATACGAAAACCGAGCCCAAAATACCATATGAAATCAAAAGTCAGTCATCGCTCGTGGGCCGCGAAGACTTAATCTTTGGGCTACGCGGGGCCTGACAGCTCAAGGTCAGGGCGACTGATGTGTGTAAAATGCAACATATAAATTACATCAAATGAGGCATAAAACTAACCCTTTTTAGTACTAATGTTGGAAAAGTGTGCTTTTGTCATCCTTTTGTATTTTCAGGGTTAAATGAGCTTAAATGAAAAAAAGAAGGAAACATGCTACCAAATCTAACAATAATACAAGAAAAGGAATAAACGTGGCATGGCCGACCCCTCGACAGCATCTTCCCAAGAAAAAACAAGACATCAGAAGGCTGGACACGCACCGTGCTCATTGAACATGGGGGCGTGCCCAAGTGTCTGCAGAAAAGACAAAGCTGTAGAAGCTTCTATTTCCCAACACGGGGGAGTGGCCAGCGGACACGTGGCCGTGGTTAACGCTAAGATTCGCAAAATCCAGGCAAATCTTGATAGTACAGATACGCTTCTGCACACGGGGCCGTGCCCAGCGGACACAGGGGCGTGGTCAACTAATGAAGACAAACTGCAATTAATGAAGAAGGAGAAGATGGGTGGACAAGGGGCCGTGTCTAGCGGGCACGGGGCCGTGTCCGGGATTCTGTACAGGCTATAAATAGGGGTGCTTGGTTCATTGCAAAGGCATCCCTTGACAAACCACCTCTGTCCCACTTAACCCACACTCCACCACCATCACAACACCCACACCCACATCCACCACCATCATCCATCATCCATCATCCATCATAGAGTGTGTGTAGTAGTCTCGGGATCCAAGATTGATAGTAAGAGTTCTTGACAATCAAAGGCCATGTTTGCCTAAGTCTCTTACATCACTTGGTGAAGACAAGCATTTAGTGTAATACTTTTGTTTTTTAATCCTTTCGCACTTTTTATTTGGTTTTGTATTAATGACTTTAATAACCAGTTTCTTATGTTGAAGGTGAAACTTCCTTATCATTTGTCTGTTGTGTCTTGGCGTTATTTTACTGTCTATATAAAATAAAAGATTTATACCATTCATATCTCCACGGTCTGTATGGAGATATGTTGGCTACCTGGTCGGGGGTTAAGGGAATGGTTTGGTAAGCGTCTTGTCTTGTTCAGTGTATAGATCCTGCAAGGTCCTGGGTTAAGTTTAGTAGGACCTCCTTCAATACCCACTATATTGGATGGCGGGGGTCCGAACTCCTTGATCCCCTCATATGTAAACTACTATTAATACATTAACTCGGCTACTTAGGATTGTATCCCTGCTAACTCAAACTAGTTATACGAGGGTAACGTCACCTTCAAAAGAGGGGCCTACTACATTACGCATTATTAACTTAATTAATTATCTTCCAATAATCCAACCCTTTAGGATTGTATCCTTGCTGACTCAAACTACTGGGTTGAGGGTAAAGTCACCTTCAAAAGAGGGGCCTACTACTATAACTAAGATAATCTCTTAAAAAGTGCAAAAGTGCGGAAAACATCAAAGGTTACACTAAAGGCGAGTCGGATCCAAGTGATTCATCTTGTCTATCTGTTTTATTTTATTTTTTATTTTCATCATTTTTAGTTAGTTTTATTTTCTTGTTTAAAAATCTTTTTCTAAATTTTTGATTTGATTAGACGTTGAGGATAAACTGGTACTAAAAGCTCTTGTGTCCTTGGACGACCTCGGTATCTTACCAACACTATACTACACTGACGATGGGTTCACTTGCCCATATATGTGTTTAGTGTTAGTAAATATCGTATTTTATAAATTGAAAACTTAACTAAAGTGTTAAAAAAGGCTTAAAATATACATTAAAAACTATATAACACTCACACGCATCAAGTTTTTGGCGCCGTTGCCGGGGATACAAGGATTTTAGGAAAGCTTAAAATCGACGGCCTAATCAGCTTTTCAAAACCTTTTTTAAAACGCGCGCATTTTTCTGCATTTCTGTTAGTTTTTGCATTTACAGTAGCCTGAACACGGGGCCGTGTTGCACAAAACCAGTAACTTTTATTAAAACGCCTAGATACAGATTCTGAACACGGGTCGTGCTCACTGAACACGGGGCCGTGTCCAGCCTCTATTTCAGTTTTTATTTTTGTTTTCTGGTCTCGAGACTCTGTTGTGGTCTGCTGAGTGATTCTTATGGATCAATACTCAGGAGATTACAACTACACCTATGAGGAGGATGATTATAGGGAAGACTATTGCACAATTTGTGGTAACCTTCACTCGGTACAATATTATGACTTATTTCAACCATCCACTTCATACACCTACTATGATGAGCCTAGGTACGAGCCATCAACTTCATACACAACCTATGAAGACCCAAGGTATGAACCTTCTCCCTCATACTCATATTTTGATGAACCAAGGTATGAACCTCCATACTCATACTTTGAGGAACCAAGATATGAGTCTCCACCTTCATATGCTTATTATGAGGAACCATGGCGTGAACAACCCACCTCACATGAGTATTATGAAGAACAAAATTACGACCCTTATCCTTCATATACTTACAATGAGGAACAATGGTGTGAACCATCTACTTCATATGAGTATTATGAGGAACCAAGGATCGAACATCCGGATTCAAGCTTTGAGGATCCCGATCCTTACTCTATCACCGACATAGCCGATAGTATAATAGAACACACTAAAACTATTGAACGATGCATAAAAGAATCTTTTGCAAGGGAAGATGAGTCCCGCGCAAGGGAATAATTAACTCGTAATAAAGAAGAGATAGTTGAAAATGTAAAAATGGAAGAACAAATAAGTGAAAAGCCGACACATGACTTAAACAACGAAAAAGGTGAGTCCGACAACGTTAAAATTCAAGAAGAGTCTAATTTTGAAAAAATTAATCTCTTAACACCTTCTTTCAAAAATCATTATTTAGTTCCCACTCATGCTAAGTTTTTAAAAGAGTTAAACACTAACACTAAAATTGACGAAACGGTAAGAATTAAATTAACAAATGATCAAACTGCGCTAATAAAAGAAGATCCATTTGAAATTAACATTACACCGGTTCCATTTTTTTTTTTCAAAATTCCTTTATTAGTAATATTACAATTGATAAAGATCTTTGTGTTAATATAATGCAAACTACATTTTCGACAATATTAAGTATTGGTGATTTTTCTCCACTTCAAATACCCATTTTTCTATCTAATCGGAAGGTAATAAAATCAATAGGGGTAGTTGAGGATGTATTGGTCCAAACGAATCAAATGGTAGTCCCAACCAACTTTGTCATCCTTGATGACGCTCCTCTAGTGTTGGGACGACCTTTTGTAAAAACCCACGAAGCTTTGAAAAACCGGAAGTACAACAATCTATCTATTCAATTAGGGGCATTTAAAAAGAGTGTCGATCTAGAGCGTTCAATGAAATATACATTCGGCAATAATGACCCCATAATTGAAGATAAGGATGAACCACCCGATACAAGAGAAGAAATTGACCACTTTGTTGAAGAAGAGGTCGCCATAGAACAAACTTTTGTGGTTCTTGATCGAAATGAGCAACCAAATAAGGAGTCTTCTAAAGACCCACCTCTTGAGCTCAAAGAACTTCCAAAAGGTTTGGAATATGCTTTTCTAGACAAGGATGGTAACTCGCCTGTAATTATTTCATCAAAATTAACTAGTTTAGAAAAAGAAAAATTAATTTAACTTTTGAAAAAACACAAAAATGCGATCGCTTGGAAGCTTGTAGATATTAAAGGCATAAGTCTTTCCATGTGTACCCACAAAATTTTAATGAACGATGACTATAAATCGGTAGTACAACCACAACGTAGAGTAAATCCAAATGTCCAAGAAGTGGTTAAAAACGAAGTCATCAAATTAGTTGACGCCGGACTCATTTACCCAATTTCCGATAGTCCTTGGGTAAGTCCCGTCCAAGTAGTTCCAAAGAAAGGAGGTATGACGGTAATAATTAATGAAAAGAATGAATTAATACCAACGAGAACCGTCACAGGATGGAGGGTATGTATAGATTATCGTCGATTAAATGAGGCAACAAGGAAAGATCATTTTCATTTACCTTTTATTGATCAAATGCTAGAAAGATTATCCGGTCATAAATTTTATTGTTTCTTGGATGGTTTTTCAGGATACTTTCAAATTCCGATAGCACCCGAAGACCAAGAAAAGACAACATTCACATGTCCCTATGGAACTTTTGCTTATCGACGCATGCCTTTTGCTCTATGTAATGCCCCCGCAACCTTTCAACGTTGCATGGTGGCCATCTTCCATGACATGATAGAAAAGACAATGGAAGTCTTCATTGACGACTTTTCTATCTTTGGAGATTCATACGACCAATGCCTCGATAACCTTGAATGAATGCTATCCCGATGTGAGGAAACTAACCTCGCCCTTAACTAGGAAAAATGCCATTTCATGGTAACGGAGGGAATAATACTCGGTCACAAAATCTCAAGCGAAGGAATGGAGGTAGATTGGGCCAAAATAGACACTTTCTCGATTACCACCTCCATCCTCCGTTAGAGCTATCAGAAGTTTCCTAGGGTATGCCGGATTTTATAGACGATTTATCAAATACTTTTCCAAAATCTCAAGGCCTCTAACAAAACTACTTGAAAAAGATCCCCCTTTCATCTTTGACTAGGACTGCAATCAAGCATTTCTGACCCTAAAAGAAATGCTAGTCAATGCACCTATCATGATAGCGCCTGATTGGAAATTACCTTTCGAAATCATGTATGATGCAAGTGACTTTTCAGCTGGAGCCGTCTTGGGACAAAGAAAAGATAAGCGTTTTCACCCAATTTATTACGCTAGTAAAACACTTAATGATGCACAAGAAAATTATACAACAACAGAAAAGGAATTACTAGCTGTGGTATTTGCTTTTGATAAATTCCATTCTTATCTTTTTCTTTCTAAAACAATAGTCTATACAGATCATGCAGCCATTCAATATCTCTTCAAGAAACAGGATGCTAAACCATGTTTGATTCGGTGGATTCTACTCCTCCAAGAATTTGACATTGAAATAAAAGACAAAAGAGGAGCAGAAAACACCGTAGCAGATCATCTTTCGCGCTTAGAAGACCCAGCTTTGGAGGCAACTAGGGACGAGCAAATCAACAAAAAATTTCCAACAGAAACCCTAGAAATGGTGGAATACCGAGAAGAACCATGGTACGCCGACTATGCTAACTACCTAGCTAGCGGTATAGTCGCAAAAGGTTGGCCACATCATCAAAGAAAGAAATTCTATGCTGATGTAAAACATTACTTTTGGGAAGATCCTTATCTTTTCAAAATGTGTGCTGACCAACTCATCCGACGATGCGTACATGGTAATGAAGCAAGAAGAATTCTCCGCCATTGTCATGAAGGTCCATACGGAGGACATCATGGTGCCGCTAGTACCGCACAAAAGGTATTTGATTCAGGGTTTTATTGGCCAACCATTTACAAAGACGCCCAAAGTCTTATCAAGACATGTGACGCTTGCCAAAGAATAGGTAATATTTCTTCGAAAAACAAAATGCCACAAAATGGCATTCTTGTTTGTGAAATTTTTGATGTGTGGGGACTCGACTTTATGTGACCTTTCCCACCATCAAAAGGAAACAAATATATACTTGTGTCGGTAGATTACTTGTCTAAATGGGCCGAGGCCGAGGCACATCCAACCAACGATGGAAGATTCGTGGTGAGATTTATGAAAAGATTATTCTCTCGTTTTGGAACACCAAAGGCTTTAATAAGTGATAGAGGTACCCATTTTTGTAACCATCAACTTGAAAAAATCTTAACAAGGTATGGGGTCTATCACAGGGTCTCAACGTCATATCACCCTCAAACAAACGGACAAGCCGAAGTGACTAATAGAGGTTTAAAAAGAATACTTGAAAAAACCGTAGGGTTAAATAAAAAAGAATGGGCCGACAAATTAGACGATGCTTTATGGGCTTTTCGAACAGCTTACAAAACAACAATAGGTACAACCCCATATAAGCTCGTCTATGGAAAAAGTTGTCATTTGCCAGTAGAAATAGCACACAAGGTCTACTGGGCAATTAAAAATGTAAACTTAGACTTAGAAGTTGCAGGTAAAAATCGATTTTGCCAATTAAATGAATTAGACGAATTAAGGAATTACGCATACTCTAACTATGAAATTTATAAGGAAAGAATGAAAAATTTGCATGATAAACACAATAAACCTAATGAATTTCGAGTAGGAGATCAGCTTCTATTGTTTAATTCACGACTTCGATTATTTCCTGGTAAATTAAAGTCTAGGTGGTCAGGACCTTTTTCCATCACCCATATTTTCCCACACGGTGCAGTCGAAATTAAATCTCGGAATGGAATTCCATTCAAAGTCAATGGCCAACGGCTAAAGCTTTATCAAGGATTTATTGAGGATGAGGAGGAAGAAACCTCGCTTCAAACGGTCGAGGAATGAAAGCATCAACATCATACCTGGTAAGTTACGAACAATCGGGAAAACATCTAAATCGGTAAGATCTCTAAAACTAAATTTTGGTAAACAGGGCACTCACACGAGCAATAAAAAAAATTCAAAAGTTGCCCGCCCACGGGGCCGTGTTCAGCTAACACGGGGCCGTGTCCGCGCAACTGTTGGGATAAAACCCCCATTTTCAATCAATTTCTTCATTCCACACGCTCCATTTCCCCAAAAACTCTCTGGTTCCGGCGATTTTTCTGCAAGATTTCGACGTTTCCCCTCCTTCTAACAACGCCAAGGTATGATTCTATCCTTATAACTAGTTAGATTAAGTTCATGCATGTAGTTTAACATCAAGATTTGGGAAAAAATCTAGGGTTCTTCAACTTGAACCGGATCGAACCTCAATTTTTTTCATAAATCTGTTAGCATTAGTTTAGATACATGTTATAGGAAGTAAATCAACTTGTATTGTTTGTACATGTGCCCGATTTCTCACAAAAACACCAAACCCTTGTTTTTGAAGCGAAAAAGATAAAATTAAAGGGGTAAAGGGTTTGGTTTGGGAAAAAATGGCATTTGGGGTTTCATTTTCGGGGAAAACCGCCCCTACTGGACCAAAAATTTTCAGGTTTTCGGGACCGGGTTGAAAATTGAGATTTTTGGTAAACAGACGCTTGGACACGGGGTCGTGTCCGACCAACTTTCCTCCGACATGGGGCGTGTCCGCTGAACACGGGGACGTGTTCAGCCGACTGTTTTCAGTTTTTCTCCGAAAATTTCACTGTTTCGTACTAATTGTTTGGTATGTTTTCTTTCAGATGGCCAAGAAATTCACAAGGTTTAACGCAGACGAGTTGGCGACTCAAGCACGTTATGATGTGTTAAGGACTAGGCCCAAAGAGGATCCCAGACAAGTGTGCACGGACACTCTTGAGACAATGAACCAAATAGACCGATTCAACACCATTGTCACCGGCCCACTACGAGCTGCCCTTTGCATTCGGCTTCACTCCTTGCACGAATACAATATGGAATTTTACAGTACGTTCATCTTCAAGACAAGAGCTGATCCGTTTGACAATGAAGGGGTAGAGTTCCATTGTGGAGGGACCACATACCGGATCTCAATCACTCAATTCGGGGCTCTGGTGGGGTTGTATTCGGAAGAAGATGCTAGGGATGAAGAAAACACCGGCGGTTTCCGCGAGATCAAAGAAAATGACCGCCAAGCTGCTTGGGCTCAAATCGGGGAAGGCAACTACAACCCGAGCCTAACTAAGAGCACCCAGTTGAGAGACCCTCTTTACCGCTACATCCACAGGGTCCTCACCTACTCTCTTAGCCAGAGGCACGACAGCAGCGGTGTTGTAGGTTTACGGGATCTACTAGTCCTCCATTGCATCCACAACCGAGTCAACCTTGATGTTCCATACCTCCTACTCCGAAACATGCACTGGAACCAGCTTGCTACACCCCCGACTCCTATCTTCTTTGGAGGGTGGATATATCGCTTCTTCAAACACTTCGTGCATATGCCGAGGTCCTTCCGCAAGGGGCCATGATCGGGGAAAGTGGATACTAACCACTAACCCAAAACCACCTACCTTTAACCCAAGCCTAACCCTTCCCCAAAGTGCTCTTGATATTTACAAATATTTTTAGTTAAAAAGGAGGAGGATTGATTGCTTGGCAAGCATATAGTAAAAGTAAGTTCCATGCCGGTCTCGAGTGTTTCATAAAAATACATCTTCGGTCGAGTGTTGAGTGACCCCCCGTGAGGTATGTGAACTTGTATATAAATTGAATTTTAAAGAGGCATGTTATGCCCAAATAAGTAATTTATCTTATGAAATGTTCTAAATAAATCATAACGAATAGGATTGTAAATAACATAAAAATAAAACCTAATAAAGATCTTGGAACCCCGACACTCTAGACAAGCCCAAAACCTTCTCTTCTACCCATTCCATTTGGGTGTGTAAGCCACAAAATAAAGAGTTTTGCTTGAGGACAAGCAAAGATTCAAGTGTGGGGGTATTTGATGTGTGTAAAACGCAACATATAAATTACATCAAATGAGGCATAAAACTAACCCTTTTTAGTACTAATGTTGAAAAAAGTGTGCTTTTGTCTTCCTTTTGTATTTTCAGGGTTAAATTAGCTTAAATTAACAAAAGAAGCAAAAATGCAGCAAAATCTAACAATAATACAAGAAAAGGAATAAACGTGGCATGCCCGACCACTCGACAGCATCTTCCCAAGCAAAAACAAGACATCAGAAGGCTGGATACACCCCGTGCTCATTGAACACGGGGGCGTGCCCAAGTGTCTGTAGAAAAGACAAAGCTGTAGAAGCTTCTATTTCCCAACACGGAGGCGTGGCCAGCGGACACAGGGCCGCGGTTAATGCTTGGATTCGCAGAATCCAGGCAAATCTTGATAGTACAGATACGATTCTGCACATGGGGCCGTGCCCAATGGCACGGGGGCGTGGTCAACTAATGCAGACAAACTGCAATGAATGAAGAAAGAGAAGATGGGTGGACATGGGGCTGTGCCCAGCGGGCACGGGGCCGTGTCCAGGCTTCTGTGCATGCTATAAATAGGGGTGCTTGGTTCATTTCAAATGCAACCCTTGACAAACCACCTCCTCTCCCACTTCACCCACACTCCACCACCATCACAACACCCACATCTACCACCATCATCCATCATCCATCATCCATCATAGAGTGTGTGTAGTATAGTCTCGGGATCCAAGATTGATAGTAAGAGTTCTTGACAATCAAAGGCCATGTTTTCCTAAGTCTCTTACATCACTTGGTGAAGATAAGCATTTAGTGTAATACTTTTGTTTTTTAATCTTTTCACACTTTTTATTTGGTTTTGTATTAATGAATTTAATAACTAGTTTCTTATGTTGAAGGTGAAACTTCCTTATCATTTCTCTGTGGTGTCTTGGCGTTATTTTACTGTCTATATAAAATAAAAGATTTACACCATTCATATCTCCACGGTCTATATGGAGATATGTTGGCTACCTGGTTGGGGGTTAAGGGAATGGTTTGGTAAGCGTCTTGCCTTGTTCAGTGTATAGTTCCTGCAAGGACCTAGGTCAAGTTTAGTAGGACCTCCTTCAATACCCACTGGTATTGGATGGCGGGGGTCCGAACTCCTTGATCCCCTCATATGTAAACTACTATTAATACATTAACCCGGCTACTTAGGATTGTATCCTTGCTGACTCAAACTACTTAGCCGTGGGTAACGTCACCTACAAAAGAGGGGCCTACCACATTACGCATTAATAACTTAATTAATTATCTTCCAATAATCCACCCTTTAGGATTGTATCCATGCTGAGTCAAACTACTGGGTTGAGGGTAACGTCACCTTCAAAAGAGGGGCCTACTACTATAACTAAGATAATCTCTTAAAAAGTGCAAAAGTGCGGAAAACATCAAAGGTTACACTAAAGGCGAGTCAGATCCAAGTGATTCATCTTGTCTATCTGTTTTATTTTATTTTTATTTTCAGCATTTTTTGTTAGTTTTATTTTATTGTTTAAAAATCTTTTTCTAAATTTTTTATTTGACTAGACGTTGAGGATAAACCGGTACTAATATCTCTTGTGTCCTTGGAGGGCCTCGGTATCTTACCAACACTATACTACGCTCACGATGGGTGCACTTGCCCCTATGTGTGTTTAGTGTTAGTAAATATCGTGTTTTGTAAATTTAAAACTTGACTAAAGTGTTAAAAAGGGCTTAAAATGTACATTAAAAACAATATAACACTCACACGCATCAGCGACACCCTGAGCTGCCACGTGTCGAGATCGTGTCGAGTCTAGTTCAATGACCAGTCAGGCTAAACCCTACATTGGTCATGGGGCGCGAAGACCCCTTAGGTATCCTTCGCGTGTCGTGAGAACCTGGTCGACCAACCCTATAAAATGGGAGCTCAACAGTTCATTTTCGTCGTTCAATTCTCAAAGTTCTCTCTCAATTTCTCTATAGTAGGCACCATACTCAAGCATAATACCCGCCTAAATAACGAAGTTCTGTCTTGTTGTAAGTATTTTAACCCTCGGTTACGTGTTAGATACGTTGCCCGATTGATCTAGGGTTCCATAACGGCTGTCGAGGTTCTGCCCGACGTAGTCGTTGGAGTTCTGTCTCGGGGAGGGTATTACTAATGTAAATATTGGGTTATTATACTAACGCATGTGCATTGTGTAATTAATTGATAATCACCAGGAAATCACAAAGGAAAACCCTAAGATAGCAATGTGAGTAATCTCCTTTTTGTAAACCTTTTTACAAACTGTTTTTACAAAACCTCAATTGTTTTATATTATAATTAACAGTGATTGAGCATTTGTAATTCTACAATTATCGTCGGTATGTTGGGGTTTTGTATACAAAATTTGTTACTACACTGTGAGTAGTAACATGACCACAAGTCGGGTCGACAGTACCGTGGGTGGTAATTAAAGTAGAAAAGTAAACAAATGTAATTGTGCGACCGCCCTCAATGCTGTAAACGGTTTTACCTGTCTTGATTAAACTGAGATTCACTCACAAGTATTTCCCACTGACAAAATGTTTTTAAACGCGTTTCAGGTAACAAAATGTGAAAGCCAAATAGATGCCTGCTGGACAGCACTGAAGGCTTGGAAAAGTGGCTATAAAAGTTACCTAAATAAAGAGATGTTTTTAATTAAATAAAACAGGGTTTATCCCGATGAAAATGTGTGTACTAGAAACTTGGGAATTTCCCATGTGTTTAATATTATAAAAGTGTGGTATTTTACTCTGATAAAATATTTCCTAACTACGTGCCTGATGTAAATTCCGCTGCCAAACTGATAAACACCGATACCACCGAAACTGGCCGCGGCCGCCCGTTCCCGGGTAGCTAGGGGACGGGGGTTGCGACATTGTGGCAACTCCGGAAGAGGTGGTCGTAAAGTTTGCCGATGCATTGCCAGCTCAATGGAGTGGTTTCTTGGAGATTTTGAAGTATAAGTGCACGCTTGCTACAACCAACATCCATGATTTTATTCAACTCTTGGAGAACAAAAATCAGAAGGAAATCAGGAAGGCAAAAAGAGTGCCGGTACCACAAAATCTTGAAATGTACTACGGAAATTGTGGAGGCACTAGCACGGTTGCAAGACCTGCTCAACATGCTCAGCTACAAACGACATTTGTCTCGAGCACCGATATGTATGGAACACCAAAACCAATGGCCCGAGAGCAAAGCTATCAGTCTATTGGAGTACCATCATTTCTTGATCCAAACTACAAAGGTCAACAACAAGCCTGTTATAGAAACACTTCATCAACAGTCAATGCTGGTCAACCAACTAATCCAAACACAGTTCGGCTAGACACTTCAAGTTTCTCAAAAGTGAGTGTTGAGGTGGCAAAGGACCATATGGAGCTGTTAAACACTTTGGTGAGCACCTACTGTGGGTCAGTAGCAGCGCAAATTAGAAACATCAATTTGACTCAGGAAGATTATCAGCAAATAGATAAGGATTAAATGGATTTGATGGATATCAAGTGGGCATTTGCTAGTGTTGTGAGGCGAGCAAAAGACTTCATGGAAAGAACTGGTAGGACCAGCTTGGAAAGTAAGAAAGATACTACGTATGGGTTAGATAAGCAAGCAGTCAAATGTTTCAACTGTGGTGAACGGGGCCATTTCAAACATGAATGTACAAAGCTAGCTCAGCATGGGAACCAGAATCCGTTCAAAAATCAAGACAATCAACAGAATCAGAATCAGACCCGGAAAAATGAACATGCCTTGACGCCTGCAAACAATTCTCATCAGGCAGGTCCATCAAACAACAATTGAGCTCTTGTGGTACAAGTTGATGAAGGTTGTAACTGGTCAATTCAACTGGGTAGCGCTGATCAGGGTGGAACAACTTGTTTTGCTGAAGTTGTCAAGGATCTAAAACAAGGGTGTGGTGGAGAATCTTCAGATGAAGACAGTTCTGGTTGTAGTGGAAGCTCAGATGAGGAAGCCTCAAGTTTAGGTGAAGACGACACGGATGAAGTGTCACATGAGACCATTGACGAAGATGTTGTGAAGCTTTTGAGTGAACCTGAAACAGGAAATGACAGAAGATCAATTCTGGTGGATCAAGCTTCTTATTCTTCTTCTTCTCATCATTCAGCCTTTATGGCTAATGTTGGCGGTTCGTCAAGTCAGGTATGTGTCGATGAACCTAAATCTGATAAATGTGATAATTGTTTTGATTTAGGTGCTAAATTGTCTGACCTGCAAAGAAAATATGATGATTTGCAAAGCAAGTATGACGTGACATTTATCCACAATCAAACTTTGATAGTGGTTCTTTCGAAATGCACAGAGGCCAACTTGTTCCATAAAAATAATTGACTCATTAATGGAAGATAAGTCCGAGCTAGTAAAAACAGTTTCAAGAAAACAAACTGCTACAAACAATTACATCACTAGGCTCGAGGAAGCACAAAAAGAGTTGGCCTGTGTCAAGTGTGAAAATGAGGCGATCCAGCTTAGGTTATGTTAGGCCCTAAAGTGTGAGACTGACGCATCAAATTAATACAACGAGCTATGGTTATGAACTGGGTCTTACCGGGTTAGTTTATGTTAGGTTGTGGACCTTTATAGGTCACTTGGGCCAAGCTTTAGGCCATGTGGGCCAAGCAGGCCCAAGGGAAGCCCATGTAGGGAAGTGGGCTTGTCCATGTATATAAACAAGTTTTCAACTTGTTTTTAGGTTTGATCATCATTGTTACAATTTCTCTAGAGTTAGAGAGAGAAGCGATTGGTTGTGAGCTTGTACCAGACGATTTTGCTTGTTCAAGTAATAGAATCGTGTGCAAGTTTAAAGGTTATTTCGGTGTTCTTGTTTGTTTTCGTTTTGATTCTTGAATCACCCATTGATTGGATTCCGCACAATCAATAGGGTTGTTTGATATCATTGAAAGATCCGTTCTACGGGACTTACAAGTGGTATCAGAGCCAAAGAACCTGTTTCTAGGCTCGGTGTGATATCAAAGATTCAAGATTTTTGAAGAAATTTTTGAAAATCATCAAGAACATTCATCGTGTTCTTCGCGTTCTTCACTGTGTTCATCCGGTTTTGATTAGAAAATATCCATTTTTGGTTATTTGATCTGTTTTGCAAACTGTTAATTGATAAACGATATTTTCGAAATTTTTTAAGGAGTCACTAAAATCTTTCCAAAAGTCTTCTAAATCCCAAAATTTTCGTGAGTTATTGTTTGACTTTTAAAAGGTTGTGTTTTGAAAACAATTATTATAATTTTCAAATTTTTAAATCCAACACAACAACTTCACGGTTTCGAATTATCTGTTTCCATCTTCATCTAACTGGTTTCGAGTCCCTTCTCCACGGTTACGAGTCGCAACAAAGGTCTCGACTCACTGCTGAATTGGTCTCGAGTCATCAACAATTTGGTCTCGAGTCATCTTCACGGTTTCGACTCATCTCTTGAGGTTTCGACTCATCAAAATTCAGTTTCATCATCCCTATCATCAAGGTCTCGACTCAACAACTTCCAAAACGGTCTCGAGTCGCAACCTAGATTCCGAGTCGCAACCACGGTTTCGAGTCTATCATCTCACAGTTTCGGCTGATCCTGTTTGGTTTCGACTCGCAACCATCCACGGTTCCGAGTCGCAACCGAGATCTCGAGTCATCTCGTTTTGTTTTCGAGTCGCAATCATCAAAGGTCTCGAGTCACTGTTCATCTTTGTTCATCATCCTGTTACCATTGTCACATCATCGTTCACCGACGTAACCTGCAACTCCGGCTGACTTCATACATCGACCACCGGCAATCCGCTTCATCTTCTCCGGCGATCTCCGACCACCACCTTCGTCTTCATCATCTTCGTTTACTCTCATCGGATCACGATATCGAGTTCGGGTTTTCGACACCGCAACCGTCATCATCTTTATCACCTTACATTACCCCGTTCAAAACATCACACCTCCCTGCGTCATCACCGTTTATCATCTTCTCCGGGTCACACCTGCAACTTGAAATCATTTTCTCGAGGACTGTTAGTGACACTTGGGTGTTGGGAAAGAAAGCAGTGACAAGAACATTCACACGAAGAAGAAGATATACTGTTTTTTTAATAATATATTATATATTAGGGTATTAATAATTATAATAATCATAAGTCAATCATTTAGTAATAATTACCTAATCATTGATTCTTAAATAATATTAATAATAATAATTAGTATTATAATATTAATCTGATTATTCTATATATATATTAATTAAAAAAAAGGGTTTTTAGTTTATTTATAAATAAAAAAAATAAAAAAAAACAAAAAAATAAAAAAAATTGGTTTGTGTTTGTGATAACGGTTTTGACAGGTATTTGAGGTGTGGTTTCGAAAGCGGGTTCGTTCTTTCGCCTGCTAAGTGTTTGAGTTGGCGAGTACACGGGTTCTCGCTTTGAACTTGTGTTGAGGAAATTGTTAAAAAAGGTCACATTTTTGGGGATCATATCTTAAAATGTCTTCTAAAAGAGAGATGCTTGAGCAGGAATTCGAAGGATTCAGTTACTCATACGGTGAATCTATAGAAGCACTTACAGGTCGGTTTGCTGAACTGCTCTCTAAAATGGAGAAGGAAGAGATGGTGGTGTCTACTCGCATAAGCAACAGAAAGCTTCTGGATGCTATAAAAGGGATTCCAGATCAGGCGAACTGTAGTTGGTTTCGCAATGTTAATCAGATATTAGTGACAACTGACTGCGCCTGTTACAAAATGAAGTCAGATGAGTTAATCTCACTCATCAAATCATATGACAATGCTGACAAGCAGTCTACTCAAGGCAACACATCTGCTGCTGCTTGCTCATCCACACAAAATTCAGCATTTATGTTTAACAAACCCCTGGCTCAAGGAATTACTAAAGAACGTGAAGAGATAATTTCTGTCTTTTGCACTCCTGAGTGTAGAGAAAGAAATGAGGCATCTCGGTTACATAACGCTGAGCTAATTCAAAATTACAATGATATAAAGAATAAAAATTTTACTTTATCAAAGAATGAAAAGCTTTATAAAGATAAAATTGAAGCTCAGCGTAAAGACATCGTTAAACTCAAGGATGATGTAAGTGTGAAATCATCTCAGCTCTTATATGTTCAGGAGAAATTGTGCGCTGTGACTAAGGAACTGGAAGATATCAGAGATAGATATCAAATTAATGAGCTTAATATTAAGAAATTTGATTCTTCCAGTAAATTAGTCAAAAACTTGTGTAATCAACAGCTCGCATACAAGGAAAATAAAGGGCGTGGTTTGGGTTTTAATCAGGCTCCTCCTCCTTATAATGATAATTATACTTATTTACCCATGACTGAGGAGGAGATGATGAATGAGAGTAGAATGACTTATGGTCCCAAAAACAATAAGTCATCATTAAATGACAAATCCAATGGGAAACAGAAGTCTGCTCCAATAAATTTTATTTCTAAAGGCTCGATTGATCCTAACGCTTCGTCTTCATGTGCAGATAGAGTATCTGAAGTAAAGTGTGGAGATGTTCTTGGGAGTGAACCAGTTGTTCATTCTAATATTTCTGAAAATTATTTTGAACAAACTGAATCTGATATTGCTTTTAGTAGATCTTTGTTTGAATCATTTTCTGCTTATGTTTCGTCTTGTGAGCCTGATGTTTTGGGCAAAACTGATAATGTTTGTGGTGAAACTTTGAACAATAAGTCTGGTGATGATTGTGTTTCAGTTAATGCGTGTGATTGTAATGTTTCTAATGTTTCAGTTGATGACAGTATTACAGGTGAGGTTCCTCAGGACACATTCAGTGAAACCACTGAAACTTCTTCACAAGAAAATCAAGAGTTTTGTGATTCTTCTTCTGAATTTGTCTCAGTGGGCATCCCTAATGTTGAATCTAGTGGGATCCCATTAGAATTCGTGGATGAAAGTAAACCACAAGTAGATTCTCATGATACGTGCATTGATGATACACGTGTTGATGAAACTTCTACATCTTCTGAAATTAAAACTGAACCAGATTTTGAAAAAGAAGAGGTGGTCACATTAAATGAAAAGTCACAAGAAAATGTTTCTAAAAAGGAAATTAAAACAGAAACTGAATCGTCTTTTCAGAATGATTCTAATAAAATTATAAAAGACGAAAAACATCATTTGTCTGAATCTCATGCTTGTGCTAGTTCTGATCAACAGGTACAAAAGAATTCAGAAAAGGCACACGGAACACAACCAAAGCAACCTAAGCAAGATCGGTCATCTAGACCAATCAGATCGGCTAATGCTGCTTGCTCTCAGAATCTCCCTACATTGAAACGACAGACATGTTTCAACTGTGGAATTCCTGGACACATTGCTAGAAATTGTGTTCATCGTCCAAAAGTGCAACGAAATGCCAACACTCACTCATGTGCTGATGTTTGTGAGCCGGTTCACAACACACAAAAAGAGCCAAAACGAGCAGATCAAAGTCGGGGGCATACGAAGTCTGCTTATCAAAGACAATCACGATCCCATAAGGCTCATGAAAAGGTGATTGAAAGCTCCACTCAGGGAGATAAGACGAAGAATGGTGCTCAAAGCAACAAGACTTCTGCAACCAGCACATACAAGCACCCAAATTCGTCTTCGTCTAAGAGAAATGTGCAGGAGCATCCAACGCAAAAAGGACCGGTTTGTCCTTCAGGACCTGCTAGAGCGAATCAAGCTGCTCAAAACCTCTTTTCGATAAAAAGACAAACTTGCTACAACTGTGGCATTGCGGGTCATATTGCTAGAAACTGCACACGGCGTCCTCATGAACTGTATTATGCTCAAAATCAGAGGGTTAAACCTAAGGATAACTACCATTCTAAGCCTATGAAGGTATCATCACCTAAGGCAATGAAGAATGTGAATCCCAAGGTTAAACCTTCTGATGGGGATTGGAACGCTGCCAAAAACAAACGCAAAGCTTTTCAGGAACAAAAACGTGTTTCTAAAACTAACAAACCTGAAACAGTTAAAGTTGCTCAACCGAAGGCAACAAACACGTTTGTTAAACCGAAACAGATTTGGAAACCCAAATCCAAGGCAGCAACGTCTCCAATTCTTGAAACGAAAGGGGACTTGTGTTTGAAAGAAGTGTCTTACTTTGATGCTTCAGGAAATCCCAGGACCACGATGGCCTGGGTACCCATGTCTTACTAATCTCCTTACCTTTCAGGAACAACCAAGGAGGAGCTGTTGACAATCTCTGGAATGTTGATAGCGGTTGCTCCAGAGATAAAAACGGGTAACATTTCACTGTTGCAAAAAGTTCAAATTTTTTTTACAGATGATAT
Organism: Helianthus tuberosus; assembly: GCA_030545235.1. Taxonomy (NCBI): domain Eukaryota; kingdom Viridiplantae; phylum Streptophyta; class Magnoliopsida; order Asterales; family Asteraceae; genus Helianthus; species Helianthus tuberosus. The sequence goes on from CM060420.1 coordinate 176,046,154, forward strand.
GTTTCCTTTGGAGGAGATATGGGAAGTAAGATAGATCAGCAAAAGGTACCGTTTAAATTCAGTACTTTGATTTGAATTTGATTAGTCTTCAATCTGTTGACAGAACGGTTAAGCAAAAATATTTTTCTCTCTTTTTCTTAGTTTATACTTTGTATATAAATTGTCCTTTCTCTAATAAATGGTAAATTTGCGCAAAAATACAAGATTTATGCACAAATTTAGGGGGGGGGGAGAGGAACATATAGATAGATATAGAGTTTAGGAGGAGAAAACTCAGAAAATACAAAAAGAGTGTGCTGTAAATATGTATTGTTTTAGGGGGAGAAAATGAGAAAAATACAAAAACATTTGAAAAATAAAAAAGCCAAAAAGAAAAATTGCATGATATGGGAAGTGAAATAAATGTTCGTGTTAAAGGGTTTGACTAACACATGTAAGGTGCCATAGCTGAAAAGACTAGGATCTACTGCGATATGTCGATAGGCTTGACGCTCAACATGATAAAAGATACTAAGTGATATAAACATTACGAACTATGTATCATGTGGGTAACATACCAACGGCGTATGATTTTATGGTCTTAAATCTTGCGTTGATAGATAGCCAACATCTGAGGTTTCGGGTCTTTATATTGTTGAATCATCCGGGGATATCTTGGCTGTCCTTCAGTTCAGAACTAAAATTGTACATGAACCGAGGAAAGAAAGTCACTTGGAATTAGCTCATTTCTATTTGAATGTTTGTATGTTGTCCCGATACACACAATTTTGATCTGATTCTGAAATCTTCTCTGAAAAAGTCGTGTACCTCCTCTGCTGCATCCAGATATATGCTGACCTGGAGGTGCTAGGCAACGACAGCTTCTGCTGCATCCAGATACATGCTGACCTAGCTGTACGTTGTCGCTCTGTAGATCAATTATACACCCGAAAGAGGCCCTCAAGTGCCCAAAAGAAACCCAAGAAACCTATATCAAACTGAGAAAAACTCATTTGATCTGTATATTATACCATCTCTACAAAAGATCTATTCTGTTCTCTTCTCAACCTATTCCCAGTTAAGATTTCAGAAATCTGGATTGGACTTGTGAAATATGTGGTAGGGAAGATACTTTCATGATAGAGTGTGCTGTTTATATTTCAGGATTTGATTAGTATTTATTTGGGTGTTCATTGTTAAGAAATCAAAACATGATAAAACAGATTTTATGCAGACCTAGACATAGTCAGGATATCTAAAAGGATGACATCAGTATACTCACCTGCTACGATGAATCGTTGTGCTTACCTTGATCGCGGGGGTATGCCTTGGAATGGGACACACGGGTATAATAGTATAATATTACCTAAAGCATATCACGAAGTTAAAAAATTGAAAGTTGAGCGTTAAAGTTTAAGTGGACAAACATATTGGCAATCGCATAGACCAGTTTGATTAGGCTCGTACTGAAAAGTGTTCCTTAGTCTGCCTGAGAACGAATTTTGATCCCATTGCAATTGTAATTGTATATTATGGTAGTTGTTTATATTTTGAGTTTTTATTTGTTTTTCTATAAAACCAAAAATCCAAAAAATAGAGTGTTTATTTATTTTTCTTAAAATTAAAAATGTAACCGTTCTTGAAGATTTGACTGATAATCAAAAGTTAAAAGAATTTAAATTGTGAAATTTCATGTACCTAATGTTCATGTGGTACTCTCCCTGTTGCATAAGAAATGTTTGCTTATAAGTTTGTGAGCATGTGCAGAACTTGATTTCAATCAAGAACAGGGGTTGATGAAGACTGAGATGCTGTTAGTTGCTGAAGAAGCCTGAAGCAGCACAACAACAAGATGTACCTGAGTCAGAAGAACCGGATACGAAACGACGTCTGACAATGAAAGTGCATTTGAAGAAGTACCATGAACCTGCTTGAAAAAAAAACTGAAGAAGAAAAGAGCTGTTGAGAATCCTCCTCTCACATTCTTTCTGACAAAGATGTTTCAAGCAAAGCTGATCAAGATCCTGATATGAAGCTAACCACAATAACTGAAGAAAGAGACCCAGTGCTGAGAGTTCAGAAGACAAGAACTTCCAGAACATCTGCAGCATAACGACAACCATAGACTTCGTTGAGGATGTTGCTGAATTCATGTTATGAAGACAATTTGATGGCATCAGTCTAGGGGGAGATTGTTAGGCCCTAAAGTGTGAGACTGACGCATCAAATTAATACAACGAGCTATGGTTATGAACTGGGTCTTACCGGGTTAGTTTATGTTAGGTTGTGGACCTTTATAGGTCACTTGGGCCAAGCTTTAGGCCATGTGGGCCAAGCAGGCCCAAGGGAAGCCCATGTAGGGAAGTGGGCTTGTCCATGTATATAAACAAGTTTTCAACTTGTTTTTAAGTTTGATCATCATTGTTACAATTTCTCTAGAGTTAGAGAGAGAGGCGATTGGTTGTGAGCTTGTACCAGACGATTTTGCTTGTTCAAGTAATAGAATCGTGTGCAAGTTTAAAGGTTATTTCGGTGTTCTTGTTTGTTTTCGTTTTGATTCTTGAATCACCCATTGATTGGATTCCGCACAATCAATAGGGTTGTTTGATATCATTGAAAGATCTGTTCTACGGGACTTACAGGTTAGATAGTTACTCAAGCTCTAGGTATGTGTTGGATCATATCATTGACATGTAGAAAAAGAAGAGTGATGTCACGTGCATTGGATATAAGAAGTGTCCTCCACCTGTTAAACATAATTATACCGTAATGCCTGATAAGGAGGATAAACCTCAATTTGAGCCATCTATTCCTTTAGACGTTGAGGAATTCGCAGCTGGACTTGGTTACAAAAAGGAAGCATCATCAGATTCGGATGTGTCAGCGGATACGAAAGTATCAACTGCTGAACAAAATCAGGATCCTCCAGTCATTGTTCATTGTTGAGGATGTTGATTCTTCAGATGATGAATCCGATGATACTAACTCTGCACAGTCTGATGCAATTATCAAAGAAGAGGACATACCTCTCGAGAATCACATTCTATGTGATCCTCCCGCAAACCTGCTAAGACTGTTCGGGTCGAGTCCACCTCTGCACAAGAGTCTGAGAGTGTGAATTTGCTATACACTCTAGTTGACGATGATAAAGTTTAATCAAACAAGGATTTTCTGATTAAAAATGTAAATCAATCTTTAATTAGTAAAGCTTTTGAGGATTCGACAAGTAAGTTTTTGGGAGAGTCGAGTTCACGAGTTGTGGTAACACAATGTCCTCCGATTCCAAAAGCTGAAGTTCGAAAACAATATGGCAACCAGAAATTACCAACAGAGAAAATTCAGCAAAATCACACAAAACCAAAAGGAAAATCGACAACTCAAGTTCAAAAGGAACAAAACCAGAGAAAGAACAAAAAGATGAACTTTGTGAAATCGAAGGGAACCGATAAACTTGAAACTTTTAAAAACAAGTCTAACATAGATTATGTTAAGCAAGTTAAGATTTTGAAAAGAGATGGTCAACATAACTCAGGACCGAGTACCTCGAAATCACAAAGTTCATCAACAATACATCAACATGAAACTTCGGGGTTTGTTGAACGAAGATCATGTTTCGAGTGTGGTGAATTTGGACATATCATTCGAAATTGTCCATATCTTCATAAGTTAAAAGCTAAAGCTGATGTTCCCCGTGAGCAAAATTACCAAAAGCGATATGTTTCTCCAAACCAAGATCACCGTCTTGTGAAAGAAAGGGAGAAGAAACAGAAACACAAGCAAATCAAGGTAATTGAAAAAGATCTTAAAACCGATGTGGTTCAAAAACAATCTGTTTCAGTTAAACCATAAATTTAAAAAATTTCAAAAACTTCAAACAATCACAAAGTCAAATTTTCAAACAATCAAACTGGTAAAACTCAACAGACATGGAAACCTAAATTGGTCATAAACTCAAGGGGAGCATCACCATTTCCAAACCATCGCGAAGTTGAAATAACTTTTGTCGATCAAAATGGAAGACCCAAGTCTACGAAGGCTTGGGTCCCCATCTCCAACTGATCATTTGAGTTCATGTGCAGGGTGTTCCAGGAGGAACTGTCAGTAGTCTTTGGATTGTTGATAGTGGGGCATCCAGGCACATGACCGGCGACATGAGACTTCTCTACGACGTCAAATCTATTAGAGGAGGTTATGTTGCTTTTACTAGAGATAAAGGCGGGTATATTACTGGTGAAGGAATGGTATCCTACGGGATTGTCAGTTTTGACAAGATCAACTTTATGCAACAACTTGATCACAATCTTCTAAGTGTTTCTCAAATCTGTGATAAGAAGTTTTTGGTGCACTTTGATGCTAATGGATGTTATGTGTTGAAGCCCGGTTTCAAGATCCCCAAAGATTGGATTCTCTTATCTGCTCCAAGGATTAATGATTTGTATGTCCTTGATATGAGCTAAGCAATTACAACGTCTGTACAAGTAACATGCTTTGTTTCTAAAGCCATAGAAAAGGAAACAAACTCTTGGCACAGGCGGATGGGATACATTCACCTAAGGAAAATGGATCATCTGGTGAAGAATGAGTTAGTAACTGGTGTTCCCGTTAACACCTTCAAGGGTTTCGTGCCAAAAAGGAAAACAAAGGAAGAAATCGCACCCGATAAAGAAAATCAACACAGTTGTAGTGTCGCTTAAACGCTTGCACATGGATTTGTTTGGTCCTGTCAAGCATAAAAGCATCAGTAATGACTTGTACTGCCTCGTGGTGACTGATGATTATTCAAGATTTTCTTAGGTGGCGTTCACGCACACAAGAGTGAAACTTTCAAAATTATCAAAAACTTAATCACAACGATTAAGAATTTGTATACTTTGAAAGTGAGACGCATAAGCAGCGACAATGGAACCGAGTTTAAGAATCATGCCATAGAGGAGTTCTATAGATCCAAAGGTATTCTTCACAAATTCAGTGCTAGATACACTCCTTAACAAATTGGCGTCACCGAGCGTAAGAACCGAACTTTGATCGAATCCGGAAGGGCTATGTTGGTAGAGTCACAGTTGCCCATTCCGTTCTGGAGAGAAGCTGTGGCCTCTGCATGTTACACGATGAACCGAGTCCTTACAGTTAAAAGACACAACAAGACCTGCTTTGAGCTACTACACAAACGGAAACCAGACTTACAATTTCTTGAACCGTTTGGGGCTCATTGCACTATGATCGATCCGGATGGAAAGTTTGGGGCAAAAGAAAATGAGGGATACGTTCTTGGGTATGCCACCCCGAATTTAAGAGTTTAGAATGTTGAGACTAAAAGGATCGAGGAATGGTCTGAAGTTAGAGTACAAAGGCACATTTTGCCAGTCAGATGTCCGGGTCAGCCATGGATGTTTGGGTACGATGACTTTTTCAATTCGATCAATATTGAGGAAGAAGTAGTAGATGCTGCAGCACAGATTTTTTTGAGAGTGACAACGCAACAGATTCACCGTTGGTTCGTCCAATTATTGTCAACAATCAAGAATCATCTTCAGTTAACAATAATGCTCTCGAGAATGAGGATTTTCATGATGCTGCTGAACTGAACGAATCTTCAGAGGATGATGAATTTCTCGATGCAGACTAAGAACCTCCGGCAACAGTTGTGCATGGTACTTCTGAGGCTACATGTAACACCCCAAAAACAGGTTTGGTAATCAAACCACGTTAATACTACAGGACGGGTAAAATACCGTTAGCGGTAAAATTTAACCCGGTAAATATTAGCACTTAAATAAATAAACCTAATATTAATTAAAAAGGAAAAAAATAAATACTTTGAGAAAACAAAGTATATAAAAAGCCCAAATTAACGGGACATAAAACATAACGGGTTATAATTTCCCGAACCCGTTAAAGTAACTAGGAATAATTAACCTAGTTAGTAGCATATAATTAAGTGACTAACGGTGAGTTGTAGCTTCATTTGATCAAAATAAAACATGAGGGACTAATATTGCCAAGTGGGAAACTTGTTTTATTAAAACAAGAGTTAAACACCAAAACACACACTTAAAGTGTGTGTTCTGGTTGAAATATCCACAGGAGCCAGGGAGCTCAAACCCTAACATTCACTAATCTCACAAATTGAAGGATCAAACCAAGTCCAAACCGAAAATCGAGCATAGATTAATGATCCCCATTGCAAGGAGATCATAAGGTATGTAAAATTTGACAAAAATTCTCTACTTGAAATTCTCATGAATTTAGAGAACTTGAAATCTGATGATGCATGTATGAATTGTAGATGAATTAGGAACATTAAAATGTCTAGGAGTAAACCCTAGACAAGTACATGTTGAAATTATGCTAAATTCTAGTGAAATCCATGGTCACCATTGTAGGTGATTAGTGGGTTATGTAGAACTTGATAAACACTAGGAAATTTGGGGTTGTTCTAGTGTAATTTGACATATGCGAAGTTATTTCAGAACTTTAAAGGCAAATATTTGTGTTAAATAGTTTGAATGGTGAACATTCGGGTTATATGACAAGTCATGAGCTTGTCAATGAATTATTTATAGAAGATGCCCATAAGGTGTTTGATGTAATGCCTAAGTGAAATTGGGTACCTACTAGTTCGTAGATAGAACTTGGTTTGGATAAATGCCTAATAACATGACAAAATGGGTTTCACTTATAGAAGGAAAACCCGTAGATTTTGTGAGATAAAGAAATATAGTGTCTTCGATAATCAAGAGCTAGGCTAACTTAGTGTTAACAATAGCATGAACTCGAGTTAAAAGATTCGTTAGAACGATGGCTTAAAGGAACGCCCACCGGGTAAATTGAAAATGCCTAAACTAGCTAATGAACATGAATGTGCATTTTATATATTAAGGGATGTTTGACTTTCAAAAAGTCAAACTGACCTATAATACGATAAATGGTAATTTTTGATATGAAGTGCGTAAGGTGGAATAATCGTATTAAATTATGATTAAACTAACCACCTTGAAAACGATGATGATAGTTTGACGCGTAACAAGCTAGGTGGAAGCTTGATGAGGGAGCGGGTCAAACGAATCAAGAAGGAAAGGAAAAGCGTAGTTCGGATGCGAGGTAAGTTAAGCTTACGTCGTTTTTACTCTTTTTACAAAATGCTTATTTGTGAGCATGGAATACGATTTGTATTAAGTAAATGAAACATGATGTTCCGGCGCGAAATAATGCTAGTCGGAACAAGTGAAAATGGTAGAAACCATAAATTATGGTAGAAAGGGGTAAAAATGGTGAAATGGTAATCCGGACATGGGTTAACGAATAGATAAAGGGATTTAAAACGACACCATTTGGCATAAGTCATAATGGGTCAAATAAAACAGGAAACGACGTTCAAGTTGGATGATTTCAAAAAGTAAACCGGGATAGGTTAAAGGGGTGAAATGGTAATTAAGTGCCATCTTATAATGAAAATTGGTCATTTCGACTAAACGGGTCAAATGGTGCTGTTAACACCATTTGTCAATAATATTTGATGATTGCTTGTTGAGTTTTGTGATCACAGGAATTAACACATGGTTAGCATTGCTATTATCTAGATATTAATAGCGAAAGGTATTAAAACGGGTCAATATGATGATCCGAGCCAGATACGAATAATTATGTTGTAGTTAAAAGTGCTATTTTGGTCGAATAATTGGTGAGAGTCCTTCATCGTAAAAGAAGGACCAAAATCGACCAAAACGCCCTTGTAGGTTAAATTGAACAAACAACCCTTAAAGGTTGTTTGGAAACGAATTTCATGATTAGATAAATACTTAGAATAAGTATAGAAGTTGAAAGATGTAATATGTTAGTCAAATGGCTCTATTTGAGTTTTGCCGTAAAATAATAATCCGAGGGGTAAAACTCGGAACATATAAATATCCACATAAAATCCAACGCACATATAGTTGTGGTGGAAGATTACTTAATAAGAAATGTAGGAATAAGATGCTAGAAATGAATGAAAGCGGTTTCAAGCTTTAAAGTGCTTAAATACCCTTAACAGGTCAAAATAAGCATACAAGCGAAAACAGGTTTAAATTGTGTAATAAACCTATGATTAGAACCTAATTTGGTAGGTAACATTAATTTGAAGAAGTGTATGAGATATAGGAATCAAACAAATACGTTTGTTTGATAAAATGCATAAACGGGTTAAAATTCGGTAAAAAGGTAACGAGTCGAAGGCTTATAAGTCTCAAAATTTCTTATGTTGGATGTAGGATTTTAACTCCATAAGATGGAAGATTAAATTACGGACGCGTAGGAAAAAGAATCGGGTAAAACGGATCAATAACGAAGAAGTTATGGCTGTTTCCGTAAAAACTGGCATAGCTGAAACTGAGCTGCAGACCTGCTGGAAAAGTGACTCCCCCGCGCCACGCGAGGGAGCAACATGGCGCCGTCACGTGGCGCGAAAGAACCCCTTTTTGTTGAAAAATTTGTATTTCAATCAGTTCAGCTTCCTGGACTCGTTTTGACACGTTTTAAACTACGTGTGACTGATACAATTCATGTTTTATGGATTGTAGGTATATTTACAGTACCGGAGGATGATCAAGCTCAACGAAGAACCGAACACGATTAAGTTACAAGCTTCCGCACTATGTATCGTTGTTATGTTAAATGACGAAACTCACACATGTTATGTTGTATAGTTCTAATTCTGTAAAGTTTTAAATAAACCCGTATTTTCATTAGTATGTGTAATCATTAATACACATTTTTACTCTTTATTTATAAGAAAATCGTTAAATATTGTTAAGGGTGTTACAAGTTGGTAATCAGAGCTCATGGTTAAAGAATAAAGTGTGTTCGGTTCGAGGCTTGATCGCAAATCCGGTAAGTACATGTATATCAATGGTTTAGTATGATTAAAGTGTTGAGAACAACACATATTGTTATCGTGTAATACACGTTACACCAATAAAATCGATATAGAATAGATATAGTCAACGAAATTACACGCATTGATGCGTGTAGCAGAAAAGCCTTGTATTATAATACGGACATCCTTTAATGTCGAAATTACTAACTGTTGTATATGTTTTAGTTGAAGGACACTCGCATATGAAGATAGCGAGAGTTTAGCAAATCACATATTGGACAAAGGAACGGTTCAAAGAGTATGCTCATCTAGGACCTAAATCGCGTAACGGTCGCGAACAAGGCTAATGGCAAGAGAAGCCCGTGAGGGCAAGCATTACCAGGTGCACATTTTAAATTTAATTGCACAAATAGTAATATGCAACGAATATGTAGAAATTGAAAGTTGCATATGTAGATTAAAAACTTGGAAAAACCCGAATAGAAAATGTATTCGGGATAATTTTTTCCAAGAGAAATAAATAGAGGCATTACTTACATAGGGCGTGATGTGAAAACTATAAAAAGGTCATGCGTGTCATGTGTTAATCGCTTACTCTGGCCAAGTAAGTAGTGGCATATGATACCATGAACTTCTTATAGCGGACACATTTACATCCGATGTAGTAAGGACGGGGTGAATGGGACAATTAAAAAGTACCCAAATGAAACAAATGAACAAAATAGTTGATAATAATGTAAACGCACAGCCGGGTGACGGAAGCGTATTACATTAGGATAATGAGCCCGAGAGAAGGGACAAGGATTAATGTAAATGATGATATAAATGAATGATCAAAAGAAAATTCACGAAAGTAAGTCATCTTGGACGAAAGGGCCTTGGTGAACGAAATGGGCAAGTAAAACCAAAGTATAGATGATCCGCCGGGTCATAAAAACAAAGGTGTTGCCCACACGAAAAAGATAATCAAGGTTGTTAACTTTAGTCGTAGTAAAGCAAGGATAACGATGATAATCGTTACTCATAATTAATAAGGTCGCCAATGGTGGTCACGTAAAGAATAAGAGACATGGTCGAATAAAAGCGACGGATTTCGCTAAGATGACCAAGTAAATCGAAATGAAGTCTTAATGCATACCGGAAGGGGTGCAATGATAACGATTTCGGTAAAACACCCGGTTGATGGGTAAGGAATTAAACGCACGCGTAGATTAAGAAACAGGGACGTGTATGGAAAGTCAAAAGACTCGGGTTTTGGGTCATGACTAAAGGACGATAAGATACTGCAAATAGAAATTTTGATAAATTACGTTCAACTATTTCAAAGCTGAATGGGTCGAACAAAGACTGAAGTTTGACATTTATAAGTGATGAACTTTCACACGAACAAGTCAAACAAATTTAATAAAGGATGACACTTGCTAAAGTAAGTAAGCGTGAATCGAATAAATAAAAGTGCGAAATATTAATAAACCTAAGTAAAGGAGTTATAGGCGTTAAAAACATTAAAATAAAAGAACCCGGGTAATGGGACGTAAAGAAGTATAGGTAAGAACCGGGTAATGGTAAGTGTAGGGCAAACCAACGTGTAATTGACATTAGAAGTCAAGAAGTCGGAAAGATAATTCAAAAGAAAACAATGTAGCCTTAGACTACGGTCAAGGTCAAACGAAATCCAAAAAGTGAAGGTGAATAATTTTAAACATAAAGAGGGGTGCCTTAACGCCATATGCGTATATAAACATATACACATTTGAATAAAGACTCGAATAAAAGATGATCTACGGGATCATCATAATCTACAGGATTAGACGTAGTGATAAGGTCTACGGGACCAAGAAGACCTTTGGGTCACAGATAGAAAGAAAAGAATTGTCGGGGTTTCACCTAAAAAAAAAGTGAAAATCTAAAGAAACAGCCTACGAGGCTGAGTGAAAGAACCTACGGGTCAATAGTATAAGGCGAGGAAACTGGTTGTAACTACCGGCGTAAAATAATAACGGGAGATAAAGTTCGTATAAAGGCGATGGGTTTCGCTAAGTTAAGTAAACGGGTTAAAAGCGAAGAGATCATAAAAGGTCGGGTTGGCAATAAGATATACCTAATGACGGGGAGTATAATGACGGCGACTGATCAGTCTGGCCGATAAAACCTTTCAAATTCGGAGTAGTGTTACGACTCATCACTTATATAAAGCGCCTGTTGAAATAAGAATAACTGGAAGTAAACATAATGAAAATAAATATAACCGAGCGATCAGATGGCAACTCGGTCAATTAAATGACAAGAATAAGAAATACAAAATGAAAGTATCGGCCTATAAGGCCATACACATAAAAAGGCGTATACGTTTTGAAACCAAAAGCACATTATCATACTTTCCTGGTAGGAGTATTATGTGCGAGCAATGCTTAAGTGATCACCAAAGCTAAGGCTCGGATGATCTAAACTAGTAAAGAACGTAAGAAAGGTTTCGGGGACGAAACCTCTTTAAGGGGGGTAGACTTGTAACACCCCGAAAACAGGTTTGGTAATCAAACCACGTTAATACTACAGGACGGGTAAAATACCGTTAGCTGTAAAATTTAACCCGGTAAATATTAGGACTTAAATAAATAAACCTAATATTAATTAAAAAGGAAAAAAATAAATACTTTGAGAAAACAAAGTATATAAAAAGCCCAAATTAACGGGACATAAAACATAACGGGTTATAATTTCCCGAACACGTTAAAGTAACTGGGAATAATTAACCTAATTAGTAGCATATAATTAAGTGACTAACGGTGAGTTGTAGCTTCATTTGATCAAAATAAAACATGAGGGACTAATATTGCCAAGTGGGAAACTTGTTTTATTAAAACAAGAGTTAAACACCAAAACATACACTTAAAGTGTGTGTTCTGGTCGAAATATCCACAGGAGCCAGGGAGCTCAAACCCTAACATTCACTAATCTCACAAATTGAAGGATCAAACCAAGTCCAAACCGAAAATCGAGTATAGATTAATGATCCCCATTGCAAGGAGATCATAAGGTATGTAAAATTTGACAAAAATTCTCTACTTGAAATTCTCATGAATTTAGCAAACTTGAAATCTGATGATGCATGTATGAATTGTAGATGAATTAGGAACATTAAAATGTCTAGGAGTAAACCCTAGACAAGTACATGTTGAAATTATGCTAAATTCTAGTGAAATCCATGGTCACCATTGTAGGTGACTAGTGGGTTATGTAGAACTTGATAAACACTAGGAAATTTGGGGTTGTTCTAGTGTAATTTGACATATGCGAAGTTATTTCAGAACTTTAAAGGCAAATATTTGTGTTAAATAGTTTGAATGGTGAAAATTCGGGTTATATGACAAGTCATGAGCTTGTCAATGAATTATTTATAGAAGATGCCCATAAGGTGTTCGATGTAATGCCTAAGTGAAATTGGGTACCTACTAGTTCGTAGATAGAACTTGGTTTGGATAAGTATTTGGATAAATGCCTAATAACATGACAAAATGGGTTTCACTTATAGAAGGAAAACCCGTAGATTTTATGAGATAAAGAAATATACTGTCTTCGATAATAAATAGCTAGGCTAACTTAGTGTTAACAATAGCATGAACTCGAGTTAAAAGATTCGTTAGAACGATGGCTTAAAGGAACGCCCACCAGGTAAATTGAAAATGCCTAAACTAGCTAATGAACATGAATGTGCATTTTATATATTAAGGGATGTTTGACTTTCAAAAAGTCAAACTGACCTATAATACGATAAATGGTAATTTTTTATATGAAGTGCGTAAGGTGGAATAATCGTATTAAATTATGATTAAACTAACCACCTTGAAAACGATGATGATAGTTTGACGCGTAACAAGCTAGGTGGAAGCTTGATGAGGGAGCGGGTCAAACGAATCAAGAAAGAAAGGAAAAGCGTAGTTCGGATGCGAGGTAAGTTAAGCTTACGCCTTTTTTACTCTTATTACAAAATGCTTATTTGTGAGCATGGAATACGATTTGTATTAAGTAAATGAAACATGATGTTCCGGCGCGAAATAATGCTAGTCGGAACAAGTGAAAATGGTAGAAACCATAAATTATGGTAGAAAGGGGTAAAAATGGTGAAATGGTAATCCGGACATGGGTTAACGAATAGATAAAGGGATTTAAAACGACACCATTTGGCATAAGTCATAATGGGTCAAATAAAACAGGAAACGACTTTCAAGTTGGATGATTTCAAAAAGTAAACCGGGATAGGTTAAAGGGGTGAAATGGTAATTAAGTGCCATCTTATAATGAAAATTGGTCATTTCGACTAAACGGGTCAAATGGTGCTGTTAACACCATTTGTCAATAATATTTGATGATTGCTTGTTGAGTTTTGTGATCACAGGAATTAACACATGGTTAGCATTGCTATTATCTAGATATTAATAGCGAAAGGTATTAAAACGGGTCAATATGTTGATCCGAGCCACGTACGCATAATTATGTTGTAGTTAAAAGTGCTATTTTGGTCGAATAATTGGTGAGAGTCCTTCATCGTAAAAGAAGGACCAAAATCGACCAAAACGCCCTTGTAGGCTAAATTGAACAAACAACCCTTAAAGGTTGTTTGGAAACGAATTTCATGATTAGATAAATACTTAGAATAAGTATAGAAGTTGAAAGATGTAATATGTTAGTCAAATGGCTCTATTTGAGTTTTGCCGTAAAATAATAATCCGAGGGGTAAAACTCGGAACATATAAATATCCACATAAAATCCAACGCACATATAGTTGTGGTGGAAGATTACTTGATAAGAAATGTAGGAATAAGATGCTAGAAATGAATGAAAGCGATTTCAAGCTATAAAGTGCTTAAATACCCTTAACGGGTCAAAATAAGCATACAAGCGAAAACGGGTTTAAATTGTGTAATAAACCTATGATTAGAACCTAATATGGTAGGTAACATTAATTTGAAGAAGTGTATGAGATATAGGAATCAAACAAATACGTTTGTTTGATAAAAGGCATAAACGGGTTAAAATTCGGTAAAAAGGTAACGAGTCGAAGGCTTAGAAGTCTCAAAATTTCTTATGTTGGATGTAGGATGTTAACTCCATAAGATGGAGGATTAAATTACGGACGCGTAGGAAAAAGAATCGGGTAAAACGGATCAATAACGAAGAAGTTATGGCCGTTTCCGAAAAAACTGGCATAACTGAAACTGAGCTGCAGACCTGCTGGAAAAGTGCCTCCCCCGCGCCACGCGAGGGAGCGACATGGCGCCGTCACGTTGACACGTTTGTATTTCAATCAGTTCAGCTTCCTGGACTCGTTTTGACACGTTTTAAACTACGTATGACTGATTCAATTCATGTTTTATGGATTGTAGGTATATTTACAGTACCGGAGGATGATCAAGCTCAACGAAGAACCGAATATGATTAAGTTACAAGCTTCCGCACTATGTATCGTTGTTATGTTAAATGACGAAACTCACACATGTTATGTTGTATAGTTCTAATTCTGTAAAGTTTTAAATAAACCCGTATTTTCATTAGTATGTGTAATCATTAATACACATTTTTACTCTTAATTTATAAGAAAATCGTTAAATATTGTTAAGGGTGTTACAATACACCCCCTGAGGACTGGCCTAAAACAGCTGAAGCTACTGCATCATCCTCTTCGCCAGTTCAGGGTATTGATTTGGTTGTTGATCTCAACTTCAACAATCTGGGTATAAATATTCCAGTTCCAGATAACCCAGAAACGAGAATCCATAATACCCATCCTCAACAAAACATCATTGGTAATGTTCATAGTTGCGTGCAGACGAGGAATCAGTTGAGAAACAACAAGAATGCTGGCTTATATGCAACGATCAGAGAATCGGGTTTGCAGAATGGTTGGTCCTTCGCGTGTTAGGTCTCATGAGAAGAACCAAGGTCTTGGAAAGAAGCTTTAAAGGATAATTCTTGGGTGGAAGTTATGCAGGAGGAACTTTAACAATTCTAGAAGCAAGGTGTCTGGAAAACTAGTTGAAAAACCTGAAAATTACAAGAAGATTGGCACCCATTGGGTTTTCAAATGCAAAAAGGATGACTGTGGAGTAGTTGTCTGAAACAAGGCGAGATTAGTTGTTCAAGGTTTTCGTCAGGTTGAAGGGATAAACTACAACGAAGTTTATGCACTAGTTGCACGTCTTGAAGCTATTCGGATCTTTCTAGCCTATGCTTCCTTCAAGGGATTCAAGGTTTACCAAATGGACGTGAAAAGTGCAATTCTACATGGTGTGGTTGAAGAAGAGGTGTATGTCGAACAGTCTCCGGGTTTTGAAGATCCTATTCATCCTGATCGGGTTTGGTTGCTCAACAAAGCTCTCTACGGATTACATCAAGCATCGAGAGCTTGGTATGCAACCTTATCTAAGTATCTGCTAGAGAACGGTTTTCGCAGGGGCCTTATCGATAGCACTCTCTTCATCAAAGAAAAGGATGGAGATCTTCTGTTGGTCCAGGTATACGTAGATGATATTATTTTTGGCTCAACTAACGATGTTTTGTGTAGGGACTTCGAGCGTGTTATGCAGGAGAAATTCGAGATGAGCGCCATGGGGGAAATAAATTTCTTTTTGGGCCTACAGGTTCAACAAACGGAGTCTGGGATATTCATCCATCAGACTAAATATGTCGGTGACATCTTGAGCTGGTTCCAGATGTCCAAAGCGACGCCCATCGGTACCCCACTTCCGCAAAATCATGGGATTACACCGGACTTGAAGGGTGAAGCGTTAACTCTTCATTTTATCATGCAATGATCGGATCTCTTATCTATCTCACAGCCTCGAGGCCTGACATAATGTATCCTACATGCCTGCTCGCCCGACATCAAGCCAAACCGAAGGCCTCACATCTAGCAGCTGTAAAAAGGATTTTCTGCTATTTGAAGGGTTGCCCAGACACCGGTCTCTGGTACCCTAGGGATGATAGCTTCGACATGATCGCGTTCAGTGATTCTGATTTTGGTGGCTGCAAAATCGACGGTAAATCCACAACGGCTGGATGTCAGTTTTTAGGAAATCGCCTGGTCACTTGGCAGTGCAAGAAGCAGACTTGTGTCGCTACATCAACTTACTCCCAAGTCCTGTGGATCCAACAACAAATGCGCGACTACGGTTTTGAATTCCTATCTACTCCTATTTTTGTTGATAATTCTGTTGTCTTACAGATCACTAGAAATCCTGTGTAGCATTCAAAGACCAAACACATCGAGATCAAATATCACTTCATACGTGATTGTTTTGATAAAAGACTTATCGATGTTGTTAAGGTCCACACCGATGACCAACATGCCGACCTTTTTACCAAAGCATTTGACAAATCATGATTTGACTATTTATTAATGGTAAACGACATTAAGGTCAAGCAAGAGTAAACCAACATCGGAAAATCATTTTTGTAAATATTTATTTATGTTTTCTAATTTCTCGTACTTTTTTTGCATTTTAGGGGGAGTAAATTCGAAAAATACAAAAACATTAAAAAAAATACAAAAATACAAAAATACAAAAACATTAAAAAATTCAAAAATACAAAAACATTAAAAACATTCAAAAATACAAAAACATCGAAAAATTTCAAAAACACAAAAACAATAGACAAACAAAAATGAGTTTCCTTGTGAGCAAAAGAGAAAATGATAGTACATCAGTGGTCTGTCGAAACCTCTTTAAACTTAAAATGAAAAACAATAAGCATCTCTATATAAGATGTATCGGTAGGCTCACAATTGTTTTAAAGTGTGCAAGGTGATATAAACCTAAATCGACTGAAGACTGTGTGGGAACCGCTCATTGGCATATGGTCTTGGTGCCGAAATTTCGTTTGATAGATTACCGAGGTTCTGAGATACATGGTCTTTATGCTGTTTATCATCTGGGTATCATGGTTGTTTCTTTTACCGAAAACAACGGGGACGCAAGTCTAGAACTTCCATGATACCATACATACGTGTACATATCATACAAACATGTATATAATACATGATGTATACGACCTCAATAAGTGATAAAAAATCACATGTCCCTATCAATAAGTGATAATATATCACAACTTTTATGCGAGAGTCAAGTTCGTCTCTTTGTCGGTACGATGGTACTAACCTGTTCACAGACTTGCTCTTGTGCCCTGCATGCATTGAATATCAAGTTCCTCATTAATAAGTGATTTAATCAGATAGGGCTTGTATTCATCCAAAAAATAAGTGAGTATCTCACATCATATACGTTGAAAACAGATGATAAATGGTATACTCACCAGTAAGATGAACTCTCGTGCATACCTTGATACGGGAATGTTTCGTGTTTGGATGATCACTGGTTGGTAAGTATAAATCATACCTAAATCGTATCCCCTAACCGCGAGTACATCTGATAAGTTGAGCTTAAGTGGATAACAATACCGATAATCGTTATAGGATGCTTATCTTAATATTAACTAATTGAACAACAAGAGTGTTTTGGCTGGGCGGTACACTGCTATGATTCTCTTACCCTCGAAACTCACAATAAGAATGTCTGTAAATATTTATTTAATGTTTTCCATTTCTGCATCTCTGTATATATTTATTTACTGCTTTCCGCCTTTACATTTCAAAATGCAAAAAATCCAAAAAGATTTTAGATGTGTTTTAATATAAACTTTATAAAAACCAAAAAGATTTTATTTCTATCTTATTTTTTATTGTACGATGTTGGATCTCGAGTCTTTACAACCTGAAACCTGATTGAAAAACCTAAAACAGTTGCATCTTCATAAACGGTCGAAGTTAACAAGTTTTGAAAGTTAAAAACTAAAATTGATCAATTTTTAAACTTTCAAACTGTTGTAGGTTGGTGTTTGATTGAGAGTTGGTCACATGTGTGTCGTTTGTTTATTTTGATTATATTCCAAGCAGTTGTTCTCATTACTCGTTTAGCTTTCTTGTATGTGCAGATGCGACATTCGAACCAGCTAAAGGCGTAGAGAACGTGTTAGATGATAAACCTTGGAATGAAGACACAACATGGATGCAATCAAAGGGTCAAGATGATCGAGTTGCCACAGACCACTCATCAACACCGCAAGGATCTAAAATTTGAAGATCAACGTTCAAGGGGGAGTTTGCTGATACACTCCCTGTCTGTGACAAGTGAAGACATCTAAAATCCGACAACAATGTGAAGAGCGAACCCTCACGAGCAACATCCAAGCGGGAGTTTGTTGATACACTTTATGCTGATACGGCTCGTTTCGGTTCGCTCGCATTATGAAATGAAGACCGAAGCCCGATATCCTCCATCGAGTTTCAGATCAATCATGTCCATGTTGTTGTTCTGCATGTTGCAGATCTATCTATTCTTGCTGTTAATTATTGTTCTGCAAGCAGTCTGCATGTCTGCAAGTTGTTTGCTGCACACCCATCCATGAAGAACCTCAGAGACGAATAACCTACATGAAGTGGACGAAGAACCTTGCATGCAGTGAAGAACCTGGACACCACGAAGAACCATAGTTATTCGTTGTTATATTATTCGCTGAAAGTGGTCCACGAAGAACCCAATGTTCTTCATGGTTCATCATTCTTCGTGGGCTTCATGTTGGGCCCAACTAGTTCTTCGTGAGTTGAGGATAAGGTTTTGTTATAAAAAGGCAGTTGCAGAACAGAAAGGTTAGCACAAAGTTAGCACACACAGAAACACAGTGAGAGTATTTTCAGTGAGTTAGAAAGTTTTTTTAGTATAAATCTTGTAACAAACTCATCTGAAATAATACACTTTGAGCTTTAACAGTTGAATCTTGTTCTTGTTTGTGTGTTCTTGTCTTGGTTAGATACCAGTTTGGATTCCGCACTTGCGGGTGTGTTCGGTAACAAGGATAATGTGTTCTAGATCCTCCTCTAGGGACCTACAGTTTGCCTATATCACACCCTTCCCAGATCTACCAATAATAGCTTTGATGTTGGTGTGATTACTTGGTGTAGTTGTTGTTATCTTTATAAATTAATTAATTTGTGCATATCAACACTCAATTATGTGACCATAAACTAATAACAAGATCTACTTATCCTTATTAGTGTAGGTTTTCTATATTTCGTGTGACTTGGATATCTTTATGAATTATGTAAGGAATTCACTACCAAATTAAAGTATTATGTGGGTACACAAAATCAATAGTCATATAAGATAGAATGTTCTTTATTATTAAAATTCAAGGTGAAATTCGTATATTGAAAGCACCAGATGTTATCCCTTTTATATGGGTTGAACCATCACACTGATTGTGGTTAAATGTCGCAACTTTTTGTTAAAAGATGTGTGCGTTGGGGTGTAACCGTTGCAATTACAGTGGTAGGAAAACCAACAGAAACAGTAATACCGGTAATAACTCTTTTGCCACCGATATTCTATGTTCCTACCAATAGACAAAATTGCTACCAAGCAGTAGTAACTTGCTACAGATCTTCAGTCATATTTGAAGATCATTTGCATCTTTCTTCATCTAGCGTGACCCTAGCTAGGGGTGTTGCTCCTTAGACCCTACAAGGGGGCTGGCCGATGGACCCCCTGAGTATTGCCAAGTAGATCCTGATTACCCAAAATATTTAGATGATGGTAAAATCACCAATAATTAGACAACTCGATTGCATCCTTAATTCTTTCATCTTTCATGTGTATGGTTGTATTGTGACCTCTACGTCTTTCAAAAATGATATCTCGCCATCCTCTATTTGATATCAACCATTTCGATGGTTATTTGTGTTGGAACCGAACAAAGGTTGAATCCTTAGCGATTATATGGCCTTAATAAATCGGGAAAATTTGGCAATGGAGGCGTAGAAGAATCATAAGAGTAGGTAGAAAATCCATCTGAATTTGAGAATCTGTAAATTTGAAGGTGTAAGCTTGACTAATGGAGTGGAACATTGGTCATGAGTTCTTGATCCTTTGTTGCATTGGTCATGAGTTCTTGACCCTTAGTTGCATTTGAGCAGCTTTCGTTCACAAGGCAGTGGACAGTAGGATCTTCCTCTTGCAGATAAAATGTTGCTTGGAATAGCTTATCCCTAAAATAGAAAATATACATTCTTGTTGTATTTTGCTTGATCAGAGTAGATGTGGATCAATTATATGCCCTATTTGCAGTCCTGATCTAGAAACTACAAATGATCTTATTGTCAAGCATGTTCTTGTTGGATAAACTTAGGCAGTTGGTGGTCTATCTATCAATGGAAGATTTCAACCATCTCCACCATCAAGGATCTATCATCTATTGAAGTTACACCAGATGACTGAAGTGATCCCAAAAGTTATTTAGCCGGAAAAGGAGGAGAATTAAGAACTCATAAATTAAGTATAAATGAACGATTCTTTTCATTATGATTAAAAAAAGTTACCAAATACTATTATGGAAATTAAAAGATCCATAACCAGATCAAATGATTCTGCACTAGATGATAACACCCTATTACTATAAGCTTTTTCCTCATCATTATATTAACCACCAAAAATTCCACGTTATTCCACCAAAATCAATCTCCCTATTTCTTTTAATATACAAAAAGCCTCTGATAATGGGAAACAACAAGAAAAAGGATCTACCATTTTCAAATGAAAAGTGAAGAAGAAGGAAGCTTCTACACAAACACAGGAAAAACCACACATTCAAGCATAATAAAACACACCATGTTTATGTTTCAAGAAGCCGATGAACTGCATCCAAGAGGAAGCTTAAGATCAATACCTTTCACTGCCAAATCAGTCTTCTTTATCATGTTGGCAAGACTAACTCTTTGGTTTCTTTTATAATCTATTGATGTTGATGCTTCATATTTGCTAGAATTAGGGAGAGAATAATTGAGGCCATGAGGAGCTGCAACTGCCGAAAAATTCATGAAGTTACCAGTATAGGTAGGGCTGTAAACGAACCAAAAGTTCGGCGAACAGTTCGTGAACCGTTCGGCGGGAAGTTCGTTTGTGTTCGTTCGTTTATTAAACAAACGAACACAAACAAGAAATTTCGTTCGTTTTGTTAAATGAACAAACATGAACAGAGGTCGTGTTCGTTTGTTTACGTTCGTGAACGTTCGATAACGTGTTCGTTTGTGTTTGATACTTCATTAGTGTTTTTAGTTTTTATATTTATTTAAATACTTCAAAATTTTGACAAATTAAATATCTAATAAGTGTTGGCGTATTATATATTATGTTCATGAACGATTGTTTTTGTTTGTTTGTTTGTTTCCATTTGTGTTCATGAACATTAGTTTGTGCTCATTTGTGTTCGTCAACGTTCGTTGCCTAAAATTAACAAACGAACACAAACAAACACGAACAAGTTCATTTTCTTAACAAACGAACACGAACATAAAATCTCGTTCGATAAATGTTCGTGAACGGTTCGCGAACACATATATTTCTTAACAAACGAACACGACAAGGTCTTGTTCGTGTTCGTTCGGTTCGTTTACAGCCCTAAGTATAGGGATGAGGTTCAAATGAGTGAAGATGTGAGGGACTTCCATTCACATTATTTGAAGATGAAGGTTTGAAAATAGCATTAGTTTTAGTTAAGGAAAAGAGAAAACATAGACCACCATCAGCTACAAGTTCTTCAGTTGGAATCAATAGAGTGGAAGAAGTAGAAGAAGTAGAAGAAGATGAGTTAGGATTTTTCAAGTTAGGTTGTGCTTGGTGGAGACGAGCCCTGTCGCGGCGGTGCACACTCATGTGACCACCAAGAGCCTGAGCTGACCGGAATTCTCTTCGGCAAAATGTGCAAGTATAGGACCGCGGTGGCCATGTGGTTCCCATGACATTTCCGGTGTCTTCGGCGAAGGCTTTTACCTCCCATGACTCATCTTCTTCTTGAGAGTCTACTGTCATTGAATTAGTGTTCCACATCTAGAAGATTATGCCAACGATAGGTGGATCTAGCTATGGGGAGTTGACAAAAAGGCAAGTAAACAAATATTAATGGTGGTGGTCTGGTGGAGAATGTTTGGATATGAAAGTATGAAGGTTAATAGAAAATATTTGATATTTATTAAAAAACTAACAAAAGGAAATTCTAGACGAGTAGCCAGCGTAGATAAACGATGCCGTTTTATTATATCATATATAAAATATCACTCAAATTTTATACAATTTAAATTAAAAGGTTAATGGTTATTATTTAAGCTCATGAATGTATTAGTTATATATATATATATATATATATATATATATCCCTTCTTGGTTTCCCATCTATTACTTTTGGTCGGATTAATATTGATTTCTAGTTTAAACTTGGGTGTTATGTTTTACGGTTGAGTTATCCTATACAATCTTCTAAATCTAAAAGGATAGAATGACACAATAAATCACAAAAATATAACACAACAACTAAGAAAAAAAGACACAATAAATTGTAAAAAAAATACACAATAACGAAAATAAAAAGTACAATGCGAAATAAAAAGACATAATAATCTATAAAAATTCTAAAATCTACAAGCTTAAAATATAAAAGCGAAAACTTAAAATCTAAGATCGTAGTGTTTCGAGGAGATTGTTCCAATGCCGCTACAATGAGTTCAATCGGAGTGCGTTTAATACATTTTCTACGACTTCCTAATTTTAGAAGACTATGTATTTGAACCTGACTGTTACTTTTACTAATCAAGAGTTATATTGAAAGGTATTAAATAGGGTTTAGTTGTTCATATGTGTTAGATATGGTAGTGAAGAATGATGCATATTATTGAGCCTAAATAAAGATAAAGAGGGGACCATTAATGTCTTCTACCATAAGAACTTAAAACCCTGCAGGTCCTATCTACGTTTCTTAGCTGTATCTCTTACCTACAAATGTTTTTTTTTGGTATCCTTGATTTTCGGTTTTAGAAGTACTAATTACGTGTTTTTATGGACGTGTTTAGTTTTTTCTATATATTCTTATATGTTCTAAGAGATACAGAACTAATGAAAATTTGAGAATACATTAAAAGAGAGAAATTTAGAGAAGTAGAAAGTATACTACACTAAAATAGGGGTGATAGGCAGGGTGAAGATGGAGACAAGATTGGAGCCAGAGAAGTCTTAAGAACTTTGAATAATACAATAAATATTTTTGAAAAACAATGTTCAGTTGTTCTACAAGTTACAACTTTATCTTATTTTATAGAATTTTTCGCAGAAAAGAGTAGTTGAAAACGTTTCATGTTTTCCATAAAAGAAGATCATGAAATTAATTATACTGAGCTTCTGGGATCTCTAGAACCATGCTTATTTTTTTACCAATTTTGAAAACAATCTACAAATATAATAAACAAATATTTCTAGTTTTACACTATAGAAGATAAACAAGTACGCCAATAGTCAATTGTCTTGCTTTCAGTCTTTCACCACCGTGGGGTTTATGTGGTTACAAATGTTGATAGTTGGTCCACAAAATGGTTCCTTTTGAGCATTCAAAACAACCTGGCCTATTGCAGCAATCCCATATTTGGAATTAGTATCTTACATATAAATCCAATAGATCTTGTAGCCCAACTTATCAACAAATATAGTATTTTCTTTTTATTAATGCAACATTCATCTGTGTCCCGTAATTATTAGATATTGTGACGTTATTGCTTGGCATACAAAGTGTTTAAAAATTTGGATTTAAACTAGGGTTCTTCACGAGCCAAATTTGAGCCGAGCTAGACTCAACTCCAATTCGAGCTACGACTTAGCTCAACTCAACATGAAATCTCTTTATTGAGCTGAATTCAAGATCGAACTGATTTCAAAAGTTTTTTTTAGCTAATTGATGATATTTATCTGCAATTTTGCCAATGGAAAAAAACATTAACATGGAGTTGGGTGTCTCTGCTATAGGGCCAACCTCTTTATATTAAATATAAATTGAGTTAGGTAATCGACATGGAATAGCGACGTCAATGGGTTAGGTAATCGACATGTTTTGTTAATTTCAATCTTATACTCGACTAGAAAAGTGTGTCTTACCCGATCTTATATATGTCTGTCGGCACTGGCGGAGCTTCTTTGGGGGCGGGGTGCCCCGACCCCCGCCGGTTTTCAATCGTAGTGTTAGATTTTACCGAAAATTTCCAAAAAAATTTACCGCCATAACACCTCCACACCACCAAATTCAGTGACACGTTGCTACTTAGGATGCACTTCTTATCATTCATCAAGTTGAGACCTTGAACATTAGATCCAAGACTCAACTAAAAAAACCCCAATTCTTATAATATGTTCAATGAATCACAATTGCTGCTTAACGGTGCACATAACGACATTAGATAGTTTATCGAGAAAACTGATGAGAGAGAGAGTAGATCGACGAAGATGAAAGGTCGGACATGGTCTCTGATCGGCCGGTCGTCCTGTTCTAAAGACGATGATGATAGTAAGGATTCCAGCGAAAACGACGGTGATAAGGCTTTAGGCCGGCGATAACGACGGTGGCGTTAGAGTTTCGCTGATAGATGGTGTTCGAAGACGGGAAGCTAGACGAGTGGTGATGGCGATGGTGGAGGTGGTTATGGTGGTGGTTTTCTAAAGGAAAGAGTAGAGAGAGATGTGTCTGTATGTATGTGATATATATAATATTATAAGAAGTGGTTCATATATATATATATGGTAGGGATGGTGGACAAAGTGTCTAAAGTGTGAGAAGTGTTTTAAACTATTAGATCTTTGATCTGATGGTTGAGATCAATAGGGACCAAATTATATGGACTGGTTTGAAAATTGTAGGGGTAATAGTGTCTTTGTATATGTTTCAAATTAGGTAACCTCTCCTAAATTCTAGTGATTCACTCCTAAATTCTAGCGATTCAAATTTAACTGCTAAATTCTAAAAATACAGAAATATGTAAATGCTACAAGAAATGTATAACACTATACATCCATCATATAACACTATACATCCATCAAATAACATTATACATCCATCATATAACATTCTATAACACTATATAACACCACATAACACTATGTACACTATATAACACCATATAACACTATATAACAATATATAACACTATACATCCATCATAGACATGTTACCAGAAAAATATGACACTATATAACATTATGCATCCATCATATAACACTATATAAACCAAAGAACACTATATAACACCATGTAACACTATATAAAAATATATAATACTATACAGTTTTGAATGGTGGTTGCACTACAGAATTAATAATTGATGGTGTTATATAGTGTTTTTTGGTGGTTGCACTACAGAATTATATAACATTACAGAGTTATATAACACAAAAAACCATTATATAACACCATGTAACACTATATAACACTATATAAAAATATATAACACTATACAGTTCTGAATGGTGGTTGCACTACAGAATTATATAACACTACAGAATTAATAACCGGTGAACGAGATGACACAAATTCGTAGATTAATTCTTAAATTCGAATTCCTATAATAAAAGGTGGCGGTTATTTTGGGCAGTTATCTTTTAATCAATTAATTGAAAGAAATAGAAAATTACTAATTCACCCTTTTGAATTAATTTAGATATAGGACACTTGTCATCACCACATTATTTCTCACATTTCTCACAATATTAGATTAATGTACAGGATCCTCTACCTATATATATATATATATAGAGTGTTCAAGCGAAAACTCCTTATATTGTGGAAACTAATTAAAAAAACCTAAAAAACATACCAAGTTTTATTTTACAATTTTTATATAAATTTTCGCTACTTTTTATATATAAATCTTTTTTCTTCAAAAAAAAATTGTACTGCACATGTGCAGTACACATATAATTTCACATTTGCAGTACCAAGTTATTTATTTATTTTTTTTTGAAATTTTTTATATATAAAAAGTAGCGAAAATTTGTAAAATAAATGGCCATGTTTTTTTTAGGTTTTTTTAGTTAGTTTTTAAGTTTTCACTATACAATTAGGGTTAACGTACGACGCGTATGAACAACGTGCGTGGTTTTGTTCTATAACATGCGTGATTTTGATTTTGAAAAGTTTCATCAAAATCACGACTCGAATTGGGTTCCAATTGGGTTCAATTTTCTTTTCGTTTCAGTACAAATTGGCCATTGTTCGGTCAATTTCATCGAACTGGGTTCAAATTCATCGTTGATTTTGAAAAGTTTCATCAAAACGACGACTCAAAATCAAAACAGTAGAACAGAGGATGGAGGAACATGACCAAGCTTTGATTCAGACCGTAGAACAGAGGATGCAGGAACATGACCAATCTTTGATTCGATTGGAGGAGTCAACGGTCGATAATAATGGTATCAGACCGTAGAACAGGGGATGCGATTTTGAACTAGGGAGTTAGGGGCATGCGTGATTATGGGTATAACGTGCGTGATTAATGTTTTCAACATGCGTGATTAGGGTTTTTGAGTTTATAACGTGCGTGATTTTCAAATGAACATGCGTAATTATATGTCGTACCGGTCGTACGTTAAGAGCTATTGTACTTTAACCTTCCTCTCTCTCTCTCTCTCTCTCTCTCTCTATATATATATATATATATATATATATATAGATCTAAACTTAGTTATAGTTCTTGGCAAGATAAAGGATCACACCGTTTATCCAAACTGTAAAAAACTATGAATATATGTTATGCAATATTATAAAATATAGAATGAGCAACAAAAATGTATTGCAGATAATAGTTGACAGATATTTCTACGAAATGACTTTGCACATGAAAATGACACTCCATCCTTGTGAACATTCTTATGATACTTTTTATTTACCTCGAAATCATGATCCCTTTCATTATTCAACTTAGAATACATTTCGGTTTTTTTGGTGTAGAGTAGTATATTCTTATATGGGTAACGTTACATCTTATATTATAGTAACCATCCATAAACTTGGAAAAAAGGATCACTTTTCCATATTTATTAATATGATTGAGATGTGTAAATAGAAGGGACATATCATTTAATTTCCTTCTTACAGAATCACGAACAAATAAAAAAATAAAACTCCATCAGATAAAAAACAAAAGGATTGGAGATTGATAACAAAACAGAAAAGAAACACGCGCATTCACACACAAAAAACATACAATATATGTATGTGTTTCAAAACCCCAAAGAGCTGCATCCTAGGCGAAGCTCTAGATCAATACCTTCAATTGTTGAATCAGTTGTCTTTCGTCTTTTTTTGTCGATACTAACTTTTTCATTGCTTTTACAGTTTGCGGATGTGGATGCTTTGGTGTAGCCAGAATTGGACAAAGAAGAATTGAAGCTACGAGGAGCCATGGCTGTCGGAAAATCAATGACTTCGTCAATATTGGGACAAGGTGAAATGGATAGAAGAGTAGAGGGATTGCCTTTGACATTATTAAAAGATGAAGGGTCGAAAAGTCCATTAGGTCTTGGTAGAGAGTAGAGAAGGCATAGGCCACCATTTGCAACAAGTTCTTGAGTTGGAATCAAGAGAGTAGAAGAAGTAGCAGATGAAATATTAGAGTTTACCAAGTTAGGCTGAGCTTGGTGGAGACGAGCCCTATCACGGCGGTGGACGTTCATATGCCCGCCTAGAGCTTGTGCCGATCGGAATTCTCTCTTGCAAAATGTGCAAGTGTAAGACCTTGGTGGCCATGTGGTTCCCATCACATTTCTTGTGTCTTCCGCAAAGGCTTTCACCTCCCATGAATCATCTTCTTCTTGAGAACTTGCCACTACTGAATTTGGGTTCCACATCCACAAGACGCTGTAGCGGTGTCGGTGGCCGGAGCTACGGTTAGTTATAGTTATTTAGTTAGTTAATGGTTGTGGATCGAAAATGCAAGATTAATGAGCCGCTCCGTTTATAGTAGAAACAACCTTAATGGGGTGGAGAATGTTTGGTGATAATATTGTGAAGGAATAAAGGTTAAATAGGAAATTGATTTATTATAAAAGAAATTGGAGATGAAACAAAATCCTATTAGTATCCAGCGCATCAACAATGTCAAAGTGTTATTTTCATATTTTGTTTTTTCTTTTCTACATTGTCTTCAACGCTCTTTCAGTTATTCTTTCCTACAATGAAGAAAATAAAATAAAATAAAAAACAAGGTGAAACTACATATCACTTGAGAGATTTATATATGTAAAAAGTAAAATCATAAATATTATAAAACTTGAAAAACTAATCTTAATAAATTAATTAATCTAATTTAAGGACATGACCAATATGGTAAATATATCTTTTTTTTTCCCTTAAAGACCCAAATTGTTGAACCTTTCTTTTCAGAATCAACAATATATTAGAGAAATGCACAAAGCGTAAAATGCAATTGCGCATAATGCAGTAGAGATTATTAAGGTAGTGGAAGAGAGAAAATTTGATGATAAATCGTCACATGTATCACATTCAAAGCCCACGTGCCAAATCCACACACTCAGTTGTGACTACCGAAGATCGTTGCACAAGACCTCATCAATGACAAAGGTTGACCATCATTTACAAAATTCTAATAGTATGAGACATATAACATTTAAGATTGGAGTTGACGAACGATCTAGATTGCCGTTGTTTGGTTAGTTGATATGAAAAGAATACAACGGTCAGACCGTTGCTAACATAATACATTACAACATAATTCATCAAAGGGCTATTTGTGATTTTCAATACTTTCACTCATTCATTGCAAGTAGCAGTTTTCTTAACAAAATCGGTGGTGGATAGTTTTGTCACTAACTTTATTGCTACTGATGTTTGAAAAATATAACTTTGTAGCTATTTTTGTAAACAATTTCCGTAGATGACTGCTTTTTACAAAATATTTGACATGGATTATTCTGTGGCAGCGCCATTTTATGATAGACTTTTTTAGATGGTTATGCGACAAATTATAAATACGACGGCGTGGCTATAGACTTGTTTTGCAACGGACTTTCTATTGCAATTCAGGTACTATACATTTTGGGTTTAAAAAAAAAGTGTATGTTGTTTTTTTGTTTTTCATATTTTCTTTTGGAAATGTATTCAAAATTTTTATTCATATACACCAACATAAATAAAACATTTTTTTATAAAATTATATAAATAAGGGTAACGTTTTTACTTACTTTTTCTTTTAACAATTGCCCAATTTAATTTTGGGATTACTTATACCAATAAGGGAAATATGTATCAGTAATTTTATTTTAAAAATAAATGTAAAGATATCTTACAATGTTTTAATTCAAGAAAAAGTAAAGGTAGATATATTTGATAGTTAGTTTATCACTAAATATATTTAAATCCCAACAAACAGCATCAATATTTATTTTTAAGTGATAAAACATATTTTTATATTTGCTAAACGGTTTTATGAAGTCATAAATTCATTTAACTTTTGAGGTTTCTATTTACGGTGAGATTAACAACATTTAAAATAATTATAATTCATTTATAATTATTTCTCAGATCATCTTTATTTTACTTTTGTAATTCCGTCGCAATAGCAACATGAATGTCTATTTGCATTTAGCTTTTTTAGTAGAGATATGTCTATATGTATCCAAAAGTCATCTACATCTCCGATGTTCAATCTAAATTGTGACAGTTATTTGTCACGGTCGTCACAAATCCGTCAGGTAACTTCATCAACAAAATATCAAATATAATCATTTTCAATTGCAAAAGCTAGATAAACTATATTAAAATAACATACCGCTTGAGCTATCCTTTTCTTGTACTTGCATGTATGTTCGTGTGTATCTATGTAATCACCTAACATTTACTAGGAACATAACTTTATCTTGCCTAATCCTTCCAAGAATTTTTCTTTGAACTCTGCGTATAACAAACGTAGTTGTATTCTTAGATGTAGACAGTAATCAACCAGAAAGACTTATAAATTGTTTTCATTTCCTAATAAATTCCTAGTTTTGTTATTTACCTCTTGGTTCGACTGCCGGCAAATAACATACACCATTTTTCATCGAAATAATTAGTATACTAGGATGTAGTCAGCTGTCTCCATTAGTGATTATAAGATGATTTGCTGTTCCCTAATCTTGGTCTTAATCTTGATCAAATAAAATTTCAAATATATATCAAGCCGGCCTTGACTACACATAATCTTTATCTCTTCGAATTTACACTTCAGTTTATGCTCCCAAAATTAGGTAGGGTTAAAATCCATTTAGATTGCAGCAATTCTTTTTTTTCACTTTAAAAATTATATATATTTTATTCATAAATTCACATTGTTAATATCATTATTAGTGACTGGGGATTGACTTGGAGTCCTAAAGCCAAACGTTCGGAAACATGCTAGTATCAGTAGCTTGTCTGACCTGCAAAAGGTATATTTGTATGATAAGGTTCCCCTTGTTCCCACACCCCCTATATCTTATTTTCACATCCCTAGTGTATATGGGCCGTATACAAAATATACGGCCTGTATAGAATGTGTTTGAATAGGAAAATGCGCAGAGAATGTTTTTTTGATTTTACTATATACGGGCCGTATATAGTTATACGAGCCGTATACATTCTTATACGATTTGTAAAACGTATACGGCTCAATGGAATTATTTTAGTAGGTTTTTGATCTTACCAAATGTATACGGGCCGAATAATTGTATACGGGCCGTATATAAGGATGTTTTTTCAAGTATAACGTTTTTTCCAGTAAAAACACCATCATTCTAGGGTTTCTAAACTCTTCATCACCTTTAACAACATTGATCGGAACACGCCGCTTAAATCGGAGCACAAGTAAAGTAACGTTACCGATCAGTCCGTTGATCGAGTAACTAGCAGAAGAACCCGACACAAACAAGTTCTCCACAGTTTGTTATTCAGATCTCTATTCGGTCATCTTTCCAAACTACAACACACGATAACTTTAAACTTTATAGTGTGTGATTTGACCAGGAAATGATTGAAGGTGATTGCTACTTTTAATAAGTTGTCATAGTTGTCAAATTCGATTTCAACAAATCTTTTCCTTTTCCTTCAATTTCTAGAACATTCTCCGTAACATGAAGACATGTCGGGTTCTTCTACTGGTATTTTAATGAAGTATTGAAGATTGAATGTGCAAACCCAACCGTTTTTTTACTACGGAAACGGTGGCTATGCGAAATACAAACCGCAATCTTTTGTGACTATGGGAAACACAAGTTTTCTTTTTGAGCTTGATAGATGTCCGTCATCTCAGTTGAGGCGGGCATTGTTTAAATCTGAATATAACTAGATGTTACGTGTAACTTCATTAAACCAAGAACAAACCCTATTTCGAAACACATGTGTTCGTATCAGCGTTATTTATCACCCTGTGTGAGCATTGGAAACCCGACAAACAGTCTTGACAACTGTGACAGCTTATCTATCTATGTGTGTCACATCCATCCTGTTATAGCAATCGATATGATTAATTTTACAGATTTTTTTCTAATTAGCGTTGTTAACTACCAAAAGAATGCATACACAAATAGTTCTAGTGGACGAAGCAAAGAGACCGTTGTGTATCTGAATCAGGTTCTCAAACAAACACTACTAAAGATGAGTTGGTGATAAATACCGGAGCTGTTATCTCGGTTGTTCAGTACTTTCGTGATAATAAAACAAGCAGGCATTGATTTTGCCAAGATTGAAGGAAGGAATCTGTCCATAAACGTTGTGGATACTCAGCGTTATTCGAATGTAAGTGGATCGAGTGATATGCTTATCTATTCTGGTCAAGGTGGGCATTGTTTGTTCGGGAGTAAATCACCACCCAAAGATCAACAACTTGTGAGTGTCGGGTTCTGCTAGTTATTCGGAATGTTTCGAGTCATAACAGAAGACGTGTCGGGTTCTGCTAGTTATTCGGAATGTTTCGAATCATAACAGAAGACGTAAATCTTGATTCAGATCTCTATTCGGTCATCTTTCCAAACTACAACACACGATAAGTTTACACTTTATATAGTGTGTGATTTGACCGGTTGTATTCAGTTATTTCTGTTGATCCACAAATTCCAACAAATATTTCACTCCAGTAGTTGAAACTTGAGCGCAGGAATCAATTCAAAACCCTCACCCTCAAAATCATCC
Source organism: Helianthus tuberosus (assembly GCA_030545235.1). Lineage (NCBI taxonomy): Eukaryota > Viridiplantae > Streptophyta > Magnoliopsida > Asterales > Asteraceae > Helianthus > Helianthus tuberosus. The sequence continues at coordinate 176,078,067 of CM060420.1, forward strand.
AGAAACCAAAGGAAAGAGGGTTGATAATAGCTGATGGTTCTTCGTTGAGGAAACCAAACGTAGTCGGAGATGATAGGCCTGGTAACTGGAAGAGAAAAAACCCTAGTGACGTCGTCGACGATTATGAACGGATTATTGGCCATTATTCGACCGAGTAATCAATTGTATTTTTTTAGTTGCTTCTCTTGTTATGTTTCTGAACCAACCGAAATCCACAAATTCCAACAGTTTCTTCGTAGATTCCGTCCGGTTTCAGTGCACGAAAAGTTTCTTACGAACGATATGTATCAGGAAGCTCAACTTGAACGGACGATATGTATCTTCTATCATGCGACGGACACAATTCTTGCAAGTTAAATCCACAATCAACTTATACAGATGCAAGAGAATGGCGAGTTATTTTCAGTTATTTCTGTTGATCCACAAATTCCATTGTTTAAATCAGAATCAGGTACTCAAGACAATGATCGTTCTAATAGATTAAAGAGAATAAACCATTTTTTACCCATAGTATACGAGCTGTATAACAATATACGGCCCGTATACAATCATCGTATACATTGTATACGATCGGTAAATTTTTTTTACCGAGAGTATACGGCCGTATAAACCGTATATGGCCCGTATACAAATGGTAAAAACCTCTTTAATCTATTAGAACGATCCAATAAACGAAGAACAAAGCCTATTTTCAAAACACATGTTCATACAGTGCTGTAATAGGTTTTGGTTCAGCCAAAAATGACATCTAGCATTACTAACGGTTCAAGTAAGTATCTAAAAATCTGAAAATTCAGGTTTACCTTGTTAGTTTCTCACGAGGTAAAACCGGTTTCAACATATATATCTTGCTCAACTCTTGTGGGCCCGTATCAAAATCAGGCGTTGGAAGGATTGTAGTAGTAGGACATTGGCACCACTGTATACAGGTTCATGCATTATTTAAATCAGAATCAGCTTCTCAAGACAAGGATCGTTCTAATAGATTAAAGAGAATAAACCCTCGTATACAAAACGGATGCGGTTTGCATATTCAATCTTCATTGCTTCATTAAAATTACAACACACGATAAGTTTACTTTTTGTTCCAAATGCAGCAGTAGGATCCGTACTGAAAGGTCTCTCTAAAATGCTTGGAAAATTGCATCAACTCTCCTATGAATGACAACTTGAGTGGTAATATGGCTATGAAGAATAGTATGGATAAGAAATTATCCATTGGTCAAATCACACACTATAAAGTGTAAATTTATCGTGTGTTGTAGTTTGGAAAGATGACCGAACGAGGGTTTATTCTTTTAACCAATTGCCCATCACTTAAGGCCTTGAGAGATTTGTTGAAATCGAAGATTTGTGTATCTGAATCAGGTTCTCTGCCTTAGATCGGTCATTCCTTGTGATACATGAACGTTGTATTCTTGTCTTTCAACGTATACAGAATCAGGTTCTCAAGACAAGGATCGTTCTAATAAATTAAAGAGAATAAACCCTCGTTTCTTCATCTTCATCTTCAAGAACAATGATGAACAGATGATGTTTTTTTCGCAGAACCGTTGGTATATGTCGACAGTTGAGTCTCCTCCTTCGTGGTGGATTAATTTGAAAGTGACAAATTGATGTATCTGGTGGGGGTGATATAGTAATTTTCAATAATGTAGGAAGGATTGTAGTAGTAGGACATTGGAATCAGGTTCTCAAACAAACCAACAAAATCCTGATAGTGAAAAACATCAGCAACCATTTTTTCTTTTCCTTCAATTTCGAGAACATTCTCCCTTTGTATGTGCTTGTGCTCTAGAAACCAGTGATGAATTTGTGTACACAACTGAACGTTAATTGATATTGTTTTAGACAACAACAGATAATGAACGGATTGTTGGTGGATAACGCTGTAGGTCCACCCGGAGGATCGAGTAACCTCTATTCCCTGTTTTCCGACAAACCCGAAAGTGCGGAATCCAAACGGGTAAGTTAAACCAAGTGACGAACACGTAAAACACAAGATTCACCGATTAACACTCCATTGTATTAATCTAGAAAATGGTTACAATACAATCTTTACAAGATGCTCTTATAAACTCTCAGTGTGTGTGTGTGTTTACAGTGTTCGCTCTCAAATCTATTCAGACTTGTCTCTTTGTGCTCTAAGTGTTTCTGTCTGTTGTGAGTGTATATATAGTAAAGCCATGACGAAAACAAGAGGCCCACGAAAACCCATCAATGAAATCAAAGATCTGGACGAAATCCCTTGATTTCGTCCCATGTGTTTTCGTCCCACAAGGTGATTTCACCTAAAAGGGATTTCACCAAACAAGGTGTTTTCATCACATGATGTTGGGCCAAGGGGTTTTCATCATGTTGGGCTTTGACTTGGGCTTTCATCATGGATTGGACTTCAAACAAACAGAAAACACACTATACTAAATGCAAACTTCACACACGCAGTTGCATCTACACAAACATTACAAAGTAAATCGCATACAGAGTCAAGACAGGAGGATGTCTTGACTACGGTCTTCACTTCGTAGCCGAGTCGAACCGAGCCGAGCCGTATCCACATAATATGTATCAACAAACTCCCCCTTGGATGCTACTCGTGAGGTTCGTAATCTCGTTCTCCATCTCTTAATGGTCCTTTTTCTCGGAAAGGATCTTCAAAGTCTTCACGCGTCGTGAGTAGAAAGTGTATCAACAAACTCCCCTTTTCATTTAGGAAGTGTATCAATAAACTCCCCCTTTGATTATGCTGTGAATCTTTTGATTTTCGATACTTTAGATCCTTGTGGTGTTGGTGATTGATCAGCGGCAACTCGATCATCTTTATGATTTAAGTGCCTTCACGTCGTGTCTTCATTCCGAAGCTTGTCATCGAACATGTTCTCCTCGCCTTTAGCATCTGCACATGCAAGAAAGCTAAACACGTAATGAGAACAAACGCTTGGAATATATTTATCATAAACAAACGACACACATGTGACCATGTTTTTAACTACCGTCCGACAATTAGTTTGAAAAGTTAACAGATTTTTCAATTTTAGTTTTTAACTTTCAAAAACTTACACACTCTGACCGTTTATGAAGATTCAGTCGTTTTGGTTTTCAATCAGATTTCAGGTAACGAAGACTTGAGTTCCAACATCGGTTAATCAAAACTAAAGCAGAAATAAAATCTTTTTGACTTTTATAAAGTTTATATTAAAACACACCTAAAATCTTTTTGGCAATTTGAATATTTCAAACGTAAAGACTGAAAGCAGTAAATAAATATATACAGAGTTGCAGGAAACTAAGAAAAGTAAATATATACAAACATTCTTTTTGCGAGTTTCGAGGGTAAGAGAATCATATCAGTGTACGGTCACGCCAAAACGCTCTTGTTGTTCTTTTTGTTAACAATTTGATAAACATCCTATAACGATTATTGGTATTGTTATCCACATAAGCTCAACTTATCATATGTAATCATGGCGAGGGGATACGTTAAGGTATGATTTATACTTACCGACCGGTGTTCATCCACATCACGACACATTCCCGTATCAAGGTATGCACGAGGATTTCATCTTACTGGTGAGTATACCATTTATCATATGTTTTGCAGTATAAAAAGATGTAAGTAACTCACTTATTTTGATTTGAAAAAGCCCTATGTGATAGAATCACTTATTGATGAGGAACTTGATTTTCAGATGCATGAAGGCACAGGAGCAAGTCCGTGAACAGGTCAGTACTTCCGTACAGCAAAGAGACGAACTTGACTCCCGGATAAATGTGATATATTATCACTTATTTTGTGGACATGTGATTGTTGATCACTTATTGAGGTCGTATGCAGTATGTACACGTATGTATGATATCATGGAAGATCTAGACTTCGTCTCCGTTTGTTTCGGTAAAAGAAACAACCATGATACCCAGATGATAAACAGCATAAAGACCACATATCTCAGAACCTCGGCAATCTCTCAAACGAAATTTCGGTACTAAGACCATATGCCAATGAGTGGTTCCCACCTGGTCTTCAGTCGATTTAAGTTTATATCACCCTGCACACTTTAAGATGATTGTGAGCCTACCGATACATCTTATATAGAGCTGCTTATCGTTTTTCATTTTGCATTTCAGTTTAAAGAGGTTTCAACAGACCACTGATGTACTATCATTTAGTCTTTTGCTCTCCAGGAAACTCATTTTTGTTTTTCTATGTTTTTGGGTTTTGAAATTTTTTGATGTTTTTGAATTTTTCAAATTTTGGAATTACTCCCCCTAAAATCAACAAACTTACAATAATTTTAAAAACACAAAGATATTTACGAAAACGATTTTCCGATGCGGGTTACTCTCATGTTTTACCTTGATGCCGTTTACCAAAATTAATTTTAATCAGAAATGATTTATCGAATTTTGGAAAAATCAGTTAGCATGTCGGTAACCGGTGCGGACCATGACAACATTGATGAGTTTCGATCAACATGTCTGGTCAAGGAGTGTTGTACGAGAGGATAATAATTCATAAAGCAGCTTAAATATCAACAAGTATAGGAGAGATTAGAAATTCAAAACCGTATCCTGCAACTGCTTCGTGCATTGCAAGGAATCTGAGTGCTTTCCCAAAGTCGATTTTCTAGCTACTGAGAAATCTCTTCACAGCAACAAGATCATAGACCTCTGGGTCCGGCTGGTCTTCCACATTGCACCAGCGAAGGTCTCTGTCTTTCACTTTGAGAAGTAGTGTGCGGTTGTTCAATCCACGCCAAGGCATCCGCACACCCGGTTGGTTTGTTCAACAAAACACATTTTCTTGAAACACACCGTAGAGAAAAGTATCCTACACGTTCATCTTGTGGACTTTGAACTTCTTGTGGAAGAAAAATCCATGAATCTTCAAAAAGCTTCAGACGTGTTGCAGGCGCATACTTTTCATTGGAATCTTTCATGTTGACCCGATCAAAAACCATAACAACCAAATTTTGGCACATATTTCATCTTGTCGAATTTTTCAACTTCATTCAATTTTTCTTCTCCATCAATGGCAACAATATTCTCCTACATGTAACAATGTTTCAGAGCCTTATGTCGCCGATCTTGTGCATGGACGCTCCACTATCAACAATCCTAAGACTATCAATAGTTCCTCCTGGAACATCCTGCACACTCATTCAGAGATTAGTTGGAGAGGGGGACCCAAGCCTTCACAGACTTGGGTCTTCCGTCATCATCGAGAATTGTGACATCCATTTCCCGATGATTCGGAATTGATGTAGTTCCCCCTGAAACAATTTCCGATTTTGGTTTCCAAATCTGTTTTTGTTTTTCATGTTTAACATTTGATTTAACAGATTGCGTTTGGACAACCTCCGGTTTTAAAACCTTTTCAACTTCTTTTCGTTGTTTCTTTTTCTGTTTCATTTCATGTTGTTTAACAAGACGAGGGTCCTGTCTTGGTGAAACAGATCTTTTATGGAAATTGTTACCATGGGGGCATCAACCTTTGCCTTTCCTTTCGTGAGATATGGACAGTTTCTGACAATGTGCCCATACTCACCGCATTCGAAACATGATCTCCGCTCAACAAACCTCGGAGTATCATAACTGTAGTAGCTTGATGATGAACTTAGTGATCTTGAGGTACTTGGTCCTACATCACAACCGTTTGTATGTTGTGTGTAATTGTTTAGACTGTTTCTTTTCAAAATTTTACTTTGTTTAACAAAATCCACGTTGGATTTGTTTTCAAAATTTTCAATTTTATTAGTCCCTCTTGATTTCATGAAGTTTATCTTTTGAAACTTCTTTTTGTTTTGGCTTTGTTTGCCTTTTCCCTTTCCTTGGTAAGCGTGACTTTGCTTTCGTTGATTGTTTTGAGATTGCAATTTTTGATACCCGTATTGCTTCCTAACTTCGGATTTTGGGATAGGAGCACACTGAGTTACTACAACTCTTGGGCTTGACTTTCCCAAAAACTTACTAGTAGAATCTTCGAAAACTTTATCAATCAAGGATTGATTGACATTTTTTATTGGGAAATCTTTATCTGAATATATTTTATCAGATCCAATCAACGTGTAAAGCAAATTCACGCCTTCACAACTTACAGATGAGGATTCAACAGACTTGGCGGTTGAAGTCACAAACGGTTTTGCAGGTGGATCACAAAGAATGTAATTTTCGAGAGGGATGTTTTCCTCTTTTGTTACCGTTTCTGACTGTTCAGAGTTAGTATCCTCGGATTCATCATCTGACGAATCAGCATCCTCAACAATGACGGGAGGATCCTGATTTCGTTAAGTTGTTGACCATTTCCTATCGGCTGATTCATTCGAATCTGAGGATACTTCCTTTTTGTAACCAATCCCAGCTGTGAATTCCTCAAGGTTCAAAGAAACCGAGGGCTCAAAATGAGGTTTATTTTCCTCATCAGGCATCGAAGAATAATCGTGTTTAATAGGTGGTGGACATTTCTTATAACCTATGCATGTGACATCCTTTTTCTTTTTTTTGTATGTCAATGATGTGATCCAGCACATACCTAGAGTTTGAATAACTATTCAGCTTAAGCTGGATCGCCTCACTTTCACACTTAGCACAGGCTAACTCTTTTTGCATGATCTCAAGACGATTGATGTAAAGGTTTATTTCAGTTTGTTTTCTTGAAACCATTTTCGTTAGCTCGGTCTTATCTGCTTTTAATGTTTCAATTATCTTTTTAAATTCCTTTTCATAATTTTCACGAAACATGTTGGCCTCTGTGCACTTCGAAAGATCCACGATCAAATGTTGATTGTGGATAAATGTCACATCATATTTGCTTTTCAAATAATCATATTTGCTTTGCAAATCAGACAATTTAACATTTAATCCAACACATATATCACACCTATCACAACTATCAGATTTTGATTCATCGACACGTACCTGACTGGAATCACTCTCGGATGTTGACCTATCTACATCAGAATCAACAACCTCCCTTGATGATTCACATTCAGATCCATCCTCACTTGAACTTGAAGTTGTAACATCTTCAACTGAAGTTCAAACGTCTTCAACTGAACTACTGTCATGTTCAGAACTGTCATCGTTTCGCGATGATTCACCATTCCTGGCATCTTTGACAATTTTAGCATAAAACGCCGTTTTTGTTTGACTACAGTTCCTTGTATCAAGAGATGATGGTGCTACAGTAGAACGATGGCGCTGTGGGGCAACTGGTGGTAGTGGATATCCATACAAGTCTGTGGTTGGAGCTGGCTTTACAGGAATTTGTATCGTATTTCCATACAATTTTTTTGCCATTTTCGGTTCACTTTGCTTTTGATTAGTAACCGATGCCCACATTTCTTCCGTAATAGAACTCGCTTTGGATGAAGAAGAGGAAGTGGGAGATTCAGCCCATGATGGAGATAAACCCGTGCTTTTATACTTGCTCGAAGATGCGGGTGCGGGAGATTCGACCCATGATGGCGATAAACGCGTGTTTATATACTTGCTCTCTGCAGTTGACGGAGTACCCGACCAAGCCGGATTCATTTTGAATGTATAATGACGAATACCTGCTCAAAACACTCAAATCAAAAGTTAAATATGATTTAAAAAAACTTCTGTTAACAATATGAAAAGATATGTGACGAAAATAGGGGTTTTCGTTGCTGATATTCGGTCATCATTCCAAACTACAACACACGATAAGTTTACACTTTATATAGTGTGTGATTTGACCGGTTGTATTCAGTTATTTCTGTTGATCCACAAATTCCAACAAATATTTCACTCCAGTAGTTGAAACTTGAGCGCAGGAATCAATTCAAAACCCTCACCCTCAAAATCATCCAGAAACCAAAGGAAAGAGGGTTGATAATAGCTGATGGTTCTTCGTTGAGGAAACCAAACGTAGACGGAGATGATAGGCCTGGTAACTGGAAGAGAAAAAACCCTAGTGACGTCGTCGACGATTATGAACGGATTATTGGCCATTATTCGACCGAGTAATCAATTGTATTTTTTTAGTTGCTTCTCTTGTTATGTTTCTGAACCAACCGAAATCCACAAATTCCAACAGTTTCTTCGTAGATTCCGTCCGGTTTCAGTGCACGAAAAGTTTCTTACGAACGATATGTATCAGGAAGCTCAACTTGAACGGACGATATGTATCTTCTATCATGCGACGGACACAATTCTTGCAAGTTAAATCCACAATCAACTTATACAGATGCAAGAGAATGGCGAGTTATTTTCAGTTATTTCTGTTGATCCACAAATTCCATTGTTTAAATCAGAATCAGGTACTCAAGACAATGATCGTTCTAATAGATTAAAGAGAATAAACCATTTTTTACCCATAGTATACGAGCTGTATAACAATATACGGCCCGTATACAATCATCGTATACATTGTATACGATCGGTAATTTTTTTTTACCGAGAGTATACGGCCGTATAAACCGTATACGGCCCGTATACAAATGGTAAAAACCTCTTTAATCTATTAGAACGATCCAATAAACGAAGAACAAAGCCTATTTTCAAAACACATGTTCATACAGTGCTGTAATAGGTTTTGGTTCAGCCAAAAATGACATCTAGCATTACTAACGGTTCAAGTAAGTATCTAAAAATCTGAAAATTCAGGTTTACCTTGTTAGTTTCTCACGAGGTAAAACCGGTTTCAACATATATATCTTGCTCAACTCTTGTGGGCCCGTATCAAAATCAGGCGTTGGAAGGATTGTAGTAGTAGGACATTGGCACCACTGTATACAGGTTCATGCATTATTTAAATCAGAATCAGCTTCTCAAGACAAGGATCGTTCTAATAGATTAAAGAGAATAAACCCTCGTATACAAAACGGATGCGGTTTGCATATTCAATCTTCATTGCTTCATTAAAATTACAACACACGATAAGTTTACTTTTTGTTCCAAATGCAGCAGTAGGATCCGTACTGAAAGGTCTCTCTAAAATGCTTGGAAAATTGCATCAACTCTCCTATGAATGACAACTTGAGTGGTAATATGGCTATGAAGAATAGTATGGATAAGAAATTATCCATTGGTCAAATCACACACTATAAAGTGTAAATTTATCGTGTGTTGTAGTTTGGAAAGATGACCGAACGAGGGTTTATTCTTTTAACCAATTGCCCATCACTTAAGGCCTTGAAAGATTTGTTGAAATCGAAGATTTGTGTATCTGAATCAGGTTCTCTGCCTTAGATCGGTCATTCCTTGTGATACATGAACGTTGTATTCTTGTCTTTCAACGTATACAGAATCAGGTTCTCAAGACAAGGATCGTTCTAATAAATTAAAGAGAATAAACCCTCGTTTCTTCATCTTCATCTTCAAGAACAATGATGAACAGATGATGTTTTTTTCGCAGAACCGTTGGTATATGTCGACAGTTGAGTCTCCTCCTTCGTGGTGGATTAATTTGAAAGTGACAAATTGATGTATCTGGTGGGGGTGATATAGTAATTTTCAATAATGTAGGAAGGATTGTAGTAGTAGGACATTGGAATCAGGTTCTCAAACAAACCAACAAAATCCTGATAGTGAAAAACATCAGCAACCATTTTTTCTTTTCCTTCAATTTCGAGAACATTCTCCCTTTGTATGTGCTTGTGCTCTAGAAACCAGTGATGAATTTGTGTACACAACTGAACGTTAATTGATATTGTTTTAGACAACAACAGATAATGAACGGATTGTTTGTGGATAACGCTGTAGGTCCACCCGGAGGATCGAGTAACCTCTATTCCCTGTTTTCCGACAAACCCGAAAGTGCGGAATCCAAACGGGTAAGTTAAACCAAGTGACGAACACGTAAAACACAAAATTCACCGATTAACACTCCATTGTATTAATCTAGAAAATGGTTACAATACAATCTTTACAAGATGCTCTTATAAACTCTCAGTGTGTGTGTGTGTTTACAGTGTTCGCTCTCAAATCTATTCAGACTTGTCTCTTTGTGCTCTAAGTGTTTCTGTCTGTTGTGAGTGTATATATAGTAAAGCCATGACGAAAACAAGAGGCCCACGAAAACCCATCAATGAAATCAAAGATCTGGACGAAATCCCTTGATTTCGTCCCATGTGTTTTCGTCCCACAAGGTGATTTCACCTAAAAGGGATTTCACCAAACAAGGTGTTTTCATCACATGATGTTGGGCCAAGGGGTTTTCATCATGTTGGGCTTTGACTTGGGCTTTCATCATGGATTGGACTTCAAACAAACAGAAAACACACTATACTAAATGCAAACTTCACACACGCAGTTGCATCTACACAAACATTACAAAGTAAATCGCATACAGAGTCAAGACAGGAGGATGTCTTGACTACGGTCTTCACTTCGTAGCCGAGTCGAACCGAGCCGAGCCGTATCCACATAATATGTATCAACAAACTCCCCCTTGGATGCTACTCGTGAGGTTCGTAATCTCGTTCTCCATCTCTTAATGGTCCTTTTTCTCGGAAAGGATCTTCAAAGTCTTCACGCGTCGTGAGTAGAAAGTGTATCAACAAACTCCCCTTTTCATTTAGGAAGTGTATCAATAAACTCCCCCTTTGATTATGCTGTGAATCTTTTGATTTTCGATACTTTAGATCCTTGTGGTGTTGGTGATTGATCAGCGGCAACTCGATCATCTTTATGATTTAAGTGCCTTCACGTCGTGTCTTCATTCCGAAGCTTGTCATCGAACATGTTCTCCTCGCCTTTAGCATCTGCACATGCAAGAAAGCTAAACACGTAATGAGAACAAACGCTTGGAATATATTTATCATAAACAAACGACACACATGTGACCATGTTTTTAACTACCGTCCGACAATTAGTTTGAAAAGTTAACAGATTTTTCAATTTTAGTTTTTAACTTTCAAAAACTTACACACTCTGACCGTTTATGAAGATTCAGTCGTTTTGGTTTTCAATCAGATTTCAGGTAACGAAGACTTGAGTTCCAACATCGGTTAATCAAAACTAAAGCAGAAATAAAATCTTTTTGACTTTTATAAAGTTTATATTAAAACACACCTAAAATCTTTTTGGCAATTTGAATATTTCAAACGTAAAGACTGAAAGCAGTAAATAAATATATACAGAGTTGCAGGAAACTAAGAAAAGTAAATATATACAAACATTCTTTTTGCGAGTTTCGAGGGTAAGAGAATCATATCAGTGTACGGTCACGCCAAAACGCTCTTGTTGTTCTTTTTGTTAACAATTTGATAAACATCCTATAACGATTATTGGTATTGTTATCCACATAAGCTCAACTTATCATATGTAATCATGGCGAGGGGATACGTTAAGGTATGATTTATACTTACCGACCGGTGTTCATCCACATCACGACACATTCCCGTATCAAGGTATGCACGAGGATTTCATCTTACTGGTGAGTATACCATTTATCATATGTTTTGCAGTATAAAAAGATGTAAGTAACTCACTTATTTTGATTTGAAAAAGCCCTATGTGATAGAATCACTTATTGATGAGGAACTTGATTTTCAGATGCATGAAGGCACAGGAGCAAGTCCGTGAACAGGTCAGTACTTCCGTACAGCAAAGAGACGAACTTGACTCCCGGATAAATGTGATATATTATCACTTATTTTGTGGACATGTGATTGTTGATCACTTATTGAGGTCGTATGCAGTATGTACACGTATGTATGATATCATGGAAGATCTAGACTTCGTCTCCGTTTGTTTCGGTAAAAGAAACAACCATGATACCCAGATGATAAACAGCATAAAGACCACATATCTCAGAACCTCGGCAATCTCTCAAACGAAATTTCGGTACTAAGACCATATGCCAATGAGTGGTTCCCACCTGGTCTTCAGTCGATTTAAGTTTATATCACCCTGCACACTTTAAGATGATTGTGAGCCTACCGATACATCTTATATAGAGCTGCTTATCGTTTTTCATTTTGCATTTCAGTTTAAAGAGGTTTCAACAGACCACTGATGTACTATCATTTTCTCTTTTGCTCTCCAGGAAACTCATTTTTGTTTTTCTATGTTTTTGGGTTTTGAAATTTTTTGATGTTTTTGAATTTTTCAAATTTTGGAATTACTCCCCCTAAAATCAACAAACTTACAATAATTTTAAAAACACAAAGATATTTACGAAAACGATTTTCCGATGCGGGTTACTCTCATGTTTTACCTTGATGCCGTTTACCAAAATTAATTTTAATCAGAAATGATTTATCGAATTTTGGAAAAATCAGTTAGCATGTCGGTAACCGGTGCGGACCATGACAACATTGATGAGTTTCGATCAACATGTCTGGTCAAGGAGTGCTGTACGAGAGGATAATAATTCATAAAGCAGCTTAAATATCAACAAGTATAGGAGAGATTAGAAATTCAAAACCGTATCCTGCAACTGCTTCGTGCATTGCAAGGAATCTGAGTGCTCTCCCAAAGTCGATTTTCTAGCTACTGAGAAATCTCTTCACAGCAACAAGATCATAGACCTCTGGGTCCGGCTGGTCTTCCACATTGCACCAGCGAAGGTCTCTGTCTTTCACTTTGAGAAGTAGTGTGCGGTTGTTCAATCCACGCCAAGGCATCCGCACACCCGGTTGGTTTGTTCAACAAACACATTTTCTTGAAACACACCGTAGAGAAAAGTATCCTACACGTTCATCTTGTGGACTTTGAACTTCTTGTGGAAGAAAAATCCATGAATCTTCAAAAAGCTTCAGACGTGTTGCAGGCGCATACTTTTCATTGGAATCTTTCATGTTGACCCGATCAAAAACCATAACAACCAAATTTTGGCACATATTTCATCTTGTCGAATTTTTCAACTTCATTCAATTTTTCTTCTCCATCAATGGCAACAATATTCTCCTACATGTAACAATGTTTCAGAGCCTTATGTCGCCGATCTTGTGCATGGACGCTCCACTATCAACAATCCTAAGACTATCAATAGTTCCTCCTGGAACATCCTGCACACTCATTCAGAGATTAGTTGGAGAGGGGGACCCAAGCCTTCACAGACTTGGGTCTTCCGTCATCATCGAGAATTGTGACATCCATTTCCCGATGATTCGGAATTGATGTAGTTCCCCCTGAAACAATTTCCGATTTTGGTTTCCAAATCTGTTTTTGTTTTTCATGTTTAACATTTGATTTAACAGATTGCGTTTGGACAACCTCCGGTTTTAAAACCTTTTCAACTTCTTTTCGTTGTTTCTTTTTCTGTTTCATTTCATGTTGTTTAACAAGACGAGGGTCCTGTCTTGGTGAAACAGATCTTTTATGGTAATTGTTACCATGGGGGCATCAACCTTTGCCTTTCCTTTCGTGAGATATGGACAGTTTCTGACAATGTGCCCATACTCACCGCATTCGAAACATGATCTCCGCTCAACAAACCTCGGAGTATCATAACTGTAGTAGCTTGATGATGAACTTAGTGATCTTGAGGTACTTGGTCCTACATCACAACCGTTTGTATGTTGTGTGTAATTGTTTAGACTGTTTCTTTTCAAAATTTTACTTTGTTTAACAAAATCCACGTTGGATTTGTTTTCAAAATTTTCAATTTTATTAGTCCCTCTTGATTTCATGAAGTTTATCTTTTGAAACTTCTTTTTGTTTTGGCTTTGTTTGCCTTTTCCCTTTCCTTGGTAAGCGTGACTTTGCTTTCGTTGATTGTTTTGAGATTGCAATTTTTGATACCCGTATTGCTTCCTAACTTTGGATTTTGGGATAGGAGCACACTGAGTTACTACAACTCTTGGGCTCGACTTTCCCAAAAACTTACTAGTAGAATCTTCGAAAACTTTATCAATCAAGGATTGATTGACATTTTTTATTGGGAAATCTTTATCTGAATATATTTTATCAGATCCAATCAACGTGTAAAGCAAATTCACCCCTTCACAACTTACAGATGAGGATTCAACAGACTTGGCGGTTGAAGTCACAAACGGTTTTGCAGGTGGATCACAAAGAATGTAATTTTCGAGAGGGATGTTTTCCTCTTTTGTTACCGTTTCTGACTGTTCAGAGTTAGTATCCTCGGATTCATCATCTGACGAATCAGCATCCTCAACAATGACGGGAGGATCCTGATTTCGTTAAGTTGTTGACCATTTCGTATCGGCTGATTCATTCGAATCTGAGGATACTTCCTTTTTGTAACCAATCCCAGCTGTGAATTCCTCAAGGTTCAAAGAAACCGAGGGCTCAAAATGAGGTTTATTTTCCTCATCAGGCATCGAAGAATAATCGTGTTTAATAGGTGGTGGACATTTCTTATAACCTATGCATGTGACATCCTTTTTCTTTTTTTTGTATGTCAATGATGTGATCCAGCACATACCTAGAGTTTGAATAACTATTCAGCTTAAGCTGGATCGCCTCACTTTCACACTTAGCACAGGCTAACTCTTTTTGCATGATCTCAAGACGATTGATGTAAAGGTTTATTTCAGTTTGTTTTCTTGAAACCATTTTCGTTAGCTCGGTCTTATCTGCTTTTAATGTTTCAATTATCTTTTTAAATTCCTTTTCATAATTTTCACGAAACATGTTGGCCTCTGTGCACTTCGAAAGATCCACGATCAAATGTTGATTGTGGATAAATGTCACATCATATTTGCTTTTCAAATCATCATATTTGCTTTGCAAATCAGACAATTTAACATTTAATCCAACACATATATCACACCTATCACAACTATCAGATTTTGATTCATCGACACGTACCTGACTGGAATCACTCTCGGATGTTGACCTATCTACATCAGAATCAACAACCTCCCTTGATGATTCACATTCAGATCCATCCTCACTTGAACTTGAAGTTGTAACATCTTCAACTGAAGTTCAAACGTCTTCAACTGAACTACTGTCATGTTCAGAACTGTCATCGTTTCGCGATGATTCACCATTGCTGGCATCTTTGACAATTTTAGCATAAAACGCCGTTTTTGTTTGACTACAGTTCCTTGTATCAAGAGATGATGGTGCTACAGTAGAACGATGGCGCTGTGGGGCAACTGGTGGTAGTGGATATCCATACAAGTCTGTGGTTGGAGCTGGCTTTACAGGAATTTGTATCGTATTGCCATACAAATTTTTTGCCATTTTCGGTTCACTTTGCTTTTGATTAGTAACCGATGCCCACATTTCTTCCGTAATAGAACTCGCTTTGGATGAAGACGAGGAAGTGGGAGATTCAGCCCATGATGGCGATAAACCCGTGCTTCTATACTTGCTCGAAGATGCGGGTGCGGGAGATTCGACCCATGATGGCGATAAACGCGTGTTTATATACTTGCTCTCTGCAGTTGACGGAGTACCCGACCAAGCCGGATTCATTTTGAATGTATAATGACGAATACCTGCTCAAAACACTCAAATCAAAAGTTAAATATGATTTAAAAAAGCTTCTGTTAACAATATGAAAAGATATGTGACGAAAATAGGGGTTTTCGTTGCTGATATGTTTGATTTTGTCGCTGAAATGGTGATTTCGTCGCTGAAAGGGTGATTTCGTTGCTGAAAGGGTGATTTCGTCGCTGAAAGGTGATTTCATCGCGAAAGTTGATTTCGTCGCTGAAAGGTGATTTCGTCGCGAAAAGTGATTTCGTCCAGACACTTCTGATTCCGTCGCTAATGTTTGACTGATACTTCTGATTTCGTCAGGAAAAGTGATTTCGTCCAGACACTTCTGATTTCGTCGCTGATGTTTGACTGACACTTCTGATTTCGTCAGGAAAAGTGATTTCGTCCAGAATTAGTTGATTTCATCCAGAAACTTCTGATTTCGTCCAGAATGATATATAAGACCTGTGATTTCGTCTGGATATGCTTGATACCAGCCTAAGGTGATTTCGTTGAGGGCTAGTGGACGAAAATGGGGTGTTTTCGTTGACAATATGTGAATGTATGGTGATTTCGTGGACAATAGGTGAAGACAAATTAGATATTTATCAAACTAGATCAAATCTTATCCTTCTGACAACAAAGACTTCTTTTGCCGAAAGCACCTTACCTATCAGACTGTTCACCAACTACAAATGATGGTTTGTGTACACAAATTTCAACTTAAAATATTTTAATCACAAACACTTTGATATTTCATCAAACAAAGTTCAAACACAATAATATTTGAAGAACACTTTGAAGATCGATGAACTTGATGAGTTTTCAGGTGACCGATAAATTTTCCGAACAACAATTTTTGCTAAAACTTTCAATAAAAACCCACAATAACATACAAGCATGTAATATAACAAGGTTTCCACTAAAACAAGAAGCAAAACATACTGATTTTCAAGGTTTTGAAAAAGAGTTTTTCAGAAAAATGATTTTCAACAAGAACATAAACTGAAATACACTTTCAAAATCTATCAAAACACGAGAAAATCGACTTGGTTTAAACAAGGAATCGAGCCAATGCTCTGATACCAATTGTAGGTCCCACCCGGAGGATCGAGTAACCTCTATTCCCTGTTTTCCGACAAACCCGAAAGTGCGGAATCCAAACGGGTAAGTTAAACCAAGTGACGAACACGTAAAACACAAGATTCACCGATTAACACTCCATTGTATTAATCTAGAAAACGGTTACAATACAATGTTTACAAGATGCTCTTATAAACTCCCTGTGTGTGTGTGTTTATAGTGTTCGCTCTCAAATCTGTTCAGACTTGTCTCTTTGTGCTCTAAGTGTTTCTGTCTGTTGTGAGTGTATATATAGTAAAGCCATGATGAAAACAAGAGGCCCACGAAAACCCATCAACGAAATCAAAGATCTGGACGAAATCCCTTGATTTCGTCCCATGTGTTTTCATCCCACAAGGTGATTTCACCACAAGGTGATTTCACCTAAAAGGGATTTCACCAAACAGGGTGTTTTCGTCACATGATGTTGGGCCAAGGGGTTTTCATCATGTTGGGCTTTGACTTGGGCTTTCATCATGGATTGGACTTCAAACAAACAGAAAACACACTATACTAAATGCAAACTGCACACACGCAGTTGCATCTACACAAACGTTACAAAGTAAATCGCATACCGAGTCAAGACAGGAGGATGTCTTGACTACGGTTTTCACTTCGTAGCCGAGTCGAACCGAGCCGAGCCGTATCCACATAATATGTATCAACAAACGCAAACAAGTTCTCCACAGTTTGTTATTCAGATCTCTATTCGGTCATCTTTCCAAACTGCAACACACGAAATGTACGTGACAAAACAAGTCATCTGCTTTCTGAATCTGAATCTGAATGTTAACTTTCCGAATAGCTACCAGAATAACCCGACACGTCTTCTATGATGATTCGAAACATTCACGAACCACAATGGACTCAAACTCATACTACTCACCCTCCCCTGAGGAAAGGTTTTCTCGACGACTCAAGATAAAGCAGTTGGTTTGTGTTCATATCAGCGTTGTTTATCACCCTGTGTGAGCATTGTAAGCCCGACCACTAGCAGAAGAACCCAACACGTCTTCTATGATGATTCAAAACATTCACGAACAACAATGGACTCACACTCATTGTTTCGAATTTGGTTTCTTCGGTACAGGCCGATGAAACCGAAGATTCAGACCCCTTACAACTCTCATCAAATGCCTCACCCTTCCTTTTATTCTATAAATATTAAATAAAGAATAACACCATGGCCGTAATCCCGTGTTGATAGCTTCCGTTTTATTACAGTCATACGACACGTTTTCTTGTTCTTCAATATTTGTTACTTGTTAATGTTTTATTTTTTTCTACTTTTAGAAAGGTTTGAGCACCTCACGACTGTAAAATATCTAGTGTGATTTACACCTTAAATCCCTTAAATACTTTGAGAAAAATCAAATTTTCGTTCCATACGGGCCGTATAAAAGTATACGGCCGGCCCGTATACTTTTATACGGCCCGTATGGAATAAAAAAAACTGACAAAGTCTGCTGGCACAAATTTTGTTGTTTTTTTTATTCTATACGGGCCGTATAACAGTATACGGCTCGTATACACCATGTGTAAATAAGTTTTTCCCATGTGTTAATATTACAGCCCGTATGATAATATAAGTTAGATTAGTGTTTTCTATTCAGAAAGGGATGGCAGCGCAGTTTGTTGCTCGTCTACCTGCTATCCTTATGTAATTTGCCCTGATGATTGGAATGAAAATGATATAAAAAAAAATTATCTCATAAAAAAAAACTAAAATGGATATTTATGATTGTTGGTGGCATTTGTGGAATCTCTTAAACAATGTAGTTTTCTGTTTGATATTTGTTGATGCACTTTTGTGTGGATGTGACTCGGTTCGTTTTGGTTCGGTTCAAGACTAACGTCGCGACATTCCTCCGTCGTGCAACCCAGAGTAGAACACACAAATGATGAAGACTTGAGAGCGAATCCAGTTGAATAATGATGACACTTCATCATAATATCATCATGACATCATCAAACATACCAATCGAAATAGACTAAACTGGCTTAATTGGCATCTGCATGATGACATCCATGATGTCACATCGGATTAATTGTTTTATTTCAATATGTATGTGTGTACAGGAATCAAATAGAATTTAATATCTTACATCAAAATAGAATTTCCTTTGTTTTATATGTATGTATCAAAATTGGCTTTCGTAATAGTCTATTTCAATGTCTTGCATATGTATTTCTATGTCTCAAGTTTGTTTCGTAGGAAATTTACAGTCTCAAAAGGTCAAGCATGATCTTCTTAAGAAAGAATTTGAAGGGTTTATGTGTATGGAAAAGGAATCGCTTGGAGCGATGGCAACTAAGTTTCATCACTTGTTGAGTGAAATGTTTGTTTACAGAGTTGAAGTTTCTCAACAAGAAATGATTGCAAGATTCGCAGATGGTTTGCCACTTTAAATAAGTAAGAAGACTAAATTACCCATGTGTAATAAAATTTAACAAGGTTAGGCTCAAAGGACGTAACTTGCAACAAAATTCTCAATAATATGCAGTAAAAAATAATCTGCACTCCAACATAGACGTCAAATCCAATCAATCCTTTTATGTATTCAACATAGTCAAATCCGAACAAGTATACCACGACCCAATACACGTTCAACGTGAAAGTCTACAATATTAATTGGTAAAATAACAATTCATTTCATTACTTAATCTATTCAAAACCTTAAACAAACTATATTTAAACTAATGAATACCCAACCCGTCAAATAAAATCGGCATTATTTCCTTCAACGTCTTTCCTATATCTTCATTTGTAGCCACTTTCGTGTCGTTCCACATCTAAAAAAGAGAAAATGTTATAATTATTAGAAATTAGTTAACATCAACGAACAAGTTGTTACAAACACATAACTACCTGTGTGTGTGAGTATGTTTGCGCATGTTATCTTGTATATACTTATGCACATCTAAAAAATAATTAAGAAATTTACTTACTTTGGGAAATTGCTTTTGATGCACATTGACAAAGTCAAACATAGATTGAAGAAGTATATATCCGCATTCCCATGTCTCGGGTTGTTGATTGCACTACAATAAATTAACAATTATTATATTCAATTCAAAATTTATGAAAAATCAAACTAGGAAATAGAAAACAAATTTACATTAACCATATACAATGTGGGTTTTATTGGCAGCAAGAAGCTTTCAATCACACTCGTAAGACGATAATGGTTAGGATTCTTTTTGCCCTCTTTGAATAGTGAATCTAAAATATATAAATGTTCTACTTTTATGGCAATAATGAACAAAGTCCAATGTCCACTACAAAAAGTAAAGTTACAGCATGGTTAATGAATTGTATTAATAAAACAAAAGAAAGTTAATTAGATTAGACTTACTCTTCCCAATACGGTACAAGGATGTATTCTTTATGGTCATGATAACGCACCATAGTCCTAATGTGTTCTTCAATTACTTCTTTCATTTCTCTACACATTTGACCATTGATTATTCATGTTTAAGAAGGCACATCGGTTTTCTTTTTTAGCCTTCAACACTCTATGCAAGTAGCTTAAACAAACAACGAAAAAAACTATGAAAAAATTAATAAATTCAGTTATATTTAAAAAATATTATAGTGTTAAACAACTTACTATGTAAACCAAAATATAGTAGTGATATCAACCCATCCGTTGTTATTTAGTGCTAACAATGATTCAGCTTCAACATATATTGGACCCAACTCCATAGGATACATAGTTTCATCTACATTAAAGGTCAGCTAAGTCTTCCAGTCGTCCTTGATGTGTTCTTTTAGTCGACGAATGTCACGGCCCCCGACCCGGTTTGACCCAGTTCAGGAGCCGCGGGACAGAAAATCCCGTGGTATTTATTTAATTGAGTTGACAGCGGAAGACTTTAATAGGATCTTTTAAAACTGAAAATGCCTTATTATTTTATTCCATAATTCGGGATAAAACCCCGGTAATTTACAATAGGGTGATTTCGCTGGGAAATCTTTATCTCACAAAACAGGTTTCTTTATTTACATTGAGCCACGTTCTTAAGCTTGTAGTGTTTCACGGCACTTTTCCGGGATCACAACAGATCACCTGAAACATTTTTGAAAAAGGTTTTGTCAGCGGGAAATACTGGTGAATCATTCTTTTTACTAAAATGACACGTTGTTATAATTTGCAGTATTAAGAGCGATTACAATGTTTCCGTATATCAACCAACTACCCACAGTATTTGTCACTCGACCATCCATTGGTAACCTCATTGTCCAATGGTGTCTGTGACTATGGTCATATCACCCCTTGGCTAACCCGTTGTCCAATGGTGACGGTTATCAAATAATGTATACAAAACCCCACATACCGGCTGTAATTTAGTGATTACAAAGACTTAATCCCTGTAATTATAACTTTGAAATAAATAGGATTTTGGAAATAATTTGATAAAAAGAGAATGACTCACATTGCAGATTTAATACGAGCAGAGTCTAGTCTACAGATTAGCCTTGTTAACCTAGTTTAAATAACAATGCACACAAAACTAGGTTAGTAACTAATACAGCATTTACGATAACTCACGAGATTAAACCCTCACAATGAATGACAAAGTGCGATACTTAAACATCCATCGAATTCACGACGAATGACAAAGCATAACACTAATGTGGGCAGCACTTAAACATCCATTGGATAGTTTTAATCGATCGGACATTGAATCGTAGCAGCGATCGAGTTATTACGCTGTTATAGTGGTAGCGTTTCGTGTCGGTGTGTGTTTTTGTAGTAATTGGACAATATCTCAACGTACGTATTGAGTTTGAACGTCGAACTAACGCACAATTGCAAGTACCAGACTCCCCTATTTATACATGAAAAACGGCGCCCTCGCGTGGCGCGAGAGGCCTGTCGCGTGGCGCGACGGGTTACTTTTAGGGTAGGGTAGGTCCGTGTCTGTTATAGCCTTAGTGAGTCACGTTTCGATGAATTTCAATTCCTACAGCAAACTGTGAGGATATTACCAACTAGGGTTTACCCCCCCCCCCCCCCCGTTAGTTTTAGGGGCACTGATCCTGATTCCGATTGTTCTGAAAATTTTAGGGTTTATGCAGAATCACTTGGGGATCTCAATTAGGGTTTCCTATTGGACCAAATATAATAATAATTAAGACTTTTGATGAGAGTTGTTACATCCTCCCCACCTTAATAAAAATCCCGTCCTTGAAATTTATTGGAATAATTGAGGATACTTTCGCTTCATTTCCGATTCCAGCTCCCAAGTGTATTCGGGTCCCCGTTTTGAATCCCACTTGTCTTTGACTAGCACTAGCCGCTTGTGCTTGAGAAACTTGATCTTTCTATCCTCTATTTGCAATGGTTTCTCAACAAACTTTAACTTTTCATTTACCTCTATATCTTGAAGAGGTACTACCAGGGACTCGTCAGATGGACATTTCTTGAGATTGGATACATGAAATACATCATGTACTCCGGCTAGTTCTTCTGGTAGTTGTAAGCGATAGGCAACTGGCCCTATACTTTGGTTCACTAGAAAAGGTCCTACGTACCTTGGACTTAGCTTTCCTTTCTTACCGAATCTAACAACTCCTTTCCAAGGAGAAACTTTTAACAGTACTCTGTCTCCAACTTGGAATTCTAACGGCTTGCGTCGATTGTCGGCATAACTTTTCTGACGATCTCGAGCCGTCTTTAGCCTTTCCTTGATTTGAGTGATCTTGTCGGTATTTTCATGTACTATTTCAGGACCTGATAATTGACTTTCTCCTATTTTTGCCCAACAAACGGGAGTTTTGCACTTTCTTCCATATAGTGCTTCGAATGGGGCAGCTTCGATGCTTGCATGATAACTATTGTTATAGGAGAATTCAATTAAAGGTAAGTGATCGTCCCAATTTCCACCAAAATCTATCACACATGCTCGGAGCATGTCTTCCAGAGTTTGTATCGTCCTTTCACTTTGTCCGTCTGTTTGTGGATGATATGCAGTACTTAGATTTAGTCGGGTTCCCATTGCTTCCTGGAAACTAGTCCAGAAATGGGAAGTGAAACGACTATCTCTATCCGATACAATGGAGAGTGGAACTCCATGTAAGGATACTACTTCATCTACATACAATTTGGCTAACCTTTCCATGCTAAAGGTTTCCTTCATGGGTAGAAAATGAGCTGACTTGGTTAATCGATCCACAATTACCCAAATCGCATCATTACCTTTTCTGGTTTTGGGTAACTTAGTAACAAAGTCCATTGTTATAAGTTCCCATTTCCATACAGGCATTTCTAGTTATTGTAACAGACCTGAAGGTTTCTGATGTTCTGTCTTAACTTGTGAACAAGTAAGACACTTAGAAACATATCTAGCTATGTCTTTTTTCATTCCTATCCACCAAAAATTATTTCTTAAATCTTGGTACATTTTATTGTTACCAGGATGCATGGTATACCTAGATTTATGAGCTTCTTCTAAAAGCTTATTTCTTAAATCTCCTTGCTTAGGTACCCAAATTCTCTTTTCATGGAATCTCCAAATTCCATCACCTCCTTGCTTTAATTCTTTTATTCGTCCTTTCATTCCTTCAGCATCGTCCTTGATTGCTGCTTCTTGAACCTTCTTTAGTTGTTCCTTTAAATCTAACTGTAGATTTAATCTAAGAGCACAAACCCGTCGTTGTTTCTCATGATACTTACGACTTAAGGCATCTGCAACTACATTTGCCTTTCCTTCGTGATACTGAATATCACAGTCATAGTCGCTTAGGATTTCCATCCATCTTCTTTGCCTCATGTTCAATTCTTTTTGCCCAAATATGTATTTTAAACTCTTGTGATCCGTATAGACAGTAAACTTACTTCCATACAGATAATGTCTCCAAATTTTAAGGGCAAAAATTATGGCTCCTAACTCTAAATCATGAGTCGTATAGTTTTCCTCGTGCTTTTTCAATTGTCTTGAAGCATACGCAATTACCTTCTTGCGTTGCATTAGCACACATCCTAATCCTAGCTTAGAAGCATCACAATATACTTCAAAATCTTCCGTTCCTTCTGGTAATGCTAGAATTGGAGCATTGGTTAACTTTTTCTTTAGAATCCTAAAAGCTTCTTCTTGCCTAGGTCCCCATTCAAACTTAACTGCTTTACAGGTTAGTTTAGTTAAGGTACAACTATCTTGGAAAAATCCTTAATAAACCGTCTATAATATCCGGCTAACCCTAGAAAACTTCTAATTTCCATGGCTGTTTGTGGAACCTTCCATTTGATAATTGCTTCTATCTTAGCAGGATCTACGTGAATGCCTTCGTGATTCACCATGTGTCCTAAAAATTGCACTTCTTGTAGCCAAAATTCACATTTCGAGAATTTGGCATAAAGCTTCTCTTTTCTTAACAAACTTAAGAGTACATGCAAGTGCTGACAGTGTTCTTCCTGACTTTTGGAATAAATAAGTATATCGTCTATGAAGACAATTATAAATTTATCCAAGTACGGTTTACAGATCCTATTCATCATGTCCGTGAATGCTGCAGGTGCATTCTTTAATCCGAAGGTCATGACTGTAAACTCGTAATGACCATACCTAGTTCTGAAAGCAGTTTTAGGTATATCTTCTTCTTGTACCTTCAATTGATGATATCCAGAGCGTAAATCTATCTTAGAAAAGTATCTAGCTCCTTGAAGTTGATCGAACAGATCATCAATCCTAGGTAATGGGTATCTATTCTTAATTGTAACCTTATTTTATTCCCTATAATCGATACACATTCGCATTGAACCGTCCTTTTTCTTTACGAACAACACTGGTGCTCCCCACGGGGATGAACTAGGTTGTATGAATCCTTTACTTAGTAATTCATCTAATTGCTTTTTCAGTTCTAACATTTCAGTGGGTGCTAACCGATAAGGTGCCTTGGCTATCGGTGTAGTTCCAGGAATTAGATGAATTCTAAACTCTACTTCCCTATCAGGTGGTAATCCAGGTAGTTCTTCTGGGAACACATCTGAGTATTCAGATACTACTGGAATTTCTTTAAGTTCCTTACTTTTAGTGTTAATGATTACTGAAATCATATACACTATTCCTTGCTTTCGTTCATAATTAGCAATTTTCATTACTGAAATGAACTTCATTGGCTTTTGTGGCTTATCTCCGGTAATTACTACTAATTCTTCTGTGGGTGTATGAATTTCTATGGAATTCTTATCACATAAAATTCGAGCATGGTTGGTTACTAACCATTCCATTCTTAACACAACATCGAATTCAGCTAATTTCATAGGTAACAGGTTGGTAAAGAATTTATGATCTGAAAGTTCTATATTTCCTTTCCGCATAACCTTATCTGTTTTAACTGAATTTCCATCTGCCGTTTCGACTGTAAAAATTTGCCTAAGGTTCGTCAAAGGTAAATTAAGAGCTTGGCAGAATGAAGTATTGATAAAACTTTGGTTTACACCAGAGTCAAATAATACTTTTGCATACACGTTGTGAACTAAGAACGTACCAGCTATCACATCGGGAATGAGTTCTGCTTCTTGAGTGGTCAGTTGGAATGCTCTGGCATTTTTCTTAGTAGCTCCGTCGGCTGTCTTGGCTTTATTGTCTGCTGGTTTGACCAATTTAGGACATTCTGTTTTGAAATGCCCGGCTTCTCCACAGTTAAAGCAGATGCTGGTTTTCTTTCTGCAGTCTTCTTCACGATGTCCTACCATTTTGCAAAAATTGCAGATTACATTACATCTTCCATAATGTTTCTTTCTGCAATTCCTGCAGAACGGCGGAGTTAAGGATTGCCCTGTTCCTCTTTTCTTGAAGTTGCTATTATTACCCATACGAAATCCTTGGGTAATTTTCTGAGCCAGTTTATTTTTCCTATTTTCATCTCTTGTGCGTACCAGCTCGTCAGTTAGGGTGTTAGCTAATTTTACCGCATCGTTAATAGTGCGAGGTCTCGCAGCTTTAACGATATTACGGATTTCGTTGATCAATCCCCAAATATAGCGAGAAATGAGTACCGTTCTGGCGAAGCCAGCGTGGGTACCACTCTAGCATATTCGAAGAATGTCGAAGTATACCCTCGACAGTCTACACCCATCATTCGATGGTTCAGGAACTTATTCGCCATTTGTTCCTTTTCATACTCGGGACAGAATTTTCTTTCCATCAAACTTTTAAATTCTTCCCAATTCATGGCATAGGCCACATTTCTTCCTTTGGCTTGTAGTACCGTATTCCACCAATCTAGTGCCCATTCTTTAAACAAATGTGATGTGTACATCACTTTGTCTTCTTCGACACATTTACTTATTACAATTACTGCCTCGGTTTTCTCTAACCAACGCAGTGCCGCAGTCGCTCCTTCATTACCTGCGAACTCAGCTGGTTTACAGGCAAAAAACTCCTTGTAAGTGCAACCAGGCGTTGCAGCTTTTATTTTCTTAGGGAGCCGGGCCTGCCGTGGATCGTTATTGTTATTAATATGATTACCGCCTCCATTTACGCTATTACTAAAGTTATCTTCGGAAGTACGTTTGCTAGGAATGATTTGTTGAGGTTCAACTGGATTTCTAGCAGCAGCAAGTATTGCTGGAATAGCATTCGCTATCCCTTGAGCAACGATATTCTCTATATCTTGCTTAGTCATAAATTGCTCTTCCTGATGTTGCTCAGATTGGTTAACCTCGTTAACTGGTTCATTATTAGCGTTTTCCATCTGATAATTAATATATATAATTTATTAGTATAAAATAAATAGCAATTATACACAAGACAATCATACAATTTTCACAACACACATATAGCCAAAATTATCGATTTTTCGATTCCCATTTTATATATATTATGCATCATTACACACCATTATCTTACAAAGGTTTTATTGGTAGGTTATTTTACAGACTTATTTTATTATTACTAATATTATTATACAATCATAGATTCACCACCATCTTATCCCTGGGTATTTTAGAAGCGACGTTCCCTCTCGTCGTACTTCCAGGAGATCTGTTCTCCTACCTCCTGAATCCTATTCCCCGCACCTATCAGCTCCTCGCCAAAATGGCGGAGTTCAGCTAAGTTTTCATTGCTCATTGGTGGGTTTGGTATAGGTTCTGGATCAAACTGAGGGAAAAACGTATAAGGATTATTAAGTAGGTTTTGAAACTGCCAATCATTAGTCCACCACTCGTCCATTCCTAAAGGTTGGGTGTGGATTAAAGGTTCTGGAATGGCTGGTTCCAAATTTATTGGAAGCTGAGTTTCAGCAGGATAAGGGTAAAGGTTGGTATTGATAGGTCTAATGATATCACAGCTTGTCAATATATGATCCAACTCTTCTTGTAATGGCAAATCCTCGACTTGCCTTGAACTTTCCCCAACTTCCCTTTCTACTTGCCTAGATCCTTCCCCGATCTCAATTCCTTTTCCTTTATCTATGGGATTCTCTATTTTGGGAATTCTCCTAGTTGCTGGTTTCCTCCTGCGTACATGCCTCCAACCTACAAATCTTCTCCTTTTCTTAGGCTTTGATTTCTCCAGAGGTGGAGCGTTGAATTCCATAGGTTCTTCTATATCGGGTATGTAACCAGTAAAGTCTCTGGAAACTTCTATTTTTACCGGATAAAGATTGAGATTCTGAAGGGCTTCAGATAACTCATTCATGTTGTTTAGCATATATGCAAAATACACAATATGATAAGTTAAAATTTTATAACAAAAATTTCACAGATAACATTCAAATATTATTGCATACCGTGTGACTAAACTTAAAGAACAACTTACAGGTAAAACACACTAGGGTTTATTGTAACTTTATTTATTTACTGGGTAAAGTTTCTGGCTTGTAAGTAATAAAGGTGCTAATACTGAGTCAGGGTATTTTAAAGATTTGCATTTACTGCGACAGTGACTAGCATATAGAGATCTGCCCATTTTTCATCTAACTTGTCTTCCCATGGTGGATTACTACCGAATTTCTGAATTTCCTGATTAACTTTCATTTCTTTTGATTGGGATTCCCTTATTTTCTCTTGACTTTTCCTAATAACCAAACTTCTTTTATTAGGAGAAAGTGGTTCCTCATAATGGGCTTTACGAACAAATATTCCCTCCTCAGTATCTACTGAGTATCTTGAGGATTTTGATTGGGATGAACTTCCCTTCTCTTTTTGTGAACTATCTAATTTAAGATAGATGTTCGAAAGCTTTTGCTTACCCATACTGTAACTAACAAATAATCAATTAATAAAATACATAATCACAAAATGGCAATCAGCAAAATTAAGTATTTCTAAATACTTAATTAGCTTAACTCAGTGGCTTTGATACCACATTTTTCTGTCACGGCCCCCGACCCGATTTGACCCAGTTCAGGAGCCGCGGGACAGAAAATCCTGTGGTATTTATTTAATTGAGTTGACAGCGGAAGATTTTAACAGTATCTTTTAAAACTGAAAATGCCTTATTATTTTATTTCATAATTCGGGATAAAACCCCGGTAATTTACAATAGGGTGATTTCACAGGGAAATCTTTAACTCACAAAACATGTTTCTTTATTTACATTGAGCCACTTTCTTAAGCTTGTAGTGCTTCACGGTACTTTTCCGGGATCACAACAGATCACCTGAAACATGTTTGAAAAATGTTTTGTCAGCGGGAAATACTGGTGAATCATTCTTTTTACTAAAACGACACGTTATAATTTGCAGTATTAAGAGCGATTACAATATTTCCGTATATCAACCAACTACCCACAGTATTTGTCACTCGACCATCCATTGGTAACCTTATTGTCCAATGGTGTCTGTGACTATGGTCATATCACCCATTGGCTAACCCGTTGTCCAATGGTGACGGTTATCAAGTAATGTATACAAAACCCCACATACCGGCTGTAATTTGGTGATTACAAAGACTTAATCTCTGTAATTATAACTTTGAAATAAATAGGATTTTGGAAATAATTTGATAAAAAGAGAATGACTCACATTGCAGATTTAATACGAGCAGAGTCTAGTCTACAGATTAGCCTTGTTAACCTAGTTTAAATAACAATGCACACAAAACTAGGTTAGTAACTAATACAGCATTTACGATAACTCACGAGATTAAACCCTCATAACGAATGACAAAGTGCGATACTTAAACATCCATCGAATTCACGACGAATGACAAAGCATAACCCTAATGTGGGCAGCACTTAAACATCCATTGGATAGTTTTAATCGATCGGACATTGAATCGTAGCAGCGATCGAGTTATTACCCTGTTATAGCGGCAGCGTTTCGTGTCTGTGTGTGTTTTTGTAGTAATTGGAGAATATCTCAACGTACGTATTGAGTTTTAACGTCGAACTAACGCACAATTGCAAGTACCAGACTCCCCTATTTATACATGAAAAACGGCGCCCTCGCGTGGCGCGAGGGGCCTGTCGCGTGGCGCGACGGGTTACTTTTAGGGTAGGGTAGGTCCGTGTCCGTTATAGCCTTAGTGAGTCACGTTTCGACAAATTTCAATTCCTACAGCAAACTGTGAGGATATTATCAACTAGGGTTTACCCCCCCCCCCCTGAGTGTTAGGGGCCCTGATCCTGATTCCGATTGTTCTGAAAATTTTAGGGTTTATGCAGAATCACTTGGGGATCTCAATTAGGGTTTCCTATTGGACCAAATATAATAATAATTAAGAATTTTGATGAGAGTTGTTACAACGAACCATATCCCTGAACCATTTGGGTCTTACTTAGATTAATTACAAGCCTAGCTCAACTTTTTCGGCCTGCTTTGGGCCTGTTTTTCATTTCATTTGGCCTTCCTTTGTTTTCCTTTAGGTTGTTTCGGGTTTGATTGTTTCCTTTGGGCTTTTGAACTATAGTCGTTGTCGTAGCCTAAAATGTCAAACAATTTAATGTATATATACATGTGTATATATATGTATATGTATATAAACTCACGCGCACACATTTATCTATAATGAACTGATTTTATTACCCTTTGTGGTTCAACATGATGAGTTTGGTCCTCTTTAAATGCACTCATTCTTGTGTTGATAAGTGCATCATTATTGGCTAAAAAAACATTATCGTCATATAGTTCATTACTTTCAAAATAAACATCATTACTTCCAAACTGAACATGGACTTCAGGCGAATGCTACATCAATAGTAAGCAATTTGTTATAATATAAAGGGTTATTGGATTTTAATAATCCCAAGTTTCACTAGTTGGCCGATAATAATCCCAACTTCAAAAATTGCCTACAACAGTCCCAACTTGTAAGATTTTGGCCACCAATGATCCTTCTCTAACTGGGTTATTTAAATGTGACATGGAAGGTGACGTGGCAGGTGACGTGTTTATAAACTAAAATGTTCGATGCCTATGGGGATGCTGATGTGTTTAAAGACTACAACACATATACACTCACCCCAATTTATAACATTTTAACCCTAATTTAACACAATCTCTGAAATGTTGACATCATCGTCTTAGATAAGTTGCCAAAACAAAAACCCTAAATTCTTCAAAGTCGATATGGATGGAAACGTCTACTGTAATCATGATATGCTTGCAATTCTTCGAGTAGTAAGCCGTAAACGAGATCGAATTGGGAAGGAGTTTTATGGTTGCCCTCTCTGGCCTGTAAGTTTTACCTATAGATTCTCCTTCAAACTTGTTAATTTCATTGACGTTGTGTTCGTTTTGTAATCTGATTAGAGAGTGGACTGCAATTTTTTTTGTGGAAAGAAGATTTGGAGAATGTCTTTAAGAACACATCTATGGTAAACAATCCAAGTTATGAAGGTTTGGAGATGGAAACTTTGAAGTTACAAAACAAGATATTAGAATAGGAGAATAGAAAGCTGAGATAGAGGCTTTCGATGGAAAAGTACAAGTGGAATTTAAATTGTGTCTTAGGTTTTGTAATAGTTATGGCAATATGGTGGGTTTTAAGTCGCAAGAGTTAATATTTAGGTTTTGTAATAGTTATGATAGTATGTTGTTATGTAATGCTTATTGCATAATGTACTGAAATCTTGTGTTAATGAAATGTAGTGCTTATAGCACAATCTTTGTTATAGCATAATCTTTGTTATTCAACAAAACTGAACAACACCCTTATGTGAACCTGCACCAAAACTCGACCAAAACGACCACTATGAAACTGCTGCGAATCTAAACCAAAACTCTACCAAAACGACCACTGTGAAACTGCTGTGAATCTGAACCAAAACTCGACCAAAACGACCAATATGAAACTGATGTGAATCTGAACCAAAACTCGACCAAAACGACCACTATGAAACTGCTGTGAATCTAAACCAAAACTCAACCAAAATGACCAAAACGACCACTATGAAACGGCTATGAATCTGAACCAAAACTCGACCAAAACGACCAATATGAAACTGCTGTGAATCTGAACCAAAACGACCAATATGAAACTACTGTGAATCTGAACCAAAACTCGACCAAAACGACCAATATGAAATTGCTACACTGTATCTTATTACCATGTTTGGACAGTTTTCCTAGTTTTTAGGGTTCTCGTGTGGGTCTCTCCTTCTATTCTTCTTAGGTCTTCCAGGAGCAGCCTTGATTGTATGTGGGTCAAGTAATCAACTTCTGGTCAATACTTCTCACTAGGCAATGGAGGAATGGTGTAAGCATAAGTCTTTAGGTATTCTGACTTGTGATAACATTCATGTACAAACTCCTATGCATTCATGTTTAAGAAACCAGCCACTGCACAAACATGCTCACAAGGGATACCCTCCAAATCCAATTTCATACAGCTGCAAGTTCTCCTGCTCAAATCCACAGAAACATCATCTATCTCTCTAACTTGGAATACATTCAATGATGATGGATACACTTCACACATATATGCCCATGACTTTTCTTTCTCAAGTTTCTCCTGTATATTTAGACACACAATCAAGTCTTGTTTAACCATTTCTGCCTGTTAGGTTGTGAGCCTAGTCATTATTGCTACCCGGATGTCTTCAAGCATGTTGATGATGTGTTAGGATCTGGACTGGATAATGTAACCATTAAAGGACTCAACCATGTTATTAACAATAACATCACACTTTGTATCAGTCTTTAGATATACCTTTGAGAAACATTGTGGGTTTTGCTTCAACAATGCCTCAGTAGCTTCAACTGATAGGTCTTCCATCTCCTTAATGGCTGCCTTGTAGTCAGGAACACAGTATGCCCTACAAGCTTTCCAGGAAACTTCTTTTAACTCATCTCCCTTGAATTTTTTATGCCAATTAGCATAAATGTGTCTAGCACAATTCCTGTGTTCAGCTTGAGGCCACACTAATGCAACTGGATTAATTAAACCCTATCACAAACATAAATGTTAGTAAAAACATAAGTGTAACAAAACATAAGTACAACAAAACAAAATTATTACCTTCTGTTGATCAGATATTAATGTCCAGCATTTCCCACCATCATTGACTTCCAAACACTTCCTTCCATGAACCCCTCCCAGCTATTATTTGTTTCACGTTCAACTACTGCCCAAGCCACAGGGTACAAGGTTAGAAGTGATTGGGTGTGAAAAGTGGTTGAGAAAGATGGCAAAATCGTGACCAGGAAATGGCTAGCTGCGGATCAAGTCCCCCCGCGACACGCGACAGGAGAAGGGGGTTTCTCCGGGTGTCGCGGCGTGTGTCACCCGGGGAAAGTTTGAGTTTATTACCAAAAAAACAGCCCCTATACTTTGATATTTACACTATCTTAAGTGGTAACTTGTGTATTTGGCATATTAATAAGTATAGAACATGTTTAAAGCCATAAATCAAGTATCGTGAATGTACGTAATAGTATTTTCATGTATAAATAACATCAAAACATGTATTTACGATTGATTGCTTGTAAAACTGGTACGAATTTGCGTGAGAGACGAATGTGTATCAGGCATGTATATAAGTTGAATGTAAAACAAGTATGTATAATCAATGTATAATGTATATAAAATGATCAAGTTGTATTACGATCAAAGCCTCGCATTACAGTGATTGGAAATGAAATACGATTACAAGAGAATACGACAAACTTCTAAATAAGTAAAGTTACAAAAAGTGAGGTGTTACACGACTTTTGTACCATGATTTAAACTGTCACGTTGAAGGATGCCGATTGTGCTCTTGATCTCTATTGAAACCAAGGTTCTTAAAGTGGCTTTATAACCATAGAAAAGGATGACGATGTCGAGTACGTAGTGAGTGTTGGCTCGTTATCACCATTAACTTGTGATCCCACCAAGGTTTCATCATTCCCGTTATTAATAATCCATGTAAGCAATGAGGTTACATCTAGTTATGATGATATGATTAACCGAATAATGAATGATCTTGTTATGGTATTTTCGTTGATATTCTCGCCATACCGGAGAGCTCGGTTGATGCACCATCCCATCTAACGCATCGCAGGTACACCCTTGGATCTTGAATTAATGTTTGGATATATGTTTAGGTAGTATTGCTACTGGTATTTGGCCTGCGTATGGACTGAGTTAGGTCATGGTTTGGGGTTGTATGGGAGGCCATTGCTATGGATGAAGAAGATGGTATCGTGATGATGGCGGTGTTTATAGGACATGGCGCATGATGATAAACCATGATAAGGTGGGGTTATGGTTAGGAAGGGTGTGGGTATATTTCTGATGCAGGCCCAAGATCGTGTAACAAAATGGGCTCACTAAAATGGCTCTAACTTGGGCTACGGGGGTCTGTTTTGGGTGTGCGACCAGGCGAAACGAACGTGAGAACGAGATCCATCTTACGGCGGTTTGGGTCGTTGCCCGGGCCAAAAAACTCTTATTTCTATTAGTTATTTACGTTTTTATGTTTTTTGAAGTATTTTGGGCATTTTGTTTTTTGGCTTGTGTTTGGCCCATTGTCTTTTTTAGGCCCATTTCGAAATTATGTCCCTATTTATGTGTTTCTCTAGTAATTTGAACAATCAGACTTGAATTTTGAGATAACTCATATTTCACTTCAAATTCCGTGCCCTTTGGGTAGAATTTTGGGGTTGGGGAAGAACTATACGGGTATTCGCAGAATCAACGTGTTTGATCTTCATTTTC
This sequence comes from Helianthus tuberosus, assembly GCA_030545235.1. Classification (NCBI taxonomy): domain Eukaryota; kingdom Viridiplantae; phylum Streptophyta; class Magnoliopsida; order Asterales; family Asteraceae; genus Helianthus; species Helianthus tuberosus. The sequence continues at coordinate 176,111,648 of CM060420.1, forward strand.
GTAACCCACCCTACATCAATTTCATTAAGGGAACAATGAGCATACATGGTTAACATTAGATAAGGGTTGGATTGGGAAAGGTGACGATGAGGAGGTTGATGCATGAATGTGAATGTGTGAAGATATGAGTTTTAGGTGTGTGCTTGTGTGATTTGGAACTAACGTGAAACAGAAAGGTTAAAGATTCTAGTAAGCACCCATACACACACCTTAATTAATGAAACACACACACCTTAATTCTCTCAGCTGGATTTTTAGGGGAATGAGCTTTGACGAGTAATCGTACATTGTGCTGTATATACGTGTCGGTTTGGTTAATCGGCCTATATGAATTAAGACGCATCTTGGGTTGTCCTTTGGCATTAGCTAATTTGATCCACATGATTACTTGTAGGATTATTGGATTTAAGCTATGGGTGGAGTTGCGGGTTATGGATGACGGGTTGGAGTCGTTGAACTTTAAAATGATACATATTTTAATAAACGATGGTGGTTTTACAACGATGTTGTTTTGGTTTTCAAAATAAAGTGATTACGACGTGTTATAGATGTTTTAACTTAAACCGTTAGAACCCACTCAACGTAGTTGACTTTTGCATCTATGTTAAATTGTTCGCATGTACGTAGTACAGGCCGGTGACGCCCTTGGCTAACAGAGCCGGAAGGAAGGCATTCATAATTTCTTTTATTTAACAATAGTTTCAGATTAAAAAAAAACATAATGGGTATTGTTTTAATTGAATTTCCGTTGCGTGTTTTTAAGAAAGCTGCTTATTATTAAATAGTACACCACAGTAATAGGAAAAGGAAAAAAAAACAGCATTGTTCTTATAAATAGGAAAAGAGAAAAAAACAGTTTTGGCGATCAAAAAGTTATTCTCTAGAGGATTAGCATTGGGCCATATATTTGTATATTTTTGTAAATTAATTTCACATAGATTAGCCCAGGTTAGTCATGGGCCAAAGAAGATTGTACTTATTGTTTTATTATGCATTGAAAACTCAATACGGGCCCAATGAATAACAATGTTCCTCCTCTATATACGACACACAAAAGCTTGTTTGTTTAAAAGATTGTTTTCACTTGATCAACGTCTTTCGACATAAACCAGATACCATGTTGTTTTCATTTTATGAAGGGTGGGCCTGACCCAAAAAAATGCCTCAAAAAATGTCTCAAATTTTGAAAACCGAAAAAAATAGACCCCATTGGAAAAAAAAATCCTGGTTCCGCCAATCAGACCATGGCACAATTAGCAGGCAAAATAGCCGTCCCGCGATTTCCCTAACTTTAATAGCTAGATTACCTTATGTCAGGGGATAATATGATGTTGATAGTAGTACTCAAGTTTATATATATACGTGCAAATGAATGGAAATGAGGGTGTAAATTTGTCTTTGTAAAAAATACTTGAAGAACAATGCAACTTTATTTATTGTTCATTTTGTTTTAACTGCACTTAACCTATATACAGCACATATTATGCCCCCATGATAATGAATAAAAGATTAAATTTATTTGCATATGATAATGACCTATAAAGCAATGATAATGAAAACACCTTTTGGTCAAACAAAAAGTGGGTAAGATGAATTAAAGGCCATCTCTTTTGACATAACTTTTTGCAATTGGCCTTGAACCAAAGGTAGTTTGATTTTAGTATCTTAGGAATTAAAGATATTGAAATCTAAATAAAGATTTGGTTAGATATTGAACTTGGTCGATATTTTCCACTCTTATACGTCTAAAAATAGGTAAATATATAACCATAGATTGTTATATATGTATGATGATGGGAAACTTATTGGTAGTGTGTGTGTGTGTGAGAGAGAGAGAGAGAGAGATTAGTTAATTAAAAATGGTTGATAATACGACAATATTAGTCATAATCAAGGCACATGGGCCGCTCAATAGCATATTGTTAGATTAGACCCCATCAATATTCTTAGCTTTTGCTTTTGTTTAGTTTAATGTTAAAATCTTTATTTACTTTAGTGGTTTTATGTTCCTCAACCAAGCAATAAGTTTAATCAGATGTCACCTGACTTTATCCATTAATTATTTCAACTTATTTGCTTTTTGTTAATGTGTTAATTAGTGTTAGTGTTGAATGAAAAATGATCTTAAGTTTTGTTGTTTGATTAATGGTGATTTAATGAAGTATCAAGGGTTTTGAACTAATACATAAACATGATTAAGTTTAAATCATTTGAACAGAAGTGAGTAATAGAATAAAGGAATATTAATATAAAATAGTTTTAAACTAGTTAATTTAACTACAAAAAGTCGTACAAAGACTACTAACTAGCATGTGTAAATCTTCTTAATATTCAATATAACTGACTTTTAAATATTGTTTTATAATTTATTTATTTTTTATTTTTTTTGCTTTAACTTAGATTCAAGGCAAATTACATAAGAATAGCAGATAGACGGGCAACAAACTGCGCCGCCATCCCCTTCTGAATGGAAAACCCGAATCTACTAAAAACAAAGCCTCGCCCCTGAGGGGTCGAAAAGTTGTTGTGGACCACACGCTGAACTCTAGCCAAAAACCGAACCGCCTCCGGCGCCAAGGAGCCGAACGTGTCAAACGCTAGGGGGACAAAGGCATGTTGATTATCCTCACAAGCTTTCGCGTGCTTTTCCACTTTCTTAGACTTTGCTTTCAATACCGCTTTACCCGCCACAAACCCATTTTCCCGAAACCCGGCTAGGGTGGATACACCTGTGAGATCGACACAAGCATGTTTCCCGCCCTCCCAACCAAAAACTAGCACGTCAGCCGGGCGTAAGGTGGACCTCCCTTCCGTCGGGTCTGTAAGAAAATTAACCGGTGCCTCTTTCTTTGCCGAGATCCATGCTCGTCTGAGAATATCCATTAACGCGTCTCTAACAAAGTCATGGCGATATTTAAACCCCGACAACTCTCTACAGTGTAACGCATGCTCCCCGTATTTATCCAGACACGCTTTACGACAGACTGGGCAAGTTTCATCATTCGGGAACATGGGGATCATCAGACGGTACTTAAGGATTGACCGGTACTCCACCGCTGACATACCTTGTAATTAATCTGGTAATTACAAATCACATGTATAAGCAAATAAAATAAATGCGATGTTATCGGCAGTTGACATATATATAATAACATCCATAGACTTTTATACTAGTATTATATATTACTTATATTTTAAAGATAAAAAAGAAATATAGAGATATCATAGACTTTCGCTATAATCACATGAATTAATTAATAGCTTAAAGATAAAAAAGAAATATAGAGATATCATAGACTTTCGCTATAATCACATGAATTAATTAATAGCAATAGTAATATACGTGTTTACTAATTTGTGGACAGGGGATAACCAAGTTTTGTTAAATCATATAAGATGCTCATATGATTAAATGATTACTATAAAAGGATTCATCCTAGGTTGTACCTTTTATAAGAAGAAATACCCATCAAGAAATTATAAAATACTGTCTATTAAATAATTAAATTAATTAAGAACACTATCATTTAAATTTAAACTACAACCAACTTTCAAGTTGAGGTAATATTTTATAATTTTTACTTTTTATAGAAACTATATGGGGATTAATTAATTAAATAGTTAAGCGACTTTACTGTTATAGATGTATCATGTTTTTTTACTAGTAAAAATATAGATAGATAGTTAGATCCTTAATTAAAATTTTCAGTTATTGATTAACAAAAATAAAATAGAAAAGCATGTTGTCGTTCCACTTATTTAATTTTTTTGGGTTAAAAGGCCAACATTTCTGGAAGTTGCATATATATGTTTTCGGTTTCCATAACCAACTAATTTAGATTCATCCAGATTTAGCAGAAATATTTAACTACTAATTTCAAGATTTCAGTATTATACTAATAAGAACATTCATTTCTCTCTCTCACACACACATATATATATATATATATATATATATATATAGTGGAGGGTTCAAATGAGAAAAAAATTTTGTAAGAATAAAAAAAAAACAAATTTCAACCAATAAGAATCCTTTATTTTACTTCATTTAATTTTTGTATTTAATATTAGTGTAAGGGTATATTGGTAAACTTAGATAGATCATTAATTGTTAGTCTTCCCTTTTAATAGCTAGTAAATTAAATTTGTAACTTATTTTCAAAAAAATATATTTTTTCAAAGAAAAAAAAAACAATTAATTTAAAGTGTAGGATAAATTACGAGGTGTGTAGGATGAATTACGAGTTGTGTAGGATAAATTTCAATATATGTAGGATAAATTTTCAAAACGTGTAGGATAAATTTTGATGTGTGTAGGCAAAAAAATTAGTGTGAAGGACAATAGTCTTTATGACTAATTAATTAGTCAAAGATAATAATAAATGAGATGTAAGAAAAACTATTTAATATTTTACAATTATACTCTTTGTTCTTTTTCTTCTTAATTTAATTTTCTTCTCAAATGAACCTCCCCCTATATATATATATATATATATATATATAGGTAGAGGATCCTGTAAAAAAGGCCTAAAGTGTGAGAAGGGTAAGAAAGAATCTCAGCCATTAGATCTTTTGATCTAATGGTTGAGATCAATAGAGACCAAATTGTAAAATATTTTCATTAATTTGGACTGATTTGAAATATCTAGGGACAATATAGTCTTTTAAACCCACTAGAAATTAGGTAATGCACATGTAACTTACCCTATATATATATATATTATATATAATAAATGAAAGTTATTTGGGCCACGTGTCACTTGATTAGGGCATCCTCAGTTCTCTTTTCCCGCCCAACAGTGCCATCCCCTTTTCCTTATATAATCTCTCTTCTCACTTGTGATCTTTCTTTACAAACGCCTAGGGTTCTTTCTCTCTCTATATTCAGGCGATTCAAATTCAAATTTCACAAACCTTAATCTTCTTCCAGACGTCACCGTAAAATCATCTTTTGTTCATCGATTACTTCATCAAAAGGTTTGTTCTTCTTTTTTTTAGTTGAAATAGTTTCATGATTTCCTGTTATTTATACTAATCGTTTGTGTTTTGTGTCTTTTCATGTAACCATTGTTAGGGTTTCGTTCGAGAGTTAGATCAAGAGATGTGTCGCCGGCTAATGGTTCTCCATAATCATGGTATGTGTTTTTGTTTTTGTTTTTGATTTTTTCTTAAGTTTTGTTATTTGAGTTGTTACTAAATGATTATTTTCAATGATCTGTTGCAGATGATAATGATGATGATTGTTCTACTGTCCTTTCTAGTATCATTGTTCCAAAATCGTTTAAAGTATGTGTTTTTTGCTACTCCGATTTCCAAATTTTGAGTTTTTAATTATCAAGTGATATACTCTAATTGTCGCTTTATATTTCAGTCAAATCACATTTGTTTGAAATTCATACAATATGTTGCGGGTTATTATAGGTTTGTAATCAAAGAAGTTTAAAGTTTAATTAAACACAAAGAAAGATTATTAAATTTACAGTTAAAATAATTTTTTCTTATGAGTAAATGATGATTATAATTGACTTGTGCAGCAGATGACGATGACTTGTCCAAGAAAGGATCTGCTACTGTTGTAATATACTAGAGCAATGGTCTTTCCTGCCTTTTTTGTATTAAAAGAAGCATAAAGTTTGGTTTAAACCACAGTTCTTTATAAACAAAGTTAAGGATTAAGTATATGAGGACAGGGCTCTTCTTCACCAGCTGAAGAAGTGTTTTCATGTACTGAATCTTGGTCTGTTCACTAGAGATCAGCTTTCTATAAATCCTGATGTTAATGCATTGAGTCCTTCCATGGAGTTCATGTCGATTGTTGGAGATATGCAATGATTGACTTTATGTACCTAGAGTTTGATTAACCAAAGGAAAACGACTGTTTAGTATCAGCAGTGGTTCGACATCTACAACGGATTTAAATTTAGTATTTAATTATCAGTGGTTCTTATGTAACTTTAGTATTTAATTATCAGTGTTTCTTATGAGGTGTTTATATGTAACAGTATTTATCACAACTCGTTATTTGTTTGATCTGTATTATAAATACAACAGTTGTTTGATTTTTATAATATTAAATAAAAATGTAGTACACTTGGATGTTAAATAAGTTCCTCATTATGATTATTTGGATATAATGTTTATGGGCAAACCTCTATTTATCGTCAAACATTTCTTGGACAGGAAATATGTTTTTATGTTCAGACATCTGTTTAAGGTCAAATATATGTTTATCTCCAAACAACTGATATTGAAGGTGAAATATTTGTTTAAGGTCAAAGATATTTAAAATAGTAAAAAATGATAGGTTTCATTAATCCTTAAAAGTCTGTTGGAACCACTGTTTTGGTTCAAACATCTGATTGTTAAAGTCTGTTGGAACCACTATTTTGGTTCAAACATCTGATTGTTAAAGTCTGTTGGAACCACTGTTTTGGTTCAAACTTCTGATTGTTAAATGTTATCCACTGCTGAGAGACAACCTCCGTTTATTTATGCTGAGAGACAACCTCCGTTTCCACTGATCGGAAAAAATAGCCACTTCACTTTTACATTTTTTACATCCACTGATATGGACCATCAGCGGTTTCCCTAAAAAATAGTAACTGCTCACATTTTTATTATTGTTGTTAATTAGTAATAGATTGAAATTATTAAATGAAAACTAGAATTGCAATCAAATTACCATTTTACCTGATCTTTACATTCCAATGACATAAGAGTTCCACCAAAATTATTTTCATGATAAAATTTTAAGTTAAATTAAAAAATAAAAAATAATCTTGATGACTATTGGTTCCAAATCAAATCAGTAATTAATGCTGATTTCTTGAGCTTTGGACATTTGATTAAGCAAATTTTGAATTTCAAATTGACGGTTATTATATCTTGATTAAAGTTTAAATAAAATTTAAAAAAGTCATGATGACATTTGTTTTCAAATCAAGTCAGTAGTTATTGATAATATCAGTAATTTTGAAATTCAAAATATTCAAAATGGTAATTTAAAATTTTCGTGCTCTCTTTTTTTTCCTACTTTGCATATCATTTCTAATATTTAATTACTTTAATAAAGCAGCATATAAGAATATACACTACTTACGTTTGAAATTAAATCTGAAATTTATGACGTACAACAACAGTGGATAACTACAACAGTGGTTCAGCATCAACTTTAGTTTTTCTATTGTTTATTTGTTTATGTTAGCAATGTTTATATGCAACAGTGTTTTCCGCATCAATGTTGTAAAGACTGATAGGTTGTTAAGTGTCATCACCTCAGTGTTTTATATGTTACCATTTTTATGGCATCAGTGTTTATATTTAATTTATATTTAACAGTGTTTAGGACTGTTGTTTATACGTAACTCTATTTATCACATCAATTCAGTGGTTTGATCTGTACTATTAATTGAACAGTTGTTTCATCTTTATACTAATAAAATTCATATACACTTTGTTTAATAGTAAGCTCCTCATCTTGATTGTTTGGGTATAGTATTACAATCAAATTATGAAATGAAAACTAGAATTACAATCAACTTACCATTGTACCTAATCTTTACATTCCAATTACCTACAAGAATTCCACCAACATTATTTTCATGATAAAATTTAAATTTAAAATAAAAAATAAAAAAAATTCTTGATGACTATTTGTTTCAAATCAAATCAGTAATTAATGCTGATTTCTTGAGCTTTGGACATTTGATTAAGCAAATTTGAATTTCAAATTGACGGTTATTATATCTTGATTAAAGTTAAAATAGAATTTAAAAAACTCATTATGGCATTTGCTTTCAAATCAAGTCAGTAGTTACTGATAATGTCAGTAATTTTGAAATTTAAAATTTGCAAAATGATAATTTAAAATTTTGGTTCTCTCTCTCTTTTTTTTTCTACTTTGCATGTCCTTTCTAATATTTAATTACTTTGCATACCTTTGAAATTAAATCTGAAATTTATGACGTCCAACAACAGTGTCAAACTACAATAGTGGTTCAGCATCAACGTTTGTTTATTTGTTTATGTTAACAGTGTTTATATGCTACAGGAGTTCCGCATCAATTTTTTATAGACTGTTAGGTTGTTAGATGTCATCACCTCAGTATTTTATATGTAACCATTTTTATGGCATCAGTGTTTATATGTAACAGTGTTTCGGAACAGTTGTTTTTACTATGTAACAGTGTTTCGGAACAGTCCTCACTCCAGTGGTTTGATCTGTACTATTAATTGAACAGTTGTTTCATGTTTATACTAATAACATTCCTATACACTTTGATGTAACAGTATTTATCACATCATTTCAAATTGATGGTTATTATTTCTTAATTAAATTTAAAATAAAATATAGAAAAGTCACTATGACAATTGCTTTGAAATCGAGTCAGTAATTTTGAAATGATAAATATACAAAATGGTAATTTAAAATTGACGTTCTTTCTCTTTTTTTTTTTTTCTATTTTGCATATCATTTCTAATATTTTATTATTAGAATAAAGCAGCATATAGGGATATACACTCCCTACCTTTGAAATTACATTTGCCACTGCATTCAGTTAAAATTTTTATTGGATAATCGGTAACCTTGAATTCGAACCTTGATATTTTTTTTAAGAACATCCATGCTTATTGTATTATTAGCATATTACGTTTAGCAATATTTATTATTTAGAAGATTCTTTTTTTTATGTACAGTCTTCAAATGGAGGTTGCAAAGGTTACCATGCTTAACGATCTTAATACATTCTGAAACAACTATTCGATTAGAGTTAAGATTGTTAGCATTTCGAAGAAGATGATGAATGATAACAAAAATGAAATATATCGTCTTGATATGATCTTCATGGATGAGATGGTACCGCATATAGTTGTCTTATCATTTTTTTGGACATATGAATATCCAAATTAGTATAACACCTTTTTTATTTAATCGGATGTTTCATATTCTTAGGGAACTATGATACAAGCCAGCTGTTTGCAAAAATGCTTGGAAAATTCAAAGACTTCCTTCAGTTGGATGAATGTCTTCTTATCACCAAACCTTCTCTTGCTACTAATAAGTCCTCTGCTAAGTATACCAAGAGAAATGACAAAATATCACTTTATTTCTATACTTCTGTTGAGAAATGCTTTGACTGGTCTGGACCGAAATACCATTTTAATTTCGTTAACCTCAAGGATGTTGTTAAAAATAAAATTGAAGTAAATACAGTTATTGGTATGTAAATCACTACATGATATATATCTATTGTTTTGTCTTATTGTTTCTTTTATTGTTATCACTTCTTAATGCTGTTTTCTTTTAACAATATATTTTTGTTTATAGATTGGATTGGTTATGTGGATGTATGTTTCAATCTAGAGGATACGTCAAAGAAGGATGGGAGCAAGGGCAAGAGACTTAATCTTAGACTTGAAGATCTTGAGTGCGTTCTTTTTATTAAGTTGTTGCATTTTGACGTTTAAAGCATTATAAGGTTGCTTGATGTTATTATGTTTTATGTTAATATTTTTAGAGGCCAAAAGTGTCCGGTTACTTTGTGGGATGGTTTTGCTATTGACATGTTTGCTTACATGAATGATAAGAAAAGAGAGAAATATGTTGTTATCCTTTGTCATTTTGGTATGTCAACCTTTACAAAGGTACAATTTAAACTTAATTAGATTAATTTTTTTATCTTTAGTAATTTAAACGTTGTATTTATTTATATATTTTAAATTTGATAGTATTTATATTGATCTACATTTGTTTTTATTTTTAAATTCAGGCAAGCGTGGAGTTGCAAATGGGTTTGAGCTGAGCAGACGTTTTATTGACACTGACATTGAAGAGATTTCCTCTTTTAGGAAGAGGTATAGTTAGTAATATGCATATAAACATTGAATATTATTATTTTGTACTTACATTTAATTTTTACGTTTTAATTTGATCGCATGAATCTGTTTAGGTATGTAGAGAAAATTTCAACTTCATCTTCATCAAATGAGCATGTTGGTTCAAATGTTATCTCAAGTGTTGAAGATGAGTTTCTTAGTAACCCTGATTTCATGCTTATTGGTTTCCTTGGAACGATATCAACGGTGTGTATTTTCTTATAAGTACTCTACATGCTGAGTTTTTTTTATACTCTTTTCTAAGTGTTATTATTTTTGTTTGATATTGATAGACAAAGAAGGTTTTGATTCTTGCCACAATCACAGCTATATGCACTGATAAACTTTGGTATTACAATGGTTGTAACCACTGTAAGTCAGGTGTGGAGGAAAGATTTGTAACGAAAGAAAATGCGGATGGTTCATTTGATGTTGATCATGCAAAATCGTTGGTTTGTACAAATGATAAATGTGGAGGAGTCGACATCTTTTCTATTCCGCGGTTTGAGATTACAGTTTTTTATTTCCTTATTCTAAATACTAATATGAACGGTTCATATTAGTAATACTAATGTTTTCATTTGTTTTTAACTTTGATAGGTTCAAGATACCTATTAGGGTGCAAGACTCTTCCGGTACTGTGTCTTTGACACTGTTTGATTTCGAAGCTTACAAGATTCTTAACAAATCTGCAAAAGAGTTACTTACAATCCAAGATCAGGTAACAAATACATGCATTCAGTTGTTTGGCCATGTAGTTAATATAACTTAAAATTAATTTTTATAAAATTCTATGTTCTCAATTATGGAATCATTCTGCTTATTGTAATTTATATTAATTTTGATAAAATCATAGGTTGTTAATTCTGGAGACATACCGAACCCATATCCTGAGATCTTTGACACATTGATTGGAAAGAGGTATGCTTTCATCATAAGTGTTAAAGACTATAACATTGAGCATCAGGTTGAAAACTATGGTATTTCAATGGCCACTAATGATGATGAGATCCTTGCTGCGCTTTCCGCCAAATTCACTCTTAACCAGGTTTAAATCTTCATTATGTGAATCTTTTAATTTTATAGTTATATCTTTTTGAAATAGATTTATACCATTGTGTGTATTTTATGTTATTGTGTATTATGTACTTAAAGCATGAGCAGTCCGAATCGTTGGATGTTCCAGATTCCTGCAGTTTGTCTACTCCTGTTGACCTTATGAAGGTAATATGAGAATTTGTTTATTTGTACTAAATTTTTTGAAACTTTAGTACTTATTGTCTTTTTATATCAGGATGAGATGTCATGCTGTGGTGACAATGTTACCCCTTTATCCCAACCACTGGTAGGCACTAAGAATCCCTCTTCAGATGAAACAAAACGTAAAATTCTTGAAGTGTTCGATGTGGATGATGCATTAGGTTGCTCCTTGACAAAGCGCCGCATCAGTGATGAACTGTGTCAGGATGAAGATGCTGGTGTTTCGACGCTTTTGATTCCAAAGATTGAAAAATAGTTTTGTCAGTATTTTCAGATACATTTACGTGTTGATTTCATATGTTGTTGCTATGTTGAACTTATGGTTTTCGTTTTGTTGCTTTTGGGTGTTTGGTGGGTTATGTTTTGGACTCATTGTGTGGTTTTGAATTCCTGAAAACTTATCTGCTTATTATACTGTTATGTTCTAATATTATAATGACTATGATCTTTCTTTGCATATTATTATCTATATTGTTAAATAAATATTGAGATGTCAAAGAATTCACGTTCATCTTCTACGGCAGCTAATTCATCTCAACGAAATTTACATAGTAAGTGAAATTATAACTTCTTAACTCATGTATCAGTTGTTAAGTAGCATCACTTAATCCTTAACTCATGTATCAGTTGTTAAGTAGCATCACTTAATCCTTAATCACGATTCTCTATCCACTGACTACTACATCAGCAGTTGTTAACCATTAGTAGTTCACTATCAGTTGTTAAGTACCCTTAGTGTTTTAATCACTAGCAGTGCTTACAAGTTTTTCATCAGCTGTTTCACTTAAAAGTAGTTTCACATAACAGTAGTTTCGCTTAACAGTAGTTTCACTTAACAGTATTTTGCTTTATTCATTTTAAATTCATGTTAAATTCATTATTACAATTAAAGCCAACATAAATGCACACTTGCATTATGTTAAACATACATAACGGACACAAAACGTCATACCTAGAAACATAGAAGGATATCCAACTTGGTAGACTTGACAGAACTTACAGACTCGAAAACAAAAGATTGTAACATACAACGAGTTTTCAAATTTCTTTATAATGAAAACTCAAGGAGTGAATGGTGCACTTCGGAATGTAGCTGATAACCCCCTTTTTGGTGTAGCTCTTCGATTTTCCTTGAAATTCTCAAGCTTGGTATTTTCATATCTGCCACTCGGGTTATATTCATTCATATGCACCAAACAGCTTATGTTTTAGCAATTGATCGTTCTGATCAATCACTTCCTTATGTGCATCGCACTAACTTCTAGGAGGTTGTCAAGTATTCTCGCCAATGTTTTCGTAGTTGGTGTTTTACGTATCTTTACATCCGCAGCCATTCTGTACAATAAAAATATCCATAGTAAGACGGCTGATACAGTACTTTCATAATGCATATAAGTATACATATATGATGAACCCAAGATGAGGAACCCAAAACACAGTTGATCTGAAATGAAGAAAACACATTCAAATGACCAATACGATGAACCCAAAACATATAGTCTTTAACCAACTTTATATGAGAATCAAAACAACAACCATACCCAAATTTCAACATGAACAGCATAGACTTAAGAAACTCAGATTTCAACATTAACAGCAGATACTTAAGAAACCTGTCCCTGTTTTAATCGATTGTATATTTTAAACATTTCAAACAAACTATAACACAAAAACAATCTTAGATTAACGCCAAAAACCAAAAAACCAGTATTAATAAACAGATAAAACCAAAAACATCACAAACAAACCTTTATAATAACCAAAAACATCACAAACAAACCATAGTGTCGATCATGTTTTAGGTATGTGATTTTACCTTGGATTGTTATAACAACAAATGGGAGGTGAGGAGATTCAATGAAGATGAAGATGATGGTTGGTGTTCGGAGTAGAGATTTTCAGATATTTTTGAGAAGTGTGATCGGTCTTTAGGGTAATTAAAGGATATTTCACAATTGTCAAACAGTCAACATAGGGAAGTGTGAGGGAGGGACTCAAGCTGTTATGAATTTATAAGATCAAGGGCTCAAAAAACCAAAAAATGAATTTAGGGGCTCAAGTTGATGTTTCACACATATCATAGGGACGCAAATTGCATTTTTCTCTAAACATAAATATTACTTTTTTTCAACATATTTTATAAGTTTTGGGGTGATATCAGCAGATGTTAACCACTGCTCTTCCTTAACACTTAATCCTTAATCCATGCTTCTGTATCTACTGTTTACTGCAGCAGCAGTTGTTAAAAATCTGTAGTTCACTATTATTGGTTAAGTACCATCAGTGTTTTAATCACTAGCAGTGCTTAAAAGTTTTCCATCAGCTGTTTGACTTAACTGTAGTTTGCGTTATTAATTCTAAATTCATGGCTTCAAATTACTTTTCTTGGTAAACGAGTTATAGAAGCACAAGTTATATCTGGTAGGAACATTGGCACGAGAGTTTTTATTCTAAGGATTAATATGATCCCGTTTGACAAAAAAAATACCTTTTCAATTTCAACAAAGACAATTTCCTTTATCAGTTTGTTTTGCTATGACAATTAACAAGTGTCAAGGACAAACGTTATCAAAGGTTGGTCTTTATTTGAAAGATCCTGTCTTCAATCATGGTCAGTTGTATGTTGCATTATCAAGGATCAAGACCAGAGAAGGTGTTAAAATACTAATATTCGACGCTGTTGGAAAACCAACAAATAAGTAATGTTGTTTACAAAGAAGTTTTTACTAGGTTGTAATCATTGTGAGCAATGTTAAAACCCTGTTTGACCGAAGTCAAGCTACTTATGTTAAAAGATAATTATAATAGATAAAACACTGTTTGAGGAATGTTAAAACGCTGTTTGACCAAAGTCTGTTTGACCAAAGTCAAACTACTTTTGTTAAAAGCACAACCGTCAGTATTTCTTCATCATCATTACACATCAAACATCTATCATCTCTTCTTTCAAAAATCACTTCTCCCCAGTCTTTTTCTAGGGTTTCAATTTTCTTTTCCTCCATCTTCTACACTTCAATCACCTGAGGTTTTATTATTTTTTCTTCAGCAACTGGTATGTACATTCCTATTGATGATCTTTATATTGTTTAGTCTATGTTAATTTAAATCCTGTCTTGCTACTAGTACGATTTTAAATGTTTATTGCTATACATTCAAGAAGGGTTTACTTATGTGTTTGAATTATCTGTTGAGAACATGTTAAAATAATTATTATTTGCAGAAAATTTTTAACTCATACTCTGTTTCTATTAGAAAACTCATCATGACAATTGCTTTCAAATCAGATCAGCAAACTACTGCCCATAGCCAAGAAAGTATAACTTAGCAGATATTTCCTTTGGCAAACATATACCATAGCAGTGTTTTTGAAATTGCCGGTAATTTCAAATTCAAAATGCCTTGGGATATATACTTTGCAATTAATGCACGTTAAGCAATCACTTCTGTCTTATGCTAAAGGCGTCTTATAGGTAAATGAATAGGTTAATTGTAATTATAAGAACGTGTTTAATTTTATATTTTTCCCGTGTAAATGCATTAAAAGCCTAATAAGTGTCGCATGATATTCTTTCGTCTGACGATGTATTTAGTCATAGCCTTCTTCATTGGGTATATAAAATAGATTTCGCAGAGGTTTTGATCATTACCATTTTCATCTATCTACTCAATCATCTTCAAAAATTTTGTTGGCGAGATTTTCACATGGCTCTTTGCAGGATGGAAAAATTTGGGTTTCAAGTGATTGTTGACGAGATTTTCACAAGGCTTTCTGCAGAAGATATTTGCCGTTTCAAGTGTCTTTCCAAGAATTTTTATAGGGAATTGTCAAGTCATGCATTTCAGATGATGCATGCTCTCCGAAGTGGAGATTCAGTACAAAAGAAACTATTATCCTTTAAAGACACGTCAATTGTCACTGACAACGTAGTTGGTGGTAAGTTGGATGTTGTTAGTAGTAAAACCTTAAGTTTTCCTAACAATGTCCACTCTAGCTTCTTACGTATTCTATCTTCATTTAATGGGTTGTTGTTAGTTTCTAATGAAGGGATTTGTTGTCAGTTGATTCTTTGGAATCCAACTATCAGGCAGTATAAGGTTTTGTGTGATGACTACTTTAATTATAATCATCATCAAAACTCTGATACCGGTGGAATTTATTTTGATCAGTTCAATGATCTCAAAGTGCTGAACATCAGATGTTACCGTAATGTAACCGCTGCTCGTGTTTACTCACGACGTCGTGAGTCATGGACAACAATAAATTTCAGTATCGTAAACAATTATAGTTCAAGTCGTTATTCATGGTCTACAGGAGTTTATGCTGATAAAACCATATATTTTATGGTTACAAATTATTGGTATCCACTAGGTGAGAGGAACATCCTTTGTTTTGATGTTGTTAGTGAGACTTTCAGAATGCTTCACTTTCCTGAGAGTATTGTAGTCAATCCTTGCCAAGGGCATTTTTTGACCATTGCAAAGAGGTTGCATTTGATTGTTATTGGAAAGTCTGCTGAGCTAACTGCTGATTTGCTCAGATATGAAGAAGAAGGCTGCAAGAAGATGTTTGTTTTCAATAATCCTCGTGTAGTTGGTTACGTAGATGCACGCCGAAGTACTAATATAATTGAAGACAAAAAGTGGTTGATAACAAGCATCTGGGGGGATATGATTGAAGTTGATCTCACCATCGAACTTCTGAAATACCTCCAACATGTTGACAACTACAATGGTCCGAAAGGAGCTTTACTTATCGAAACTACTGTTTCACCAATAGATTAGGAATTAGGATCCTGTATTTTATTGAACGTTATTATCTGTTTTGACAATTGTATCTTTTATATAATTAGTTGTGTTAAAATTATTAATAATATTTGTTATTAAAATTAAGTAAATGAATATCGATGTTTGAGAGTGTAAATTCTTGTAATATTGGCAAAGGTCGGTTTAAATGATCAAAGCTTTGTTATTGAGAACAAGTGTTTCAAAATTAAACAGTGGTTGATACATCTGTTGAATTGGGTCAACAGATGGATGAACTTTGTATGTTGTTTAACACTTGTACTTTTTATAAATATTTAGGTTTGAGAGTGTAAAAGCTTGTAATATTGGCAAATGTATGTTTAAATCATCAAAGCTCTGTTATTGGGAACAGATGTTTGAAAATAAAATAGTGGTTGATAAATCTGTTGACGTTGGTCAACAGATTGATGTCCACAGATGTTTGGAACTACTGTTCAGAAAACTGTGGTCGAAACCGCTGTTTGGTTAAAATAGTGGTTTAAAACCACTGTTGGGTTAAAATTGTTTGGTCTTTTAAGGCTTAAACTGTTTTGCCTTAAACAGATGTTAACAAGTTAAACATCTGTTAAGGCTTAAACAGATGTTTGGCCTTTTGTATCAGATGTTTCGACTTAAACAGTTGTTTGATCTTAAACACATGTTTGACCTTAAACAGATGTTTTGCCTTAAACAGATGTTCTTATTCTATATCAGATATTTGGACTTAAACAGCTGTTTGACCTTAAACAGATGTTTGGCCATAAACAGATGTTTGGCCTTAAACCAAACATCTGTAAACAGATGTTTGGCCTTAAACCAAACATCTTTTTAAGCTCAACATCTGTTTGACTATTTGTCAATATCTTATTGACTTTTGGTTAACATCTGTTTCAAATTTGGTCAAAATCTTATTTTGTAAAAGAGGTACAAAAGCAAAGATTTTTTTGAAAATCCCAAATCACCCTATCATGTAAGTGCATTGATGTAAAAGTGGAAATTATATTATTCATATGGTCCTGTTGTGGTTTTGTTTGTCCTCTAATATGAGTTCATGATCTAATCCGGTGATTTGAAGTCATTGTTGTTGAATTGAATGAGATGGTTGATGTAATGTGGTCGTATTACAAACAAATAGTAATCAATTAATCTAAATAACTTTCCCGAGCCCGGGAAGCAATCCCGGGTAAAAACCTAGTATATATATATATATATATAGGGTAGGGTTTATGCGAGAACCGCAATAATCAATTTGAACACAACAAAAAAACTTAATCCCCCCACCCCCTGAAAAAAAACCTAACCCCCCCCCCCAAGCTAAATGCTAAAAAATAAACCCCCCGAAAAACCTAAAAAAAATCTAAAAACCACACAAAAAAAAATTAATGAAAAATCGCTACTTTTAGTAGCCAATTTTTTTTTTTAATTATTTTTAATAACGAAATCCAGCAATTTTTCGATAAAAAATATTAAACAAATTTTTTTTTTGTGTTTTTTTAGCTATTTTTAGTTATTTTTGTTTGTGTTCACATTGGTTCTCGCAATAAAGGGTGGTTCCTAAACGATCATTCTCTTATATATATATATATATATATATATATATATATATATATATATATATATATAGGACAAAGATCCGTTAGGAACCACCCTTTATTGCGAGAACCGCGAGAACCAATGTGAACACAGCCAAAAATGCCTAAAAATAGCTAAAAACACACACACAAAATTTTTACTTTTTTTTAATATTTTTTATAAAAAAATCGCTACTTTTAGTAGCAATTTTTTTTTTAAATTTAAAAAAAAAATTCGCTATTAAAATTAGCTATTTTAACATAAAAAATATTAAAAAAAAAATTTTTAGGTTTTTTGGGGGTTTAGTTTTTAGCATTTTAGTTTGGGGTGGGGGGGGGGGGTTAGGTTTTTTGGGGGTGGGGGGGGTTAGGTTTTTTGGGGGTTTTAGTTTTTAGCATTTAGCTTGGGGGGGGGGGGGGTTAGGTTTTGGGAGGGGGTGGGGGTTAGGTTTTTTTTAGGTTTTTTTAGCTATTTTAGGTTGTGTTCACATTCGTTCTCGCGGTTCTCGCAATAAAGGTGGTTCTCGCATGAAACTTACCATATATATATATATATATATATATATATATATATATATATATATATATAGGTAAAGTGTAAAATACAAATGCCCTTAACGTACAAACTGTACGTGGCATCGAATTCGCATGTTGTAAGAAAAAAGCGCGCACACGCCGTTGCAAAATCGCATGTTGTATGTGTGTGCTTGAAATCGCATGGATTATTGCATATCGCATGGATGTGGGTGTGGTCGATGAAATCGCACGGTAAAGTGTGAATTCGCATGAGATCGTAAGGTTGTGGTTGTAGCATACGTAATGTACGATAAGGGCATTTGTACGTTAACCTAACCCTATATATATATAGGGGAGCGCTAAAATGAAAACCACCTCCAGTTATAAGAACCGAGAGAACCACTTTTCAACCATTAGATCTTCAAAATCAATGGATGAGATTAAAAGTAATTAAAAAGTATTATTAAATAATTTTTGTCTTATTATGTCTTTAATATTTTAATCCAAAAGGTTAGTTTAGTAAATTTACTCAATTTTGTCTTTTTATCTTTATTGTTTTTTATTACTATTTTTGTATTATTATATTAATTGTTATTTTTTAAACATAATTTTTTTTTATCAAAAACCCAGTTTAAATTCAGATTTTTTTAAAAAACAAATTTTTTTTGTGCGCCGTTTTTACGCCCGGCTTTTTCACGCGTCGTTTTTTAACGTGCCGTTTTTTACGCGCCGTTTTTACGTTTTACAATTTACATAAAAAAAAGTTTTACGTTTTACGTTAATAAGTTTACGTTTTACGTTAAAAAGTTTACGTTTTACGTTAAAAAAATTACGGTTTACGTTTTACATTTTATATTTTTACGTTTTACGTTAAACTTTTTACGTTTTACGTTAAAAAATTTACGTTTTACGTTAAAATCTTTACGTTTTTACATTAAAATGTTTGCGTTTTACGTTAAAATGTTTTCGCTTTTAACGTTTACGTTAAAAAGTTTACGTTTTACGTTAAAAAATTTACGTTTTACGTTAAAAAGTTTACGGTTATAACATATTTTTTTTCTATAAGTTTTTTACACAAAACGAACGCACCCAGAAAATCGCAACTCGGTAGGTGTCTCAGATTGATTGCTATCATCATCGACGCCTCAAAAAAATATAAAAACCCAACAAACAAAGATCAAAACAACGAGTGGATTCTTTAAAAAAACGGGGTTTTTGCTCAGATTTTCCGATAATCAGAGGCTGCAAAGTGGGGTTGCAGGTTTAAAAACCTACCCTCCACCATCCTTGCCGCGTCATCGTCATTGTTATTTAAAAAATTAAGAACGTTATTTAAGTAGTTTTATTTTCTTTTAACTGTTTATTAAATTTTTAAGATAACATTTTTTTTCAAATTTAAAAAGCATTATATTTTTTTTAATCTTTGTTTTAGAAAGTGCTTTCGATGTTTTTTTAAGGAGACTTTCACTGTACAAGACCAAATTGGTCTTCGGGGTCATGTCAAAGACATTCCCCCGTCAGCCCCGCAATTCCGGACGCGATGTTCGATCGGGCCCTGGCCGTTGCGCAAGCTGACTTCCGCCCGGAAACCTTACTGCCCCCACACGAGAGACTCGCTGGGGTAACAGCTGGGTAAAACCGGGTTGCCCTCAGGACCGCACCATGTCTCGGTAGGATACGATCCATCATTGGGACTCCCACCCCCCGTATGCCGCATTATTTTTTTCATAACGTTTTTTTTTTCTAATTGAAAAAGCATTATTTTTTTTTCAATTTTTGTTTTAGAAGGCGCTCTCGCTGAATAAAGTTGACTCGGAGTTGGGATTGAAGATGATATTTACTATTCTTTATTTACTACTCTTTTCACAAAATCTTTTTTTGAGTTAATTGCCAAAATCGCACCTGAGGTTTGGGCATATTTGCCATTTTCGTCTAAAATGACACTTTTGCACCAATTTGCCCCCCACGTTTGTAACTTTTTGCCATTTTCATCCAAACCACTAACTTAGCTTATTTTTTCTGTTAAGTTGAAGGATATTTGGATGAAAATGGCAAATATAAACCACAGAGACGAAAATGGAAAATGTGCTCAAACACTTTTTAATTTCTTTTATTTAGTTAATTTTGTCACATATATAATAAAAAAGAATATACATGCAATTTTTATACGAAAAAAATAATAGTTTTGTCACATATTTTTTATAAATTTTCATCCATCCACTAACTAAGTTAATTTTTTTCTATTAAGGCGAAATATATTTTAAATTTTATAAATTAATTTTTTTCTATTAATTTTATAAACTAATACATGATCTTTTATTTGTTAAATTTCAAAAGAAATCTAAATACAATTATAAATATTTTTGTATTGTAAATTAGGTATAATATTCTTTTTAACGAGCACCGATACCATACTTCTTTGGTATTGGTTCCAAATTGCACCATATCGGTACCAGTTCTCATTTTACATGTTATGGTTACCACTACTACAGAATGAAACATCAAACGCGGTCAACGTTTTTTAGACACGGTAAAAAAAACCCGTCATCAAAAAGTGAGATAAATACTGTTCAAAATTTGTTTAAGAAACAACCAAACCCCGTCTAAAGGGTTTTATAATGAACCAATTTAAAATGCTTGCATCTTCCGAGCCATCCTACTTCATTTGCTAGATAAAAACAAGTTTGAGTTTTACGTTGATTTTTTTAAAAATTTATTTATTATTTGTATCAAGGTTATTATATGTAGTCTTTTGTTCAATAGAACTTTGTTTTCTTTCTCTAAGTAACATGAATATTTCGATTCTGTTTTTGAGAGTTTAACAAGAAAATAGCCCATCGTGAAAAGTGTTTATCACAAAATATTAGATGGCATTATACTTACTATTTGGTGGGTAATTTTAAGGTTTGGTAACGGTACGTTGTTTGATGGGGGGCATTGGCTTTTGTTTTTCGTTAGGAGCGAATTTAAAAGACTAGAAGATGAATTACAAACTTGCTACATATGATAATATTTGTTTATTTGACATTTTTCTATAAGGTCACAAGCATTTTAGTTTTATAAAAATTAGAGGTTTAAGTAGATTTATTTTTATAAAACTGGTCTATATAAACAATTGAAATTAATTTCAGTATTAATTTATAAAATTTAAAACATCATTCACCTTAATAGAAAAAAATTAACTTAGTTAGTGGTTGGATGAAAATTTATAAAAAATATGTGACAAAACTATTATTTTTTTTCATATAAAAATTGGATGTATATTCTTTTTTATTATATATGTCAAGAGTTTGAGCACATTTGCCATTTTCGTCCATGTGGTTTATAGTTGTCATTTTCATCCAAATATCTTTCAACTTAATAGAAAAAATAAACTAAGTTAGTGGTTTGAATGAAAATGGCAAAAAGTTACAAACGTGGGGGGCAAAATGGTACAAAAGTGTCATTTTGGACGAAAATGGCAAATGTGCTCAAACCTCAGGGGCGATTTTGGCAATTAACTCTCTTTTTTTCTATTAGTTTGAGTACATTTTCGAACAGAGACAAAAAAAAACAGCTAATGTATTCTGCTACAATAAATGAAGAGAGAGAGAGATTAGACATTTTGAAGGAAATGACCAAAACACCCTTTATTCTGATTGGTGAAGAGTGGTTCTCACGGTTCTTACAACTGGGGATGGTTTCTATTTTAGCGGCTCCCTATATCTATTATATATAATAAATGAAAGTTATTTGGGCCACGTGTCAACACCAGAGAGCCCCTAAATGCCCTTTTTTCCGCCCAACAGTGCCATCCCCTTTTCCTTATATAACCTCTCTTCTCACTTCTGATCTTTCTTTACAAACGCCTAGGGTTCTTTCTCTCTGTATATTCAGGCGATTCAAATTCAAATTTCACAAACCTTAATCTTCTTCCAGACGCCACCATAAAATCATCTTTTGTTCATCGATTACTTCATCAAAAGGTTTGTTCTTCTTTTTTTTAGTTGAAATAGTTTCATGATTTCCTGTTATTTATACTAATCCTTTGTGTTTTGTGTCTTTTCATGTAACCATTGTTAGGGTTTTGTTCGAGAGTTAGATCAAGAGATGTGTCGCCGGCTAATGGTTCTCCATAATCATGGTATGTGTTTTTGTTTTTTATTTTTACTTAAGTTTTGTTATCTGAGTTGTTACTAAATGATTATTTTCAATGATCTGTTGCAGATGATAATAATGATGATTGTTCTACTGTCCTTTCCAGTATCATTGTTCCAACATCGTTTAAGGTATGTGTTTTTTGCTACTCCGATTTCCAAATTTTGAGTTTTTAATTATCAAGTGATATACTCTAATTGTCGCTTTATATTTCAGTCTAATCACATTTGTTTGAAATTCATACAATATGTTGCGTGTTATTATAGGTTTGTAATCAAAGAAGTTTAAAGTTTAATTAAACACAAAGAAAGATTATTAAATTTACAGTTAAAATAATTTTTTCTTATGAGTAAATGATGATTATAATTGACTTGTGCAGCAGATGATGATGACTTGTCCAAGAAAGGATCTGCTACTGTTATAGTATATTAGAGCAATGGTCTTTCCTGCCTTTTTTGTATTAAAAGAAGCATAAAGTTTGGTTTAAACCACAGTTCTTTATAAACAAAGTTAAGGATTAAGTATATGAGGACAGGGCTCTTCTTCACCAGCTGAAGAAGTGTTTTCATGTACTGCATCTTGGTCTGTTCACTAGAGATCAGCTTTCTATAAATCCTGATGTTAATGCATTGAGTCCTTCCATGGAGTTCATGTCGATTGTTGGAGATATACAATGATTGACTTTATGTACCTAGAGTTTGATTAACCAAAGGAAAACGACTGTTTAGTATCAGCAGTGGTTCGGCATCTACAACGGATTTAAATTTAGTATTTAATTATCAGTGGTTCTTATGTAACTTTAGTATTTAATTATCAGTGTTTCTTATGAGGTGTTTATATGTAACAGTATTTATCACAACTCGTTATTTGTTTGATCTGTATTATAAATACAACAGTTGTTTGATTTTTATACTATTAAATAAAAATGTAGTACACTTGGATGTTAAATAAGTTCCTCATTATGATTATTTGGATATAATGTTTTTGAAATTCGTCTTTTTTTTACAAAGAGATGTTTATGGGCAAACCTCTATTTATCCTCAAACATTTGTTTAACAGGAAATATGTTTTTATGTTCAAACATCTGTTTAAGGTCAAATATCTGTTTATCTCCAAACAACTGATATTGAAGGTGAAATATTTGTTTAAGGTCAAAGATATTTAAAATAGTAAAAAATGATAGTTTTCATTAATCCTTAAAAGTCTGTTGGAACCACTGTTTTGGTTGTCTCTTAGATTGTTAAAGTCTGTTGGAACCACTGTTTTGGTTCAAACTTCTGATTGTTAAATGTTATCCACTGCTGAGAGACAACCTCCGTTTCTTTATGCTGAGAGACAACCTCCGTTTCCACTGATCGGAAGTTATAGCCACTGGTCACTTTTACATTTTTTATATCCACTGATTTGGACCATCAGCGGTTTCCCTAAAAAATAGTAACTGCTCACATTTTTATTATTGATGTTGTTAATTAGTAATAGATTGAAATTATTAAATGAAAACTAGAATTGCAATCAAATTACCATTTTACCTGATCTTTACATTCCAATGACATAAGAGTACCACCAAAATTATTTTCATGATAAAATTTAAAGTTAAATTAAAAAATAAAAAATAATCTTGATGACTATTTGTTACAAATCAAATCAGTAATTAATGCTGATTTCTTGAGCTTTGGACATCTGATTAAGCAAATTTTGAATTTCAAATTGACGGTTATTATATCTTGATTAAAGTTTAAATAAAATTTAAAAAAGTCATGATGACATTTGTTTTCAAATCAAGTCAGTAGTTATTGATAATATCAGTAATTTTGAAATTCAAAATATTCAAAATGGTAATTTAAAATTTCCGTTCTCTCTTTTTTTTCCTATTTTGCATATCATTTCTAATATTTAATTACTTTAATAAAGCAGCATATAAGAATATACACTACTTACGTTTGAAATTAAATCTGAAATTTATGACGTACAACAGTGGATAACTACAACAGTGGTTCAGAATCAACTTTAGTTTTTCTATTGTTTATTTGTTTATGTTAGCAATGTTTATATGTAACAGTGTTTTCCGCATCAATGTTGTAAAGACTAATAGGTTGTTAGATGTCATCACCTCAGTGTTTTATATGTGACCATTTTTATGGCATCAGTGTTTATATTTAATATATATTTAACAGTGTTTAGGACTGTTGTTTAGACGTAACTCTATTTATCACATCAATTCAATGGTTTGATCTGTACTATTAATTGAACAGTTGTTTCATCTTTATACTAATAAAATTCATATACACTTTGATTAATAGTAAGCTCCTCATCTTGATTGTTTGGGTATAGTATTACAATCAAATTATGAAATGAAAACTAGAATTACAATCAACTTACCATTGTACCTAATCTTTACATTCCAATTACCTACAAGAGTTCCACCAACATTATTTTCATAATAAAATTTAAATTTAAAATAAAAAATAAAAAATATTCTTGATGACTATTTGTTTCAAATCAAATCAGTAATTAATGCTGATTTCTTGAGCTTTGGACATTTGATTAAGCAAATTTTGAATTTCAAATTGACGGTTATTATATCTTGATTAAAGTTAAAATAGAATTTAAAAAACTCATTATGGCATTTGCTTTCAAATGAAGTCAGTAGTTACTGATAATGTCAGTAATTTTGAAATTTAAAATTTGCAAAATGGTAATTTAAAATTTTGGTTCTCTCTCTCTCTTTTTTTTTTCTACTTTGCATGTCCTTTCTAATATTTAAGAGTTAATTACTTTGCATACCTTTGAAATTAAATCTGAAATTTATGACGTCCAACAACAGTGTCAAACTACAATAGTGGTTCAGCATCAACGTTTGTTTATATGTTTATGTTAACACGTTTGTTTATTTGTTTATGTTAACAGTGTTTATATGCTACAGGAGTTACGCGTCAATTTTTTATTGACTGTTAGGTTGTTAGATGTCATCACCTTAGTATTTTATATGTAACCATTTTTATGGCATCAGTGTTTATATGTAACAGTGTTTCGGAACAGTTGTTTTTACTATGTAACAGTGTTTCGGAACAGTCCTCACTCCAGTGGTTTGATCTGTACTATTAATTGAACAGTTGTTTCATGTTTATACTAATAACATTCCTATACACTTTGATGTAACAGTATTTATCACATCATTTCAAATTGATGGTTATTATTTCTTAATTAAATTTAAAATAAAATATTGAAAAGTCATTATGACAATTGCTTTGAAATCAAGTCAGCAATTTTGAAATTTTGAAATGATAAATATAAAAAATGGTAATTTAAAATTGACGTTCTTTCTGTTTTTTTTTTCTATTTTGCATATCATTTATAATATTTTATTATTTTAATAAAGCAGCATATAGGGATATACACTCCCTACCTTTGAAATTACATTTGCCACTGCATTCAGTTAAAAATTTTATTGGAGAATCGGTAACCTTGAATTCCAACCTTGATATTTTTTTTAAGAACATCCATGCTTATTGTATTATTAGCATATTACGTTTAGCAATACTTATTATTTACAAGATTCTTTTTTTTATGTACAGTCTTCAAATGGAGGTTGCAAAGGTTACCATGCTTAACGATGTTAATACATTCTCAAACAACTATTCGATTAGAGTTAAGATTGTTAGCATTTTGAAGAAGATGATGAATGATAACAAAAATGAAATATATCGTCTTGATATGATCTTCATGGATGAGATGGTACCGTATATAGTTGTCTTATCATTTTTTGGACATATGAATATCCAAATGAATATAACACCTTTTTTATTTAATCGGATGTTTCATATTCTTAGGGAACTATGATACAAGCCAGCTGTTTGCATAAAATGCTTGGAAAATTCAAAGACTTCCTTCAGTTGGATGAATGTCTTCTTATCACCAAACCTTCTCTTGCTACTAATAAGTCCTCTGCTAAGTATACCAAGAGAAATGACAAAATATCACTTTATTTCTATACTTCTGTTGAGAAATGCTTTGACTGGTCTGGACCGAAATACCGTTTTAATTTCGTTAACCTCAAGGATGTTGTTAAAAATAAAATTGAAGTAAATACAGTTATTGGTATGTAAATCACTACATGATATATATCTATTGTTTTGTCTTATTGTTTTTTTTTATTGTTATCACTTCTTAATGTTGTTTTCTTTTAACAATATATTTTTGTTTATAGATTGGTTTGGTTATGTGGATGTATGTTTCAATCTAGAGGATACGTCAAAGAAGGATGGGAGCAAGGGCAAGAGACTTAATCTTAGACTTGAAGATCTTGAGTGCGTTCTTTTTATTAAGTTGTTGCATTTTGACGTTTAAACCATTATAAGGTTGCTTGATGTTATTATGTTTTATGTTAATATTTTTAGAGGCCAAAAGTGTTCGGTTACTTTGTGGGATGGTTTTGCTATTGACATGTTTGCTTACATGAATGATAAGAAAAGAGAGAAATATGTTGTTATCCTTTGTCATTTTGGTATGGTCAACCTTTACAACGTAGTTGACAACGTAGTTGGTGGTAAGTTGGATGTTGTTAGTAGTAAAACGTTAAGTTTTCCTAACAATGTCCACTCTAGCTTCTTACGTATACTATCTTCATTTAATGGGTTGTTGTTAGTTTCGAATGAAGGGATTTGCTGTCAGTTGATTCTTTGGAATCCAACTATCAGGCAGTATAAGGTTTTGTGTGATGACTACTTTAATTATAATCATCATCAAAACTCTGATACCGATGGAATTTATTTTGATCAGTTCAATGATCTCAAAGTGCTGAACATCAGATGTTACCGTAATGTAACTGCTGCTCGTGTTTACTCACGACGTCGTGAGTCATGGACAACAATAAATTTCAGTATCGTAAACAATTATAGTTCAAGTCGTTATTCATGGTCTACTGGAGTTTATGCTGATAAAACCATATATTTTATGGTTTCAAATTATTGGTATCCACTAGGTGAGAGGAACATCGTTTGTTTTGATGTTGTTAGTGAGACTTTCAGAATGCTTCACTTTCCTGAGAGTATTGTAGTCAATCCTTGCCAAGGGCATTTTTTGACCATTGCAAAGAGATTGCATTTGATTGTCATTGGAAAGTCTGCTGAGCTAACTGCTGATTTACTCAGATATGAAGAAGAAGGCTGGAAGAAGATGTTTGTTTTCAATAATCCTCGTGTAGTTGGTTACGTAGATGCACGCTGAAGTACTAATATAATTGAAGACAACAAGTGGTTAATAACAAGCATCTGGGGGGATATGATTGAAGTTGATCTCACCAACGAACTTCTGAAATACCTCCAACATGTTGACAACTACAATGGTCCGAAAGGAGCTTTACTTATTGAAACTACTGTTTCACCAATAGATTAGGAATTAGAATCCTGTATTTTATTCAATGCTATTATCTGTTTTGACAATTGTATCTTTTATATAATTAGTTGTGTTAAAATTATTAATAATGTTTGTTATTAAAATTAAGTAAATGAATATCGATGTTTGAGAGTGTAAATTCTTGTAATATTGGCAAAGGTCGGTTTAAATGATCAAAGCTTTGTTATTGAGAACAGGTGTTTCAAAATTAAACAGTTGTTGATACATCTGTTGAATTGGGTCAACAGATGGATGAACTTTGTATGTTGTTTAACACTTGTACTTTTTATAAATATTTAGGTTTGAGAGTGTAAAAGCTTGTAATATTGGCAAATGTATGTTTAAATGATCAAAGCTCTGTTATTGGGAACAGATGTTTGAAAATAAAACAGTGGTTGATAAATCTGTTGACTTTGGTCAACAGATTGATGTCCACAGATGTTTGGAACTACTGTTCAGAAAACTGTGGTCGAAACCGCTGTTTGGTTAAACTAGTGGTTTAAAACCACTGTTGGGTTAAAACTGTTTGGTCTTTTAAGGCTTAAACTGTTTTGCCTTAAACAAATGTTAACAAGTTAAACATATGTTAAGGCTTAAACAGATGTTTGGCCTTTTGTATCAGATGTTTCGACTTAAACAGTTGTTTGATCTTAAACACATGTTTGACCTTAAACAGATGTTTTGCCTTAAACAGATGTTCTTATTCTATATCAGATATTTGGACTTAAACAGATGTTTGACCTTCAACAGATGTTTGCCCATAAACAGATGTTTGGCCTTAAACCAAACATCTGTTTAAGCTCAACATCTGTTTGACTATTTGTCAATATCTTATTGACTTTTGGTTAACATCTGTTTCAAATTTGGTCAACATCTTATTTTGTAAAAGAGGTACAAAAACAAAGATTTTTTTGAAAATCCCAAATTACCCTATCATGTAAGTGCATTGATGTAAAAGTGGAAATTTAATTATTCATATGGTCCTGTTGTGGTTTTGTTTGTCCTCTAATATGAGTTCATGATCTAATCCGGTGATTTGAAGTCGTTGTTGAATCGAATGAGATGGTTGATGTAATGCGGTCGTATTAATAACAAATAGTAATTAATTAATCTAAATAACTTTCCCGAGCCCGGGAAGCAATCCCGGGTAAAAACCTAGTATATACATATATGATTTGGTTCAAGGAGTAACCACTACCAATTGTTAGAACCATGATAACTCCTATCATCCAATAAGATTTTAACACATCATTTATATTCAAATTAAATTAAAAGAGCAATGTAGTCTTTTACTCTCGATGTCACATCATTTCTCTCTCTCTCTCTCCTTTTTAAAAGTCACATCCATTTTCTTTCTTTTTTTTTTCTCACTCTCTTTTTCTTTTACATTAGAATATTCCTCTCTCTTCTGATATTTCTCTTTCTCTCGTTTTACATTTACAAAAGGCAATTGGAGATCCAAATAAATGCTTGATTCATCATATTCAATATCTACAAAAAGCAAATCGAGATCCAAAAGAAAATGCCCAGAAGTTAGACTCAGATCGAGGTGGTTGTGAAGTTCGAAGGCGGCGGAACCACCGTGGAAGACGGAAAGGGGAAGCGTCGCTGGTGATGGTGGCAAATCGGGGAACGGATCCCGGCAAGATGACTGATCGGGGTGATGTAGACGGCGGCGGAGGTGGTTCTGTGACGGAGATGGTGGTGGCACGGCGATTGTGACGACGGCAGTGGTGGTTTTGTCGATTTCAAATGTAAAAGTTTTTTTTGAAAATGTTTGCGTATGTAAAAATGTTCTTGTATACGTTAGTCAAAGACAACGCGCGTAAAAAAAAACACTCGACAACGTACTTAAAAAATATTCGACACCGTATGCAAAAAAACATTCGACAATGTGCGTTAAAAAAACCTTTCGGCAAGCGGTGGTTTTGTCGATTTCTTATGTGTGTAAATAAATCAATGTATGGACTTTGACAACGTTCGTACAAAAATGTTTGACAATATGTATAAAAAAAACATCTTTACGCAATACAACACAATGTAAAAAAAACAAAAAACATTTACGTTCGACAAAGACAACAAGCGTAAAACAAAACATTTGACAACGTGCGTTAATAAACATTGGACAACGTGCATTAAAAAAACCTTCCGACACCATCCATCGGCCGGTAGGAAAAATATTTTTTACATTCGGCAACTTGGGGAAAAATGTTTGTCAACGTGTGTAAAAAATGTTTTTTACGCCTCTGATCGCTGGCCTGAGCTCCTCTTAACATCACGCTTAAATCTATTTTCGAAACATATGTAAAAACATAACGCGTAAAATCGTTTTTACGTACGTTTTTATTTTTTATTTTGTTGTGTAAAAGAATTTACGGTTGGTGTTGCACCTTTCGCGATTACGTAAAACATCAATCGTAAAAAAAACGCCGACGTAAAACATCAAACATAAAAATGTAATAAGAGAAATATTAAATTAAAAAGGGCGGTTTATTTTGGTAGAACGTAAACGTAACGTTCGCGCCGACGTAAACCATCAAACATAAAAAAAAAATAGAGTAGCTTGGGATGTTAAAACTTGGTCTATGTCACATCCCTATCGATGGCGGAAACATCGGGATGAGACGAACAAATTGCTTAAAACTTCATAATGCTATGTGACAATATAGATTAAATTCAAATTTCATAAAATTGCTAAAATGTCATAACTAAGAATCAAATAAGACAACATTGTTTCAAACATACATTGACAAAATAGATTAATCTAAATGTGTTTCTAAGTCCACCTAAATCTTGTTTCTTCACTTTGCATCATCTTGTCTTCGAACCTGCAACATGTATTAAAATATGATCAACAAATAGTTGGCGAGTATACAAGTTTGTTACATAGCATAAAATAGTTTAAAATAGTCTAACGGCTCGTATCCAACATGAATCACAATATGCAAGTTACTAGTATGTTGAAACGGTGTCAAGTATATGTTCAAACCAAAGAATCCAATGCGTTAAAATAGCCTATCCCAAAGAATAATGGGATGTAACATGTTTAACTTAACGGTACCTCAAGACTCATGGGCGGTGCATTACTCCTATAGCGCTATAATTGTTAAGGTAGGCTTGTACGAAGTTAATGAGCATATAGACACGAAAAGTTTACATAACATACGAGATTAACAAGCATCATATAGTTTCATGTTCAACTATGGATAGAGAGTGATTCAAATAGTTTCATGTGTTTACATATAAAATACATGTTGCGCCCAAAAGTGTTAAAAGTAAAAATGGGTTCGAGTATACTCACAAAATTGCATACGCTTTTCGATTTATCCAACGTGACGAGGTTGTTGAGACTAGAAAGTTGAATGTGATCAATTTGGAGTTTAAGAGGTGTTTACATATGGTTTAAGGATTCGGAGCTTAAGGTCATGAAAATAACTTATGAAAGTAACCATCTTATACACATAGCACATGTTCTTGACACTATTGAAACTCAAAAGAGTTTGTATGTTTTTATGGATTAAAGCCCATTAGAATCGTAACATGTCACAGGTGATGTAACATATTATTTGACAAGTAACTATTAAGTTATCATCAAGTCTAGCTACTTAGATTTATATAGATTATATATATAACATATGAATATTCTATAAAGATTACAAGTCCTATAGATCAAGCATGAGGTAGGAGCTTAAATTATCCATTTAGGCACCTCTTAGTGTCATATAATTCATACATGAGGTAGGAAGAATCAAGTCTTTCATTTAGGTACCTCTATTGTTCACCACTACACTCGTTGTTATGAACAACAAGGAGAGTCATTAACTTACAAGTAAATAGAGAAATAAGAACAACTAATCTATGAAAAACATCAACAAGTGAGTGGATTATATTGAATGATAGCCCAAGCTAGTCTAACAATCACACATACATCAAGCTTCAAGCTAAAACACTACTTGTGGGTAAAACCCTAACTAA
Source organism: Helianthus tuberosus (assembly GCA_030545235.1). Classification (NCBI taxonomy): domain Eukaryota; kingdom Viridiplantae; phylum Streptophyta; class Magnoliopsida; order Asterales; family Asteraceae; genus Helianthus; species Helianthus tuberosus. Next base: position 176,143,159 of record CM060420.1, read on the forward strand.
AACATAATGTTTGTGAGGTTTTAACCTCTGATTTAGCATGTCTCAGCCTTGTTTTTAAGCCCAACTAACCATTCAATTGATTATGAGCATTTTAAGCCCAACTAACCATTCAATTGATTATGAGCATTAGGACATAGGTTTGAGATGAGATAAACTCAAGTTTAGCTAAGTTTAACAAAGTTTAAGTGAAAACAGAAAGTAACAATCCACTTTGGAGCCTTTTTGGTGACATTCCAAAGCTTGATTTTCCATGGAAAACTTGTGGAAATGTTCCTAAGGTTCTTCCAAGCAAGTGGGAAAAAGAATGGATGAAAAAGACTAAGTATTGAGTGAGTTATGCTCACTTTAGTGAAGTGTGATGATTCTGCTCGAACTTTTGATTAACAGCATATTGGGAGCTGATTTGAGAGTGTTGTGGATGATTTGCAAAGTGTAAAATGTGAGGATTATGCTTGGGTTTTATAGGGAAGGGTTGGTATAGGTTTTAGTGAGCATTTAAGACCCTAAACACAAGTTTAAACTCAAATAAACACCAAAAACCCGCCCAAAATATGAGCTGATTAACTTTCTACGAACTGGACTGCTCTTGCGCGCCGCGTAAGGATTGGGCCAAGTGGGTCGCGGCCCGTGACTCTCCTCCAGGGTTGTCCAAGTTTGAATTTTGGCAAGAATGGTCCTCATACTTCCATATTTGCACGTTTCAAGTATGTTTTAATGTGTTTTAAGCCCAATAAACATGTTTAAAGGCACTATGTGTAAATGAATCATAAAAACATTATAAAATAAGCATAAACAAGTATATTTGTCGAGATATAGTGTCGAGATTGTGTAAATTTAGCATATAGATCACAAGTTTGCAAGTTTGACTTATTTTGCACAAATTGAGAACAAAGTGTCACATGTTTAGTATTTTTGAACGGATTAACATATACGGAGTGTATATAACATAAATGTAACGAAAACACGAATTTCATTATGATCTAAGTCTCGGATTTTACATCGATTACAACGAAAGAACGATTACAAGAATACAACGTTTCCAAAAATAGAATTACAAGCAATGGTTTCCAAATATAGAAAGTATGAAAACGCAATGCGTTACAGTCTATGTTTTCAATTTTTTTACATTTGTTTAAAAATGTAATAAAGAGGATTTTTTTTACATTTAAAAAAGTAGACAAAAAATAATAAAAAGATTTAATGGTTTGAATGTAGAGTCAAAAACAATTAAAAGACTCCTAATATGTTTCTTGTTAATAATTAATAGACCTTTAACCAAATAACTCTTTTCTCAATAAATTAATACTTTTCACAAAAGACAAACAACATATGACACATGTTTATCAAAATTTAATCTCAACCACACATTGTAGAAAAATCTAAGGTTAGTAATGGTTCCTATGGTTTTCTCAACTAATGGTGGTTCCTATTTTACCTCATCCCGTATATATATATGATGATGAAATACACTAGTGTATTTTAAGATTTGATGATGAAATCCTAGCCATACATGTATGTAAATCAATGGTCAGGATTAGTTCACTCAGTTCGCAAATACACTAGTGTTCACTCTTGATTACTATAGTCTGTGTGTGTGTTTGTTTGTTTTCTCTTTTAATTACTATAGCGAGTGCCGATACCGTAACAAGCTGAAATAAAACCGATAGAATTCAGGCAATGTAGCGCAGGAAAGCCCACTGGTTCTAAACAATTCTTAACTCTTTTGATAAACTATATAACTTTTAATACAATATTTATTTTTTTTAATAAACAACACACTTATCTTTCAAGCACACATATAATGAACTCACACAAATTTCATACACATGAGCTCCCATAATTTATACATGAAAAAAGATAATTCAACCAGATCATGTGTATATACGATATGAACATATACGTGAAGCTTGAAGTTTTAGAAACTCAAATTCAAACATTAACATAAACCTAAACACAATAAAGCTAAATAAAACTAAAACCGTTTTCAAGTTAGCGTACTATTAAGAAGGCAAAAGTCCTACACCCACATGCGAATAAAAAGAATGCTGTTTTAGATATCATAACAAATGGGAGAGGGTGGTCATGCACTGAAGAGGTATATCCTCTACCGCAGAGAGACTATTATACCATAGCCATATGTGTACACATTTGTAAATTAATGACTGCATGGATTCTCCTTCTAGAAATACCTTTAATATATGATAATTATTATTATCTTTACAGTATCTTTCATTACATTAATACATATCATAATTAATATGCAGTTTATATATACATAACGTATATATCATAAAAACATTACACTTTGTGTTTGATACACCAAACATATTTTATATAAACTAAGGATAGGGGTGCAAACTAGCCGAGCTACTCGAGCTTCGCTCGAAAAAAACTCGAACGAGCCGAGCTTAAACGAGCTCGAGCTCAAGCCCGAGCCTAAAAGCAAGCTCATTTAGTAAATGAGCCCGGGCCCGAGCTTCGCTTATCGAGCTCAAGCCGTCTCGCGAGCCTAAACGAGCTTTCTGTTTATAGATTTTTTATTAATATATTGAACACATATTTATATAATAATAATAATTACCATTTATATAAATATAAAAAAATAACTAAATTATATGTATAATAATAATTAATATAAATTAATTAATTAATACTAAAAGTCAAGCTCGAGCACAGCTCGAGCTTTAAAAATAAAGCTCGAATCAAGCCGAGCTCGAGCTTAAACTCGGGCTTGACTCGACTCGCTTGCACCCCAAACCAAGGCAATACAAAATAGAAACTGTATATTAGGATAAGAAATGAGCCATGATGACCACACTCAATTATCTATCCATTTCTTTAACATGTCTAATTTTAAATAGATACATAACCCGTGTGTGTCTGGTGTGTGGGGTTTCATATATATATATATATATATATATATATGGAGAAGATCATGCGAGAACAACCTCTTATTGCGAGAACCGTGAGAACCAATGTGAACACAACCAAAAATGCCTAAAAATAGCTAAAAATCACACAAAAAATTTTTTTTTGAATTTTTAAATATTTTTTATAAAAAAATCGCTACTTTTCGAAGCCAAAAATTTTTATTTTTTTTTAATTTTTTTTTTGCTTCTAAAAGTAGCGATTTTAACATAAAAAATATTATAAAATTCAAAAAAAAAATTTAGATTTTTTTTTATTTTTTAAGATTTTTTTTAATTTTTTTTAGGTTTTTTGGGGGTTTAGTTTTTAGCATTTTAGCTTGGGGGAGGGGGGTTAGGTTTTTTTTTTGGGGGGGGGGGGGGGGGGGGGGGCGGGGTTTAGGTTTTTTTTTTTTAGCTATTTTAGGTTGTGTTCACATTGGTTCTCGCGGTTCTCACAATAAAGGTGGTTCTCGCATGAGCTCCTCCCTATATATATATATATATATATGTATAAGGAAGTGGTAAAATGAGAACCATCTTGAGTTGTGAAAACCATAAGAACTAAGTCTTTTGAAAGGTTTTTACAAAAAAATATTCTCAAAAATCTTAAAAAAATCACTTGTTTCAGCAAAAAAAAAATATCGACTGCAAAAATTTACATCAGGTAAAAAAAAAATTTATCGTCATAACAAAATTTACATCGGGCGTAAATAAAACTTACATCAGATGTAACTACCGACTCAACTTTTTTTATTTTTTTGTTTTACAGATGTGTTTATAACATTTTCATCTACGTTTATGCAAAAAATGATTGTCCAACTCGCACGAGAAGTAGGAGTTCTCATAGTTCTCACAACTCTTGTTAGTTCTTAAATGATCCGAAGCCTGTATGTGTGTGTGTATATATATATAGGGTCAGGATTTAGAAAAAAAACGTGGAAAGTGTGAGAACAGTGAGAATGGTTATGGATCGTCCGATCAAAACAATCTTTGGACTAGATTGCGTAGTGGCGTTTTCGTAAATAACATCAGTTTTATTATGTGGACGTGCTTCATTAAGGGTAAAAAAGGTAAAACACTATTTCTCACATAAAACGCCGATGAAATATAAAACGCCAAATAAATACAAAACACCAATTTTATCACTGCGTACTTTTTCTCTGCGTTTTTAGTTAAGCTCTCAGGCTACAAAAACGCCACAAAATGTGAAACGCCATAATATATAACGCCAAGCCTTACATCCGGATAAATGTTAATTACATTTTTTGTTATAAAAATAATATTCCGCCTAAACTACGCGCCAAAAAAATCTTATAAATAGAAACGTCTCACCACCTTCTGTTTATCACATAAAAAAACACAAAAAACACTGTGGTTCCTAAAAAAAATACAACTCAATGTAAACGCCAAAAAATACAACGATGGCAAACATCTTTTCTTTGATACTCAGTAATGATCTGCATGAAGTTTCGTTGATGTAACACCCCGAAAACGGGTTTCGTAATCAAACCACGTTAATACTAAAAGACGGATAAAATACCGTTAATGGTAAAATTAACCCGGTGAATATTATGACTAAACAATAATCCTAATATTAATTAAAAAGGAAAATAAATGCTTGAGAAAATAAAGTTATGAAAGGCCCGAGTTAACGGGACTTAGAATAAACTTGGTTAATAACTCCTGAAACCCGCTAAATTTACTAGGACTAATTAACCTAGTTATTTATGGTTGGTAAAACAAAGGAGGAGCTTGTAGTAACTAACCCATTTATAAAACCCTTAAACTTTGAGGGACTAAAAGTGGGCAATAGGAATGATGTTTAATTTAAAGGTTAAAAAAATAATACAAAACACACACATGGGTGTGTGGTCGATCGACCAGGAGCAGGAGAAAGAGGGGTGAAACCCTAGCTCACCCAAATTCATCAAATTGAAGGCCAAAATTAGCTCGAATCAAATGAATGAGCACATAGAAACGATCACCTAGTCGTGGGGATCGTAAGGTATGTTAAATTTTTTATATTTATGAAGTTTAGATTTTTGATGAACTTATGAAAATCGAAATTCAAGCTTGAATGATTGATGTTTGGGTGAAACTATGATGAATTCATGTTTAGAAACAAACCCTAGTTGAAAAACTTGATGAATTTGTATTAAAGACTAGGGATTTGATGATTACTCTTGCATGTGCTAAGTGAGTTTTGACTAAATTCGTGTATGTGATGCTTTTAGGGGTTTTGATTGCTAAAAATAAGTGTTATAATGTGATAAACATGTTCAAATTGAAAGCTGAATTAAAAAAGCTTCTGATCAGAATTTACAGCCGACTTGTATTGGCTATAACGTGGACAAAACCTGATAAAAACATGTGTTTCTTGAGTTTATAATGTAATTCTAGGAAATATCTTTAAAACCCCACTGGAATTGCATTTTTTTCGACGAAAATTGAATGTTTTATGAATTTTTCGGTATCGAAGGTTCATGCTGCGTTTTCTGGCAGAATTTGCAGCCCATTACGAATGTCATAACTCAATTTAGGAATTTAGTTATGACCTCAAATTTGTACCGTAGATAGTTTTAAGTGACTAAAAGAATCGCCAATTGGAATTTCGTCAATCAGATAAACGAGGAATTTTAAATGGATTTTTCCGTAAGCTGCAGTCAGAAGTGACGAATCTGATTGCAGCTTAGTAAATGAATTTTACGAATTTTTTGTAAAGAGTTAGATCTTGAAATTTTAACACAAGGTCTAACCCTCCGAGAGGTACGCTACATAAAAAAATCATAATTTTTGAAGACTTGTAAACAGGTTAAACAAGTCACCAAAAACAGCCCATTTTTCAGTGATATGAAATGCCTGAATGAAATCGCGGTCTACTTGGTTGTGTGTAAAATTTGATTTCATTAAGAGTTCGGATGAAATATTCCTAAGTGAGTTCAATGAACCAAATGTGCATTTGAATATGTTGATAAGTCAATTGACTTTTAAAAAGTCAAACCGACCAATGATTAGATCGAATGATAATTTTGATATGGTCGAATAATAAATTCGACATAAAACCCGTAGGATGGAATAGTCGTAAACGATTATGACTAATCTAACCGTCTTACGAATTGTGATGATGATAGTTTGACTCTAGACAAGCTAGATGAAGACTTGGGAAAGAAGCGGGTCAAACAGATCGAGTACGCGGAAAAAGCACATAACCGGATGCAAGGTAAGTGAAACTTACACCTTTTAGTAAAATAAATGTTCATCCTATAGTTTCGAATACAATAAGGATAATATTCAAGATATGGTTCCCGACGTGAAATAATACGGGTCGAAACTAATATAAATGATAAAAACCAGGTTTAATGGTAAAAGAGATAGAACGGTAAATTAGCCATGAAAAGCTAATTATAAAAATGGATTTTTGAACGATTACTATAAGTAAGCCTAATGAATAAAAAGAGTAAAACGGGTCAAATGGTAATGTGGATACCATTTGACAAATATCGACTAATAAGCACTTGTCGAGTTTTATGCTTACAGGATAAAGCGGCTTATGAATTAGCATTGCTATAAATTAGCAAATTTTTGAGACAAGGTATTAAAACGGGTCAATGTATTGATCCGAGCCAGGTACGTATAATTATGTTGTAGTTAAAAGTGCTAATTTGGTCAATAATTGGTGAGAGTCTTTCGTCGTAAAATAAGAGACTAGAATTGACCGAAAAGCCCTTAACGGGCGAACCGGGTAAACGACCGTTAGAGTTTGTTTAGAAACTTGTTTATTGATTTTGAAACTCTTAGATACATATAAAAAGTATAGGCAAAAACGTTTGCGGGTCAAAATAGACTAAGAAGTAAATTGTGGTTAAATGCTTAGATAGATACAAATGAATTGGTGAATGTAAACGCCTACGTAAACTCTAGGATGGGAGTGAAAACGTTAAGGTTTGACAAGCCCGGGATGGGTAAAATGATAGGAATTAACTATTTTCTTTTTAGAGCATGTAGTGAAATAATAATGCCAAACGGGTCGAATAATCACCTAAAGGATTTATGAGCCAACATTGGATAAATCAAATTTTTATGCAAACCAAGGTGATAAACGGGTCCGTAATTTAATTACGGACGCGTAGAAAAAAGAATCGCGTAAAACGGACTTGTAGATAAAAAGTTAAGACAGTCTCAAGTTTGATTTTTGTTGAAAATTATAGCTGGGCAGAAAATGCAGGTTTCAATAATGAACCCGCTGGAAATTGGGTTCCCCCGCGACACGCGACGAAGGACTCAACTTAGGGCGCGACACGCGTCGATCGCCGCGACACGCGACACATTGAGATGGGTCTCCCGCGACACGCGGGAGACATCAAAGTTGGAAATAAATATTTTGTTTGATTATTCGTTGCTTAGAACTTGTTTAGACTTATATTTAAGTTATCAAAACTAACTTTTATGTTGGTTTTGATCACATGTGGATATCAAGAGTAACCGGATGAAGATCAAGCGGCGAGAAAGAATCGAACACATGAAAAGGAAGCTTCCGCACGGTGTGTCGTCGTAACTTTCAAACGACGACTAAACTACATTATGTTGTATTTTTTTTTAAATTGTAAAAGTTTTTAATAAACCCGTATTTCCGATGTATATGTAAACTTAATTACATGATCCTTTTCGCAAACTATACGTTAAATCTTGATTCAATTTAAAGGGTGTTACAGTTGAATGATTTGTTAGGTGAGTGTAGTAAGATTTTGCTGCATGCGATGGACAAAATTCAAAAAAGAGGGACTGATGACACCCATATGTCATTCTGTCATCTTTGTTCTTGAAGAAGGTTTGGATGATTTGAAGAGACATATCCCAGTGTAAATGCTACTTTAGCCTCGATGATTATAATGAAGACGGCGGGCAGCTAGCATCCACCTACACGGGGTCGATCTATGTCTCGAATATCCACAAAGACACTTCAACACATGAACAAAGAAAATAAACCACGCCAAACCTAAAACGCCATTTATTTGTGACAGTTCTTGTAGTTTCAAAACAAAAGAAGAAAGAGACTGATAACACTGGAGATTTAGATCATAAATTGCTTCTATCTTTTTTTTAGTTTTCTTTATCTGTTGTTTGTTATGTAATTTCAGCTAAGAAACAACAAAGTATATTAATACTATAATAAAAAATATAATAAAACACCAAACGAGCAAATGCTTGTAAAACGCCATCATGCCATAAAAGCGCCCCAAAAAACTAGCAAACTATAATAAAAATACTTTGAACAAGTACTATTATAATATATCTAAATAAAAAGGCTTAAAACAATGTGCAAAGAAAATAAAATAAAAAAGTCCCATCGTTATCTAAACGCCATTGGAAAACAAAACGCCATAATTATAACCGTCAAGATTAGACGTGTTACACCATAAAAACAGATGAATCTGAAAACAAAAACACGGTAACTGCAAAAAACAGTAAAATGAAACGACTGAAACATAATTACTAACATTTATTATATTGAAAACCAAATACTTGGGGAATTGAATTTATTTATCTTTTTCAAAACGCCATAATTACCTGTCATGCGCGGGAAAAAAAGTCAATATAAAAGAAAACCATGACAACACAAGCTCAAACACGCCAAAAACATTGCATAAAAACACCACATATTGTCCAAAACGCCAAAAACTTTAAAATGGCCAAGGTTATTGAATGGGGGTTTGAAAGGAAAGAGAAACGATTCATCATAAAGTTCTCTGATAGGGGAAGGGTGAAGGTAACGACAATCAAAGCCATGCTTGGTATGAATGAAGGGGTTCAGAGGGATATCCTGGCCCTTGGGGTTCCAATGGCCAACGATTGTGAAAGAACCCGGACTGTAATAAAAAGACTGAAGAGAAAATTCTCGGCAGGAGATGATGAAGATGATGATGATATTGACGATACTCCTCTACCGACACTTAGCAGTTGTGTGATGCATGAAGAAGAAGGAACGGTTGAAGTGACTTATAAACACGGGGTGCAATATTCATTGCCAGTGAAGGAAATGTTGAAGACAGGGAGGCTATCTCTCATTGAACAACTCTATGATTTAGCACATTCGAACGATCAAAATCCAAGGATGCAATGATATTCAGGAATTGGCTGCAGCAAAGAAGAGACGAGCTAAGGACGTTATACGCCAATCTAAAATTTGATGATGATGAATCTAAAGAAAGTGATGAACAAAGTGATGGGTACATCTCTGATGTAATCCATTCACGGAAGACTATTAGTTTATTTTGATTTTGTATTATTGTAATTTTATAAAATATTAATATATGGTAATCAATTATTAACAAAAAGACCCAGACGCCAAAAAAAATGACATGGAAAATGCCATAACACCAAAAAATTAACTATGTGACACAAAAAAAGAATTAATTCAACGAGAAGAAATCTGGGAAAAACAGTAAAACGCCAAGTAATTAATGATTCTAGATAACGCCAAAATTATCTTCCACGCCAAAAATGAAGCAGCATGTCAAACGCGAAAATCGGGAAAGGAGAAGAATACTGAAAAGACAAAAAAACCCTCAGACCCTGATCATGTCCCGCGCCACGTGTTGTGCCAGGATGCGTTCTCACACTTTTGGGCGTTTTCTCCTGGTCCTGTTTCTATATATATATATATGATGGGGTTCTAGAGTGAACACTAAAGTATTTGTGAACTGAGTGAACAAATCCTGGCCATTAATTCAGTATCAGATATTGGCCATTGATTTAGACTTGTGTTTACACTTGTGTATTGATAATCAAGGACTAGAATTAGTTCACTAGTGTTCACAATCAAGGGGGTTGTTCACAAATGTTCACAAATGAACCTAACACTATATATATATATATATATAGGAGAAGGATCCGTTAGGAACCACCCTTTATTGCGAGAACCAATGTGAACACAACAAAAAAATACATAAAAATAGCTAAAAAACACAAAAAAAAATAAATATTTTTTATAAAAAAATCGCTACTTTTAGCAGCCAAAAAAAATTTTTAATTTAAAAAAAAAAATTTGCTACTAAAAGTAGTGATTTTAATGTAAAAAATATTTAAAAAAATTTGTCTGTTTTTTTTTAAGATTTTTTTTTACTTTTTTAGGTTTTTAAGGGGTTTAGTTTTTAGCATTTTAGCTTGGGGGTGGAGGGTTTAGGTTTTTGGGGGGTGGGGGAGGGGGGTTTAGGTTTTTTTTTTTTTTTTGGGGGGGGGGGGGTGGGGGGTTTAGGTTTTTTTGGGCGGGGGGGGGGGGGGGAGGTGGGTTAGGTTTTTTTTAGCTATTTTAGGTTGTGTTCACATTGGTTCTCCCGGTTCTCGCAATAAAGGTGGTTCTCGCATGAGCCTTACCCTATATATATATAGGGTCAGGATTTAGAGAAAACGATGAATAGTGTGAGAACGGTGAGAACGCCTACCGATCGTCTGATCAAAACAATCTATGGACTATTGAGTCGACGCGCTTCATATGGGTAAAAAGGTCTTTAGATGTAACATATCAATTTTTTTTTTCATATAAGAGTTATAGGTTGTTTAAATTTATTAACCACTAGTAACTAGTTTTATTTTTTTTAAATAATTATTCAACCCATATAGTTTTAAAAACTATTATATATATATTGGTTGGAATGTTATACTAACTAATTGGCTTATATATATGTTACATTTCTATTTTCTATATTAAAATAAAGTATATAAAACTTATATTATTAGACGGGTAGATTACGGGTAAGCTGACCGTTAGAAATATGAAGTACCTAGACGGGCCTAGGAACCGTTTAATAATTAAATTATAAAAATACAATATATTTGAACCTACTCCGTTTTTTAATGAAACTTGGGTCAAAATGTAGACACCAATATTCTCATCCTAATGACGTATTCATTGTTTTATAAATTGTCATATTTTAGAAGTTATAAGCGCCAAATAAGTGAAGCAACTGAATTAAATATAAAAATAAAATAATGAAATAATAAAACATATCAATTAGATGGGTAGCTATGTGTCTTTGAATTGAAAGGGGAATGAGGCGTGGCCTCCTAACTCACCTTTTCTATAAATAGGAGAAAGTGTTGAAGAAATTTTGCTAAATTCCCTTCTGCCTCTTCTATATGTCGCCATCTTTCTTTCTAGATTCTAATTGTTATTTTTTATTTTATTATTTTCACCTCATAATAATAATAATGCTCTGCCCAGTTTTAAGTGTTTTAAGTCCCGATCAATGATACCCTTTCCGATTGATCTGGAGCCCCATAACGCATGTCAAGGCTCTGCCCGACTAAGTTCGTTGGGGTTCTGTCTCGTGACCTAGGGATAAGGTTGAATTAGGGTTGCTATACTTAACAAGAGTACATATATATATATTTAACATAGCTCGGGAGTTATACCCAAGATTTATACCAGGAGACTTTCTAGTTGAATTCTAAAATTACAAGTTGAGTCCATTCTCTTTTCTCACAGTTTGTGAGTCATTCTCTTTTTATCACCTTTTTGTGATACCATTATATCTAAAATGCTTTTCAAAAACCCTATTTGCTTTATAAGTAGATATAAATTATAATGACCAATACTTAAAATTTTATAAATAAAAATTATACCTATAAGTAGCACAAATAAGGTTAATATATAAATATTTAAATGTGCTACTTAAATTGAAAACCCTATATATTGTGTTATTATACTACGTATAAAAACTTAGTATAGTGATTTCAGAATATGAACATTTGATCTACACATTAATAAGGCTATTATAATACAACGGAATATGTGCTACCAATTTTTATAGCCTAAATATGAATTTAGTGTTTCCAATAAAAAAATATTAAGGTGTTATATAAAATGATTTAGTATTAACACCTATATCTATAAAAGGGTCATCCTTTACGAGAATAAATAATATCTTTTAAGGAAAAAAAATTATGACTTACAAAGCTATAGTTGTAAACGGTTATCAAAGCATTCTCATCCAATCCATCAAATTATACATACATTCCACTAAAAAACAACTCCTATATCAATATATTTTCACTAAAAACAAATATTTTTTCGGAAAAATTACACTTTTCGTCCTTTATGTTTGTAGCTAGTTGCAATGGATGACCTTTACCTTTAATAATTACAGTCACAGTCCTTTATTTTTAAAACTTGTTACATCTTTCATCCTTCAGCACTAACTTGGTTAAAATTTTCAGTTAAATTTATTTACTTAAGGGCAGTTTAGTTTTTCTACTTAATTATTTATAGTATAAATAAAAAAATAAAATTAAATATAAATACATTTTTTTCTCTTTCACACACTCTCTCTCTCTCTCACTTTAAACACTCTCTCTCTCTCTCTAAACAAACAACACAGTCTGGTGAATCCCAATAACCCGCTCCTCCAAATCCAGCCATCACCGACTGTCACTCCCCCACCGCCAAACTAGCTCACCACGTCTTTGTAGATTCGATTGAAACCTTTCAGTTTATTTATCTGAAATCTGTATATTTTCTTTGATCTAATTTGCCATATGTATGAATTTGAGCTGGAGGTTGACCTACCTAATTACATAAAACTTAGCATTCATTGTGTTATCGGTGGATGTGAAAAACATCTTTACTGTTGATATATATCATCACAGTCACAGGTAAGCAATTTGTTGCAGAAAACCATGTATGGTAGAACAGGTCTTCAACGGTTCAAAAGGCACAGACTTTAGAACCTTTTGCGGTAGCAACTGCTACTACTACTACACAGCCCCTTTCTAAGTTACATTCCCATTCTGATCAGAAGCAGCAAGTTTCTCATAAACCTGAAAACAAGGATGTTCCACAAGTACAAATAACCCAAGTTGGAGGTGGACAGTCTAGTTGGCAGCCTCCCGATTGGGCTGTCGAGCCCCGCCCTGGCGTTTACTATCTTGATGTTTTGAAGGATGGTGAGGTTCTTGACAGGATTCATCTTGATAAGCGAAGGCACATCTTTGGGAGGCAGCTTCATACATGCGATTTCTCTGATCTATTCATCCATCACCATCGCCTCCATCAGATCTATTCATCCATCACCACCACCCCTGTCTTCCGGACACCCCGTCGCCGCCATCAGATCTATTCATCCATCACCACCGCCTCCGATCTCCGGCCAAACCACGCTCACTTAGATCTGATGTTTAGCCACCGCCTCCCATCTCCCGTCTTTCAGATCTGTTCTTTTTGGGCGAGTTTGGATGTGGGGTTTCAAATTCAGAAGATGAAATCTGGATCTTGAGAGGAGATTGAAATCTGTTCTTTTTGGGCGAGTTTGGAACCTGCAGGTTTGGATAAACCCTAAAATAGGTATTTGGGGGAGAAGAGTGGTATTTATATGGTGGGGGTAGTTGCTATGTGAATGGACATAAATGCCCTCACATGCTCTGCACGTGATGTAACTTAACTTAATTTTCTAACTGGGTTTGGGGTAAAGGACGAAAGATGTAACATGTTTTCAAAATAAAGGACTGTGACTGTAATTATTAAAGATAAAAGTCATCCATTGCAACTAGCTACAAACATAAAGGACGAAAAATGTAATTTTTCCTATTTTTTCTCTCTCATTTTCAATTAAATAATATTATCATTACATTTTTCTCTCTCCTTCACTCACAACCACTTTCAATATATATTAAAAAAATTATACTAGGTGAACAGTGTCCCTCCAAATATACAGATGAACAGTAACATTTTCTCTCTCCTCCACTCACAACTATTTTTTATACCCTTTATAATATAAAAACTACCCCTCACATATTTTGATGGTTTGAATGAGAATGCTCTCATACTTATTAAAACACTAAATAACTATTAAGGGGAATATGAATGATATTGTATGTAATATTGAATAATAACTAAATATCATAATATAAGTATTATAATTTTATAAATGTATTAGAACTTTATAGGATTGAAAAAGCAATTACAATAATCATATACGTATGTATCCCTATCTAATTATACTAATATGTTTTAAGTGAGACACTACTAAGTTTAGCGTCACTAGTTGAGAGAATGATCAACAGTGACATGACCCAAGACACTAGTTGAGAGAATGATCAACAGTGTTATGACCACAAGCACTAGTTGAGAGAATGATCAACAGTGTTATGACCAGAGTCACTAGTTGAAAGAATGATCAACAGTGATTTGACCACCGTCACAAGAATCGCCTAGTGACAGATACTTTGAATAATAATAAAATATAATTACTTGATAAATTCACTATTGGACGAAAGTGAGCCAATGAGTGATATGACCACTGTTACATCGGAACTGCCACCATGTGACAAATACTGATTGAGTTTTGGGTAAATATAAACAAATATAAAAACCCTTAATGCTGTAAAGTATAACAATATATTTTTATAAAAATGGAATGAACTCGCCAGTATCTATTACTGATAAAATATTTTCAAAACGTGTTTCAGGTAATTTGCTGTAAAGATAATAGTAGACAGCTATGGAGCACTGAAGGCTTAAATAAAGTGGCTATAAATATCTGAATAAAAGAAGAAATTTATGTTTTATTTATTTGGGTTTATCCCTATAAAAACAATTGAATTTAATATGGGTTTGAGCCCATTTATTTAATATTAAAAGTTGGTGTTTTATAAACTCTGAAATTATTTCTTAACTACGATCTTGATGAATTTTTTTCCGTTGCGTAATTAATAAACACCGATACCATCTGGCTGGTTCACGGTTCTCGCTCCCAGGGTGGGGTCGGGGGCTGTGACATTAGACTTCTATACCAAAACGCCAATTAATGAATAAAACGCCATTACTGGACAAAACACATCCCTATATAAACAAAACATTCTCATACACAAGAACACACCTCCCCCCAACCTGAATACGCCACATTTCTACTATATAACATTCATCTTACAACGCCAAAAAACGCAAAACATCAAACACACCTACTCAAAAAACGTCATATTTTACTATATACCAATCATCTTAGAAAACGCCAAATCTCTCAAATATCAACAATTTCCAAAAAATTGACTTTTCTTTCAGATACACTATTTCCTCAGAAAACGCCAAAAATGTCAAAAATCGTTTCTTGTATATTAAATATTGTTCTACGCGAATTTTCGGAAAATGCATTCTTTCATGAGGTGCTGCGACTTAAATAACATTTTGCTGAATGAGATGGACAAAACTTCAAGAAAAAGATACTGGGGTCAGACTTATGTCAGTTTTTGTGTTTTGTTATTGATGAATGTTATAATGGCATGAATTAGACGAATGATACTGATGAGTGGTTTGAAGATACATATTCAAACAAAAACTCATGTCATATTGTCTTTCCAAACTGCCAAAAAAACACAAGAATGACAAAGCCAAACCGCCAGTGAACATGTTTCAAAGAAGAAAGAGACTGACGACAGTGAAGATTTGAAAGATGAATTGTTTCTATTTTTATTTTTTTAATTTTCTTTTTCTGTTGTTTGTTATGTATTTTTCAACTTGTAATAAAAAAATAACATTATATTAATAAAACGCCAAAAGTCATAATTATTGTGAAACGCCATAATGAAATAAAACGCCAAAAACTACTTAAAGCCATTAAAAAACGCCAAAACTTGGAAGATGGAATGTCTAAGACCATAAAAACTCATAAAAAACCTGAACAAAAAATCAGTAAAAAATACACAGAGTAACTGAAAAGACGGCTACTTTATTAATATAATTTATTATAAATAAAAAATCCCGCCTAAACTACGCGCCAAAAACATCCTATAAGAGAGACGACTCTGCACAATCAACTGATCACACCACCAAAAAAATAAACGCCATCTTTTCAACAAACCATTCACTTTAAAACGCCAAAAAAAGATACTGAAAAAAGCCACAGATGCGGAACGTTATTTCTTATTTATTGAGTATTGTTCAGAATGAAGTTTCACCGAATGGATTCTACTCTGAGGTGGGTATATCTATAAGCTTTTGCTGAATGAGATGGACAAATTATCATGAAAAAACGAAGAAAAAAGACTTTTACCACTTAATGAAGACGGGCGTTATGTTGGAAAAAAAAGGATCTACATAAGTTATTCAAAACAGGTTCAAAACGCCAAAACAGGTTAAAGTAGAAGAGGTTGATGATAGTGAAGATTTGGAAGAGAAATTAGATTATAATTTTTATTTTATTTTTCAGTTTCTATAGTTTGTTATCTAATTCTCTGATTCTATTATCTAATTCTTTACTAAAAGTATTTAATATAAAACGCCAAAAACACCAAAACGACGACTGATAGTGTGAAAACTGAGAGAACGGAAGCTAGCAAAGCACGATGTTGCTATAAAACGCCAAAAACGCCAAACAAAGTATTACTGAAAAATCAACACTAATTCACCGATGAAAATTGAACGAAACAGAAATTGCTAAACAGTAAAATGAAGAGACGGTAAAATTATTGCCAAACATTTATTATATTAAAAGCCACTACATGAAAAACTGAATTTATTTATCTTTTCAAAACGCCATAATTGTCTGTCAAATTATAGACCTGTATCCTACTTGATATAATAAACATCAAGAAAATTTCTGATGTTTTTTACATCATAGACATGAATCCTGATTAAAAAAAACAATAAAAACGGCAAAACATAATTAAAACGCCAAAAATATTAACTATGATCCTCATCCACAAACAATAAAACGCGGCGAATTTATTAAACGCCAAAAAAAATGGAAACGGGATGTGACACGAGTTTAAAAAAAGAAAATATGAAAGGACAAAAAAGCCCCTCCGCCCTTTTATATGCCGCGTGACACGTGTTAGGCCAGGAAGCGTTCTCACCGTTCTCACACTTTTAAGCATTTTCTCCTGATCCCGTTTCTATATATATATATAAGAATCCGTTAGGAACCACCCTTTATTGTGAGAATCGCGAGAACTAGTGTGAACACAACCAAAAAAACCTAAAAAAATTAAAAACACACAAAAATAATTTTTTTATATTTAATAATATATATATATATATATATATATATATATATATATATAACACATCTTTAGCATTTAGTTGTGTGGTTTAGCTTTATGGTTTAGTTTTTAGCATTTCGTTTGGGTGGGTGGGGGGGGGGGGGGGATTAGGTTTTTTTTTAGGTTTCTAGGGGGTTTTTGGTGAAGTATAGTTTTTTTTTTAAGGGGAGGGGGGGGGGGGGTGTTTAGGTTTTTGGGTTGTGGTGGGGTGGGGGTGGGTATTTAGGTTTTGGGTACTGGTGCGTGGGTTTATTTTCTTGTGTTCACATTGGTTCTCGTGGTTTTCGCAATAAGAGTGGTTTTCGTAATTATAATGTTGTAACTTCCCTTTAAAATAATTGACAGAAGGGTATTTGCGTCTTTTGTAAATTGCATTTATTAAATAATATAATTAAAATCTCTAAAATCTCGCTAGTTTCCGTACATACAAGATACACAGTTGTTAGTGTATACACATGTGTACAGTCTCGCTAGTATCAGTTTATACAAGATAGACAAATGTTAGTTTATACACATGTGCACAGTCTCGCTAACTATCAGTTTATATAAGATACTAATGTTTTTATAACCGGACCGGACATCGAACCGGATGTCTTACCGGTTCATTGGTCGGACCGGTCGAACCGGTTATACCGGATTAAAGAACCGGACAAAACTATTATTAGATTATATAGATAATACACTTAATATGTATAAATATATACACTAAAAATAAATTATAAATATAATACACATAATATATATAAATATATAAACTAAAAATAAATTTAATCTAATTTAACGAGTGTAAACCATTAACCATTTTCCAACTTCTGTAACAGTCGTACCAAACCTCCTCTAATTTACAAATTCCAATGAATTTTTATGATATTTATTATTTTATTGTTTTCAATTGAGTTTCATTTACTCAAAACCAATAAGCTTCAAAAATCAAAACTTCTCATGGACTCATCCATGGTTCATTTGCAAAAGGTTCCATTGTGCTTGAACGAACGTCGGAGTCTAGACTTCAAGCAACTTTTGGCGTCATGTGTTCCTCGTCGGCACACCATAGAACATCATCTTCAGCGATTCTTCGTCGTTGCTACTCCTCACCGGATCTTGGTCAATGCTTGTTCTTCGCTGTTCTCTTAACAGATCCGGCCCAACCATCCCTTTAACACCAAATTTCCGGTTCGGCCGCCGGTCTTCGATTTGGCCGGCTGGCTAAAAGCGAAACAGGTCCGACACCCTCGACTGGTCCGACCGGCCGGTTCGGGTTTCAAAACATTGCAAGATACACAGCTGTTAGTTTACACACATGTGTACAGTCTCGCTAAATATCAGCTTATACAAGATACACAGCTGTTTGTTTATACACATACTAGGTTAGAACCCCGTGTATTACACGGGTTGAATAAAAATAATTTTTGTATACTAAGTAATAAAATAGTTACATCTTTTAAAAACTCGTGTATTGCACGATTTGAATAAACACATGTCTTACACGAATAAAGTAATCCGTTAAGACATTTAGTCATCAAGATGTGTTTTCTAACAAAATGAACTTTGAGGTACGATTTACTTATTGTAACATCTCACTTTATTTTTTATTAGGTTAGAGAGTTGTGTATTACATGGTTTATAACATTTTACTTTGTTTTTTTATTTATTATTAGGTTAGAAACTTACGTATTACCTTATGTTGGATAATCAACAGAAAATAAATCAAGACCTGCGACAGGGTCAACAAGCTCTACTCGCTGCCCCACAGGGTCAACAAATCCAGAAAATATATTAAGACCTGCGACAGATCATCATGGACGAAGCCCACAAATCCCGATACTCTATTCATCCTGGTGCCGACAAAATGTACCATGACCTACGATATAGGTACTGGTGGCCGGGCATGAAACGGGATATCGCACTCTACGTCGGGAGATGCCTAACCTGTGCTAGAGTCAAGGCTGAACATCAACGACCCTTTGGCTTGCTCGAACAACCTCCAATTCCCATGTGGAAGTGGGAGAGCATAGCTATGGATTTCGTAACCAAGCTTCCAACCACGTCATCAGGTCACGACAGCATTTGGGTTGTTATTGACCGTTTGACAAAATCAGCCCACTTTCTGCCGATACGAGAAGACTACAAGGTGGAACGATTAGCCCGAATCTACACCGACGAGATCATTTGTCGACATGGGACGCCTCGTGACATCATCTCTGATCGTGATGCTCGATTCACTTCGCGATTGTGGGGAACGTTTCAAACGGCACTCGGTACAACGCTTAATCTAAGTACTGCGTTCCACCCACAAACCGACGGTCAGACTGAAAGAACGATTCGTACGCTTGAAGAGATGCTTCGTTCGTGTGTTCTAGACTTCGGTGGTAATTGGGATAGACACCTTCCGTTAGTCGAATTCTCGTACAACAACAGCTACCAGGCTAGCATCCAGATGGCACCTTTCGAGGCCTTATACGGAAGAAGATGTCGATCGCCTATTGTGTGGCACGAGATCGGTCACTCGCAACTAACCGATCCGGAGCTGCTACAAGAAACGACAGACAAAATTTTCCAAATTCGGGACAATCTAGCGAAGGCTCGAGATAGACAGAAGCTTCTCGCCGATAAAAAGCGCAAGCACCGTGAGTATGGCGTTGGTGACTACGTACTCCTAAAGGTATCACCTTGGAAGGGTGTAGTCCGATTCGGCAAAAAGGGGAAACTTGCGCCTCGATATGTGGGACCTTTTAAGATTCTGGAAAGGAACGGAAAAGTCGCCTACAGACTCGAATTACCGGAAGAACTTAACAATGTCCATCCGATCTTCCACGTGTCAAACCTCCGAAAGAGCATCTACGAACCCGATTTACATGTTCCTCTGGATGATTTACGAGTGAACGAAACATTACACTTCGTGGAAAACCCTGTCGAAATCATGGATCGCCAAACCAAAGAACTCAGGCGCTCACGCATTCCTATCGTGAAAGTCCGGTGGGAAGGCAAACAAGGCGCGGAGTTCACTTGGGAACTCGAAAGCGACATGAAGGCAAAGTATCCATCGCTGTTTAACGAAGGAGTAACGTCCAGCTAAGAAAGGCAAGGTGGAATATATGTAAATGAGGAGAAATCCCTTATAATCCTTGCCTATAAATAAAAGTCTTAAGTCTAGAGAGAGAAAGTGACATCGTGATTCAGGTGTTTGTACGATTTCATATCAATCAATAGAATCACGTCAATTGTACGTTCTTGTGTGTTTGGTCACAATCCTGGTTAATTTGACGATTTTCAATAACCCGAACGAAGGACTCTCACACGTGATTCACGAGCTAGTTACAACTTCCAGCTTAATTTCGGGACGAAATTTCCTAAACAAGGGGAGGCTGTAACACCCCGTGTTTTCACGAGTGAAAGTCAAAGTCAAGGTCAAAGTCAACGACCGATTTCGCGCGACGTGACTCGTAGAATTGTCTGTATGATATTTAGATTATGTGGAGTAAATGTCGTACATTGCAATAATCGAATCATGCTAACCGTATCTCAATCGACCTACGACTGTGAATGATAGGAAGTAACAATGCGATAAAGTTAATCAAGCTATGCCAATCAAATCGACATCAAATCGAAACTCGAGCTGTGTACTTTACTTGTCATTATACGTGTGTGTGTGCCTTACGTGTTGTCTGCGCATGTTTATTGTTATGTTATTTTATGTTGAGAAAATCAAGCGAACTCAATCGAACTCGAAATCTAACTCGAACATAGACGAACCCGAACCCGAATTCCGAGTCGAACCCTATAAGAAGTAGATGGGACTGAAAGTAATTTAGATTAGGAAAGCCTATCGAACCGCTCGCAATCAGAGCCGAATCAACATCGCATCGAGCTCACCCAAGGAGGTGGCATCCGCACGGATGGCCAATCCGCACGGATGGGCAATCCGCACGGATTGCCAGTCCGCACGGATGGCCAGTCCGCGCGGATAACCTACCCGGGTGCGTGCCATGCGCACGGCTCACCCCTTTCCCTTTTTGGCATTCTATAAATACACGGGTCACTCTCCACTTTTTCCACTTTTGGCAAGTGACGTCCGAACCACACGCATTCTTCGCCTTTTCTCAGATTTCTCTCGATCCAGGTAAGATCTTGCACCAATCCTTGTACATCTTTAATCACTACACGATTCTACACACTTCTATCTTTCGAATCTTCGATTTTAACCATGAAATCACCCGGATTTGAGGTATTCACGGGTGACGTCATCATGAAGTTCATAAGAACTTCATGCTTGGCTTCATTCCACCAAGAATATCCCAGATCTAAACGATTCCTACAAGTTTTTACAATAATTTCACCTAGATCTAAACCTTTCTAAGGATAAAAGAGTTGAAAGAAATAAACCTAAGTTCTCTCCTTCTTTTACTCTTAAAACCGGTACGAATCCGATCAGTCCTAGTGTTCTACTCGTAAATAGTGATGCCCTAGTTCCAGATCTGGATTCCTACCCATAGACAACTGATTTCGGGGTTAACCGGGATGACCGTTCTGAGTCGTCGACAGGCCGAGTTAGGGTGGTTCCTGACCGGCCTAGTCACGCGGGTAGGAACACAACTCCAAGTGGTTGCCACGTGATCAGAACGTCTCGATAAACGACAACAGAAACCAAGTGTAGACGAACGGGACAACCAGACCAGTTGTCCGCACGGACTAGCTGTCCGCACGGACGAGCCATACGCACGTACAGCCCATACGCACGTACGGGTCATACGCACGGGTTGTCATCCGCACGGACTACCCTTAGGACCCACTTTCCAAACAAAGGTTTGAGTATCGACGAACGAGCAATCCGAACGGACGACCTCTGAATGGATTACTCTTCGGATCATGAGATACTAAGGCCTTAAAATGAAAATCAAACAAACTTCATCCGCACGGCCAAGCCGTACGCACGGACAGGCTATCCGGACGGATTGTCTCTGCCCGCGCGCACTGGCTGCCCGCACGGACTACCACACGCACGGACCGCCGTCCGCGCGGCCGGCTTGAAAGGTAGAAACACTTTGGTGTTTTCAAAATGCTACAACGAAAACTCCAAAGCACAAGCCATCATACACAAACACATCTTAGGAAGAAACAATCCACTTGGACATTTATCCACACAAGCGATCTAACCATACGGGTAAGTCGTCCGCACGTATAACTAGTCCGTACGGGTTGCCACCCGCACGGACAGTCACACGCACGGATGACCTATCTGTAACACCTCGAAAATTCACGTCCTATAAGGTGTTGACACGTGTCATAAATTCTGAACGCGTGAAAGAATGTTATGAAAGGACTAAAGTTGACAAACATGGGAAGTATGTGAATATACGTATTCTAAGTGTCAACTGTGAATAAATATAATGTACATTAACCCTACACGATGCTCATACCTTCAAACGAATAAATCATGGATCATACGAAGCTAAAAAGTGAGTGACTTCAAACTACAGGGACCAAATGCGTCAACATGTTTAAATGATACCTCTGAGTGACCTTTTGACAAACCCGAAGCTTTGTAAATATTGATTATGCTCACGAGAATGCACCATAAAAATTTCATAAAGTTTGGTTAACGTATGAGAAAGTTATGATCAAATCCGTGTGCGAAGTGTTAAAGCGTAAACATTGGAAGTTAGGACTTTTCGGGTGAAAATAAAGTTACCCGGGGACTTGGCAAAGTGGGTATATGTTTTAAAGCCTTCATAGGTCGATTATAAGGGTTTACCATGCAAGAATCAAGTGCCTATTCGAGTTTTGAAGAGACAAGGACTAAATCGCAAAACAAATAAAGAGCTGATCCTACACGTCCTCGCGCCACGCGAGGGACTCCCAGTTGCTGAATTACGGTTGTTGGCTGAAATGGCTCTTGTGCGCGATTTTATCCGATTTTCCACATTCCTCTTGACCCCTAGACACCCCCTAAACACTTAGGGGCATGTGTTGAAGTATTGTGGGCACTAGTAGACACAAGTGTCAAGGATTTGTGGTAGATTAAACACTATATAAAGGCATGTTATGCAACCTTTTTCTTCACACCTTCATTCTGCAATTGAGGAGCCTTCTGGAGCTTCAAAGCAGACCCAAGTCCTTCCTAATCAAGCTTAGGACTTCAGTAAGTGTTCTAATCCTTTCTAAATTGAGTTTAGCTTAGTTATTTAGCTAAAAGTCAGACCGTCGTAATTACGGTTTGACTTCGAGATTAGTCATTAATGGCTCAATCATATCTCGAATTAAAAGTAGTTATGAGTTGGTATTTATGGGGGTAATAAAACCCCAAAAGGGTTTCCCCTGATCACCACTCTAACTAGTTCAAATGTCGGGTCAAACCTATCCTTAAAAAGTCAACAGGAAGCCTAAAATGTCATTTATGCATAATTAGCTATCTAGAACATATATAACCTGTTTGATCATTGTTATAACTTAGTAATAAGTGTAAAAACATGTCCAAACATGTTCAACCCGACTATTTCCTGTTTAGACCCGGTTCGGAACCGAAAGTCGCATAGTTTGACTTTCGCTTTGACTTTCAGTTCTGACCCATTTAGGCATGTTTTAGAAATGCCTCAGAGCTTTAATTGGATTAGGATACATGTTAGAACAACCCTCTGTGATCTTACACCTTAGTTCATTAGTTATCCAATTAATATGCATGTTTCCGTTAATTGCTCATATGTTGACCGTTATGCCCTTATTACCTTAAAACATGATTTATGAAAATGTAAAAGTGTAGGAACCTTAGTTACTGATATATAAACTTGTATGCAAAGTTTGACATCAGTTTGACTTATAGATTAAGAGTTATGCTCAATACCGAAAAATTAAAGCTTTATGTTAATAAAACGGCGTAATTAGCATATAGCCTAGTTAAGCCTACTTTTTGGTATCAAACTTAATACCCACTGATGTAATATATTATTTTGGGATTTTTAAAGATTTTTAATTAATTTTAGGCTGAGCATAACTAGTAGGCGTAGGCTTAATCCGGTAATTGTCGATTTTGCCCTAACGGGCCATAAAATGAGTTTTACTTATCTAAATGACTCCAAACCTTTTGCTACTGATCACATATGTTAAATAAATTATTTTAAGCCTTCTGGAAATATAAAAATATCAGATTTAATTATCGAACCCGGAAATGGCCTTTAATCGCCTTATTTAGCGCTTTTAACGCATAATATGTTTTAAAATCATATTGAACATACCCGGGTTGATACCTACTGATATATAAGGCAAATTATGATATTTTAACAGTAAGAAAAAGTTGATTAACTCAGACTTCGTTTTTGAGCTTTTCGGCTTATGTGAAATTACCAAAATACCCCTACGGGGCATAGTTTGTGTTTAATTTCATTTCGGGCATAATGAAAGACATCCTACTGATGTCACAACATATTTGAAGCATATTAACTTAGGAAACCTGTATATGGCTCTTACGGATACCCGTTATGCTTATTACGCGTTCGGTCTGGTTTATGTAACAAGTTTACATAAATTAGCCGAAACGGGTCAAACCTTATCGGTTTAATCTCAAAATCTAGAATGTGTTTAGTTTACCCATATTATACAAGTCTCCAGACTTGTCGGGTCTAAATCACATCCTATTCCGGTCTTCGCTTAATCATGCGTTTTGAACCGTAAACCTTTCCTTAAAACTAACCGGTCTAAGTTACGACTTAAATAAGACCCGTTAGGAATTTAATAGGTTTATAAAACCTTCGTTCCAGATTAAGAGCCCCAGTAGAAGTACTTGTGCTTGCTGATTAAGATATACGGTTGAGTGTAAATTGCATTGCTAGCTCAGGTAAATACTTTTAACTTATTTTCCCTTATACGGGCTTGGGATACGGTATTTTAAAAATACCGCTTGGTCGGGTGTAGAAACCTTTTAATCGGAGATGATTAAATTGCATAATCCCGTTTTAATCTGTATTGATTGATAACAAATAACATTGGGGGTTAATGACCGTGTCCTCGATATCCTTGGCTCATTTTAAAAAGTGAATGGCCACGACGTAAGCACAAGGTGTAGGCAAAACACCTCCTGTTGCATATGTAAAACGTATACTCACTCGTAAGGGTATCTTCTTGTGAGATTATATTTGTGGTGTGTCGATTAATCTTGTCCGGCTTGTATTGTATAATCACCGGCCCTAAATGTTGGACAACCATGTAAATCGGATACAAGATTTTTATTAATAAAATTGTCCCAAGTATAAAAGATTAATTTTGCCTCTGTGCATTTTAATCAATGTGTCAAGATATTTTGTGCCGTTTGCACTCGAATCACTTTTCAAACTCTTTTTCCAAAATGAGTCAGTTAATTGTATTTACCAGTGTAAACTGACGTATTTTCCAAAAAGGTTAAGTGACAGGTACTATGCGTAATTGGCTGGGAGCTCAGGGCGTCTCTAGGGAATCTTGCAAGTTCTAGATGCCTAAAGTCTGTTGAACAGTTTTCTTTTATTGATCCGCCTGTGGATCCTTTACCTTCCGTTGTAATACTTTGACATTACTTATATTCGGAATGTAATATATTTATCTTTTGCTTCCGCTGTGCATTATTATATTGTGTTGTTTGACCATGATGTTGCCAACCACGTCACGATACTCCCCCACCAGGCCCACCGGTGACACGTGGAAAAATCAGGGTGTGACAGGTTGGTATCAGAGCCAACACTGAGTGAATTAAACGCTAGCCTTTTGTGTTTAATCTCAGTTACACAATTACACATATCTAAACTTCTGAGTCTAGACTTAACATAGGAATACTTTCAATCCTAATCTATAAATTTTTACTTCCAATCTTTATTGGATACGTCGCCAAACGAAGAAGCCGTAATAGGAGTTCTCCACACCCGGAGCCCTGAGATGCTGAGCTTCGTACCACGACTAGAATGATACGAGCATCCGAGGAGAAAGCATTCAGAAATAAAATGAAGAAGAAACTCCTTTTACAGAAGATCGTTTCCTTATTAGTCCTTATAAGGACATATTTATCTTTCAGTCCCTTCGAGGACACATTATTCCTTTCAAAGACCCGCTTAGGGCAACTCTGTACTTTTATTTTTATATAATGGATTGATTAAATTAAGTTTTCATTCTAAACATGAAATATGAAATGAATGGAAAATAACATCCCTTAGAAGGGAAGTGCCTACGGGCTATAATTAACGTCCTCTGAGACTAAAGACGGTGGTAGCCTACAGCTCCCTGTCAAGAAAAGGTAATGAACTTTGATTCACACCTAAATGCCTCGATCCCAGACGATCATGGCTTATAAATTAAACTTGTCCACGCGACTAAGCCTTTTGTGCTATTACTAAATGCCTCGATCCCAGACGATCATGGCTTATAAATTAAACTTGTCCACGTGACTAAGCCTTTTGTGCTATTACTAAATGCCTCGATCCCAGACGATCATGGCTTATAAATTAAACTTGTCCACGTGACTAGGCCTTTTGTGCCATTACAAATTCATAAATTGCCCTGATTCTCTGAAATCTTGGCTCATAAATTAAACTTGTCTACGCGACTAGGCCATTTGTGCTATTATTAAATTATAAATTAGGATTTATGATAAAAAAAATCCTGAATAAAATAAATATCCTTACTTTCCTGCCAGTATGCATTTTAAAGATAATCTTAAAGGTGAAACCTAGCCTACGCGGCCAAGATGGTGAAACCTACTCAAAAGATTCAAATCCTTGTTAACACCTAAGAACGTGTTAGCACTCTTGACAAATGTGACTCGAGAAAATCACAACAGTCATCCTATTATTAGATTCTTCCAATTTTCTTATCTAGCCTATTGATTTAGAAATCATGGCTTGTGTCATCCTATAAGATGATCACATTATAAACATCCAGTAGTGATGAAGTGCCTACGGGCTAAACTTGTTGTCCGATAAGGCAACGACAGTGGTGGTCTTTGACCTCCTGTCCAAAAATGTTGGACCAGGTCCAAGCATAATAGTCGGTAGGATCCATGCGACCTCGACTAATAGCATCTAAGAAGATGAACATATTATAACCATCCCTCAGAAGGGAAATGCCCACGGGCTATATCTATTGTCCTAAAAGACAAAAGACAGTTGAAGTCTACAACTCCCTGTCAAGGTAATGAACGTGATTCAAACCTTAATGCCTCGATTCTCTGAAATCATGGCTTCAAAAATTTAGAACTGTCCTTGTGACTAGGCCTTTTTGCGCCACTTTAATATCCTTAATGTTTTATAACTAGGATAAATTATAATGGAAAATACTAATTAATTATAACTAACAAGTTAACCAATATGGTTTATATTACCATGGTTGATAAATCGTCAAAGATGATGATTCCATAATAATCTCTGAATAAATCATTGTTAATATTTATGTAGCAATCAAGCTACATGGCTGGATTAGATGAAGTTAACAGCCACTTGATGGAGAGCAATGATACTACCAAAATTAATGTAACTGGAGCAGAACTACAGGCAATAATAGATTATGCTATTGCTCGAGCACTTGATCGACAGTATGATGAGTCAAATGATACCCACTCTAAGACTCTATCTGCGGCTAGTTGTAAGCCCCCTCTTAAAACACATGAGTCAAGGGAGGACGATGTTCATGACTTGTCAAATCAAAGGAGTATTCCGTCGAGACAAGTTGTGTTTCATCAAGAGGCACCAGTTAAGACCTGTTCATATAAATATTTTGTCTCCTGCAAGCCCAGAGACTTTACAGGAGAAGAAGGAGCCATCGATTGCATGACATGGCTCGATGAGATGGACGTTGTTGTCGACATCAGCGGTTGTGCGGAGCAAGATATTGTGAAATTTGTTTCACAATCATTCAAAGGGGAAGCGTTGGCATGGTGGAGATCATTGCTCCAAGCCACGGGAAAGGTTCTACTCTACAACTTATCTTGGGAGCAATTTGTTGCATTAGTCAAGGAAAACTATTGCCCCCAGCATGAAGTAGAAAAGATAGAATCAGACTTCTTGACTCTGGTCATGGAGAATTTGGATTGTCAGGCATATGTGACGAGTTTTAACACTATGTCCCGCCTAGTTCCTTATCTAGTCACCCCTGAACCTAAACGCATAGCGCGTTTCATTGGAGGCCTAGCACCAGAGATAAAAGGGAATGTTAAAGCATCTAGGCCAACCACATATAGGTCCGAGGTGGACTTATCCTTATCTCTCACCTTAGACGCAATCAGAATTAAGTCTGTTAAGGCTTCTGGCGAGAGAAGAAGTGAAAGAGAGGAGGAAAACTCTCATCAAACTAACAAGAAGAAGAAAGGAAGCTCGGAGCGCGGGAAGGATTCCGAGTTTAGGAAGAACTCGAGTCAGTCTGATAACAGACCCAAATGCAGTAACTGCAAAAAGCAACATTTCGGAAAATGTACAATAGACCCACGCGCTAAATTGTGTGGAATTTGCAAGACCAAGGGTCACAAAACCTTAGATTGCAAGGGGTTAAAGGACGCCACATGTTACAATTGTCACGAGGAAGGGCACATCAAAACCAATTGCCCAAAGCTCATAAAGAAGCCTGGAGAGGCCAGGAAAACAAACGCATGAGTCTTCCGGATGGACGCCAGGAGATGGTGCAGAAGGATAACTATATAGCAGGTACTTTTCCTTATCAAAGCAGTTTATGCAGAAATTTATTTGATGCTGGGACATGTGATTCAATAATGAACGATCACTGTGGAGGACTGTTGTCTCCGTCTAATTAGGACTTCGGTCATTTTGTACGAAGAAGAAATTGGCCGATGATACTTTAGAAGATACCACCAACAAACCTTAGATGGATATTTTATATCTAATAGGAATCACTCTTTTCTGATATTCCTATGGCAAGCTTTCAAGCTACCTAAATTTTTAATATAATAAAGACAGATGTGACGTTTGATCCTCTGTCAGAAAAAGGTGATGGACTAGGTCCGAATCTTTAATGCCATTGATGGTCTTTTACGACCTAGGCTAAGTAATATTAATATATCTTAAATAACGTTCATTAAGAATGTTAGTGCTATAATAGCCTGTATAGGTTATTGACACCATGGTTAGTATATATTAAGGCCATCAGAATAAAAATAGCAGTTGTTGGTTTTCGACTAAGAAATTGTTTTATTGGTATTAGGAACCAATATCGAGCATGGCAAACTTGGATAAGAAAACAGTCAATTGCACCATTGATGACGCAACGCAGACTAATGATGCTGAAATTGTGAACCTTAGAATTTCCAAAGATGTTCTTCAAACTATGATAGACGCAGCTGTTGGAAAAGCTGTGAAGAAGGCTGTGAAAAATTTCAAGGAGCCTCATGCTGCTCGGTCCAAATTTTATCTAGGACCACACTTCCTTACTCGTAAGAAGGATCTCGTTCATGCCTCTGATGAAAAGGATGAACTAAAAAGGAAAAGGGAGGTAGATAACTCCCAGAGTTCTAAGAAAAAGAACAAACAAAAGTCCGACCAGAAACCAGTATGTGAGACCTACAAGAAGCGCCATTATGGGAAATGCAGGTTCGAACCAAAATCCAAATCGCAGCCCAGAGCTTGCGGAATTTGCAAATCTAGGGAACATAAAACCATGGATTGCAAGAAGTTGAAAGATGCAACCTGTTATGGTTGCAACGAGAAGGGGCATATCAAGACCAACTGCCCTAGGAAACCGAAGAAGCCCGAGTAGGCCAAGATAACAAACGCACGAGTTGTCAGGATGAACGCCCAAGAGATGGGGCATAATAATAATAGTATAATATGTACCTTTCGTTATCAAGCAGTTTATGTAGAAACTTATTTAATACTGGCACGTATAAATATATTATGAATGATAAAGGTTGGGAACTGTTGTCTCCACCTGATTAAGACTCCGGTCATTCAATGCCCGGTAGAAAGTGACGATGTTACGTCGAAAATGCTCCAACAAATCCTATATTGATATTAATATCTATTAGAAATCATTTTTCTAATATCCTTATAGCAAACTTTTGGTTGCATACTTAAAGACTCAATATAGTGATAAAAATCGATTGGTTGCCTTAAAAATCAAGTCCATATTGTGAGTGATAAGAAGCAATTAATTATCAAAACTCCTTATGAGACAACCCTCGTAATTACACGTGTCCATACGATTAATTAATATTAAACATAAAAAAAATGGTGGAACTGACCGTCCCCGGAATCAAACCCGGGTCTAGGCCGGCCGCACCCTTTCGCGCGCCTAGCCAACTGAGCTAGGTGCCTAGTTTGTGAAAATCTCCATTCTAATTTAATATAAGCACTTGTACAATAAACTTCCTTATCATTTATCAATGATAATCTCTGCTAAGTGTCCTGTTTTTAATACAGGCAATAATAAATATTCATGAACCATAAACTTAGCAAAAAATTTTATTATCATCCATAAGGTATAACTACCAAGGAGACCATAGTAACCGATTCTTATAGATCGGCAAGGAATCCTTCCGAAAAATCTAAGAGCACTCTTTCTTTGCATAGAGTACGACAACATATGTTATTTTAATTATTTTTCTCATTGTTTTCCATCGCCTGCGAGTGCCAAACTATGTTTGATAAAAGTGTCATATGAGGATTGGCGTATCCTAGTGTGTCCCATAGATTATTTCCATGTCTGATCAGCATGGAGGTTTAATACATGGAACCCCTAAGATATCCCAATGATCATATTGTACTAAAGTCGACTAGTAGTATTCAAGGAAGATATCCAAAAATGGAATTTTTCCAGTAAATGTTCCCGATTAAGGAATTCGAGGACTTATAACATAAAGGTGTCACTCACTCGACACGGACAATGATGGATGAACTGGAGCCTAAGATATGGAAAATCTCTGTAGCCTCCTTGCGACCTTGATTATCTTCTCACAAGTTTTCCCTGCTTACCCCCGGGAAGGCGAGTAGAATTAAGATTATATCCCGCTGTGGGCTAGAGTATTGTGAAAACTCCGTATTGATTATGGAATAATCGAAACCTTGATTAAGTAGGTTTTAAAACATAGGATCATATAGCCTAACTCGATATTCCGAGAGTTTGATATTTTTAGATAAGAAAGACGGTACATTTTGCTTATGCATACAGTACCGCAAATCCTGATTAGGCAACGATTAAGAATTTGCCATCAGCTAACCAGGATCGTTGAATTGTTCGACTAACGACCAGGATTAGCTAGTCCTTAATATTAATTAAGTAATGGTTGGAATAACCATCTAGCCTTAAGATAAGCTTCTCTATAATATTCGATATATAAGTATCAAGGCTACTCCCTTGAAGACCTTGTATAGAAGAAATGATGAACGTCCATTGATAGGACAATAGTTTGGTAAGTCCAAACATTAAGATCTGAAAGTTGCATTATAGACAATCAATAAGATCACGCAAATTCATAATCATCAGTAAGATGCCAGTATTCGGCAGAAAATTAAGGATTATGAAAATAGCAAACCTCCTAAATTCTTGTTAAGGAATAAGGTTCAACAATAGAAATCACCCTGGAAAGGAGTGATGCGATTTGGTAAGAAAGGCAAGCTAAGCCCGAGATACATAGGACCTTTCGAGGTTACCGAACGTATCGGGTCAGTTGCCTATACGTTAAACTTACCAGAAGAGCTCAGCGGAATTCACCATGTGTTCCACATCTGCAATCGGAAGAAGTGCTTCGCTGATGAATCACTGGTTATACCGCATACAGATGCGCATATAGATAAGAGCTTAGAGTTTGTGGAAAAACCTTTGCCGATTGAAGATCGACAGGTAAAGAAGCTTCGAAGGAAGCGTGAACCTATTGTAAAGGTCAAATGGGATGCCCGTAGAGGTCCCGAATTCACGAGGGAGGTTGAATCCACAATGAAAGAAAAGTACCCTTATTTATTTCAGTAAATCTCGGGTCGAGATTCATTTTAAGGGGGTGAGGATGTAACACCTCGAAAATTCACGTCCTATAAGGTGTTGACACGTATCATAAATTCTGAACGCGTGAAAGAATGTTATGAAAGGACTAAAGTTGACAAACATGGGAAGTATGTGAATATACGTATTCTAAGTGTCAACTGTGAATAAATATAATGTACATTAACCCTACACGATGCTCATACCTTCAAACGAATAAATCATGGATCATACGAAGCTAAAAAGTGAGTGACTTCAAACTACAGGGACCAAATGCGTCAACATGTTTAAATGATACCTCTGAGTGACCTTTTGACAAACCCGAAGCTTTGTAAATATTGATTATGCTCACGAGAATGCACCATAAAAATTTCATAAAGTTTGGTTAACGTATGAGAAAGTTATGATCAAATCCGTGTGCGAAGTGTTAAAGCGTAAACATTGGAAGTTAGGACTTTTCGGGTGAAAATAAAGTTACCCGGGGACTTGGCAAAGTGGGTATATGTTTTAAAGCCTTCATAGGTCGATTATAAGGGTTTACCATGCAAGAATCAAGTGCCTATTCGAGTTTTGAAGAGACAAGGACTAAATCGCAAAACAAATAAAGAGCTGATCCTACACGTCCTCGCGCCACGCGAGGGACTCCCAGTTGCTGAATTGCGGCTGTTGGCTGAAATGGCTCTTGTGCGTGATTTTATCCGATTTTCCACATTCCTCTTGACCCCTAGACACCCCCTAAACACTTAGGGACATGTGTTGAAGTATTGTGGGCACTAGTAGACACAAGTGTCAAGGATTTGTGGTAGATTAAACACTATATAAAGGCATGTTATGCAACCTTTTTCTTCACACCTTCATTCTGCAATTGAGGAGCCTTCTGGAGCTTCAAAGCAGACCCAAGTCCTTCCTAATCAAGCTTAGGACTTCAGTAAGTGTTCTAATCCTTTCTAAATTGAGTTTAGCTTAGTTATTTAGCTAAAAGTCAGACCGTCGTAATTACGGTTTGACTTCGAGATTAGTCATTAATGGCTCAATCATATCTCGAATTAAAAGTAGTTATGAGTTGGTATTTATGGGGGTAATAAAACCCCAAAAGGGTTTCCCCTGATCACCACTCTAACTAGTTCAAATGTCGGGTCAAACCTATCCTTAAAAAGTCAACAGGAAGCCTAAAATGTCATTTATGCATAATTAGCTATCTAGAACATATATAACCTGTTTGATCATTGTTATAACTTAGTAATAAGTGTAAAAACATGTCCAAACATGTTCAACCCGACTATTTCCTGTTTAGACCCGGTTCGGAACCGAAAGTCGCATAGTTTGACTTTCGCTTTGACTTTCAGTTCTGACCCGTTTAGGCATGTTTTAGAAATGCCTCAGAGCTTTAATTGGATTAGGATACATGTTAGAACAACCCTCTGTGATCTTACACCTTGGTTCATTAGTTATCCAATTAATATGCATGTTTCCGTTAATTGCTCATATGTTGACCGTTATGCCCTTATTACCTTAAAACATGATTTATGAAAATGTAAAAGTGTAGGAACCTTAGTTACTGATATATAAACTTGTATGCAAAGTTTGACATCAGTTTGACTTATAGATTAAGAGTTATGCTCAATACCGAAAAATTAAAGCTTTATGTTAATAAAACGGCGTAATTAGCATATAGCCTAGTTAAGCCTACTTTTTGGTATCAAACTTAATACCCACTGATGTAATATATTATTTTGGGATTTTTAAAGATTTTTAATTAATTTTAGGCTGAGCATAACTAGTAGGCGTAGGCTTAATCCGGTAATTGTCGATTTTGCCCTTACGGGCCATAAAATGAGTTTTATTTATCTAAATGACTCCAAACCTTTTGCTACTGATCACATATGTTAAATAAATTATTTTAAGCCTTCTGGAAATATAAAAAAATCAGATTTAAGTATCGAACCCGGAAATGGCCTTTAATCGCCTTATTTAGCGCTTTTAACGCATAATATGTTTTAAAATCATATTGAACATACCCGGGTTGATACCTACTGATATATAAGGCAAATTATGATATTTTAACAGTAAGAAAAAGTTGATTAACTCAGACTTCGTTTTTGAGCTTTTCGGCTTATGTGAAATTACCAAAATACCCCTACGGGGCATAGTTTGTGTTTAATTTCATTTCGGGCA
Organism: Helianthus tuberosus; assembly: GCA_030545235.1. Taxonomy (NCBI): domain Eukaryota; kingdom Viridiplantae; phylum Streptophyta; class Magnoliopsida; order Asterales; family Asteraceae; genus Helianthus; species Helianthus tuberosus. Next base: position 176,177,205 of record CM060420.1, read on the forward strand.
TAATGAAAGACATCCTACTGATGTCACAACATATTTGAAGCATATTAACTTAGGAAACCTGTATATGGCTCTTACGGATACCCGTTATGCTTATTACGCGTTCGGTCTGGTTTATGTAACAAGTTTACATAAATTAGCCGAAACGGGTCAAACCTTATCGGTTTAATCTCAAAATCCGGAATGTGTTTAGTTTACCCATATTATACAAGTCTCCAGACTTGTCGGGTCTAAATCACATCCTATTCCGGTCTTCGCTTAATCATGCGTTTTGAACCGTAAACCTTTCCTTAAAACTAACCGGTCTAAGTTACGACTTAAATAAGACCCGTTAGGAATTTAATAGGTTTATAAAACCTTCGTTCCAGATTAAGAGCCCCAGTAGAAGTACTTGTGCTTGCTGATTAAGATATACGGCTGAGTGTAAATTGCATTGCTAGCTCAGGTAAATACTTTTAACTTATTTTCCCTTATACGGGCTTGGGATACGGTATTATAAAAATACCGCTTGGTCGGGTGTAGAAACCTTTTAATCGGAGATGATTAAATTGCATAATCCCGTTTTAATCTGTATTGATTGATAACAAATAACATTGGGGGTTAATGACCGTGTCCTGGATATCCTTGGCTCATTTTAAAAAGTTGATGTGTGTAAAATGCAACATATAAATTACATCAAATGAGGCATAAAACTAACCCTTTTTTAGTACTAATATTGGAAAAAGAGTGTTTTTGTCTTCCTTTTGTATTTTCAGGATTAAATAAGCTCAAAAACGCAAAAGAAGCAAAAAGACAGCTAAATCCAACATAAATACAAGAAAAGGAACATTAGTGGATTGCCCGAACCCTCAACGGCACCTTCCAAAGCAAAATAGAGAAAACAGAAGGCTGAACACCCCCCGTGCTCAGCCAGCACGGGGCCGTGCCCAAGAAGCAGCAGAAAAGACAAACCTATAGAAGCTTCTATTGCCCACCACGGGCCGTGCTCAGCGGACACGGGGGCGTGCCGAAAGTACTGCAGGCGCATTAATTGTAATTGCGAATTACAATTAATGAAGAGAGAGAGTGTCAGACGGGCACGGGGCCATGCCCAGCAAACACGGGGCCGTGCCCAGGCCTCTGTTCAGCCTATAAATAGGAGTGCTTGGTTTCATTGCAACTCATCCCTTGGCACACCACCTCTCTCACACTTCATCCACCACCCACCACCATCACAACACCATCATCCACCACCATCATCCATTGTCCATCATAGAGTGTGTGAGTCGTCTCGGGATCCAAGATTGATCGTAAGAGTTCTTGACAATCAAGGCCATGTTTGCCTAAGTCTCTTACATCACTTGGTGAAGACAAAGTGTCTAGTATAATACTTTTTATTTCTAATCTTTTGCACTTTTTATTTGGTTTTGTATTAATGACTTTAATAACTAGTTACTTATGTTGAAGGTGATCTTTCCTTATCGTTTGTCCGTGGTGTCTTGGCATTATTTTACTGTCTATATAAAATAAAGGATTTTCACCATTCATATCTCCACGGTCTATATGGAGGTATGTTGGCTACCTGGTAGGGGGTTAAGGGAACGGTTTGGTAAAGGTCTTGCCATTGTTCAGCGTTTAGAGGTCCTGCAATGGACCTGGGTCAAATTTAGTAGGACCTCCTTCAATACTTCACGGTATTGGATGGCGGGGGTCCAAACTCTTTGATCCCCTCATAAGTTAACTACTATTAATACTATAACCCGGCTATTTAGGACTGTATCCCTGCTGACTCAGACTACTTAGTCGAGGGTAACGTCACCGCCAAAAGCGGGGCCTACCACAATACTGCATTAATAACTTAATTCATTATCTTCCAATAATCCACCCCTTTAGGATTGTATCCCTGCTGACTCAAACTACTGGGGTGAGGGTAACGTCACCTTCAAAAGAGGGGCCTACTACAATAACTAAGATAATCTCTTAATTATGTGCAAAAGTGCGGAAATAATCAAAGGTTATACTAGATACGAGTCGGAACCAAGTGATTCATCTTGTCTATCTGTTTTTATTTTATTTTTATTTTCAGCATTTTAGTTAGTTTTTATTTTTCTTAGTTTAAAACATTTTTCTAAAACTTTTATTTTGGTTAGACGTTGAGGATAAACCGGTATTAAAAGCTCTTGTGTCCTTGGACGACCTCGGTATCTTACCAACGCTATACTACACTCAACGATGGGTGCACTTGCCCATATGTGTGTTTAGTGTTAGTGAAATATCGTGTTTTATAAATTTAAAACTTGGCTAAAATAAGTGTTAAAAAAGGGCTTAAAATATACACCTAAAATATACGACACTTTATCGCACATCAAGTTTTTGGCGCCGTTGCCGGGGACACAAGGATTTTAAGAAAGCTTAAAATCGACGGCCTAATCAGTTTTTTTTCAAAACCTTTTTAAACGCGCGCACATTTTTCTGCATTTAGTTTAGTTTTGCATTTACAGTATCCTGTACACGGGGCCGTGTTCACTGAACACGGGGCCGTGCTACAGATTTTTTCATAAACGCCCAGTAACAGTAGCTTGAACACGGGCCGTGCTCACTGAACACGCCCCGTGCTCAACTAGATCAGTCAATTTAACTAAAACGCCCAGATACAGATTCTGAACACGGGGCCGTGTCCACTCAACACGGGGCCGTGTCCAGCCTCTGTTTCTGTTTCCGTTTTTATTTTTGTTTTCTGATCTCGAGACTCGGTTGTGGTCTGCTGAGTGATTCTTATGGATCAATACTCAGGAGGTTACAACTACACCTATGATGAGGATGATTATAGGGGTAATTATTGCACAAATTGTCGTAATACACGTTCAATTCAAGATAATCACTCGTACCAACCATCCAATTCATACACTTACTATGAGGAACCCAGGTACGAACCATCAACTTCATACACATCCTATGAAGACCAAAGGTATGAACCTCCTCCCTCATACTCATATTTTGATGAACCAAGGTATGAGCCTTCTTACTCATACTTTGAGGAACCAAGGTATGAGCCACCACCTTCATATGCTTATTATGAGGAACCTTGGCGTGAACAACCCACCTCATATGAGTATTATGAAGAACAAAATTACGAACCTTATCCATCATATGCTTACAATGAAGGACAATGGTGCGAACCATCAACTTCATATGGGTATTATGAGGAACAAAGGGTCGAACAACCGGATTCAAGCTTAGAAAATAATGATTCTTTTTCTATAACCGAAGTGACCGATAGGATATTAGAGCACATTAGAGTTATCGATCGATGTATAAAAGAAGCTCGCGCAAGGGAAGAGGAGTCTCGCGCAAGAGAAGAATTAAAAAAGGAAGAGATAACTAAAAATGAAAAAATGGAAGAACAAATAAGTGAAAAACCGACACATGAGTTAAACAACGAAAAAGGTGAGTCCGACAACGTTAAAATCCAAGAAGAGTCTAATTTCGAAGAAATTCATCTCTTATCACCTTCTTTCGAAAATCATTGTTTAGTACCCACTCATGCTAAGTTTCTAAAAGAGTTAAACACTAACACTAAAATTGACGAAACGGTAAGTGTTAAGTTAACTAATGATCAAACTTCACTAATAAAAGAAGACCCATTTGAAATTAACATCACACCGGTTCCATGTTTCTTTCAAAATTCGTTTATTAGTAATGTCACAATCGATAAAGATCTTTGTGTTAACATAATACCTAACTACCTTTTCGAAAAATTAAGTATTAGTGATTTTTCTCCACTTCAAATACCCATTTTTCTATCCAATCGGAAAGTAATAAAATCAATCGGTATAGTTGAAGATGTCTTGGTTCAAACAAATCAAATGGTAATTCCAACCGACTTTGTCATCCTCGATGACGCTCCTCTAGTGTTGGGACGACCATTTGTAAAAACTTACGAAGCTTTGAAAAACCGGAAGTTCAATAATCTACCTCTTCAATTAGGGGCATTTAAAAGAAGTGTCGATCTCGAACGATCAATGAAATATCCATTCGGAAATAATGACCCCCTAATTGAAGATGAAGATGAACCACCCGATACAAGTGAAGAGACTGACCACTTTGTTGAAGAAGAGGTCGCCATAGAACAAACTTTTAAAGTTCTTGATCGAAACGAGCAACCAAATAAGGAGTCTCCTAAAGACCCACCACTTGAGCTCAAAGAACTTCCAAAAGGTTTGGAATATGCTTTTCTAAACAAAGATGGTAAATTACCTGTAATTATTTCGTCTAAATTAGATAACCTAGAAAAAGAAAAACTAGTTAGTCTTTTGAAAAAACACAAAAATGCAATAGCTTGGAAACTTGTTGACATAAAAGGAATTAGTCCTTCTATGTGCACACACAAAATTTTGATGAACGATGACTACAAATCTGTCATACAACCACAACGTCGAGTAAATCCAAATGTTCAAGAAGTGGTTAAAAATGAAGTCATCAAATTACTTGACGCAGGACTTATCTATCCTATTTCCGATAGTCCTTGGGTAAGTCCCGTCCAAGTAGTTCCAAAGAAAGGAGGTATGACGGTAATTACTAACGAAAAAAATGAATTAATACCGACAAGAACCGTCACAGGATGGAGAGTATGTATAGATTATAGACGATTAAATGAATCAACAAGAAAGGATCATTTTCCTTTACCCTTCATTGATCAGATGTTAGAAAGATTATCCGGTCATAAATTTTACTGTTTCTTGGATGGTTTTTCAGGTTACTTTCAAATCCCGATAGCACCCGAAGACCAAGAAAAGACAACATTCACATGCCCCTATGGAACTTTTGCTTATCGACGCATGCCGTTTGGTCTATGTAATGCCCCCGCAACATTCCAACGTTGCATGGTAGCCATTTTCCATGACATGATAGAAAAGACAATGGAAGTCTTCATGGACGACTTTTCTATATTTGGGGATTCATACGACCAATGCCTCGATAACCTTGAACGAATGCTATCCCGATGTGAGGAAACTAACCTCGCCCTTAATTGGGAAAAATGCCATTTCATGGTAACGGAGGGAATAGTACTCGGTCACAAGATCTCAAGCGAAGGAATGGAGGTGGATCGAGCCAAAATAGATACCATTTCTAGGTTACCTCCTCCATCCTCCGTAAGAGCGATTAGAAGTTTCCTAGGGCATGCCGGATTTTATAGGAGGTTTATCAAAGACTTTTCAAAAATCTCAAGACCTCTAACAAAGTTACTTGAAAAAGATGCTCCTTTCATCTTTGACAAGGATTGCAATCAAGCATTTCTAACCCTAAAGGAAATGTTAATCAATGCACCTATCATGATAGCACCTGATTGGAAATTTCCTTTCGAAATCATGTGCGATGCTAGTGACTTTGCAGTTGGAGCTGTCTTGGGACAGAGAAAAGAAAAGCATTTCCACCCAATATATTATGCTAGTAAAACACTTAACGATGCACAAGAAAATTACACAACAACTGAAAAAGAGTTACTAGCTGTGGTATTTGCTTTTGATAAATTTCGCTCTTATCTTGTTCTTTCTAAAACTATAGTCTACACAGACCATGCAGCCATTCGATATCTCTTTAAGAAGCAAGACGCAAAACCACGTTTGATTAGGTGGATTCTACTCCTCCAAGAATTCGACATTGAAATCAAAGACAAAAGAGGAGCAGAAAATACCGCAGCAGATCATCTTTCGCGCTTAGAAGACCCAGCTTTGGAGGCGACCAGGGGCGAGCAAATCAACGAAAAATTCCCAACTTAATCCCTGGAAATGGTGGAATTTAAGGAAGAACCATGGTACGCCGACTTTGCCAACTACTTAGCTAGTGGAATAGTCGCAAGAGGATGGCCACATCATCAAAGAAAAAAATTATTTGCCAATGTGAAACACTATTTTTGGGAAGATCCATATCTTTTCAAAATGTGTGCCGACCAACTCGTCAGACGATGCGTACATGGTAGTGAAGCCCGAAGAATTCTTCGCCATTGTCACGAAGGTCCATACGGAGGACATCATGGTGCTGCCAGTACCGCACGAAAGGTATTTGATTCAGGATTTTATTGGCCAACCATTTACAAAGATGCCCAAAATCTTGTAAAGACATGTGATGCTTGCCAAAGAACAGGTAATATTTCTTCCAAAAACGAAATGCCACAAAATGGCATTCTTGTTTGTGAAATTTTTGATGTGTGGGGACTCGACTTTATGGGACCTTTTCCACCATCGAAAGGAAACAAATACATACTTGTGGCAGTAGATTACCTGTCTAAATGGGCCGAGGCTGAAGCACTTCCAACAAATGATGGAAGAGTAGTGGTAAGATTTCTGAAAAAATTATTCTCTCGTTTTGGCACACCCAAAGCTTTAATAAGTGATAGAGGTACCCATTTTTGTAATCATCAACTTGAAAAAATTTTAACAAGATATGGGGTCTATCACCGGGTTTCGACAGCTTATCACCCTCAAACAAACGGACAAGCCGAAGTGACCAATAGAGGGTTAAAACGAATACTTGAAAAAACCGTAGGGTTAAATAGAAAGGAATGGGCTGATAAATTAGATGATGCTTTATGGGCTTTTCGAACTGCTTATAAAACAACGATAGGTACAACCCCATATAAGCTAGTCTATGGAAAAAGTTGCCACTTGCCAGTAGAAATTGCACACAAAGCCTACTGGGCAATCAAAAATGTAAACTTAGATCTAGAATTTGCTGGTAAAAATCGATTTTGTCAAATAAATGAATTAGACGAACTTAGGAATTATGCATACTCAAACTCTGAAATTTATAAGGAAAGAATGAAAGATTGGCATGACAAACATATTAAACCTAATGAATTTCGGGTAGGAGATTTAGTTCTTTTGTTTAATTCACGACTTCGATTGTTTCCTGGTAAATTAAAGTCTAGGTGGTCAGGACCTTTTTCCGTCACCCATATTTTTCCACACGGTGCAGTAGAAATTAAACCTCGAAATGGGTCACCATTTAAAGTCAATGGCCAACGGCTGAAACTCTATCAAGGATTTATTGAGGATGAGGAAGAAGAGATCTCGCTTCAAACCGTGGAAGAATAAAAACATCATGCCTGGTAAGTTATGAACAATTGAGGCGGCAAAATAAAGCGGTAAGTTTTCTAAACCATAGCTTATAGGAGAAAGGGGCACTCACACGCGCACTATAAAAAAAAAAAAAAAAAAAAGCTCGGCACGGGGCCGTGTTCGCGCTGCAGACGGGATAAAACCCCTTTTTCAAAACAGTTTCTTCATTCCACACGCCCCGTTTCCCCACAAAAGCTCTGGTTCCAGGCGATTTTCCGCGAGATTCCAACGTCTCTTACCGATCTAACAACGTCAAGGTATGATTCTGTCACTCGTAGTAGTTAGATTAGTCACTTGCATGTAGTTATTACACCACAAATTTGGGGAAAAATCTAGGGTTCTTGATGTTCATTCGGATCGAACCTAAAATTTTTGCCTAAATCTGTTTGCATTTAGTTAGATTAGTGTTAAGGGAAGTAAATACACTTGTATTGTTCATAGATTCACCCGATTTCTTGCAAAGACCCCAAACCCTTGTTCTTGAACCGAAAAAGATAAAATTGATAGGGTAAACGGGTTATTTTGGGAAAAACGGAACTTAGGGTTTCATTTTCGGGGGAAACCGCACCTATTGGTTCAAAAATTTTCAAGTTTTCGAAACCGGGTCGAAAAATGGGATTTTTGAGTAACAGACCCCTGAACACGGGGCCGTGTCCGCTGGGCACGGGGTCGTGTCCAGCCCGCTGTTTGCAGTTTTGTCCGAAAATATTTCTGTCTCATGCTAACTTTTGGTGTATTCTTGCAGATGGCCAGGAAGTTTACTAGATTCAACGCCAATGAGCTAGATGCAAGAGCTCGATACGAGCTTCTCCAAACAAGGCCGGAGGAATACCCGAGGCAGGCATGCACAGAACTACTAACCTTGGTGAATCAAATTGACCGTTTCAACAACATTGTCACGGGACCACTCAGAGTCGCACTAACAACCCGACTCCGTTCTGTTCATGAATGCACCTTGGAATTCTACAGCACCTTTGCATTCAAGTCAAGGTGCGAGCCGTTCGATGAAGAAGGGGTGTCATTCAGGTGTGGCGGAACGAGGTATTCGATCTCCATGGCACAATTCGGGTCGATTATCGGGTTGTATGCGGAGGAGGATGCGGGAGACGAAGGAAATACAGGGGTTTGAGAGAGATCGAAGACAACGAGCGCCAAGCCATGTGGGCTCAGATTGGGGAAGGGTTCTACAATCCGAGCAGCACTAAGAGTACCAAGCTGAGGGATCCGCTTTACAGATACATTCATAGGCTCCTCGGCTACTCTCTTAGCCAAAGGCATGACAGTGGTGGCGTCGTTGGGTTAAGAGATTTGCTTGTCCTCCATTGCATTCACAACCGTAGGCCGCTCGATGTTCCGTACCTTATGCTCCGAAACATGCATCACAACCGCCTTGCTAGTGCACCAACTCCTCTTTTCTTCGGGGGGTGGGTGCACCGTCTCTTCAGGCACTTCGCCCACATTCCGAGGGCATTTGAGAGAAGCCCATGGTCGGGTACGGTGGATATTCACATATGCTGCTCGATGAACCTGGTTTATGAGGCAGAAGATGGGACGGTAACCTTTCAAAGGATGCAAGGTCATGCATGGAACCCGCAAGAAGCACTTGTCCTCCCAGCACCGCAACATCATCAGTACCAATACCCACCCCACGGTGATCCGGGCCAATCATCCTCCTCGGGAGGCAGTTTTCCTAATTTTCAAAGTTTGCATGATTTGTTGCAGGAAAACCTCATGTGTACTCGGAACACCTATAACATGGCGAGCAACACCTACCACCGGGTCGGAGCTATCGAGAGAAACCTATCCGAGATACAAGAAGACGTCGGATACATACGAGACCACATTGCACGCCATGGAGGGGGTGACGATGATGATGATGATGATGATGCCATGGAGTAGGCGGGAGGAGCATAGGAGGAAGCGGTTGATTGGTGGCTCCCCAGGTTAACCCTTTGCAATCTTGAACAATTGATGGCCTGCGTGCCAAGTGTTAGACAATTTACTTTTCCTAACTATTTTCTGCATTTTATTTTTCTTACTTTATGCGTGGAACAATTAACTTTGGTAACGTAGGATGTTGGTATTGCTTGGTGTGGTATTAAGTGTTCAAACAGGTACAAACCAAGGCTTAAGGTGTTAAGCCTCAGCACCTATAAGGCTAGGATGGAAAAACCGGAGGACGAAACCTGTTTTTCAGGCTTCTAGACTGTCCACACGGGGACGTGTCCAGCCAACACGCCCCCGTGCTCACCTCCCTGACCTGCTGTTTGGCTTCTGTTCGGCAGAATTTTGTCAGACACGTGGCCGTGTTCAGTGGACACGGGGCCGTGTCCACCTTCTGTAAGTTCTTGTTACTGGCACCTGAACACGGGGTCGTGCCCACTCAACACGGGGCCGTGTTCAGTGCCCAGTAACACAAATTTTCGCTTTTTAAACACTATTTTACACATCTAATCAACCTAAAAATTTATTTTTGGGACACATTGAGGACAATGTGTAATTTAAGTGTGGGGGGGATGCTAAAACCTTGAATTTTGCAAGTCCTAAATACAAGCCTTACACAAAACTCTATTGGAACCGCTAATCACCCCAAATTTTTTCAAAAATTTCAATTTTTTTTACTTGTCTAGGTTTAACTCGGGAAATTCAAGCTCTCAAAAAGGTTATATTTTTACAAATTTACAACCGATAGCGTAGTGATAAAAAGAACCAACATAAGAAAATTATGAAAAGGCATGACAAACTTATTTAAAATTTGATTATACATACTTGATCACATAAAAACCCATTCCCACAAAAGTGAGTTTTGAGCCTTTATTGAGCACACAATTTCATATCATTTGACTAAATGCTCATTTTTCGTTTCTTGTGTGAATAGCCGCTTGGTTCTTACGACTCTAGAACTTGCCATGACAATACATTCCCGGTCCTTATCAACTTAAACCCGAGTAAGTAAATGATAGAGGCATTAGGACTAACCCTTTTTCATTTCTACACCATTATTTTTCTTTTTCTTTTACCACCTACCCAAAAATCCCCCTAGTTAGCCCCTTTGAGCCTAAACCTTTTCGTTTCATCACCCAAAACAAAAACCCTTTCACCCACCAAAACCTTTTTCATTTTTAACCCTTTATTTTAGTAACAAGTTCGGTTCTTCGTAAAAAAAAAAAATAAAAAAAAAATAAACAAACAAAGTAATCAAAAATAACTTTGTTTGAATAAAAGCTTCATCAAAAAAAAAAGTTGCAAAAATACGAAAACCGACACTTGTTACGCTTTTTAGCCCTTTTTCTACTAACCACTAACCCAACCACCTACCTTTAACCCTAGCCAACCCTTAACCCACAAAGTCCTCTTGATATCTACAAAGGTATAAAAGTTAAAAAGGAGGAGGATTGATTTCTTGGCAAGCCTATGGTAGGAATAAGTTCCATGCCGCTCTCGAGTGATTCACTAAAAATACACTTTCGGCCGAGTGTGAGTGATTTCCCCGTGAGGTATGTGAACTTGTATATAAATAAAATTTTAAAAAGGCATGTTATGCCCAAATAAGTAATTTCTTTTATGAACAGTTCTAAATAAATCATTACGAATAGGAGTGTAAATAAATAAAAATAAAACCCAAAAAGATCTTGGAAATCCCGACACTCTATGACAAGCCCAAAAACCTTCTCTTCTACCTATTCCATTTGGGAGTGTAAGCCAAATTAAAGAGTTTTGCTTGAGGACAAGCAAAAGTTCAAGTGTGGGGGTATTTGATGTGTGTAAAATGCAACATATAAATTACATCAAATGAGGCATAAAACTAACCCTTTTTTTAGTACTAATATTGGAAAAAGAGTGTTTTTGTCTTCCTTTTGTATTTTCAGGATTAAATAAGCTCAAAAACGCAAAAGAAGCAAAAAGACAGCTAAATCCAACATAAATACAAGAAAAGGAACATTAGTGGATTGCCCGAACCCTCAACGGCACCTTCCAAAGCAAAATAGAGAAAACAGAAGGCTGAACACGCCCCGTGCTCAGCCAGCACGGGGCCGTGCCCAAGAAGCAGCAGAAAAGACAAACCTATAGAAGCTTCTATTGCCCACCACGGGCCGTGCTCAGCGGACACGGGGGCGTGCCGAAAGTACTGCAGGCGCATTAATTGTAATTGCGAATTACAATTAATGAAGAGAGAGAGTGTCAGACAGGCACGGGGCCGTGCCCAGCAAACACGGGGCCGTGCCCAGGCCTCTGTTCAGCCTATAAATAGGAGTGCTTGGTTTCATTGCAACTCATCCCTTGGCACACCACCTCTCTCACACTTCATCCACCACCCACCACCATCACAACACCATCATCCACCACCATCATCCATTGTCCATCATAGAGTGTGTGAGTCGTCTCGGGATCCAAGATTGATCGTAAGAGTTCTTGACAATCAAGGCCATATTTGCCTAAGTCTCTTACATCACTTGGTGAAGACAAAGTGTCTAGTATAATACTTTTTATTTCTAATCTTTTGCACTTTTTATTTGGTTTTGTATTAATGACTTTAATAACTAGTTACTTATGTTGAAGGTGATCTTTCCTTATCGTTTGTCCGTGGTGTCTTGGCATTATTTTACTGTCTATATAAAATAAAGGATTTTCACCATTCATATCTCCACGGTCTATATGGAGGTATGTTGGCTACCTGGTAGGGGGTTAAGGGAACGGTTTGGTAAAGGTCTTGCCATTGTTCAGCGTTTAGAGGTCCTGCAATGGACCTGGGTCAAATTTAGTAGGACCTCCTTCAATACTTCACGGTATTGGATGGCGGGGGTCCAAACTCTTTGATCCCCTCATAAGTTAACTACTATTAATACTATAACCCGGCTATTTAGGACTGTATCCCTGCTGACTCAGACTACTTAGTCGAGGGTAACGTCACCGCCAAAAGCGGGGCCTACCACAATACTGCATTAATAACTTAATTCATTATCTTCCAATAATCCACCCCTTTAGGATTGTATCCCTGCTGACTCAAACTACTGGGGTGAGGGTAACGTCACCTTCAAAAGAGGGGCCTACTACAATAACTAAGATAATCTCTTAATTATGTGCAAAAGTGCGGAAATAATCAAAGGTTATACTAGATACGAGTCGGAACCAAGTGATTCATCTTGTCTATCTGTTTTTATTTTATTTTTATTTTCAGCATTTTAGTTAGTTTTTATTTTTCTTAGTTTAAAACATTTTTCTAAAACTTTTATTTTGGTTAGACGTTGAGGATAAACCGGTATTAAAAGCTCTTGTGTCCTTGGACGACCTCGGTATCTTACCAACGCTATACTACACTCAACGATGGGTGCACTTGCCCATATGTGTGTTTAGTGTTAGTGAAATATCGTGTTTTATAAATTTAAAACTTGGCTAAAATAAGTGTTAAAAAAGGGCTTAAAATATACACCTAAAATATACGACACTTTATCGCACATCAAAAGTGAATGGCCACGACGTAAGCACAAGGTGTAGGCAAAACACCTCCTGTTGCATATGTAAAACGTACACTCACTCGTAAGGGTATCTTCTTGTGAGATTATATTTGTGGTGTGTCGATTAATCTTGTCCGGCTTGTATTGTATAATCACCGGCCCTAAATGTTGGACAACCATGTAAATCGGATACAAGATTTTTATTAATAAAATTGTCCCAAGTATAAAAGATTAATTTTGCCTCTGTGCATTTTAATCAATGTGTCAAGATATTTTGTGCCGTTTGCACTCGAATCACTTTTCAAACTCTTTTTCCAAAATGAGTCAGTTAATTGTATTTACCAGTGTAAACTGACGTATTTTCCAAAAAGGTTAAGTGACAGGTACTATGCATAATTGGCTGGGAGCTCAGGGCGTCTCTAGGGAATCTTGCAAGTTCTAGATGCCTAAAGTCTGTTGAACAGTTTTCTTTTATTGATCCGCCTGTGGATCCTTTACCTTCCGTTGTAATACTTTGACATTACTTATATTCGTAATGTAATATATTTATCTTTTGCTTCCGCTGTGCATTATTATATTGTGTTGTTTGACCATGATGTTGCCAACCACGTCACGATACTCCCCCACCGGGTCCACCGGTGACACGTGGAAAAATCGGGGTGTGACACTATCCGGATGGAACACCGGCCGCACGCATCACCATCCGCACGCATCACCATCCGTACGGATAGGTCATGCGCACGGATGACTTCTATTCACGGATAACTGATCCGCACGATCCGTCATCCTACCCACTCTCACTTGTACTGTTTTACGCGTCACTTATCGTTACGTTATCAAATCTATTCATGCTAATTGTACCCGCTGTAAAGCGCTCCCTTCAATCCATATCACTGTGAGTATACTCGAACCCTTTTTGCTTTAGCACTTTTGGGTGTTACATATGTTACAACTATTCAAACTACAACTATCACACTACTCAAGCTATTTTAAACGCTTAACCGCTAATGCATGTTATACGTGGCTTATGAATGCTTGTTTGTTATGTTTACACATGGAATGCTGTCTACCTGCCTTAGCAACGATAGTACTATAGTTTGGACTCAGCACCCGTTCACACGGGGGTTGTTAAGGATCTTTTACTTGCATGGATTACAGTGGTAATCATGTATTGCGAACTGCCTCGGGCAGTCAACCCGCAGTCATTGGTATCGATGGATCTGTGTCGATAACTAACGTGCTTCATTTCTCTATGTGTACGTGCTGGTTATGCGTAAACGAATTCGAACTCTATATGCTATTATCAAACTTGTATGCTCACCTTTACATTTTATGTATTGACTTTATTTTAACGTATGTGACAGGTGTTTAGGTTGCATGTTTGCTCTTTGTGCTGTGATGAAATCGAAGCTAGGAACCGGAGTCCTAGAAACCAACAAATAAATTGTTATGTTTAAATCTGAGTTGTCGGAACAGAATATTTGTTTAGTTTTTGTCTGTAATAACTTGTTTTACTATTTGAGACGTGGTATGGGACATGTTAACTTAAATTGAATGGTAATGATAGTTGTTATGGAAACTTCTGGAAAATCTGTTTCGCTCAGTGCCGCGCCCCGATGATTCCGCCGTCGGTTGGGGTGTGACAGATTGGTATCAGAGCCATAACTATAGGGAATTAGGCAAGACTCGACCTAGTCCGGGTCGTAGTCTTAGAAACCTAGACTATAGTTAAGAACCAACAGACCAACTCACACGTATGCGTAACTTCGCCACTATCACTCACTCTTTCCTATCATTACACTCGAAAATTTTCAAGTTGTGAACGGGCAACAAGGCCGAGAATAGGTGTGAAAACCGCAAACTCTCGACTAAAGTTGCCTGATTAGCTTGCGTTTTAGCTACGAACGAGGAGAATTATACCAAATCAGGAGTGAAATCCATATTTTGATGAATAATCTCCTCAATTTTTATCAAAAAACGAGGACGGAAGTTGCAAGATAGGGGTGAATCCATAACCTTGACGACTCGTCCCGCTTTTATACAAACTCCACCAACGTTCGATGGACTCCAACGGTCTAAAAACACAACCCAACCAAAGGGAATTGCGCCAGCGCCCGAGAGTGGAGGCGGAGGCGTAGTCCTGGAGGTCGTTGTGCAGGACCCTTACAAATAGTCGAACTACTTTGGTTAGTCGAAGTCTATGAGCCGCAGACAATCTACTATCGATTTATCGATCTTTATGAAAATTTTTATGCTTTTCCTGTTATTTGTTAACGTTTTGAGATACTATTGGTTTCGACCCAACACTATTGCTTCTGCTAAAACACAAAACCCACAACTCATCGCTAGTGAATCGACAGTAGAGCAGTTAGAATACTTTGTACGCTCGTAAGTGCTTTTAGTGACTAAGTTTATGTGATTCTTGCTGATTGTGCTTATTGATTAGGAATACTGTGATTTTGTGCACTATATGTCTATGTGGTTTGTGCAATTATGTGAAATTGTGACTATATGCGTTTACATAGTACGTGTTACTGAGCTTTAGTAATCCTAGACGTGTGAGGTGAGAATTCGAATACACATGTTGAGTTCCATGGCGATGTCTATTGCAGACAATGTCGTCTGGATCCCGTCATCAACTCTCTCGTCAGGAAAAGAGGGACAGACGCCTGGCTTCCATCGTCGCGAAAGCAGTAGCAAAGGCTGTGAGCGATGTCTGCGAGAATGCCAGCAAATCATCCGAGGAATCGAGGACTGAAGGTCCTAAAGCTACCGCGAGACCTTTCAGTTTCAAACAGTTCAAGTCATGTGGGCCGAAAGAATTCACAGGCGAAGGAGGTCCAACTGCTCTATTCCACTGGTTTGACTCTATCGAGGTTACTCTGCGACAAAGTGGTTGCCCTGATGACCTTCGAACTCTGAACGCTACCGGCGTCTTTCAGTCTCGTGCCTTGGACTGGTGGACGGCCGAGAGGAACAAGAGAGGGAATGATGCAGCTTACGGTTTGTCGTGGGATGAGCTCAAAGAAGTCATGCTGGAGGAATTCTGCCCTCCTCACGAGCGTCAAAAGCTTGAAGATGAATTTTGGCACCTACACCAGAAGGAGGGAGACAATGCTGGTCTCACTGCTCGCTTCAAACAGCTCAGCATTATCTGTCCTGACCAGGTCAAGACTCCTGATATGACCATCAAGAAGTACATCCGAGCTTTGCCCGACTGCGTCGCCGATTTCGTGCAAGCGGCTAAGACTACCACGATCGAAGAAACCTATCTGCTGGCCGCTGAGATCAATGACAAAAGGGTCAAGGCTGGGGTGTGGGATAAGACCTCCAAGCATCTGCACCAAGCCACTGCAACTGCACCAGCTGCTGAACCCACGTCGTCAAACAACAAGCGAAGGAACAAGAGAAAGAACAGCTCCACCAACAAGAACTGTGCAATTTCTGCTGCACCGATCCAAGCTGTACCTGCTCAACAGCGTCAAGTAGTGGCGCCTGTGGCCAATGCACCGCCTGCAAAGCGTGCATATACTGGACCACACCCACTCTGCCCTACTTACACGTACCACCATCCAACTGCTATTCAATGCCGCTTCTGTGCTCATTGCAACGTCTACGACCACTTTACTGCCAACTGCCGTATTCGTCAAGCTCCTGCCAATCAAGCTCTACTCGCTGCCCCACAGGGTCAACAAGCTCCTCCGGCACCCGCAGTCAAAGCCAGAGCATGCTTCACATGTGGCGACCCGAACCATTTCGCCAACATGTGCCCAAACAGGGTGGTGAAACAAGAACCCCAGCATCAACAACAGCAGCAGCAACAGGCCGCACGAGCCAGAACTTTCAACCTCAACGTGCGTCAAGCCCAGGCCGACAACAATGTGGTCAATGGTACGTTCCTTGTGAATGGTATTTATGCTTCATGTTTGTTTGATACTAGAGCCGATAATTGCTTTGTGTCACTCGAATTTGAGAAACTCCTTAGTCGTAAACGTTCCCGACTCTCCTCTGCATTCGAAGTTGAAGTCGCTACCGGAAGAACCGTCGCTGTAAACTCTGTCATTCGTGATTGCACCCTCGAACTCAACAATCACATATTCTCAATCGATCTCATTCCAATGCAACTAGGAAGCTTCGATGTCATAATAGGCATGGACTTTCTTCGCGAAAACCATGCCGAAGTCGTGTGCTTCGATAAAATGATTCGTTTTTCGCTCTCCAACGGAGATTCATTGTGCGTTTATGGTGATACTACTTCAAAGGGTCTCAAGCTTATATCATGCCTACAAGCCAGCAAGTATCTCCGTAAGGAATACAGGGCTTTCTTGGCTCATGTCGTAGCAGTGGAGAAGGAAAAGAAAGAGAAGAAGAAAGTGAAGGACGTTCCAGTGGTTCGAGAATTTCCTCGAGTCTTCCCAGAGGATCTCCCCGGACTACCTCCAAAGCGTGATATCGATTTCCGCATTGACCTTATCCCTGGAGCTAATCCTATCGCCAGAGCTCCTTATCGACTCGCGCCGTCCGAAATGCGCGAACTCTCAACCCAACTCCAGGAATTGCTTGAAAAAGGCTTTATTCGCCCGAGCACCTCTCCGTGGGGCGCACCAGTCCTTTTCGTCAAAAAGAAGGATGGGACGTTCCGGATGTGCATCGACTACCGGGAATTGAATAAGTTGACCATCAAGAACCGCTATCCTCTGCCTCGAATCGACGATTTGTTTGATCAGCTACAAGGCGCTACGTGTTTCTCGAAGATCGATCTACGTTCCGGATACCATCAGCTGCGTATACAAGAGGAGGATATACCCAAAACCGCGTTTCGCACTCGTTACGGCCATTACGAATTCGTTGTCATGCCTTTTGGCCTAACCAATGCACCAGCAGTTTTCATGGATCTGATGAATCGAGTGTGTAAACCGTATCTTGACCGTTTCGTCATCGTGTTCATCGACGATGTCTTGATCTATTCCAAAACGAGAGCCGAACACGCGCAACATCTACGTTTGGTTCTCGAGTTACTCCAGGGGAACCAACTCTACGCCAAGTTCTCCAAATGCGAGTTTTGGTTGGAGGAGGTCCAGTTTCTGGGTCACATCGTGAATAGTCAGGGTATTCACGTCGATCCTGCGAAGATTGAAGCTGTTAAGAGCTGGGTTACGCCTAAGAACCCGACTGAAGTCCGCTCCTTTCTCGGGCTAGCGGGCTATTATCGACGATTCATCGAGGGATTCTCGAAGATTGCTGTACCACTTACCTCTCTCACTCATAAGGATCAGCCCTTTTCTGGGGAACCAAACAAGAGTCTGCCTTCCGAGCCCTCAAGTACATGCTTTGCAATGCTCCTGTTCTGACACTACCCGACGGAAACGATAATTTCATTGTCTACTGTGATGCTTCCAACCTTGGTCTCGGGTGTGTCTTGATGCAACGAGACAAGGTTATAGCTTACGCATCTCGTCAGCTCAAAATCCACGAGAAGAACTATACAACCCACGATCTCGAGCTAGGCGCAGTTGTTTTTGCATTAAAGACCTGGCGACACTACCTGTATGGTACCAAGTGTACGATCTTCACCGATCATAAGAGCCTACAGCACATCTTTAATCAGAGGGAACTGAATATGCGTCAATGCCGATGGGTAGAACTTCTCAACGACTACGACTGCGAGATTCGCTATCACCCAGGCAAGGCAAATGTTGTTGCCGACGCGCTTAGCAGACGAAGTTATTTGCTTAGCACCCGAAATGTTCAAGCCCAGCACAATCTCGAAGCTCTCATTCGCGACGCCCAGCATGCATGTTTCAACGAGCGCACCTTGAAGAAAGAAAGAATCTACCACGATGGAGCCCAACTTGTGAGCAAATCAAACGGGATATTCCACTTCTTAGACAAAATCTGGATTCCCAAGCGAACTAACCTGCGACAGATCATCATGGACGAAGCCCACAAATCCCGATACTCTATTCATCCTGGTGCCGACAAAATGTACCATGACCTACGATATAGGTACTGGTGGCCGGGCATGAAACGGGATATCGCACTCTACGTCGGGAGATGCCTAACCTGTGCTAGAGTCAAGGCTGAACATCAACGACCCTCTGGCTTGCTCGAACAACCTCCAATTCCCATGTGGAAGTGGGAGAGCATAGCTATGGATTTCGTAACCAAGCTTCCAACCACGTCATCAGGTCACGACAGCATTTGGGTTGTTATTGACCGTTTGACAAAATCAGCCCACTTTCTGCCGATACGAGAAGACTACAAGGTGGAACGATTAGCCCGAATCTACACCGACGAGATCATTTGTCGACATGGGACGCCTCGTAACATCATCTCTGATCGTGATGCTCGATTCACTTCGCGATTGTGGGGAACGTTTCAAACGGCACTCGGTACAACGCTTAATCTAAGTACTGCGTTCCACCCACAAACCGACGGTCAGACTGAAAGAACGATTCGTACGCTTGAAGACATGCTTCGTTCGTGTGTTCTAGACTTCGGTGGTAATTGGGATAGACACCTTCCGTTAGTCGAATTCTCGTACAACAACAGCTACCAGGCTAGCATCCAGATGGCACCTTTCGAGGCCTTATACGGAAGAAGATGTCGATCGCCTATTGTGTGGCACGAGATCGGTCACTCGCAACTAACCGGTCCGGAGCTGCTACAAGAAACGACAGACAAAATTTTCCAAATTCGGGACAATCTAGCGAAGGCTCGAGATAGACAGAAGCTCTCGCCGATAAAAAGCGCAAGCACCGTGAGTATGGCGTTGGTGACTACGTACTCCTAAAGGTATCACCTTGGAAGGGTGTAGTCCGATTCGGCAAAAAGGGGAAACTTGCGCCTCGATATGTGGGACCTTTTAAGATTCTGGAAAGGATCGGAAAAGTCGCCTACAGACTCGAATTACCGGAAGAACTTAACAATGTCCATCCGATCTTCCACGTGTCAAACCTCCGAAAGAGCATCTACGAACCCGATTTACATGTTTCTCTGGATGATTTACGAGTGAACGAAACATTACACTTCGTGGAAAAGCCTGTCGAAATCATGGATCGCCAAACCAAAGAACTCAGGCGCTCACGCATTCCTATCGTGAAAGTCCGGTGGGAAGGCAAACAAGGCGCGGAGTTCACTTGGGAACTCGAAAGCGACATGAAGGCAAAGTATCCACAGCTGTTTAACGAAGGAGTAACGTCCAGCTAAGAAAGGCAAGGTGGCATATATGTAAATGAGGAGAAATCCCTTATAATCCTTGCCTATAAATAAAAGTGTTAAGTCTAGAGAGAGAAAGTGACATCGTGATTCAGGTGTTTGTACGATTTCATATCAATCAATAGAATCACGCCAATTGTACGTTCTTGTGTGTTTGGTCACAATCCTGGTTAATTTGACGATTTTCAATAACCCGAACGAAGGACTCTCACACGTGATTCACGAGCTAGTTACAACTTCCAGCTTAATTTCGGGACGAAATTTCCTAAACAAGGGGAGGCTGTAACACCCCGTGTTTTCACGAGTGAAAGTCAAAGTCAAGGTCAAAGTCAACGACCGATTTCGCGCGACGTGACTCGTAGAATTGTCTGTATGATATTTAGATTATGTGGAGTAAATGTCGTACATTGCAATAATCGAATCATGCTAACCGTATCTCAATCGACCTACGACTGTGAACGATAGGAAGTAACAATGCGATAAAGTTAATCAAGCTATGCCAATCAAATCGACATCAAATCGAAACTCGAGCTGTGTACTTTACTTGTCATTATACGTGTGTGTGTGCCTTACGTGTTGTCTGCGCATGTTTATTGTTATGTTATTTTATGTTGAGAAAATCAAGCGAACTCAATCGAACTCGAAATCTAACTCGAACATAGACGAACCCGAACCCGAATTCCGAGTCGAACCCTATAAGAAGTAGATGGGACTGAAAGTAATTTAGATTAGGAAACCCTATCGAACCGCTCACAATCAGAGCCGAATCAACATCGCATCGAGCTCACCCAAGGAGGTGGCATCCGCACGGATGGCCAATCCGCACGGATGGCCAGTCCGCACGGATTGCCAGTCCGCACGGATGGCCAGTCCGCGCGGATAACCTACCCGGGTGCGTGCCATGCGCACGGCTCACCCCTTTCCCTTTTTGGCATTCTATAAATACACGGGTCACTCTCCACTTTTTCCACTTTTGGCAAGTGACGTCCGAACCACACGCATTCTTCACCTTTTCTCAGATTTCTCTCGATCCAGGTAAGATCTTGCACCAATCCTTGTACATCTTTAATCACTACACGATTCTACACACTTCTATCTTTCGAATCTTCGATTTTAACCATGAAATCACCCGGATTTGAGGTATTCACGGGTGACGTCATCATGAAGTTCATAAGAACTTCATGCTTGGCTTCATTCCACCAAGAATATCCCAGATCTAAACGATTCCTACAAGTTTTTACAATAATTTCACCTAGATCTAAACCTTTCTAAGGATAAAAGAGTTGAAAGAAATAAACCTAAGTTCTCTCCTTCTTTTACTCTTAAAACCGGTACTAATCCGATCAGTCCTAGTGTTCTACTCGTAAATAGTGATGCCCTAGTTCCAGATCTGGATTCCTACCCATAGACAACTGATTTCGGGGTTAACCGGGATGACCGTTCTGAGTCGCCGACAGGCCGAGTTAGGGTGGTTCCTGACCGGCCTAGTCACGCGGGTAGGAACACAACTCCAAGTGGTTGCCACGTGATCAGAACGTCTCGATAAACGACAACAGAAACCAAGTGTAGACGAACGGGACAACCAGACCAGTTGTCCACACGGACTAGCTGTCCGCACGGACGAGCCATACGCACGTACAGCCCATACGCACGTACGGGTCATACGCACGGGTTGTCATCCGCACGGACTACCCTTAGGACCCACTTTCCAAACAAAGGTTTGAGTATCGACGAACGAGCAATCCGAACGGACGACCTCTGAATGGATTACTCTTCGGATCATGAGATACTAAGGCCTTAAAATGAAAATCAAACAAACTTCATCCGCACGGCCAAGCCGTACGCATGGACAGGCTATCCGGACGGATTGTCTCTGCCCGCGCGCACTGGCTGCCCGCACGGACTACCACACGCACGGACCGCCGTCCGCGCGGCCGGCTTGAAAGGTAGAAACACTTTGGTGTTTTCAAAATGCTACAACGAAAACTCCAAAGCACAAGCCATCATACACAAACACATCTTAGGAAGAAACAATCCACTTGGACATTTATCCACACAAGCGATCTAACCGTACGGGTAAGTCGTCCGCACGTATAACTAGTCCGTACGGGTTGCCACCCGCACGGACAGTCACACGCACGGATGACCTATCCGGATGGAACACCGGCCGCACGCATCACCATCCGCACGCATCACCATCCGTACGGATAGGTCATGCGCACGGATGACTTCTATTCACGGATAACTGATCCGCACGATCCGTCATCCTACCCACTCTCACTTGTACTGTTTTACGCGTCACTTATCGTTACGTTATCAAATCTATTCAGGCTAATCGTACCCGCTGTAAAGCGCTCCCTTCAATCCATATCACTGTGAGTATACTCGAACCCTTTTTGATTTAGCACTTTTGGGTGTTACATACGTTACAACTATTCAAACTACAACTATCACACTACTCAAGCTATTTTAAACGCTTAACCGCTAATGCATGTTATACGTGGCTTATGAATGCTTGTTTGTTATGTTTACACATGGAATGCTGTCTACCTGCCTTAGCAACGATAGTACTATAGTTTGGACTCAGCACCCGTTCACACCGGGGTTGTTAAGGATCTTTTACTTGCATGGATTACAGTGGTAATCATGTATTGCGAACTGCCTCGGGCAGTCAACCCGCAGTCATAGGTATCGATGGATCTGTGTCGATAACTAACGTGCTTCATTTCTCTATGTGTACGTGCTGGTTATGCGTAAACGAATTCGAACTCTATATGCTATTATCAAACTTGTATGCTCACCTTTACATTTTATGTATTGACTTTATTTTAACGTATGTGACAGGTGTTTAGGTTGCATGTTTGCTCTTTGTGCTGTGATGAAATCGAAGCTAGGAACCGGAGTCCTAGAAACCAACAAATAAATTGTTATGTTTAAATCTGAGTTGTCGGAACAGAATATTTGTTTAGTTTTTGTCTGTAATAACTTGTTTTACTATTTGAGACGTGGTATGGGACATGTTAACTTAAATTGAATGGTAATGATAGTTGTTATGGAAACTTCTGGACAATCTGTTTCGCTCAGTGCCGCGCCCCGATGATTCCGCCGTCGGTTGGGGTGTGACAAGTGAGCCTCGTCGTCACGGATAATAAAAGAAAACAATATTCAAGTTAAAATTAAAACAAAATCTATGGATAAAGAAATGAGTGTTACGAATATTTCGAAATTAAATAATTTGTAAACAGAATATTTCAAAAAAAAAAACATTTGAAAAAAATAATAGTTTTGTCTTTATTATCTTCTTGAGTGATTAGAATACCTGCAACATTCACTAATGAACTTCAACATATAAGCTAAAGTTGTAGAATGGTAATGTCGTAATCCATGATGGTCTACCAAAATTTAAAGCTCTTCAATCTTTTAGGGTGAGGGGGTGAGTGTGGGTAACCATGCGGTGACCCCGTTTGCCAAATGGCAACACCGTAGCTGTCATTATATTTGCTGTGCGGTGGGTAGATATTCGGTGACTACTCACCGCATGCAATGTTTGAACGTTGAGGAGGCAACGGCTAGATTTAGGAGAGAGAGGGGTGTCCAACCAATCATACATTTTTTCTTTTTTTATAAAAGAAAATGGTTTGGGTGAACCACCCCTTGTGATTAAGGGCAAGAGGGTGGCAAGAAATCATTGACGGAAAGTTACCCTTAAGAGGCGACCACCCCTCTCATTCTTATAATTAAAATAATAAAGAAATAATTAAAAATGAATATCGTTGCTTGCCAACACAAAACTAATCAAATAGTGCCGCAAACTACCCTTGTCACAATCATTTTCCGTAACCCAATTCAAAATACATACAACCAAATGCGCGACTGTGTGTATACCATAATCAAATCGTTTACAAAGTCGAAAACCCTAACCACTCATTTTGTTATGTGTTAGTCTAAACATTAAAAATAACAATAACAATAACAATAACAATAATAACAATAATAATAATAATAATAATAATAATAATAAGTAAATCGATTTCAAAATCAAAAGCCCTAACAAAATCAGTTTCAATATATATTTCATCATCGTATGTTCTATATATATGTTGCCCTTAATGTGTGTGTGTATATAGAGAAAGGGAAGGAATTGACTTAGTTTTTACAAATATCATACTTTTATATCAAAGTGGGTAGGTTTCTAAAAAAATGAATTGACTTGGTTATTACATATATCTAGGTATATATTAATAATAAACCTTTAGAGGACTCGGGGTGGAAGCGTTATGGTTGTCCATAACGCGTTGAATGGCCACGGAACACCGCCGCCGGTGCTTTCTATCACTCGTGGAAGTATAACGAGTTATGGTGGTCACGCGTTGAACTTTGAGTTTTGATAGGGTATGACTTGTACATTGTGCATTAATACTTGTACATTGGAATCCCTATCACTAGTGATACCACCCCCACTACATTTCTATCACTATCACTAGAATATTGGGTGCTGACATGGCATGATTTGATTGGGTGCTCCCATCACTAGAACCCATCACTAGTGAACCACCCCTCCCCTCCTTAGAATTTAATAATCAAAGTATGAATCAACTTTGAGTAAATTTCTGATGCATTCATATCCAGTCATAGTATATATGTATGTTCAAACAATGACATTAACATATTGTTTAAAATAATCGGAATTATTCAAATGTTAATACGAAGACTTAAATTAGTAGTTACAAAATGAATATTTTAATAAAGAAAGCGTGTGGGGTCACGGACTTATGCCAAGATTAGTGATAATTAATAACTGATATAAGGTCCGAAGACAAAAGTTTATTATATAAAAATATATGATATGATGTTGCCATCGAGATTATCAATAAGATATTCTTAATTATTTTAGTGAAGGAGGGTTATAGTGGGAACACACATAATTACATAGATCACGAGGTAAAGGAGCGTGAGGGGATTCAAAAGAATATAAACAAATAAAACTATTATAATGAGGACCGTAAGGGTAATGGGTAAGATTGAATCTTCAAAGTCTAAAAGTATCTAATCCGTGTTTTCCGTTAAAACATTTATGAGTGAAGGTGGCATCTGTCTACTAACAGCTCATGCTGGGGCGCCCTTCCGCGAAGGGGCGTCCATTGTGACAGACAGGAAAGCAAGGATTTTTCTGTTGAAAGATAAAGTAAACGATGGTGATGATGTTAGAATGTAAAAGTTTTTACGAAGAAGTATAGATTGACGCAGTGGCGAAGCTTAACCTGAATGACGGGGGGGGGGGGTCGAAAACGTATATACCCAAAAATTTCTATAGAACCAGGGGGTCGAAAACGTACATACCCAAAAATTTCTATACGAAAACTATATATATAACACTATTGAGCGAAAAGTTCGAGGGGTCGGACGCCCCTCCCCGCCCCTTCTATACTTCGCCCCTAGATTGACGAGAAATGTGTGTTTTTAAAATAAAACGAATAGACTGTTAATAAAACATCTAAAACATGGGCGGAGCTTTTAAGGGGCGGAAGGGGCCGGCCGACCCCCAGAACTTTTCGCTCAGTAGTAGAGAGTACAGTAGAAATTTTTGGGTATATACGTTTTCGATCCCCCGGTTTGATAGAAAATTTTTAGGTCCGATTACTTCCGTCCCTCCGGTTGGAAATCTCAAGCTTCGCCACTGATCTAAAAGACTAATAAGGTTTTCATACTTTAAAGGTTATTAGAATGATAGCAGAGGTGTTAAAGATTGCATGTTTCAAGTAAAAATTTCATCTTATGATTTTTTATTATATAAATATATATAATACATATAATTAAAAAGTAACTAGTAACAAGGCTCGCATGTGTTACTGCGCGGTACATCATAATCATCGAATAGATTAACCAAGCATTATGAAAACGCATGTTTCGACGTATCCGGTTGAACTCAATATAACCTATATAAGGATTGCGATTTGATCACAACGTCAGTTAATCGAATTTGTTCAATACAATCATAACGTATTATATATAACCGACTCATAGATAAACAACATAACAAGGTATAAAGGAAACACTTACACGTGTAATCAAAAGAGGTATTTAGAGCTTTTTTTTTTAAAAGAAAAAAATCACAATTTGACTCAATTCGGTTGGAACAAAATGTACGAAACATACATAAAATAAGCACGTAAATGTATTATATTTAACCTGGCTCGAATTTATACCGACACATATATAAAAATATTCACGTAAAAATGGACTTTTAAAACCTATTATATTTTACCTAAATCGTTTCCTGATAAACTTGAAACTTTAAAAAATTGAAGGGGATAAAATGATATTTTACAAAGTTTTTAAAAACAGTAACAAGTTAGCTTTTTATTAAAAATTGAAATTGGGGAATGAAAATTATTGAAAGAAAATTAAATTAGTAAAAAACTTAATAGGTTAAAAATGTATATTATATATGAGTCATAGATAAATTTGAAATATTAGAAATTGAAAGAATTATTTGTAAAACTTGTAAAATAGAATAAGGGATAAAAGTGACAATTGCTAAAGTGGAGGAGGGTAGCAAAACTGAAAGATGAAATAGAAGCTAAAAGTGATTATTTAAGTGGAGGGGGCAACCAAAGCCGGTGGAAAACACCACAGACTTTGATTTTTTTATTTTTTAGATGGTATAGAATATATTAAGCAAATTGATTAAAAACACAAACCAGTATTTTTTAAGGGAAAATGTATTTTTTAATATATTAAGACTAACATTGTAATGTCATTTGTAAAGAAAAAAAAATCACAAACATGGTCTAAAATCTTTAAAGCATACCTATCACGAGGGGAGCACTATCGTCTTCTCTTAACATTGATCACTCTTACGGATGCATATTCTCTCTTTTCCCTCATGGTGTCGATATGTGACCCTTCTTGACCATATATTTGTTCGTCTCTTCCCAATATCCACAAATACGTCATTTACGTACATTGATTAATCTCTTATGAAGGATGTTCTTATAGACTTATAAGCTTGTTGAATCTTTAAAAAATCATTATCCTAGTGGCATCTTGGGGTGAGATAAGACTTTGGGATCAATAGGTCCTGGGTTCAATTCCCACAAGAGGGTTTTCCCATATTTTTTGGGTTTCCTCCTGAATTTGTGTGTACGCATTATGCCTAGTGGAGATGGATATGATCAGGTGGTTCCGTTGGTGGCACAATGATACTCCAATAGTCCGTTATTGATCCAAATTTACCGTTAAAAATGCTTAGATGTTATAAAATATAGTATGTTATTAAATATAGTTTTTTATTCACTTGTATTTTTACAACTTTTAGCGTGTTTGTTATTAACTTCTACCAGTTTTGGTCTAATATATCGCTAAAACAATTATGATAGGATCTATTTAGAATATCCATAGTATAAAGGGCTAAATACATTCATAAATGTGATCAATCAGCTAAAACATTATATTTTAAAAGTTTATGTGAAAATACTTATTTTTTTAGCCAATCCTACAAACATTCTTACTAAACCTTACATATATATAAATCATCACCACTTTTTACCTTTATTTTAATAATCAATTCTATTTATTTATGCCAAATGAATATATTTATAAAAAAAATTAATTAACTTATTATAACAAAACAAATAATCTGTTAGTGAACAAAACTAAATACATTAAAGCATTGTGTAAAAGAAACAACAAAGGATACAACAGCAAACGTAATTAGTAAATCCCATCAAGAGTGCTATTACTGGTAAGGTTTGGGAAAGGTGGGATGTAGCCAAACATTACCCCTATCCCTTCGGAGAAAGAGACTTCTTCAAGAGAGACCCCAGCTCCACGACAAATATACTATAAATATATAAATAGACATGTACCAAATAATCCTTTCGACAAATATACTATAAATCTATAAATAGACTCAAAAGTACCCTCACATACACATATTTAACCTTAATCCTACGCCTCACAAAACCTTATCTCGAACCATATCCTCAGAGAGGTTCCACTCTAGCAAATTCTGCCTAATCCCCTTATTCCATGTAAATTTTGGCTTCCTCTACTCCTCATTTCCTCTATAGTGAAAGTTTCCACTAGTCTAACTGGCCCTGACGTCTGTCTCCTTTTCACATGCCCAAACCATCACAATCTCCTTTCCTTTATCTTCTGATATACTAGTCACTTCTAACCTTTTCCTAAAACCTCATTTTTTATCCGGTGTAACCTTGTGCGTCCACACATCCATCAAAACATCCTCATCTCTGCTACCTATATCTTGAATGTCTATGTCTTTTTGATGGTCTAAGAGTCTGTTCATATAACATAGCAGGTCTGACTGCCACTCTATAAAACTTTCCCTTTAATTTAGTTGGAAACCCCTTGTCTACGGATGGCAATGGGTCGGGTTTGGGTTGGGTATTGGTAATCCCATACCCATACTCATTTGTAAAATCGTGTCCCATACCCGACCCAATACCCGTCGGGTAATTACGCGTCAGGTATCGGGTATACCCGCGGGTATCAAGTATATCCATTAATTTGTTAAAATATTTACGTTAAGGTTTCCAAATAAATTTTTTTTACAATTATAATTATTATATATTTTATTTATACAACAACTATTATAAATTAAAAAACGTACATTACATAATATAAGTTTTATCATGAATTGATAATATCTTTATAATACTTATACACTTATTATATGTATACTTCACAACATACAAAATATAAATACTATTATCAAATACATATACTAAAAGTTTTTTTTTTCACATTATGAACATACTAAAATAAATCATTAATAGACAAGTGTTAGTGGAAAATAAAAATATAAATTAAAAAAATCCGGGTATATAAACGGGTATATTGTTCGGGTAAACGGGTACGTGGTTTCGGGTAATCGGGTCGGGTATCTCCTAATCCCATACCCGACCAATACCCGCAAATTTTTTTAAAACTAATCCCATACCCGGCCAATTACCCGTCGGGTATTGGGTATACCCCTCCCATTTGTGTCGGGTATACCCGTCGTTCTCAGCTATTTTTGCCAACCCTACTCTTGTCGCACAATACCACAGTAGTTGTTCTCCACCTAGACCATCCAACCTGTATACGATGTGCTACATCATTATCTATCTCCAAATCCCTTTGAACAAAAGATCATAAGTAATTGAACTTAGTTTCTGAACCATATGACCATCAATGGTAATCCGAATGTCCTCCTCGTTGCTTGCCCCACTAAAATCACAGTACAAGTGTGAATTGTTTTTTTTTAATTAACATTACATATTTTTTTTTTTAATTTTAAACCATTACTATGTTTAAAATGATTTAAAAATAAATGTAAGGTTAAAGTTGTTATTTTTAATTTTACACCATTAGTATGTTTAAAATGATTTACAAATAAATGTAAGGTTAAAGTTGTTAAAGCGCATGGTTTACATATCATTAATGCCTTTGAAATAAAAGAAAAGGTAAAAAAAAAAAAACTAATTTACATATGCACCACCTATTCTAGCTAGAGGTGTTCACGACCCGGTTTTCATAGGTCAAACTGTGAGTCAACCCGTTAGTAACAGTTTTTAGTAATTTTCAACACCTACAATCCCAAGTGTCGGCACCGACAGGGAATAGGTGTGCCCCTTTATTGGGCAAAATGGGCGGCAAACAAATAGTGTCAGGCAGCTCCCCTATTGACCCAACAAATTTATGATTTTATCCCGCTTTAAAATTACGATTTTGCTATTAGTTCAAAATTATGTTTTTGCCCCCACTTAAAAATAAATTTACGCTTTCGCTCCTAGCTAAATATTTCAATTTTGCCCTGGTTCAAAATAACGATGTTGCCCTGTTTCAATTTACAGTTTTGCCATTAGATTTTTCCCTTAAATTTACGATTTCCCCATCAGTTCAAAATTATGTTTTTACCCCCACTTAAAAATAAATTTACTCTTTTGCTCCCAGCTAAAAATTCCAATTTTGCACTCTGTTCAAAATTACGATTTTGCCCCGTATAAATTTATAATTTTGCCATTAGTTTTTTTTTCTCACACCCAAGTTACCATTTTGCCCTCAACTTAAATTTACATTATGCCCATCGTTTTTCTTTGTTTTCCTGTTGAAATTACAATTTTTCCCCAGTGTAAAATTACAGTCGTGCCTGCAGCTTCCTGGCACTCCCCCGTTGGTCCATTTAATTTACGATTTATCCCCGAATTAAAATTATGATTTCGCCCTCAGTTGAAAATTACGTTTTTCCAATCGTTTTAGTTTTTTTAGCAAAACTATAAAGGTTTTTTTTAATTGTTTACTCGATTTAATTTTTTTTTCGTGTCAATGAGCTGCCTAACACTCGCTTATTGGTCCTAAAAAATTACAGTATTGCCCCGAGCCCAAAATTACGGTTTTATCATTGTTTTTTTTTGTTTTTTTTTTCCAACCAAATTTATAGTAGTCTTTTTTTAATTGATTGCTAATTATTCGGCCATCGCCCCGCAACGCGGGCGGGGCATCAACTAGTTATACTACATATACATTTGTAAGTTGTGGGGAATAGTGCCAGACAGCTGCCAGACACTCCCCCATTGGACCAACACGTTTATTGTTTTATATCAATTTTAAAATTACGTTTTAGCCCACAGCTCAAAATAAAATTACACTTTTTGTCCTCATCTCAAAATTACGATCTTGACCTCAATTCAAAATTATGACTTTGCCTGGCACTCTCTCATTGGACCAACCGGTTTATTATTTTATATTCATTCTAAAATCACGTTTTGTCCCTCTTTAAAATTACGGTTTTGTCCCCAGCTCAAAATTACGAATTTTCCCTCCATTCAAAATAAAATTGTGGTTTTGCGCTCAGCTCAGAATTACCTTCTCGCCCCCAGTTCAAAATAAAATTTTGTTTTTGCCCACAGCTAAAAATTACGATTTTGCCCTCTATTCAAAAATGTGATTTTTCCCAGTTTAAAAAATTGTGATTTCGCCCTCATTTCAAATTTACATTTTTTTTTCTCAGTTCAAAATAAAATTATGTTTTTGCCCCCAATTCAAAATAACGATTTTGCCCTCGGTTCAAAATAAATTTGTGCTTTTGCCTACAGCTTAAAATTACGCCTGTGCCCTTAGTTCAAATCTATATTATGTTGTTATCCCAAGTTCAAAATTGCGAATTTGCCCTTGTGAAAATTTACAATTTCCCCCTGGGTCAAATTTACAGTACTGCTATTACTTTAGCTTTTGGTAAATTACGATTTTACCCCAGTCAAAAAATACAACTTTCTCTCAGTTAAAAATTACATTATTGCCATTGTTTTAGTTTTTTTTATTAAAACTATAAAAGTGTTTTGTTTTACTGTAATTGGTTTACTCGATTTAATTGTTTTCGTGTCAATGAGCAAACTAACACTCGCTCATTATTCGGCCATCGCCCCGCAACGCGGGCGGGGCAACACCTAGTTAAAAACAAAAATCGAATCGTTGAAAATTAAAACCATACATCAAAGAAAGACGTAGAGCTCCTCATTTCTCAACATGTTTGTTTACAATAACCTTAAACAAGAACCTAACATTAAAATTATAGAAAGACAATTCTATACACACAACCCACACTGATTGAAAAAATCTCACCTTGATGATATATAATCAAGCTAGTTTTTGCCTCGCCCGCGTTGCGGGACATAAGCCGAATATTTCTCTCTCGAAACATGTATATCTGTATAGAGAGCAAAATCATAATTATATTTTTAACTGGAGGAGAAATTATAAATTTAAACTGAGAGCAAAATCATAATTTTGAGCTAGGGGGAAAACATAATATTATTTTGAACTGTGGACAAAAGTGTAATTTTGAGCTAGAGGCAAAATTATAATTTATTTTGAGCTGGGGGCAAAAACGTAATTTTAAACGAAAGACGAAAACGTAATTTTAAACTGGGAATAAAATTAAATTAAAAATGGGTTGGTCCAATAGGGAAGTGCCAGGCAAGCTGCCTGACACTATTCCCTCAACTTGAAAATACTTGAACTGTGGGCAAAAACGTAATTTTGAGCTGAGGACAGAATCGTAAGTTTTAGCTAGAGGAAAAAACAACATTTTATTTTGAACTACGGGCAAAACGTAATTTTAAACGGAGGGCGAAACCGTAATTTTAAACTGGGAAAAAAATAAAAAATGAGTTTTTGACCCGAGGGCAAAAACGTAATTTTGAGATAGGGGAAAAATTATAATTTTATTTTGAACTGGGAGCTAAAACGTAATTTTAAACGAAGGACGAAAGCGTAATTTCAAACTGGGAATAAAAGTAAATTATAAATGGATTGGTGCAATAGGGAAGTGCCAGGCAAGCTGCCTGGCACTATTCCCTCAAGTTAAAACAACATTTTATTTTGAACTGGGGGGCAAAAACGTAATTTTAAACGGAGAGCGAAACCGTAATTTTAAACTGGAACAAAATTAAAAATGAGTTTTTGAACCGGGGGCAAAAGCGTAATTTTGAGTTTGGGGCAAAATTATACTTTTTTTTGAGCTGTGGGTAAAAACGTAATTTTAAACGAAGGAGGAAAACGTAATTTTAAAATTTATAAAACCATAAAGAAAACCGTTTGTATGGGTTTAGATTTAAGAAACTGACCGACCCTGAAACCAAAATGATAAACGGTTTGGACAGTTTCAAGGTTTTGAACTAAACCGTGAACATCCCTAATTCGAGCATATCACTGCCTTTTTCACATCTCACATTCTCAAGGGCATAAGCTTCTTCAATGTGGCCCCTCACAAGAGCATGGCACATAGTCCAAACGCAAAGTTAGTAGCACGGTATTAGAAATGGTCATTGATGTTGTTCTTAGGGGCTGTTTGGTAGCCTCTTAATGACCATTCAGATGCTACCTCTTAATGGTTTAAAACCTCTGAATGAATAAGATGTAACCTCAAGTCTGAATGGTTAAGAGGTAACCTCTGAATGGTAAATCATCACATGTCACATTCTTCTACCTTCTCATTGGTAAAATTCTTAATGGTTCCATTAAGAGGTAGCCTCTTAATGACCATTCAGAGGCTACCAAACAGCCCCTTAGTAATTACAAAGCCCGGTTAAGTATTTTTCACAATTTGTATAAAACTACATCTTATTTTTATTGTTTCTGTTGGAAAAATAGGTGAAAATAATATTTTTCACAGATATAGGAAAATGATTTTTTCCTATTTTTGGACTAGAAATAAATATAATAAAATGAGCGGGTTTTATATATTTATTTGTGGGTTTCTGTTCTATGTTGGAAGAGCTTAGCAATGAACTAAACCACGTCCAAAACGGAGCTAAGATGAATGAGATATCGATGCTCAAAGTTGGGTGATTGAAACATTCAATGCTGAAACAAAAGGGAAAGTAGCACCTTGTCCCACATCGGAGGAGATATGAAACTTAAATGGGTATTTAAGTAGGAACTCTCCACCCTTATTGTTTCATGGAAGCACACACTAAGTGTCCTCGCGAAGGGTGCGGAGCACCCTAACTCGCACTCGCACACGCGCACGGGTGGCGTGGGCGATGAGGCGCAATGTGGCGCTTTGATGGCGCACTTCGCACTTCGCATCACCGCGAGCCGCTTGAGAGCCGCCTTTGTATTTTTGACCACGTGCGCGTGGTGGATCACAGAGGCTGCAAGGACCAAGTGGTGTGCAGGTTCGAGGCGCATGACGTGGCAGTTTGCGCGCGAGTACACATGGCATGAAGGCGCGCAGTTGCGCATGGTGCATGGGCCTGATGTGCGGCGCACCAGAGTGAGCCAATACGGCGCGACTATGTGGCGTGCTCGTATAGGTTCACAGGTGACGTGGCACAAGCGCGCATGGACCTGACTCAATGTGGTAGAGGCTTGGAAGCACTCGGATTTCATTTGTCGAGGCTATGTGTAAAAACAGGTTTTCGGATGCATTGTATAATGTGTACTACAATGTCAAGACTTCCAAAGATCTTTGAGATGCCTTGGAAAAAAAGTACAAAACGGAGGATGCTGGCACAAAGAAATTTGTGGTAGCCCGTTTCTTGGATTTCAAAATGGTTGATTCTAAAACCGTTATGAATCAAGTCCAAGAATTGCAAATTATACTACATGACATCCTTGCGGAAGGCATGACACTTAGCGAGACATTCCAAGTGGCAGCGATGATTGAGAAGTTACCTCCTGGTTGGGTGGATTTTAAGAATTATCTTAAACACAAACGAAAGGAGATGACTATAGAGGACCTTATTGTTCGTCTTCAGATTGAAGAGGACAATAGAATTGCCCTAAAAGGCAGCCATGCGAAGACTAGTGCTAGCGCAAATGTGGTTGAGCATGGGCAATCCTCTAAAGGTGCGAAGGGTAAGGGGAAAAAGGATAAAGAGAAAGCAAAGGCTAGCAAACTTGGACCGAAGAAAGGGGTTGTGAAAAAGAAACCTCAAACGTTCCAAGGAACTTGTTACAACTGTGACGAGCCAGGGCATCAGGCTAACCAATGCAAGAAACCAAAGCGTGAGCGTGCGCACATGGTGGATGAAGACGGAATGCCTTTGGTGGCGATGATTTCCGACAAAACTGCAATGTTGGATGAGGTCAATGCTGTGACCAACACTCCAAAAGGATGGTGGGTTGATACGGGCGCGACCCGTCATGTTTGCGCCGACAGAAGCCTATTTACCACCTTCAAGGCGCTTTCTGGAGAAGAGAAGCTGTATATGGGAAATGCAGCCACCGCCAACATCATGGGTGAAGGAACGGTGATCTTGAAGTGGACTTCGGGGAAGGAGATCACTCTAAGCAACGTGTTGTATGTCCCGGACTTGCGCAAGAATCTAGTCTCGGGTTGGTTGCTTAACAAGTTTGGATTTCGTTTAGTATTTGAAAGTGACAACTTTGTTCTTACTAAACGAGGAATGTATGTGGGTAAGGGCTACGCCCAAAACGACATGTTCAAATTAAATGTAATGGCTGTCAAGAACATGAATAAAATTGCTACTACTTCTACTTATATGCTTGAGTTTTCTGATTCGAATAAATGGCATGGTAGATTAGGTCACGTAAATTTTAATTCAATACGCCGTTTAATCAATTTGAATTGTATACCAACATTCCATATTGATTCACATTATAAATGCGAAACATGTGTAGAATCCAAACTTACAAGATCATCATCGAAATCGGATGAACGAATAACCGAACCCCTTGATTTAATTCACACCGATAGTTGTGATTTAAAAGCGGTACCCACAAGAGGTGGAAATAAGTACTTCATCACGTTTATTGATGATAGTACTCAATATTGCTATGTATATTTACTAAAAAGTAAAGATGAAGCAATAAGTAAATTTATCTTGTATAAAAATGAAGTTGAGAATCAACTTCAAAAGAAGATAAAAGCTTTGCGAAGCGACCGAGGAGGCGAATATGTTGCACCTTTTGCCGATTTATGCGCAAAAAGTGGCATTGTACATGAGTGTACACCTCCTTATTCTCCACAATCAAATGGCGTGGCGGAACGAAAGAACCGCACATTGAAAGAAATGATGAACGCCATGTTGATAAGTTCTAGGGTGAGCCAGGAAATGTGGGGGGAAGCCATTCTCTCGCTAATTATCTTTTGAACAAGATACCACTAAAAAAGAGAGACGAAACTCCATATGAGTTATGGAAAAGGAAGAAGCCTTCATACAAATACTTGAAAGTGTGGGGGTGCCTAGAAAATGTGATTGTACCACATCCTAAGGCTCTTAGGATAGGACCCAAAACTGTTGATTGCATATTTATTGGGTATGCACATCAAAGTAGTGCACATCGCTTTCTTGTACATGAGTCCAAGAATCCTGATGTACACGTAAACACTATCATGGAGGTGAATCCTAACGTTGTGTCTTACTTTGAAAATGTGTTTCCTTTGAGAAGACAAACACATGCAACATCATCAACACCTAATTTGGAAGTAGGTGAAAGTTCATCTACACCAGTTGATGAGGTAGTTCATGATAAGACACATGAACGACCGGAGGTTGAAGAAAGTGATCGTAGGCGAAGCAAAAGGCCAAGGGTTGAAAAATCCTTCGGTCCTGACTTCGTTAGCTATATGGTTGAGGGCGAGCCCAATACATATCGCGAAGCGGTTTCCTCTTCAGAAGGACCTCATTGGAAAGAAGCAATAAGGAATGAAATTGATTCCATATTGCAAAATCATACTTGGGAGCTAGTAGATCTTCCACCTGGTTGCAAACCACTTGGATATCGTTGGATATTCAAAAGGAAGATGAAAACTGATGGAAGTATTGATAAATACAAGGCTAGGTTGGTGATTAAAGGATTTAGACAAAAGGAAGGTCTAGATTACTTTGATACTTACTCGCATGTGACGCGCATAACCTCAATTAGATTGGTTCTTGCTATAGCGGCTTTAAGAAATTTGGAAGTTCACCAAATGGATGTTAAAATCGCATTTCTAAATGGCGATTTAGAAGAAGAGATTTACATGGAGCAACCTGAAGGTTTCTCTGCCCCAGGTCAAGAGGGTAAAGTATGTAAACTCGTCAAGTCTTTGTATGGCTTGAAGCAAGCACCAAAACAATGGCACCAAAAGTTTGATCATGTCATGATTGAAAATGGTTTCAAAATAAATGAGTGCGACAAATGTGTTTATTTCAAAGACACAAATGAAGGTTATGTGATCTTATGCCTTTATGTAGACGATATGCTTATCATTTGGAGTAATGATAAAATTATCCAAGCTACTAAAAGCATGTTGAAAGCGAGATTTGACATGAAAGACATGGGTTTAGCGGATGTGATTCTTGGAGTAAAGATCATAAGAACCCAAGATGGTCTTGTGCTAAGTCAATCTCACTATGTGGATAAAATTCTTGAAAAATTCAACTCAGGAGATACAAGTGTAGCGTGCGTGCGCAGAAGCTTCCAGCATTGAATGACTGTGCAGTTACAGTTAAGCTTCGAAACTGACGAGTTAACGGTCTTTGACTGAGAATTAAATGACGTATTAAATTGCATTGAAGACGTTTAATGCAATTTAAATCTCTCTTTTAATTCCTTTTTGACGGTTTCGAATCTGGAGCTGTATAAATACAGCTCTTGGTCACTACAGAAGAGATACCACGAACCCAGCAACACAACAACAATTCAACCTTTCTCTCTACAACTTTTCTAATCTTTCTCTTGCAGTTTCAAGGTACCCTTCGGGTTGTAGGCCATCTCCGGCAGTACGCTGCTCCGGCTGTTGTACCCTGGGAAACAAAATGAGTACTCCTGGGAGACTCGGAATTTGTTTTAAGGGAAGCGTGTGAACACGTGCCTCAGCCATTCTGCTTCCTCTACATTTCTTGTATTTTGTTTTTCAGTTGTAATAGTAATTTTGTTTCCAGCTTTCTTTGTTTCTGTATTGTAACCAGTAATAAAATTTGTTTATTTTATTTATTTATACGAACGGTTCTTACAGTTTCTTAGTAACTGTATATGGGCTTAAACATATTACATATTTTACCGAAAGAAAGAGAGGGTGGTGAAAAAAGGCCTGGTATAAGCATCCTAATAGGTCTTTAATTCAATATATTTTGACAAGCTATAAACTCTTAATAAAGTGATTATTTTGGATCTTCTTCCATAGCACCCTCTCTCCCTCGGGAAAGAATGCATTACGGACAACGACTACAGGCTAACACTGTTTCATTAAGATACTAAAATGGGTCACTAAATTAATTAGATCCAAAAACAAGTTATATATATGCTATTAGGATTAGGTTCAAACGTGAACAAAATCCCAAGAGTGAACTGCGTGAACTGATCTGGGCCCTTGATTTTTATGATCTTGAGATTAATGTGAGTGGCATGATGGTAATTATTTGGTTAATTTTTTCTATTTAATTAAATACATAAGAGTATATGTGTAATTACATAATCAAAAGAAAAATGGAAACCTAAATTGTTTCCATTATTTAAAATCCAATCATATCAATTATTTTGTTTCTATCCTTCTCAATAATAACAGATCTACCGTCGACGATACAAACATGAAACACACCATTCTCGTTCTTCATCCTACTATCCTGATGAAGAAAACGATGTCGATTACCGGTATACCGGCTCAATCGCCGCCATTAACACTACTCCGAGGTAATTTACGGCGTCTCCTACCACAATGAATATCGTCGTCGCGTTTCCGGTGACGTCATCGGCGGCGAAGATGAACAGATCTAATTTGGTGTTCATCATTGATGCAGGGATGAATCATTTTTATGAAACACCTGATAGGGAATGGTTTGAGACGGATGCTGTTTTGCGAGTTAGTTTGAGGAATTTCTTGTTTTTCTCAATTTTATCCCTTTTAATGGTTGGGGTGAAAAACCAGAAAGACCCATGTGATAGTTTGCATCATGGTGGATGGATGATGAAAATCATTTGTTGGTGCCTTATGGTAATTTTTATGTTTTTCCTTCTAAACGAGATCATCAGCTTTTATGGTAAGTCTATTTCTTAATAACATATCGATCCGATGTTTAGCGCCCGCCGAGCTGATGTTTATCGCAGATCTGATGTTTATCGCCACCGACTAGGTATGAAGTTTGCAACTTTTTATTGTTTTTGATGTTTGAAAATTATTATTGTTTTTAATGCGATGTACACATGTGTATAGCGTCTGTTTTTTTGTGATATCTCAGTTTTTTTTTGCGTATTGAATGTGTAAAGTTGTTGATGTACACTTGTGTATTATGCAAAGTATTAGTTGCTGAGTTTTTTTTGCTCAATTTTTTGATTTTGCTCTGGTTTTAACGCGATGTACACATGTGTATTCTGATTTTGCTCTGTTTTTAATGCGATGTACACATGTGTATTCTGATTTTAACGCGATGTACACATGTGTATAGCGTCTGTTTTTGTGATATCTCAGAATTTTTTGTCTATTGAATGTATAAGGTTGTTGATGTACACTTGTGAATTATGCAAAGTATTAGTTGCTTAGGGTTTTTTTTTTTGCTATTATAGGAGATGTCATTAACGAGAAAAGTGGAGATGGATGATTCAGCATACAACGTGGCGAATAGTTGTAAAATATTATGTTTTTTGTTTTTCGATTATGTTGGGTTTATTGTTTTTACGAAACTGGAACTTGTAATTATATGTTTTTTTGTTTGGTTTGGAAAACATTATGGAACTTGTAATTTGTTAAATTTAAAATAGTTTTACAGGTATTGTTTCTATGTATGTATTATGTAGCTAATTACACATATGTACGATACACATGTGTACTGTTCTATTTATATCCAAGTACACATGTGTATACCGTTGAAATATGAAAGTTACGTGGATCTTAAAAATCAAAATTTGAATTTTG
Source organism: Helianthus tuberosus (assembly GCA_030545235.1). Taxonomy (NCBI): domain Eukaryota; kingdom Viridiplantae; phylum Streptophyta; class Magnoliopsida; order Asterales; family Asteraceae; genus Helianthus; species Helianthus tuberosus. The sequence goes on from CM060420.1 coordinate 176,216,339, forward strand.
GTGATGAAATCTAAAATAAAAATTAAAATTGAAATCTGGTGATTTGTTGTTTGTTTTGATAATTATCTTATTAATAAATAAAACATAACGTGGATAATGAATTTAAATTAAGAAAGGTGTAACTTAATTCAATTATTAAAATATTGATTTAAATCTAATTTTTTTATATAATTATAATCCTACCCTTAATAACTAAAAAGGAAATCAAGGGTCCAGATCTGTTCACGCAGTTCACTCTTGAGAGGTTGTTCACGCTGGAACCCTACCCTATGCTATTAACCTATCAAAAGATGTTAGTACAACCAAGACTGGTATATGTTGCTATGCAATTCATATGATGTGTTGAAGCAACATGATCTAAGTGTACTTAACAGCTTGGCATGCTTATGCAAGTACGTCTGTAAGTAGCGTACTTAGAGAAGCCAAGCGTACTTAGTCGCGTTTTCTTATAAATATGTATGTTTTGGTCATTTTTAGTTGAGAGTTTTTTAGAGCTAGAGAGGCCACACTTTGTGAGAATGTTGGTAGTGAGTCTTCAACCCTATGGGAACTCACCTAGAGTTCACAACGGTGCTTAAACGTGTTATGTATACTCTTTTTGTATTGTAATTATGATGACTATCAATAAAAGAGTTTGTACATCTTCTATATTATTCGTTTTTTATGTATGATAGATTCACACGCTCCAGTCTCAATCAAGGGTGATGTTCTTGTTAGTTTTTTCGATCTGAGAGGGGTCCCGGGGACTTTCAAAAGACAATAAAATATGAATCTCACGTAAAAGTGACTAGATAATCTTTATTATGGTTGGACTGTTGTGTTTACAATATGAACTAATGGTAACAAAATGCAATATACAACAACGTTGAGGCCATATACACTTATCTCCACCATCTATACTATCTCCATGAATTTGTCAAAGATATTAAGTGGGTATAAATTACTTAACCCTACATTTTGCGGTAGTCTAAGTTTTTATTTTCATTAAGTACACATATTTGCACCAATGTAAACGCATATTGGTGACGTAAGACTAATGGAACATATTTTCATGTGTTTCGTAACCTATAAAAAGGTTGTCTATTAGCATGATGAATTTGAGAACTAAATGTGCATATACCCCACGCTATTATATAAGGCATCATGATGAGCAATGCTCTCACCGTGTGATAATATTCATACTTTGGTAAACACCAGGGGCGGATGTAAAGAGGAACAAGGGGTAGCCTCCGCTACCGCTTGGTCGGAAAATTTTTGACGTTTTTAGTGTAAATTTTGGAAAAATTTGACGTTTTTTCGATTTCGTTACCGCTTATTTATAAAACGTTACCGCTTGGTCGGAATCCTAGATCCGCCACTGGTAAACACCTCAGATAGGTTTGGATCACTCTTACACTATAAACAACCAATATACAGTGAAATTATATGCCTGTGTCTTATGTGGTAGAATGGGTTTTAAAGATATGATTTACATGCTTAAATCGACATCTTTAAGCGAAATGAATATAGACACGATCGAAAGAAACTCACAGTTGCAATAAATTTCATTAGAATAATGTACGTTTGTTGATTATACGCGACTTGAAGATGGCATGTGAGCCGTCTATCAAGACAATGTACGTTTTTTTCGGTGGTTGATGAATAAAAAGGAATACACAATTTAAGATAATATGCAATCATGTTTTCGCGTAACTCCTAGCTATATTTAATATTGATATGACAAGAGTATATAATATTCCCGAAAATGACGTAATTATTGTTAATAAAGATATATATCCTAGTAACTAGCTAACAATATTAATAAGTAAATAGTCATCTGTGATTGAGATGAAAAGTAAATTATATTAATAGTGAATATATATGGGAAAAGATCAAATAGAAAGTTTATTTTGGCTAGGAAGTGTAGGAAACAATAGGATTAGGACATGTGACAACATTTAAAAATAAGAAAAAGAGTATTTTAGTCAATCCAACCCTTTCTTCTTCCTTTTCAAAACCCAGTAACTTCAAAACCCACCATTTTCAAAACCCACCATCTTCAACCATTTCTTCACTTTCTATCTCAATAATTACTGCATTATAGTGCGATTTTCATCACAAATCAATGATTCAAACACCCGATCAACGTGTTCTTCAGCTTTTTTTTTTGAAGAAAACTCAGTTTAATTTCATAAAAAATCTCGTTTTTTCCGGTGATTTTGGAGATAATCACTCGATTCGTTCGATTCGAGCGCTGATAAGTGTTTCAATCATTCAAACTTCGTCAATTGTTGAAGAAATCATTTCGATCCATGTAAGAAATTCTTTAATTTCATTTTTACGATCTGGGTTTTTGATTTAGTCATTGCGTTTTACGATCTTGGCGGGGGTCCGGGGGCAGCGCCCCTGGTAGCGGGGTCCCAGGGGCGGCAGCCCCTGGCGGGGTCCAAGGGGCAGAGCCCCTGGCTGGGGTTGAGCTGCATTCGGTTCTGTGAATTTTCTGTAAATTAAAAATGCATCAGAAAAATTAATTTTCTGTAAATTGCCTTTGGAAAACTGCATTCGTAGACAGTGTTTCTGGTTCTGTAAACAACAGGTTCTGGTCATTGCGTTTTAGTTAGATTCTGGTTCTGTGAACAATAGTTTCTGGTCATTGCGTTTTAGACAGTTTCTGGTTCTATGAACAACAGTTTCTGGTCATTGCGTTTTAGACAGTTTCTGGTTCTGTGAACAACAGTTTCTGGTCATTGCGTTTTAGAAATAAAACATTTTTGAAGTGTTTTTACTCATTGCGTTTTAGGTAAACACATTTTTATGTGTATTCAGTTCATTGCGTTTTAGAGAGAACAGTTTCTTTTGTGTTTTTAGGCCACTGCGTTTTAGAAATAAGACATTTTTATGTGTTTTCTAGGCATTGCGTTTTAGAAATAAGACATTTTTAAGTGTTTTCTGTCCATTGCGTTTTATAAAGTACATTTTTCTTTTGTGTTTTTAGGCTATTGTGTTTTAGAAATAAGACATTTATTTGTGTTTTCTGGCCATTGCGTTTTAGAAATAAGACATTTCTTTGTGTTTTTGGTGCGTTGCGTTTTAGAAAAAGTCATTTTTTTACGTTTTTTTTCATTGCGTTTTACGCAACTGGGTTTTCTCCATTGCGTTTTACGCAACTAGGTTTTCAAAAAAAAAATTCGAAAATATAGCAATAGTATACTCGTTTTAAAGATAAAAAAACGCTGGTTTTTTTGGTGCAATTTTTATAAAAAAAATAATGTCGTATGAAAAAGTTATTAACGTTTAAAAAATTGGGGGGGGGGGGGGGAATTGGAGGAGAGATAAACGATTGTGCTGGATTGACTAGAATGCCCCTAACAAACTCACGCGCCTCTTTTTTTTTTTTTTTTTTTTGCTTCAATTTCATTCATTTAATCTTAGCCCTTGATTAATTAAATGGATGGTCAAGATCACTTCCTAGCCTTCCTAACCAAATAAACTTCCTATTGTATCCCCACCCTATATATATATACTTTTCATTGTTATAAACAAGTTACTATGCACTAGAAAAAGAAGGGAAGATTCATGTTTTTACAATTTTTCGAAATATCTTGAGCCAAAGCGTTAAGCTTTGTAATTTAAACATGTTAACCTCACCGAAAGAAAACATTTCCTAGAGAATAAGGGAAGAGACAAGATTCCATCGTCTTCTATGCATGTGTATCATATTGTCTCTTTTAGTGTCTGTTTTGTGCGTATGTGTTTGTAAAAAATACAATCCATGTCATCAAGAATTAAATTAAAAAATATGACATATACTTGTTCATCTGGTATAGCTATATGCCTAGATGATCATATTGGCCCATTATAACTAAAATATGTATACCGAATTTGGTCAAATGTTCAATTGTTAAAATGGTTTTAGTATGTAGCTAGCTATTTCATTTTACTTTCACTTTTATATATAGGCTCTAACTATTTGCATATCTTGGTAGGCTATCTACACACTTAGGGTTTACATACACTGCGTATAGACCTATACGCAGCGTATGTAAAGGGCAGGTACACGACCAGACAGTCAAACCTAGTATCATGTCAAATCAGTCTGACCTACGATGCGTATAGATCTATAAGCAGCGTATGTTCATAAAGTAAGACGCTGCGTATAGACCTATACGCAGCGCATGTCAGACTGATTTGACAATGATACGATGTTGTCCGGGCACATGAATAAATCTATACGGGGAGTAGAGAGCTATAAGATGCGTATGATTGTAAATTTAAAAGTCTATTTATCCATGCATCTCTGCCTTCCCTTCGACTTCATCTGTGCATTCATTTGTTATGTTTTTTGTTCAATTCATATGTTCTGTATATCTTCAGTTTCTCTGTATCAAACACAATATTGTTAAAATGTCATCATTTTTGGATGAGAATTATTTCTACAATCTCTATTCTAACGATGCATGGGGAGTAAATGATGCCAATGAGGAGGAGAAGGTTGTGTCTTGAATGCCTGTTGATCAAAAAACACAATTGCCAGACTTGAACGAGGCTCCGACTCCACCTGTTGATGAACCAAATTACACGGCGCATCAAGTGTATCCGGATTACGGATATGGGTATGAATCTCCGTACGTTCAACAAAGTGGATACGGTGCTGAGAATGCACATGTTGATGAACCATATTACCCGACGCAGCAATCATATCCGGGTTACGGATATGAGGGTGAAGGTGGATATGAAGGATACGGGGGTGAAGGTGGATATGGTGGATACGGGGGTGAAGGTGGATACGGTGGATACGAGGGTGAAGGTGGATACGGTGGATACGAGGTGAAGGTGGATACGGTGGATACGGAGGCTACGGTGGATACGGTTATGAGCCCCGTAACAGACCATTGTATGATGATTATGAACCATCTACCCCGGGCAATCTGTTTCAAATAAAGGAGGTATCACATTAATATTTGTATTATTTTTATAATAATTTTTATTATTGTTAAAATTATATTGTTATTGTTATTATCAATATTATTGTTAAAAATTATTGTTATTGTTATTATTAATATTATTGTTAAAAATTGTTATTATTATTATTATTATTGTTGTTATTATTATTATTCTTTTTTTTGTTATTATTATTGTTGTTATTATTATTATTTTTATTTTTATTATTATTGTTGTTATTATTATTATTATTATTATTATTGTTATTGTAGTTTATCATTTTGTTGTGTCTACACAAACTTTTGCTGTATATATCAAACTTTTGGTGTACATATAAAACTTTTGCTATAAATGGTGTAACATATTCGAACAGTAACCGGGTATTTCCACTTATTTAACGCTATAATATTTTAACGTTATAGTATTCAATTCGTATATACGCTTTTCAAAAGTTTAACATTATACGCTTTTCGACGACGTCGACTAAATAATAAAAAACATTATATATTTTTAACTCGTTATATATTTTAAGCGAGTTAACGTTGTAACCAGGTGGGAATTTATACCACAAATATGCCGAATGACGAAACAAAATTCTAAAAGGTTATATACACTACGTATAGCTCTATACGCAGCGCATATAAACCTTGTAAAAATCTGATACTTCAAACCCACCAAAATGACCCCAAAATTCAGATGGTTTATATACGCTGCGTATAGCTCTATACACAGCGTATATAACCCCTGTTTTCTGTGCAATGATTGATGATCAGGCACTGAGATCCATGCTTTACCTACGATGCGTATAGATCTATACGCAGCGTAGGTAAACCCTCATTTTATTAGGGTTTGGTTTGCCAATAGGTACACCCTTATGTATATTGTTCAGTGTACTTTTCCATTCTTATTTTTTATGGAGTTGATAAATTTACCGTTGATAATATCATATATATATATATATATATATATATATATATATATATATATATAGGGGAAGGATCCACTAAAAAGTGGATTTTGTCTAAGTAGCCTAAAAAGTATTGTGATGATTGTTTTGGTCAAAAATTACCGAAGCAATTTAGTGATCAAATTAGTTAAGTGAAGTAGTGTGCTAAAAAGTGTGTTGGAAATATGCTGGTTATATTGTTTATGAAAACAGTTTTTAGGATACGGCTCAGGATATTGAGCAGTATCGAAGATCAAACTATGAGCAAAAAGTAAAGAAAATGACACGAGATGTACGAGGAAAGCCCTTGATCAATCTAGATCGTCGGCATAAAACCTCGGGAGCTGACAATCGCAGCTGCCTAGTTCTTCTTATTGCTTCAAATGTTAGGATACAGTGCAGGATATTGACCAGATCGCTAAGTGTTACAATGCTTTGTGTGAAAGTAAAAATTGCGAGAGAACACGTATGAGAGTGTAGTGAGTGTAGCCGTGATGTCCTATTCGATCTGATATACCCACCTATTTATAGTAACGAAATACAAACAAAAATCCCTACAAATATGGGGTGCTCCGAATATTCCATTGTGAACGTTGTAGACCGAGTAATGCGGCTTCAACGTCTTCATTTGAACAACTTGGACCGAGTCTCCCGGAGAAAGGGTCTTCGTGAACGTTGCTCCATCTGGACGCGTATTCCTGCACACAACCCGTTAGTAATCCTGAGGATACCATTCAGGATGTTACTAATATCCTGAATGAGCATCCCGGATATGAGCAAATATCATACAATCAAGATATAACTCAAGATATTTCCCAGGATATGGGCTCAGAATTTTGCCCATAACAATTGTCCCTAAAAAATGTTACCGTTTAGTATCCTGGCACTAACGGTTATATTTTTTCCGGAGACCGAGGCAATTTAAGAGATTAGACTTATGATGTGACCGTTTGCAACTGCTCAACCTATATTTACTCATCACCACCCTATAACTTCTCATCCTTATCCCATTTATTCTTTACCGAAGTGAAAAAAGGTAAAAACCTCTCTCTCTCTTCCACCTTCTTCTCTCTTTCGGTTCAGCATTCCGGCGAGAATATGACAAGGCAAACAAGATCGAGTTCCGGCGACTCCGCCCCCACATTCATACAACAGAATCTTCTCCAGGATCCGGAGAAAGAAATATGTACCTTTGATAGCGCCCATTTGTCGGCCCTCAAATCCTCCGGTATCTTCCTGGAAGGGACGATATTCCGGCCGTTTGACCGGGAAATCCGGTCGGACATGGTTTCCGACGAATGGTTGTGCTTTAGTGCCTTTCCCTTCACCTTAGGGTTACGGTTCCCCTTTCCAGACTTTATCACTGAATTTTTCAACATTACAAAAATCTCTTTTAGCCAAACAATGCCGATGCTTTGGCGTGTTTTGTCCGTTCTTGACCAGATCAAGAAAAATCACATTCCTGAGCTTTCTGTTCATGACCTCCCCCTAGCTTACCGGCTTAGATGCCACGGATCCTGTAGATTTCTGTTTTACTCCTCCTCCGGCGAGCCGTTGATACTTCGTGCCACCAGGAACGAGGAGAAATGGCAATCCAAGTTCTTATTTGTAAAAAGAGACTCAATCCCTGGTGGAACGGAATATCCGGTGAAATGGTTGAAAAATGGTAGGATTTAGGGTTTAAGGATGATCCTGCCTCTTATCCTGAACTGATCAACTTTCTTTTTTCTGTTTTGTATGCAGCTGATTTTAGGAAGCTTGCACCTCCCCTCGCAGATTCACAGAAGAGGATTGACGCCATCAGACTCCTTCCCGAGGCTGAAAGAAGTTTTAACCCGTCTCCACCATCTCCAAGCCCTCTTTCCAGTGCAAACATGTCTGGTAAGGATCCTGGACGATATCCTGCATACATATTTTCATTTGATTTACTTAGGAGAAATTTTTACTCCCTGTATGCAGATTCCAGCAAAGTTCCAGTCTTCCTTGATCTCGATGAGCTTGACAGTTACCCCACTCCAGTCATGGTCAAGAAAGAGACCCCTGCTGCCACCAGCTCTAAGCCGCTCCCAGCTCCGAAAGCTAATCCAAGGACTCGTGCTTCCACCGCAAAGAAGAGGAAGAACTCCGAAGTTAGTGCTCCAGGCTCCGAAGGATTCTCTTATGATGAGCTCAGCTTCACTGATTCCTTGGAACCGATGACATCCTTCCTTAACAAGGTAATATCCTGACCCTACATCCTGCACATATATCCTGATAGAATATCCTGACAGGGTATCCATGTTAGCGAATATTGATTTATACCTGAATTGCTTACTTACAGGGCCTCCAGCATCTGCTCCATCTTTACAACGATGCCTGTGGTACTGCTGCACTCTATGAAGCCAGGATTAAACAGCTTGAAACTACTGTTGCCGACCAAGGTGCCATTGCTGAAGTGAAGACTCGGCATTATGAGGACAAGCTGAAGAAAGTGACCCAGGATGCTGAAATCAAGTTGGCCACTGTCCAAATGGAACATGAACAGGCCATGGTTGCTTTCCGGGAAGGAATCAAAGCTTCTGCCATTGTCTCCCTGCTACACGCTCGTATTAAGATGGCCTATGAGGCCAAGGAGACAGGTCTTGAGTGCCCATCCTGGCCAGTCGAATCCTAGGTGGCAAAGCTGAAGGAGCTTGGAGGCAAGGCTGTGCCCCTTCCTGCTGAAGCTGGTGAATCCTCTAAGTCAGCAAAGGTGGCTGACAAGGCTGGAGAAAAAAAGGATGCTGGAGCGGATGCTGGGATGGATGTTGGTGAGGATGCTGCTCAGGATGCTGAAGCTGAGAAGGCAGAGAAGGTTGGAGAAGATACCGCTGTGTGAGGGCATTCAGGTGGGCAATGATGGATATACGTACCAAAGCCGGAGCCCACTTTTTTAAATTTGATCGTTGGTCTGTAACCCTAAAACAATTTACTTTTTCTGCACTTTACTTTCCTGCATCTAGACAACATGATGGCCAAAGGTGGGGGGATCCTGAGTTTCAGTGTAACAACTCTCATCAAAAGTCATATTTATTATTTTAATTGTCCAATAGGAAACCCTAATTGAGACACCCAAGTGATTCTGCGCAAACCCTAAAATTTTCAGAACAATCAGAATCAGGATCAGGACCCTTAAAACTCAGGGGGGGGGGGGGGGGGTAAACCCTAGTTACGATTATCTAAATTATGTGCTGTCAAATTTGAATTTCTCAAATTCATCAACTCAGCAGGCCTAGTCCCACACGTGGCTACCCTATAAAAATTCCGTGACCCTTACGGACCGTAAGGGTTGAGTCTTACGGTCCGTAAGCTTGGCAAATTTTTGGGTATAAATAGCAGACATTGGCAATCGCATTTTGGTACTTGATCGACGAAGAAATTCGTTTTAGGCACTGAGTTACGTTCTGTTTACCACAATTAGCACACACAGATCACTAATCGACGCCGCAACTAGGGTAATAACTCGATCGCTGATACGATTCAATGTCCGATTGATTAAAATATCCAATGGATGTTTAAGTGCTGCCCACATTAAGGGTTATGCTTTGTCATTCGTCGTTAATTCGATGGATGTTTAAGTATCGCACTTTGTCATTCGTTGTGAGAGTTTGATCTCGTGAGTTATCGTAAATGCTGTATTGATTACTAACCCAGTATTGTGTGCCTGTTATTAATTTAGGTTAAAAGGCTAATCAGTAGGCTAGACTCTGTTCAAATTAAACTTGCAATGTGAGTCATTCTCTTTTTATCAACTAATTTACAATACCTCAAATTATTTTAAAAAGTTATAATTACAGGGACTAAGTCATGGATATCTTGAATCACTGGCTAGTGGGGTATTGTGCACATTACTAATTTTCTCCCAGTTAGGTTCATTGACCTACTAGGGATAATCATCACTATTTAGGTTCATTGACCTAATAGTGGTATGACCATCGTCACCATTGTGACACGGCGCCAGATAAAAATAAGATAGAAACCATTGTAATCGCTCTTATGCTGTAATTAATAACTATGCATCATTTTATGTAAATAGAATGATTCACTCAGTATTTCCCGCTGACAAAACCTTTTTCAAACATGTTTCAGGTGATCTGTTATGATCCAGGAAAAGTGCCGTGAAGCACTACAAGCTTAAGAAAGTGGCTCAGGATAAAATAAAGAAACATGTTTTGTAAAATAAAAGATTTATTCGTGAAATCAAATGATTGTAAATTACCGGGATTTTATCCCGAGTTGTGAAATAAAATAATCGGGAAATATTTCAGTTTTAAAAAGATCATGATAATAAAATTACGCTGTTAAACTCAATTAATTAAATACCACGGGATTTCTGTCCTGCGGCTCCTGAAACGGGTCAAACCGGGTCGGGGGCCGTGACAGAAAAATGTGGTATCAGAGCCACTGATTTAAGCCAATTAAGTATTTAGAAAATACTTAATTTTTTTATTATTAATTACTATTTTGTGATTAGGTGTTTTACTATCTGAATAATTATGTACAGTATGGGCAGATCTCTATATGCTAGCCACTGTAGCAATAAATACAAATCTTTAAAATAATCTGACTCAAAGTTTTAGCACCCGGATTACCTACAGTCTAGAAACCTTACCCAGTAAATAAATAAGTAAACCTTAGTGTGTTTTAATTTTCAGTTGTTTTGGTAGTTACCCAGTATAAAATAATATTTAAAAGTTTTTCTATAAAAAAAAATTGTTATGATTTTTAACTTAGTAATTGTGTGTATTTTGCATAACAGCATGAGTGACTTGTCTAACGCCCTTCAGAATTTAAATCTCTATCCGGTAAGAATAGAGGTTTCCAGAGATTTCAATAGGTATATACCAGACATAGAAGAACCTATAGAATTCAACGCTTCACCTCTCGAGAAACCCAAGCCTAAGAAAATGGAAATTGAGGAAAGCTCTAGGCAAATTGAGGGGTTACCATCTCAGGAAGAGCTAGATTTTATATTGGCAAGCTGTAACACTATTAAGCCTGTTAATGAAAATGTTTTTATTCACTCTTTTGAAACACAACTACCAATGAACTTAGAACCAGCTATTCCAAACCCTTCAATCCACTCGCAACCTTTAGGAATAGACGAATGGTTGACTAATGAAATACAGTTACAAAACAATCCCTATAAGTTTTTTCCTCAGTTCGATCAAATCCACCAACGAGTAACGAGAATATGGCTGAACTCCGCCACTTTGGCGAGGAACTAATGGATACTGGGAATAGGATCCAAGAGATTGGGGGACAGATCTCCTGGAAATACGATGAGAGGGAACGCCGTTACTAGAATATCATCTGACAACGGATAGGGGATTTATGGAACTGTGGTTGTGTAATAGTAATAGTAAAAATCAGTCTGTAAAATAACTACACATAAAACTTTGTAAGATACTAGTGTGTATTGATGCATACTATTAAATATAAATGGAAATCGAGAAATCGATAGTTTTGGCCATATGTGTGTAGGTGAAATTTGCATGAATATTTTATATTTAATTGTTCTTTAATCAATACTAATAAAATGTATATATTAATTATCAGATGGCAAACATTGGTAATGAACAAGTTAATGAGGTTAATCAATCTGAGCAACAACCGGGGGATCATATATGAATAGGCAGGATATAGAAAATATCGTTGCTCAAGGGATAGCCAACGCTATTCCAGAAATAGTTGCTCAAGGGATAGCCAACGCTATTCCAGCAATCGTTGCTGCTGTTAAAAATCCAATCGAACCACAACAAATCGTTCCTAGCAAACGTATTTCTGAAGATAACTTCAGTAATAGCATAAACGGAGGCAATAATCATACTAATCATGAGAATGAACCACGGCAAGCTCCCCCCCCTAAGAAAATGAAAGCTGCAACGCCTGCTTGCACTTACAAAGAATTTCTTGCTTGTAAACCCACTGAGTTTGCAGGCAATGAAGGAGCGACTGCGGCACTGCGTTGGTTAGAGAAAACCGAGGCAGTAATTGCCATAAGTAAATGTGCTCAGGATGAGCAGGTCATGTATGCGTCAAACCTTTTCAAAGAAGGGGCGCTAGAATGGTGGAACACGGTGCTACAGGCTAAAGGAAGAAATAGGGCTTATGCCATGAAATGGGAAGAATTTAAGAGTCTTATAGAAAGAAAATTCTGTCCCGAATATGAAAAGGAACAAATGACAAATAAATTTCTAACCCACCGGATGGTGGATGTAGATTGTCGAGGGTATACTTCGACATTCTTCGAGTATGCTCGAGTGGTACCAACCCTGGCTTCGCCAGAGCCGGTACTTATTTCTCGTTATATTTCGGGATTGATTGCCGAAATCCGTAATATCGTCAAGGCTGCAAAACCTCGCACGATTGATGATGCGGTGGATTTAGCCAATACTCTGACTGACGAACTAGTACGGACAAGAGAAGAAAATAGAAGGAAGGAAGTAGCTCAAAAGATTACCCAAGGATTCCGTCCGGGTAACCCTAACAATTTCAAGAGAGGAGGGAATGGGCAATCTTCCACTAGCCCATTTTGCAATTCTTGCAAAAGGAAGCATTTTGGAAGATGCAAAGGATATTGCAATTTTTGCAAAATTCCGGGGCATCAAGAAGAAGACTGCAGGAGGAAGAAATTTTCAGTCTGCTACAACTGTGGAGAAGCTGGACATCTTAGGCCAGATTGTCCAAAACTGAACAAACCATCTGACAATAAAGCCAAACATGCAGAAGGAGCAAAAAGGAATGTAAGAGCTTTCCAACTAACTGCTCAGGAAGCAGAGCTCATTCCAGATGTGATAGCTGGTACGTTCTTAGTTCACAACACAAAAGCATTATTTGACTCTGGTGCAAACCAAAGTTTTATAAATATTTTATTCTGCCAAACTCTTAACTTACCTTTAACCAGCATTAGGCAAATTTCTACAGTAGAAACGGCAGATGGGAATTCAGTTAAAATAAATAAGGTTCTGCAAAACGTAGAAATAGAACTTTTAAGTCATAAATTTTCTGCAACCCCATTATCTATGAAATTAGTTGAATTTGATGTTGTGTTAGGAATGGATTGGTTAGGTTAGTAAACAACCATGCTCGAATTATCTATGATAAGAATTCCATAGAAATTTGTGCACCCACTAGAGAAGTAATAATGATTACAGGAGATAAGTCATGTAGACCCATAAAGTTCATATCAGTAATGAAAGTTGCTAATTATGAACGAAAGCAAGGAATAGTATATATGATTTCTGTAATCATTAATACTAAAAATAAAGAACTTAAGGAAATTTCTGTAGTTTCAGAATACCCAGATGTATTCCCAGAAGAATTACCAGGGTTACCACTAGATAGGGAGGTAGAATTTAGAATTCATTTAATTCTAGGAACTATACCAATAGCCAAGGCACCTTATCGGTTAGCTCCCACAGAAATGTAAAAATTGAAAAAGCAATTAGATGAATTACTAAGTAAAGGTTTCATATAACCTAGTTTATCCTCGTGGGAGGCACCAGTGTTGTTTGTTAAGAAAAAGGAGGGTTCGATGAGAATGTAGGGAATTGAATAAGGTTACAATTAAGAATCGATACCCATTACCTATAATTGATGATCTATTCGATCAATTCCAGGGAGATAGATATTTTTCTATGATCGACTTACGTTCCGGATATCATCAATTGAAAGTACAAGAGGAAGACATACCTAAAACTGCTTTCAGGACTAGGTATGGTCATTACGAGTTTACAATCATGCCCTTCGGATTAACGAATGCACCTGCAGCATTCATGGACATGATGAATAGGATCTGTAAACCATATTTAATAAATTTGTAATTGTCTTCATCGAAGATATACTTAGTTATTCCAAAAGCCAGGAAGAACATTGTCAGCACTTGCATGCACTCTTAACTTTGTTAAGAAAAGAGAAGCTTTACGCCAAATTCTCGAAGTGTGGATTTTGGCTGCCAGAAGTGCAATTTCTAGGTCACATGGTGAATCATGAAGGTATTCACGTAGATCCTGATAAGATAGCAGCAATTACCAAATGGAAGGTTCCGCAATCCGCAATGGAAATTAGGAGTTTTGTAGGTTTATCCGGATACTATATACGGTTTATTAAGGATTTTTTTTTCCAAGATAGCTATACCATTAACTAAGCTAACCTGTAAAACAGTTAAGTTTGAATGGGGACCTAAACAAGAAGAAGCCTTTAGGATCTTAAAGCATAAATTAACAAATGCCCCAATCCTAGCCTTACCAGAAGGAACAGAAGATTTTAAAGTATACGGTGATGCTTCAAAGCTAGGATTTGGATGTGTGTTAATGCAACGCAAAAAGGTAATTGCGTATGCATCAAGGCAATTGAAAAAGCACGAAGAAAACTATACCGCTCATGACTTAGAATTAGGAGCCATAATTTTTGCCCTTAAGATTTGGAGACATTATCTGTATGGAAGTAAGTTTACTGTCTATACGGATCATAAGAATTTAATATATATATTTGGGCAAAAAGAATTAAACATGAGGCAAAGGAGATGAATGAAAATCCTAAGTGACTATGACTGTGATATTCGGTATCACGAAGGAAAGGCTGAAGACGGCTAGGGATCACCAGAAGAGTTATACAGATAATAGACGAACGCCGTTGGAGTTTCAAGTTGGAGACAAAATGCTATTGAAAGTATCTCCTTAGAAAGGAGTTGTTAGATTCGGTAAGAAAGGAAAGCTAAGTCCAAGGTACGTAGGACCATTTCCAGTGATCCAACGTATAGGACCAGTTGCTTATCATTTACAACTACTAGGAGAGTTAGCTGGAGTACATGATGTATTTCATGTATCCAATCTCAAGAAATGTCTATCAGACGAATTTTTGATAGTACCTCTCCAAGATATAAAGGTAAAATTTAAAATTTGTAGAGAAACCTCTTCAGATAGAAGATAGAAAGATCAAATTTCTCAAAACACAAACGATTAGTGTTAGTTCAAGTAAAGTGGGATTCAAAGATAGGACCCTAATACACTTGGGAACTGGAATCAGAAAAGAAGCGAAAGTATCCTCAATTATTCCAGTAAATCTCGAGGACGAGATTTTTATTAAGGTGGGGAGAATGTAACAACTCTCATCAAAAGTCATATTTATTATTTTAATTGTCCAATAGGAAACCCTAATTGAGACACCCAAGTGATTCTGCGCAAACCCTAAAATTTTCAGAACAATCAGAATCAGGATCAGGGCCCTTAAAACTCAGGGGGGGGGGGGGGGGTAAACCCTAGTTACGATTATCTAAATTATGTGCTGTCAAATTCGAATTTCTCAAATTCATCAACTCAGCAGGCCTAGTCCCACACGTGGCTACCCTATAAAAATTCTGTGACCCTTACGGACCGTAAGGGTTGAGTCTTACGGTCCGTAAGATTGCAAATTTTTGGGTATAAATAGCAGACATTGGCAATCGCATTTTGGTACTTGATCGACGAAGAAATTCGTTTTAGGCACTGAGTTACGTTCTGTTTACCACAATTAACACACACGGATCACTAATCGACGCCGCAACCAGGGTAATAACTCGATCGCTGATACGATTCAATGTCTGATTGATTAAAATATCCAATGGATGTTTAAGTGCTGCCCACATTAAGGGTTATGCTTTGTCATTCGTCGTTAATTCGATGGATGTTTAAGTATCGCACTTTGTCATTCGTTGTGAGAGTTTGATCTCGTGAGTTATCGTAAATGCTGTATTGATTACTAACCCAGTATTGTGTGCCTGTTATTAATTTAGGTTAAAAGGCTAATCAGTAGGCTAGACTCTGCTCAAATTAAACTTGCAATGTGAGTCATTCTCTTTTTATCAACTAATTTACAATACCTCAAATTATTTTAAAAAGTTATAATTACTGGAACTAAGTCATGGATATCTTGAATCACTGGCTAGTGGGGTATTGTGCACATTACTAATTTTCTCCCAGTTAGGTTCATTGACCTACTAGGGATAATCATCACTATTTAGGTTCATTGACCTAATAGTGGTATGACCATCGTCACCATTGTGACACGGCGCCAGATAAAAATAAGATAGAAACCATTGTAATCGCTCTTATGCTGTAATTAATAACTATGCATCATTTTATGTAAATAGAATGATTCACTCAGTATTTCCCGCTGACAAAACCTTTTTCAAACATGTTTCGGGTGATCTGTTATGATCCAGGAAAAGTGTCGTGAAGCACTACAAGCTTAAGAAAGTGGCTCAGGATAAAATAAAGAAACATGTTTTGTAAAATAAAAGATTTCTTCGTGAAATCAAATGATTGTAAATTACCGGGGTTTTATCCCGAGTTGTGAAATAAAATAATCGGGAAATATTTCAGTTTTAAAAAGATCCTGATAATAAACTTCCGTTGTTAAACTCAATTAATTAAATACCACGAGATTTCTGTCCCGCGGCTCCTGAAACGGGTCAAACCGGGTCGGGGGCCGTGACATTCAGGTTGAAGCCCTTGGTCATCAATGTTAGTATTTTTAACTTTTTGAACAATATAACAGTTGGAGGTGGATGGGTCTCAGTTTGGGACAAAACCTTCAACTGTTAGGTAAATATGGTAAGGAACTAATTGTGCTCTTGGTGGATGGTCCTTGGTTTGAGGTGAAACCAAGAGCACAACTTTTGGTATGTTAATAACATAACCCTTTTCTAGCTTTATTTCTGTTGTTATATTTTCACTATATGAATTTTACTTGTAAAAATAATTTTGTTTGAACATTCTTGGGAACACAGTGTAAATGTATCTTGAAAGATATCCTGATCAGGATACTGACACACAATCTGTAAGTTATCCAAATAAAAAGGAGAGATCATACCAGGAATTCCCTAAGGAATCAATTCCAATTTTCCACCATAGGGATGTCCCCAGTGCACACTTACAAACTTGGATCCATCCATTACATTGTATGATATATGTCCCCTGTGTTTAACATAGGAATGTAGATATAGTCATACTTCAGCTCCATTGAATAGACCCTGAATATCAAGGGGTAAACCCTTGATATCCTGGGCATTAACCCTTAATATGCTGGGGATAAACCCTTAATATGCTGGGGATAAACCCTCATATCCTGGGGATAAACCCTGATTTTCATGCGCTACAGGCGAGAGTGTATAAACTCCAAGTCTTAGAAAGGTGAAAATCTTTAAACCTTAGAGAGTATGAAAATACCCTTTCGTGAGAGAGGGTGATCAATCCTCATATACCTTTAGAATCCAGGATATAGCCAATAGTAACGAAATTGTCAGCCACTTTTACATGAACTGGTCCCATTACCTTGAACTATCCCCAGATGACTTGCGCTCCAGGCGGGGTGTTCAAACCCAACTCGAAAGAAAGGTGAATACCTTTAAACCTTTGAAGGGATCAGGATCCCTTAAACGTGAGAGAGGGGGCCAATCCTCTAATCTTCCGAAATATCCTGAGCGTATATCCTGGAGTTATATCCTGACACATATTCTGCAAAACAACCTTAAACTAAGGTGGGTGTTAGCTTGGCTAACACCCCTCCGATGCCTAAGTCAGTATTGGGTTCAAGATAATAAACGAATTCAAATATATTTAAGAGAGATATAACACATACCATTCTGAGATAGAAATTAAATTCTATACTTACTTGAAATAGAGCTATAAGTGTATAGCATTCCAGGATCTTGGTATCATTTCCCCTTTCATGCTCCTGAGTCGGTATGCTCCTTTTCCTGATTCTGATTCAACCTCATATGGTCCTTCCCATTTCGGAGCCAGTTTTCCATCGGCAGGATTAGTGGTATTTTTAAAAGCCTTTCTTAACACCCAATCTCCAACTTTGAACCTTCTAGTCCTTATATTCTTGTTGTATGCTCTGGATATCCTTTGTTGATATGCTGCCATCCTTAGTCTTGCTGCATCTCTTGTCTCGTCTATGGTGTCCAAATCCTGGCACAAAGCTTCAGGATTCTGCTCAGGATCCTGGAGGATAGATCTCGCAGTAGGTATCACCATCTCTGTTGGGATCACTGCTTCTGCTCCGAATACCAAGGAAAATGGTGTCTGGCCAGTTGCATTCTTTACCGTCGTTCTATCGGCCCACAAAACAAAGGGTAGTTCTTTGGCCCATCTTCCTTTCTTGGCTCCTAATCTCTTCTTCAAGTTGTTAACAATTATCTTGTTTGAGGATTCAGCTTGTCCATTTTCTTGAGGATGTACCGGGGTGGATGTGATCATCTTGATTCCCCAATTCTTGCAAAAGTCAGTAGTTCTCTTGCTTATAAACTGAGAACCATTGTCATAGATTATTTCGGCTGGTACTCCAAACCTGGTCAGGATATTCCTCTTTATGAAAGATACTATTTCTTAGTCTCTGACTTGAACAAATGCTTCAGCCTCCACCCACTTAGAGAAATAATCAGTCATTGCCAACATAAAAACTTTTCCTCCTGGAGCTTTTGGTAATTTCCCTACTATGTCCATCTCCCATTTCATGAATGGCCAAGGGGAAACTATAGGATATAGTGGTTCAGCTAGTTGGTGTAGTATATTGCTATGCCTTTGACATGCATCATATCTTCGAGTATATTCTGTACCATCTTTCCTCATCGTTGGCCAATAGTATCCTGTTCTCAACACCTTTGAGAATAATGACCTGCCCCTAGTATGGTTACCACAATCCCCATCATGTATATCCTGAAGTACTTCTTTAGTTTCGGGATCCTCCAAGCACCTTAGATATAGTCCTGCAAAAGATTTCTTATACAAAATATTATTTATAATGGTGAATCGTGATACCTTCATCCTAAATGCCTTAGGATTTTCGTCTTTAGGGATGTGTCCTTCCTTGAGATATCTTATGATTGGAGCCGTCCAGGATTTAGGATCCTCCTCAGGATATTCAGCAACAGGATCCTGGATACTTACTACTTCTTTATCCTGAAGATTCGTTGCAGGATACAAGATATGCAATATTGGTATTTGGGTTCCTTCTGGTATCCTGACCGATGATCCCAGGTTTGCTAGGGCATCTGCTTCAGCATTATCTTCCCTTGGTACCTGTTCAAGTGTAAAAACATCGAAATATCCTGCTAATTTTTTGAGAATATCGAGGTATTCGATTAACTTCTCACCTTTAACTGCATAGGATCCATTAAAATGATTAGTAATTAACAAGGAGTCAACATATACTTGCAAATTCTTGATATTCATATTTTTAGCTAGTTCTAATCCTACAATTAGAGCCTCATATTCTGCTTCGTTATTGGTAGCAGGAAATTCACACCTAATAGCCTGGGGTAATATGTCCCCCTGTGGCGATTTTAGTAGTATTCCCAATCCTACTCCTCTAACATTAGATGCTCCATCAGTGTACAATGTCCAGGATCCTGAGGATTCTCCTAGTTGTTGTACTTTTAGGTCTACCTCATCCTGAATGTCACTACTAAAATCAGCCACAAAGTCAGCTAGAGCTTGTGATTTTATGGCATTTCTAGGTTCGTATACTAAGTCATAAGCACTTAACTTTACTGACCACTTGGCCATCCTGCCTGACATCTCGGGTTTCCTAAGCACATTCTTAACAGGATAATTGGTCTTAACATGAATTCTGTGTGTTTCAAAGTAATGTCTAAGCTTTGTTGATGCCATAACTAGTTCTAGTATCAACTTTTTCTAAATGAGAATATCTAGTTTCTGCATCTAACAAACTTTTACTAACATAATAAACAGGATATTGTTGACCTTCATGATCCTTTATAAGGACGTCACTTACAGCATTCCCTGATACCGCGAGGTATAGGGACAGTGGTTCACCATTCTCAGGCTTCATCAATAGAGGTGCAGTTGAAAGATATTGCTTCAAATCCTGCAGGGCCGCTTCATGCTTCTCACCCCATTCAAACTTCTTGTTCTTCTTCAGGATATCATAAAACTCTTTGCATTTCTCTGAGGATCTTGAAATAAATCTGTTCAATGCTGCGACTCGCCCTGTTAATCGTTGAACATCATTCATATTTGAGGGTGATTTAATATCCAAGATGGCTTTAATCTGCTCCGGGCTCGCCTCTATTCCTCTTTTGGTCACCATATATCCTAGAAACTTTCCTGCCCCGACTCCGAAATGGCACTTGGCAGGATTTAGCTTCATGTGATATTGATCCAGGATATCAAATGCTCCCTTAATATCCTGGAGGTGATCCTCAGGCTTTTTAGATTTTACCACCATATCGTCGATGTATACTTCCATTGTGTCCCCCAGTTTATCTTTGAACATCATGTTCACCAATCTCTGGTATGTCGCACCTGCATTTTTCAAACCGAAAGGCATAGCAGTATAACAATAAATACCTGTTGGTGTCATGAAGGCAGTATCCTCCTGGTCCGAAGGCTCCATTTGAATCTGCTGAAATCCTGAGGATGCATCCATGAAGGTTAACATCTCATGCCCGACAGTAGCATCTACCATTGCGTCAATATGAGGAAGAGGAAATGGGTCTTTGGGACAAGCCTTATTCAAGTCTGTGTAATCTACACAAAGTCTCCATTTCCCATTCTTCTTTTGAACCACGACCACATTTGCTAGCCACTTGGGAAATTTGACTTCCCTGATCATCTTGGACTTCAATAATCTTTCAACTTCCTCTTGGATAATTGTATTTCATTCAGGAGCGAACTTCCTTCTCTTTTGTTGCACAGGCTTGAATGACCTGTCAATTCCAAGCTTGTGAGTGATAATATCTTTGGATATACCTGTCATATACTCATGCTTCCATGCAAATGTTGACATCCTGCACTTTAAAAAGTTAGTTAATTGATCTTCAATATCCTAAGGGATATTGGTTCCTACGAGCACCGAGGTATCTGGATTATCCTGATCCAGGATAATTTTCTTCATATCCTGCTCCGAAGCCTCCACGATATCCTGGGCCCGCATCTTTAATTGCTATGCTGCACTAGGTTTGGTTGAGGATCTCATCGAGGATGAGTAACATTCTTTCGCCTCCTGCTGATCACTATCAACCTTGACGACCCCCCAAGGGGTAGGAATCTTGATACATTGATGATAAGTTGATGGAACAGCCTTCATATCATGGATCCATGGCCTGCCCAGTATGATGTTATAGCAGGATAGGGAGTCCATCACACAGAAACGTTGTATCGAGTTGACCCCTTCAACATATACTGGTAAGTTTATTTCTCCCACTGTGTTCCTAGCTTCTCCACTGAAACCAACGAGCACAGTGGACTTCGAAGTAATGTCCATCGGAGATACATTCATCCTCTTTAATGTTTCCAGCTGAATTATATTGACAGAGCTACCGTTGTCCACCAATATCCTGCGTACAAAATGGTTAGCAACATACAATGTTATTACGAGAGCATCATGGTGAGGATCCTGCACAGTATCCCGGTCATCACTGTCAAAAGTGATCACTTTGTCAGTTGTAAGGGTGGTCATCCTGGCTGGTTTGTCTCCCCTTTCAGTCTTAGCCTCCTTTGCATGCCTCTTGGCCGCAGAATACGAAGTCCCGCAAATGTCGGATCCTCCTGAAATAAAGTTAATTATCTTGGCATCCGCAGGGGGTGATACCGCTCGTTCAGGATCCTTCTCAGTATCCTGACCCTTATTCTTCTTTCTTCCTAGGAGATCCTTCAGATATCCTTTGCTCAGAAGATAACTTATCTCTTTTCTTAGAGCAATGCAATCTTCAGTCACATGACCAAAATCTTCGTGGAAGGCACACCATTTGGATTTATCCATCCAATCAGCTTTTTGTTGATTCTTTCGAGGCCACCTAGCTTTGTCTCCTAAACCCTTCAACAGCATTCACTTTCTTGTTGTCGTTTCTACCATATGGCTTAGAGCGATATGGTTTAAATGAGAATTCTGACTTCCTATTAGTTGATTCGTAGGTAGTGGATGAGTTCATCCTTTCTTGCATCTTCTTATCATCCTCCAGCCTGATATATCTCAAGGCCCTATTTTGAGCCTCGTCCAAATTCCTGCAAGGATTCATCACAAGATCCTGATAAAATTGGGAATCCTTTTGTAGCCCCATCTTGAAGGCTTGGACCGCTGTGGCAACATCAAGATGCGGGATATCCAAGGATTCCCCGCTGAATTTGTTCACATAATCCCTTAGGGATTCCTGAGGTCCTTGAGTTATCCTGTAGAGGTCACTTGTTAGTTTTTCAAAACTCCGACTACAAGAAAATTGACTATTAAATAAATTCACTAGGTGAGCAAAAGATGTAATCGAATGTGGAGGAACATTTAAGAGCCACTTCAAGGCTGATCCTGTTAAAGTAGAACCAAAGCCTTTGCACAAGCATGCTTCCTTGAGTTCTGGAGGGATAGGATTAATCTCCATTCTTTCCCTATACTGGGCAATATGCTCTTCAGGATCCGTAGTCCCGTCGTAGAGCTTCATGTTGGGGGTTTGAAATCTTTTCGGAATCTCAGCATCACAGATAGGATATGTGAAACGAGATATCCTGTGGCTGTCTTGGGACACTTTCGGAATTGGCTGGACCACTCCGGGTACACTGGATATCATGTTCTTCAATTTCTGAAGCTCCCTAGTAAATGTTGACGTCATAGCTGCATCCTGCAAAGATCCACTATTGTTAGTAGCAAGATTACTATTATTTGACACAATACCAGTATGAGGATTCTGGCCATATCCTGAGCTCCTAACAGTTGACATCCTGATCGAGGAGGGTATTTCAGGAGTATGATTCTGGGAATGACTAGGCACAATATTCCCCCTATTATCCTCAGTATACGCAGCCGAACTGAAGTTCAAAGTTCTGGGTTGTAAAGGAGTAACAATATCCTTAGCGGATCTGCTTAAGCTAGCTTTAAAGATTTGTATTTCTCTTAACAGCATTTGCTTAGTTTCCTGTTGCTGCCTCATTTGTTCCTGCACACTTCCAAATAAGGTTAGAATTTCATCATTAGAGGCTAAAACGGGAGCAGATCCCTGAATACTCCGAGTAGGGATAATATCCTGAGGCTGTGAAGAAGCTGGCATCCTTGGAGGAGGTGGTGGAAGCACCGAACCAGTAGTAGCAGAAGTTGTAGCAGACAAAGTGGAGGAGCTCATGTTTGATCTTGAGGCCATTGTGGACAATGTGGCAAAAAGTTTTGAAAACAGAAAACTGATTAACGATCTTACAAAGATTTTTAGTAAAGATAGCACCACTTGCCCCACGGTGGGCGCCAGATTGTTTTGGTCAAAAATTACCGAAGCAATTTAGTGATCAAATTAGTTAAGTGAGGTAGCGTGCTAAAAAGTGTGTTGGAAATATGCTGGTTATATTGTTTGTGAAAACAGTTTTCAGGATACGGCTCAGGATATTGAGCTGTATTGACGATCAAACTATGAGCAAAAAGTAAAGAAAATGACACGAGATGTACGAGGGAAGCCCTTGATCAATCTAGATCGCCGGCATAAAACCTCGGGAGCTGACAATCGCAGCTGCCTAGTTCTTCTTATTGCTTCAAATGTCAGGATACAGTGCAGGATATTGACCAGATCGCTAAGTGTTACAATGCTTTGTGTGAAAGTAAAAATTGCGAGAGAACAAGTATGAGAGTGTAGTGAGTGTAGCTGTGATGACCTATTCGATATGATATACCCACCTATTTATAGTAACGAAATACAAACAAAAATCCCTACAAATATGGGGTGCTCCGAATATTCCATTGTGAACGTTGTAGACCGAGTAATGCGGCTTCAACGTCTTCATTTGAACAACTTGGACCGAGTCTCCCGGAGAAAGGGTCTTCGTGAACGTTGCTCCATCTGGACGCGTATTCCTGCACACAACCTGTTAGTAATCCTGAGGATACCATTCAGGATGTTACCAATATCCTGAATGAGCATCCCGGATATGAGAAAATATCATACAATCAAGATATAACTCAAGATATTTCCCAGGATATGGGCTCATAATTTTGCCGATAACAATGATGACATGTGTCACTCCTAATAAGTAGGAATGAAAGACATTTTGGTTCTTATAAATAGGAGTGAAAATGACATGTGACACCCCTTGTTTTTGAAAAATACAACAAAAAAATCTAGTACAAAAAAATGTAGCACAAAAAATCTTGTACAAAAAAATCTAACACAAAAAATCTAGTACAAAAAATATAGCACAAAAAATGTAATACAAAAAAATATAGCACAAAAAATCTAGTAAAAAAATATAGCACGAAAAAATTTAGCAAAAAATGTAGTACAAAAAAATCTAGCACAAAAAAATTGAGGAAAAAATTTAAGACAAAAAAATTAGCACAAAAATATAGTACAAAAATTCAGCACAAAAATGTTATACAACATAGAAATACAACACATTTAAGTGGGTTTTTTTAGTCTTCATATTTTATATAGCAATATGTTACTCAAATTAAAGATAAAAAGACGCTCGATTTTACGGTGAAATTTTTATGAAAAAATAATGTCGTATAAAAAAGTTATGAACGTTTAAAAAACGGGGGTTGAATATACATGTGCCTTGCATGTGGAGAGAGAAAGTCCATAAATATGATTTTCCCAACATACCATTGCACTCCTCCTTTCTTCTACCATTTTATCTTAACCATTGATTTGAAAAATGAATAATTAAGATTCCTTCTCATCCTATTAGGAAAAATTAACTTTTTATTTGATCTTATCCCTATATATATATATATATATATATATATATATATATATATATATTAGTTATATTTTAATTATATAAGTTAGCGGTAAAAACAAATTCAGTTAGACTTTGGGGTATAGGGCGGGGGTTTGGATGTGGGTTGGGGGAAAACGCCCAAGCCACCACCCCGGGTGGGCTTGGGTTAGGGCGTGGCCCTTGGGGCTTGGGTTTCAAGCCGGGCGTGGGGCGGTCTGGCCAAGCTGACATGGCGGGCTCTCACTGGACAAACCAAACTAGCCGTTGGCCAACGGCTATCTTAAAAAAAAAATTATTTTTTCACTATAAAACTCACTTTTTTCTTCCATTTTTTACCACATTCAACCACATCTTCTATAATCATCTTCAATTCTCCTTCTACAAAACAAAAAAATGCATCCTCATAACCGTCCTTTTGACCCGAACAACCCGTATGCATTCCAAGAAAATAATCCTAGCCCACCACCCAATCGTCCAATGCCTTGTCCATTTTTCATACACTCTTCTATGCCCCAAGAAGCGAGTTATGCATCGTATCTTGGGAATTGTTTGTTTACTAACTTCCCACACACCGATGATTCGATACCTACCCCGTTTACACAAACGCCCATCAACCTTTCACCAACCTCCATCGACCTTTCACAAAACGAAACCGTCCCCGAAACTCAACCACCCAACGATGGTCCTTCCGCATCGAAACCCATAAAAAAGAGAAGCCATAAGAAAAAAACTGAGGCGGATAAAGCACTTGAAACCGTCAAGCGAAAACAACTAAAATGGACTTTTTAAATAAAGCAAAGCAAAACCCAAAAAGTGGTGAAACCGAAGCCGACATTGTGACGAATGCATTGGTTCAATTCAAATCAAATGTGGGGACCGACTTCCGTTTCATGCATTGTTGGGAGATTTGTGAGTTCCATCCAAAGTGGGCGAATATCCCCAGTGGTAGCGAAAGTAACACGTCTTCCAAAAGGTCAAGGGCCTCATCCCAAGCCCAATCTGATGCACGAGATCAAGAGGTTGAGGACCTTTTGGATGATTCGCCAAGCCCAAACCAGCCTGAGTATGGAAGAGATGTCGTAAAAAGGCGTGTTCAAAAATCAAGATCTGATACGGCCTCGCCTTCAGCTGGGAGTTCGGGCTTGCGTAGGGGAATATACAACGAGCAGTTGGATGACATTTCATCCAAGTTAGATACATTCAACGTCTTCCAACAACAAAGGGCCGAACAACGAAGGAGCAAAGAAGCTAGAGATGCCCTGAGACAAAGACGGGATGATTTGAAAATTCTATCCCAGCCGATTGATCACCTACAGGGTGACGAGTTGCAACTAGTCTTGGAGATGAGAGAAGAGATAAAAAACAAATATAAACATTAGGAATTTTTTTTATGTAATTTTCTTTAATTAAAAATATTAAAAAAAATTAAATTTGTTGTTTTAAAACAAACAGCCCAGCGGGTCAGCCCAGTGAAGCCCACCAAACCCACGCCCCAAACCCCTGCCCCACCATACCGTGTTTAATGTGGGTCGCCCCATGTCTGCCTCCCCAAGCCACGTGTCAATAAATGTCTTAACCCAAGCCCAACCCAAGCCCCACCATACCCCACAGTCTTATATCATGATTTTTTTTTAACTAGTTAGGTATAAAGTTGTTTTAATTTACTTTAGCATTAAAAAAAACCAAAATATTATCACATAAAGGTTTAACTTATTATCCTTAGTCCTACTTATGATTATTACATAATTGAATTAATATAATTTCAATCATAAAGCTAAAAAAGATAAATAAATAATTAAAAATCGTATAAAAAAATATTTTCTACTTGGCTAAGAATATACTACATAAGCATTTTAAAAGAATTGAATATTTTACAAAGAGAAAAATGCCTGGATAGTCCCTGTGGTTTCACCTTTTTTCACCTATAGTCCCTATCTTTCTAAAACTACTTGAATAGTCCCTGTGGTTTCACCTTTTGTTCTCGGATAGACCCTGGGTCTAACTTCAGTTTGTTTTCTCTGTTAAAATGATGTGAAATGACAAAAATACCCTTTCCTTTAAAAGGCCAAACCATAGGGACTATCCGGGCATCTTCTTCATTTTTATTTATAAAAACCCACCACCACACTTCATCTTCTACCTCCACCCACAATCACTCTCCTCCACCCGAATTCGACCCCAAACTAAGCATATCTCGAATCCGAAATCTCACCAAATCTGGAACTGAGCCACTCGTGTCTCCAAAACAAACCTGAACAAAGCTGAAGCCGTCATCACCATTATCTACTCGCAAATCAACACGTCGTGAAACCCGTCGGATCCGCCGCCGGAGGAGATGATGAGAGAAAGGGGGTGGGTGTTGCTGTCGTCTGGGAAGCAAGAAAGAAGCCGGTGAGGCTCCAGCTCCTCCATGAGTGTTCGCCGGAGAAGTGAATAGGAGGGAAAGAGGGTGTTGTCGGCTGGTAACACCATCGACAGCCGACGGTTGACTGGCTCCGGTCGTCGTCGACCAGGAGCATCACGAGAGAGAGAGAGAGAGAGAGAGAGAGAGAGAGAGCACGGGGCAGAGGGTTTTGTGAGTGAAATGTGTTTTGTGTGTGTTTGCAGTATATAGATCGAGAGAGGGAGAGTTGAAGATGAGGTCTTCATGTTTGTGTGTTAGGTTTTTAGTTGAAAGAGATGAAGGCATTGAAGGTTTTGAGAGGATAAGTTTGCAGACAAGAAATGAGAGGGAAAGATAGATGGATCACTGTGGCGGTGATGGATTCGGGTGGAGGAGGGTAATGGTGGGTGGAGGTTAAAGATGAAGTGTGGTGGTGGGGTTTTATAAATAAAAATGAAGAAGATGCCTGGATAGTCCCTATGGTTTGGCCATTTTAAGGAAAGAGTATTTTTGTCATTTCACATCATTTTAACAGAGAAAACAAACTGAAGTTAGACCCAGGGACTATCCGAGAACAAAAGGTGAAACCACAGGGACTATTCAAGTAGTTTTAGAAAGATAGGGACTATAGGTGAAAAAAGGTGAAACCACAGGGACTATCCGGGCATTTTTCTCTTTTACAAAAGTTGATAGTTTTATAACTTTAAAATCATATTCTGTAATCAATTATCTTATTTATACAAAAGTCGATAGTTTTATAAATTTTAAATCATATTCTGTAATTCACGATCTTATTTATATATTATATATATTTTTTGTTCATAATTTAGCAATCAATCTTTTAGTATATGGATTTTTAACTGACACCTCATGACTTAATTATCTTTTTGGATCTCTTGATTTGATGTTTTGACTTGAATTTATGGGAGTACATACGAGGGTGTAGGGAGTGGTTAGACACTTGAAAGTTGTAAACTTTAAAATCAACCAATGAGAGTGTGTCATGTCAAAGTGGTAAACTATGTTCAAAAGTGTTGGCAATGGTTAGACACTTGATGAATTGGTAAACTATTTAAAAAAAAAAGGAAAAAATTGTGATTGGTTAAAGATGGCATGGACCCCAGTCCCCCCACACACACCTCTCCCTTCACCGATCGGTGATCCATCAACGATTGTCTAAATTTGCCGCTCGGTGAAAAGGTGGGCACCGGTGTTCCCGCACGGTAAACATGATCACCGCAAGAGTTTAGACACCCACTCCCTACACTCTGAAGCATACAATATCGACAGAAGATCTTCCAAAACTCAATTGTTTCAGTGCAAAGATTTTCTAAGGAATCGTGTGTTAAATTATATGGCTTTGACACATGATGTGATAGATGTTAGTGATTAATGTCATATCCAAATAAGTTTATTAATTACCCAAAGCTTAAAATATTAAGTCTAATACCCTATGAATTCTTTAATTTCGAGTATAATATTTTTAGGGGTGCCTTATTCCCACATACCCTATATCTTATTTTCACATCCCCTATTGTATACGGGCCGTATACAATTATACGGCTCGTATAGAATGTTTTTGAATAAGAAAATGACCAGGGAATGTTTTTTTTGTTTTATTATATACGGCTCGTATACAGTTATACGGGTCGTATACATGTGTATACGATTTGTAAAACGTATACGGCTCAATTGATTTATTTTTGTGGGTTTTTGATGTTACCAATGGTATACGGGCCGTATAACTATATACGGGCCGTATATATTGGCGTTTTTTCAAGTATCACGTTTTATTCCTGTAAAAACACAATCATTCTAGGGTTTCTAAACTCTTCATCACCTTTAACAATGTCGATAAACGTTGATAGGAACATGCCGCTTAAATCGGAGCACAGGTAGAGTAACGTTACCGATCAGTCCGTTGATGAAAACCTTAGCGATCGCAGAGATCTTCGTGTTGGTTATTTATCGATTCCGAGTAACTAGCAGAAGAACCTGACACAAACAAGTTCTCCACATTTTGTTATTCAGATCTCTGTTCGGTCATCTTTCCAAACTACAACACACGATACTTTTAATAAGCTGTCATAGTTGTCCAATTCGATTTCAACAAATCTTTTCATTTTCCTTCAATTTTTAAAACATTCTCTGTTACATGAAGACGTGTCGGGTTCTTCTACTAGTGGTATTTTACTGAAGTATTGAAGATTGAATGTGCAAACCCGACCGTTTTTTACTACGGAAACGATGGCTATGCGAAATACAAACCGCAACCGTTTTTTACAACGGAAACGGTGGCTATGCGAAATACAAACCGCAATCTTTTGTGACTATGAGAAACACAAGTTTTCTTTTTGAGCTTGATGGATGTCCGTTATCTCAGTTGAGGCGGGCATTGTTTAAATCTGAATATAACTAGATGTTACGTGTATCAGCGTTGTTTATCACCCTGTGTGAGCATTGGAAACCCGACAAACAGTCTTGACAACTGTGACATTTTATCTATCTATGTGTGTCACATCCATCCTGTTATAGCAATCAATATGATTAATTTTTACAGATTTTTTTTCTAATTAGCGTTGTTAACTACCAAAAGAATGCATACACAAATAGTTCTAGTGGACGAAGCAAAGAGACCGTTGTGTATCTGAATCAGGTTCTCAAACAAACACTACCAAAGATGGGTTGGTGATAAATACCGGAGCTGTTATCTCGGTTGTTCAGTACTTTCGTGATAATAAAACAAGCAGGCATTGATTTTGCCAAGATTGAAGGAAAGAAACTGGCCATAAGTGTTGTGGATTCTCAGCGTTAAAATAGATTAAAGAGAAATCAATTGTATTTTTTTAGTTGCTTCTCTTGTTAAGTTTCTGAACCAACCGAAATCCACAAATTCCAACAGTTTCTTCATAGCTTCCGTCGGGTTTCCAAACTCTTTCACACAAAGTTAATATTCACTGTGGTGGATGCAAGCATAAAGTTAGCAAAATACTCAACAAGATTGAAGGGTACACAACTGAAGGTTCAGTGCACGAACAGTTTCTTACGAACGATATGTATCAGGAAGCTCAACTTGAACGGACGATATGTATCAACAACTTGTGAGTGGGAATATGGCTATGAAGAATAGTATGGATAAACAATCACCGGTACGGGTTTTTCTGCTAGTTATTCGGAATGTTTCGAATCATCACAGAAGACGTGTCGGGTTCTTCTGCTAGTAGTATGAGTCTGAGTCCATTGTGGTTCGTGAATGTTTCGAATCATCACAGAAGACGTGTCGGGTTCTTCTGCTAGTAGTATGATCCAAAAATTTCGTTGTTTAAATTAGAATCAGGTTCTCAAGACAAGGATCGTTCTAATAGATTAAAGAGAATAATCCCTTTTTTTACCATTTTTTACCCATAGTATACGAGCCGTATAATAATATACGGCCCGTATACAACCATCGTATACATTGTATACGATCGGTAAAAATATTTTCTACCAATGGTATACGGCCGTATAAACCGTATACGACTCGTATACATATGGTAAAAAATGGTAAAAACCTCTTTAATCTATTAGAACGATCCAATAAACGAAGAACAAAGTCTATTTTCAAAACGCAGGTTCATACAGTGCTGTAATAGGTTGTGGTTCAGCCAAAATGACATCTAGCATTACTAACGGTTCAAGTAAGTGTCTAAAATTTTGAAAATTAAGGTTTACCTTGTTAGTTTCTCAAACACTACTAAACATCTGCTTTCTGAATCTGAATCAGAATGTTTCCTTTTTTTAGTTGCTTCTCTTGTTAAGTTTCTGAACCAACCGAAATCCACAAATTCTGTCATTTTGTGTATTGACGAAGCTGACAAACACATTGGTATTTTCTCAAAATGTGCAAACTTGAAGAATCTCACATTAAAGGAGTTTGCAACAACAGGATCAGATGGTTTGAGTATCTTTCATCCTCGTTTGGCTAATCTCACACTTGAAAATGACAACTTTGAAAGATTTGTTGAAATCGAAGCATTCACGAACCACAATGGACTCAGACTCATGTTCAAGTAAGTGTCTAAAAATCTGAAAATTCAGGTTTTCCTTGTTAATTTCTCAAAACAAAGTCTCGTTTCTTCATCTTCATCTTCAAGAACAATGATGAACAGATGATGTCAGATAATACTTCATTTCTCGAGAAACCGTTATCTTGTGATACATGAACGTTGTATTCTTGTCTTTCAGAAGAGTTTGTATTGAACCAAGAATATTTCAAACATTCTATACCTTGCAACGTATACAGGTGCAAGAGAATGGCGAGTTATTTTCAGTTATTTCTGTTGATCCACAAATTCCATTGTTTAAATCAGAATCAGGTTCTCAAGACAAGGATCGTTCTAATAGATTAAAGAGAATAAACCATTTTTTACCCATAGTATACGAGCCGTATCAGAATATACGGCCCGTATACAATCATCGTATACAATGTATACGATCGGTAAATTTGTTTTTTACCGAGAGTATACGGGCGTATAACCGGTATACGGCCCGTATACATATGGTAAAAAATGGTAAACAAAATTTTCTTTCCTTTTTTTAGTTGCTTCTCTTGTTAAGTTTCTGAACCAACCGAAATCCACAAGAGTTGTATCGGAATCAGGCGTTGGAAGGATTGTAGTAGCAGGACATTGGTACCACTGTGAAAATTGCATCAGGAGGGGAGAGAGTCTGATACAATAAGGATGTTGGGAATTAAACGCATGTACGTGACAAAATAAGGATGTTCGCATTAACATATATTCGTTTCATAACCTCCTCCTATAAATCAACCACAACTGACAAAGAGCCTGTATTAGAAGCCATCCTATGTCTTTTACCAACCGAAGAGGCAGCAGAAGACGTGTCGGGTTCTTCCAACATTCACGAACCACAATGGACTCAGACTCATACTACTCACCCTCCCCTGAGGAAAAGTTTTCTCGACGACTCAAGAAAATCCACAATCAATGTATACAGGTGCAAGAGAATGGCGGGTGATATAGTAATTTTCAATAATGTAGGAAGGATTGAAGTAGTAGGACATTGGAATCTGGTTCTCAAACAAACCAACAAAATCCTGATAGTGAAAAACACCAACAACCATTTTTTATTTTCCTTCAATTTCGAGAACATTCTATAAATATTAAATAAAGAATAACACCATGCCCGTAATCCCGCGTTGATAGCTTCCGTTTAATTACAGTCATACGACACATTTTCTTGTTCTTCAATCTTTGTTACTTGTTGATGTTTTATTTTTTTCTACTTTTAGAAAGTTTTGAGCACCTCACGACTCTAAAATACTTGAAAATCAAATTTTCGTTCCATACGGGCCGTATAACAGTATACGGCCCGTATACACGTTCGTATACATTGTATACGACCAGGAAAACTTATTTACACATGGTGTATAGGGGCCGTATACTGTTATACGGCCCGTATAGAATAAAAACAACTGACAAAGTCTGTGCAATACAAAAAAATATAGCACAAAAAATCTAGTAAAAAAAATTTAGCAAAAAATGTAGTACGAAAATATCCATGCCCCAACCCAAGCCCAATCCATGCCCCACCATACCCCACGGTCTTATATCATGATTTTTTTTAACTAGTTAGGTATAAAGTTGTTTTAATTTACTTTAGCATTAAAAAAACCAAAATATTATTACATAAAGGTTTAACTTATTATCCTTAGTCCTACTTATGATTATTACATAATTGAATTAATATAATTTCAATCATAAAGCTAAAAAAGATAAATAAATAAATAAAAATCATATAAAAAAATATTTTCTACTTGGCTAAGAATATACTACATAAGCATTTTAAAAGAATTGAATATTTTACAAAAGTTATAGTTTTATAACTTTAAAATCATATTCTGTAATCAATTATCTTATTTATACAAAAGTCGATAGTTTTATAAATTTTAAATCATATTCTGTAATTCACGATCTTATTTATATATTATATATATTTTTTGTTCATAATTTAGCAATCAATATATGGATTTTTAACTGACACCTCATGACTTAATTATCTTTTGGGATCTCTTGATTTGATGTTTTGACTTGAATTTATGGGAGTACATATGAAGCATACAATATCGACAGAAGATCTTCGAAAACTCTTAATTGTTTCAGTGCAAAGATTTTCTTAGGAATCGTGTGTTAAATTATATGGCTTTGACACATGATGTGATAGAAGTTAGTGATTAATGTCATATCCAAATAAGTTTATTAATTACCCAAAGCTTAAAATATTAAGTCTAATACCCTATGAATTCTTTAATTTCGAGTATAATATTTTTATACTTGGGGTCTGAAGGACTCGTTTTCAACTATAAAGATTTGCTTATTACTTTCATTTCAAGTTATAATTGACTATATATTAAAACAAACTTTGTATATTTTAAACAAGTGGTTAATATTAGGCCTATATAGAGAAAATTGTAAATTTATAATACTATCATTGTTGATAAGCATACAACTCTTAGGTTAATATACATATTTTATGTTCGTTAAAAAGTAATACCTCCCTCCAAATATCTAGTACACAAATCAGCTAACATCTTTTATCCCTACAATAATAATTGAAAAAAGAAAATCTAATCTGCTACTGTCATAAAGGATATACGAACCTCATATTAATGATATTATATCTAGGTCATGTATGACAAAATAGAGGTATGGTGCCCTAAATTTCTGGGGGTTTTTCTTCCACTGAAGGGGACATAGACCCAGTTTTCTTCCGGGTTAAGTAATCAACTATTACATCGTAACACATCAACCTATCATTTCTAAAAGAGAAATATATTGTCAACTTTTTTGTTTTTTCCGTGAAAATCAAACCAGTCTACATAAATTTTAAGAACGTTGTCAGTTTACAGAATATATATAAAAATATCCAAACAGATTTTCAATCTCTAGTTGTGGTAAAAATATTATTAAGGTTACGGAAAACAGATATTAACTTTTAGATACTCCATAATTCTATATATAGTTAAACAAAATAGGAGTTAGTTACACAGATTGTCGCTAAGTTAGTCGTCGGAAACCAAATTACCCATGACCATATTCCGGTCGGAGTATCACTAATGGTTTATAACTGATTTGTTAGTAGTGTTTAGCCTTAAGTTTTCAAAAATTAAACATGCGATCCCACATTGTTCATTACAAAAAAAGGTATTGAAAGTTTTGTTAAATTTTTAAATGACTATTTTACTATTGCTATTAATAGAACAAAAAAAGAGTATCAAAACACGGAAAACCAATGAATCGATGATGAAAACACCGAAAACAATGAACTCTAGAACCATATAAGAACACTTAAAATAGATAGACTCGTAATTCCGATACAACTGAATTACTGAAATAGATAAATCACGAACCCTAAAATCATGGTCTTCAGTCAGCACCCACTAGAATTAGAGAAACCAATCAAACTTTGAATAGATATAATTGTTTTAACTTTACTCATAATAATTAATAAACTATGAAGACCAATCAAACGTTGAATAGATATAACTGTTTTAACTTATACAAACAAAATACTCATAATAAACTATGAAGATATAAGTTCAAAAAGAGAAATCCATTCTAAATTTGCTCATTCGTAAAAACATCAATTTTTGTAGTTTTAGTTAAAATATAATAATAAAATATGTTCTCTTCCAAGGGGCACGAGTGAGTATGCTTATTAATATCGAGCCGTCAAAATTTAGAATGGATATCTTTAACATCTAATTTGACATGCACTATATGAAATCAATTTTTTTTATTATATGTCGACTAATAGTTTTAAAAAAATGAATCCAAGTTGAGTTAACTCAAATAATATTAAACTAATGAAAGACACCGCCCCTCCTGGCCTTGATATTGACGGTTTAAAAAAATCAATTTTTTTTTGGACCTTTTGCATAGTTCTCTTCCTGACCTTGATATTGGCGGTTTCTACATTAAAGACACCGCCCCTCCTTAATCCTAGAAAATTCTGGCGAATGCCTTATATGGCGAAATTGTCAAGAGGTTTGAAGAGAAGTTTGTTCTATCCCCTCGGCAAAGAGCTGTGTTTGAATGTCTACGTGCCCCACATGCTCAGGATTTTCTGTCTGTCGTAATTCCTTTGTTCCCAGTTGACGAGCCATGTCCGGTATGCCGCAAAGCGTGTTTGGATTCTTTCGGCGAGCACGCGATCCACTGTAAAGAGCTACCAGGGTTTAAATATCGGCATGATTGGGTGAGAGATGTGCTATGTGATGTTCTTAAGCGGGCTGGGATATCAGCCAAAAAGGAGGCTCTAGTAAATTTCCTGACTGACCCCTTAGAGGGGAGGTCCACTTTGCGCCCAGCGGACATCCTTGTGTTTGGATGGGAAGGGGGGAAACACGCTTGTGTAGATCTAACTGGAGTCTCCCCCCTTGTTGGGCTCAAGGACAAGGGCTTTGTCGTAGGGCAAGCGGTGCTCAAGGCAGAGGCGAGCAAAGTGGCAAAACATGAGAAAGCCTGCCTGGAGAATCAACATGTGTTTGTCCCGTTTGCGTTTGATACCTTTGGGGGTCTCGCTCCTGACGCTGTGCGACTTTTGAATCGGGTTCAAAAAGTCGTTAATAGTAATTTTTCGTCGCTAAAGGTTTCAAACTTTGTATTTAGTAGAATTGGTTTTTCTATTCAAAAGGGGGTGGCGGCGCAACTTGTTGCCCGACTACCTGCCATTGCTTTGTAATTGTCTTTTTCTCGTGTGGAATGAAAGTTATTATTAGTTATTAAAAAAAAACTAATGAAAATTAATAACTCCTGGTTTAGCTGTCAACGTGGGTTGGTGGCCAACATGAGGTTGGTTAAAAGTAATGAGTTAAAAAGGTGAATGAGTGCGAGGTTTAAGGGCTCGAAGTACTAATTCGCAGAGAGACGGAGAAGATAAAACCTCGTGGCCGACAGCCATACGTCTCGCTTTACGCTAACACGCACTTTCAAATTTCAATCCATCTTTCACCCAATCACCCTACTTCTTCCCACGTGATGACACGTGACCACTCAACTCTTACTTACAGTCAGACCTTGGTTTTTCCCCCAAACTAACCCTTGTGTCTTCCAACTTATTACAAATAACGCCACTGAAGTTTGAAGTTTTGAACCAAATCTCAAGTCAAGTTGTAATTTCAAATTATCAGTTGGTGAAAGGTCTCTTTTAATATATGTTCATATTTTGATTTGTTGACTTCACACGAATATATAATGGTTCATTTCAAACATGTTGTGCTTCCTACAACAAACTTACAAAGCAATAGTATGAAGTATTCTTAACAAAGGTTTCGAAGTTTGATGTAAGTTTAGACTGTCAAAATCATCATTATTGATATATGTTAAGGACATGGTTATAAGAATCGATTAATCGTCATTAGTTGTGGTTAATCGGATTAGGATTTTTATATGTAAGTTGTAGTATTATACATATATATATACATATTTTTATATGAGTTTTTTAAGTAGACATGTTTTAATCACTGATCTACCCATTTTTTTTAAGTATACAGGATTAATCGCCTGGATTTACAGGGGAATCTCATCGAAATCACCTATTTCCGGCTTACTAGAGACTATTTCCGGTCGACTAGCGATTAATTCACCGATTACCTAAAAATTAATTAGCAGCCGGCCGACTAGTCGCCAATTAATCCTGATTTTTGCAAGTTATAGGTACAACACAAACATTTAAATATGCGCGTATGTGTTAATCAAACAAGCATCGAAGACATCGTGTCACGAAACCACTATCTCAAAGCTTATACTGTCAAAGCAAAACACTAAATGAAACATGTAAAGTTAATTATGATAAAATGAGCATTTTATTATAACATATACGTAGAAAAGTTCATGTATTATTATTAGATAAAATACACATAAAACTTCCAAGTAATTGAGATAATTGGAGGGTAAAACTTTAGAATGTACATAATGGCATTACATAGTAATCTATGAACATATAGAGAAGAAATGGTCATTTAAATTTTTAATATTTTAATATAAGTGAAAATTCTACCATAATATAGAGAAGAAATGGTCATTTAAAATTTTAATATTTTAATATAAGTGAAAATTTTACCATATAGAGAAGAAAGGGTCATTTAAATTTTTAATATTAGTTAAAATAATAGAACTTAACTTTCTGATCATGTTCGCATATAGGCCCGTTAAACATAAGTATGAATATACTAATGTGTATAAAACAATTACTTTTAAATTATAAACATGATGTGTATTTCTCTTTTCTTTTTTGACTTTCAAACCTTTGTATAAATACTAAAAAAAAAATAGTTATTGGATAAAACACCCCTGAGAAACGTAATAAAAGGGTCACCTTGAACCCAACATGTTAACCCAAAACATGCTCAAACTAATCGAGACCCATAAATTTCATGTTTGTACCGTTGATTTTCTTAACAGGATTTTTATAAAATAATACTTCTCATACGGGATTGCTGAAAGAAAATAATGAAAACAAATTCTTTTTACGGAAATCAAAAACCCCTCGAAATCTTTCATTTCAATTCACTGAAGAGAGCGATTGTCACTACTACAATATGAAACATTAGACGGTGTTCAAGATCTTTTTTAGACGGTGTTATAATAATAACACCGTCTTAAAATCAATTCCTCACATAGCCGGTGTGCCAATCCAATTAAAATATTCATCAAAATTCCATATAACCCCGTCTTATGCTTAAACCCCGTCTAAAAATCAATTCCTTACCCTTTAGACGGTGTTCCCTTTAAACACCGCCTAATGCTTATATATGCACCCTTTAGACAGTGTTTTTGAACACCGTCTTATATACTATCTTAGAAAAAAAACAAACTAAAACTCATTCTACCCTTACTGTCATTTGCTCAACCAAAACCCTAGCCCCCTCCATTCCCCTTCTATTCGCATTCAGATGCAGCAAACCCTCCGGCCGCACCACTCCAGCCGCACCACTCCGGCCTCCGCCGTCTCCTCCGCCACAAACCCTAGCCCCCTCCATTCCCCTTATATAGTCATTGATATGATATGATAATTTAGGGTTGATCTATACACGAAGATGAAGCTGACCATGATGCAGTTTACGGGCAAATTACGAAAATTTATGGATCTGATGGTGAATCTAATCGATCTCAGGAAACAAGTTTAAGTCCAAATGCACCAAAAGGGGCAGTGAATCTGAAATCAAATGGGAAGACAAAAGCAAATAGGGGGTTAGCAAGCGATCCACAAAGTGTCTATGCACGGGTAGATAATACATTTATTTTACAGATTAATATTTCGTTTTTAACGGATATAGAAATCATCCATAAATCTGCTTCATGTTCTTATCAGAAAAGAAGAGAAAGGCTTAATGAACGGTTAAGAACATTACAGAAACTTGTTCCTAATGGTACAAAGGTGAGTTAACATTTATATCTTGTTTAGACTGTTGTTTTTAACTGAAACCAACTTTCTATATACATTTATTTATATATTTATTTTTTATAAATTGAAGGTTGATATAAGCACAATGCTTGAAGAGGCTGTTCAGTATGTGAAATTTTTTGATGATATGATAATTTATAAGTTTCAAGGTTTAAGCACATTGATCTAATATGATAATTTAATAGTTTAGGGTTGATCTATACACGAAATTACTTTAGGTGATGACATCAAAACATGAAATTACTTTAGGTATATATGGAAAAATTGCGAATTCTTCTTCAGATATTGATGTACATCTTTGAGATATATCTGAATTTGAGACAACATGCTGCTCTCAAGCTGCCAACACTTCCTAAATCTCGAGCTTATTGTATTGACAAAAGGTATTTCAAATTTCATAACTCTTCTGTAGCATGTTCTTTGAATTATTGTCATTTTTGCTCAAACTGCTGAATTTGTTTTGGGTTCATTTCCCAGTAACTTGCACTTCGTTAAGCAGTTTGTAACAATAATAATGGACTCAGCTGCTTTGCTCTTTGGTGTTCTGCCTAGGCTTTGGAAGGTGGTTCGTTTAATCAGTTCTCATGTAAGGTACCTTGGTTCGTTTAATCGTTTGTGGCGAGACCTAGAAGGTTAACCGGCTTAGGGTTAGACATGCCACTTAATATTCTCATGTAAGGTACCTTGGTTTCATTTTCTTTTGTATGTGTTTGGATAAGCATTGACGGGACCAGAGGGTTTCATAGGATCTCTTGGCCCTCCACCAAGCTAATTTTTTTTTTAAAAAGGGATATCGAATACAACCGTGTTTTACCATCAAATCGTCGCTAGAAAGTTAAAAAGATATAATTCCATCGCTCTTATAATTTCTCAAATTTAACTATCCAGGTAAGTTACTTAAGTTACCCCGGAGTTCTTCGAAGACAATTTTTGAGATGACTTTTGCTACAAATTACTTGGGTCCATTCTATGTGTTACTTCTATGT
Source organism: Helianthus tuberosus (assembly GCA_030545235.1). Classification (NCBI taxonomy): domain Eukaryota; kingdom Viridiplantae; phylum Streptophyta; class Magnoliopsida; order Asterales; family Asteraceae; genus Helianthus; species Helianthus tuberosus. The sequence continues at coordinate 176,255,756 of CM060420.1, forward strand.
TACTGGAGCCTTTAGTCAACTTGTTTTGGTTGATTAGTTTTAGATTGTATTCTCATATGGATGGTGTAGGGATCGTTTATTGTATTGGCAATTTCTTTGAGATTTAATAAAGTGTTAACATGGTTTAAGTAAAAAAGTTGAACCACTCTTAACTCACTTAATTCACCTGACATGTTTTGTTTGCAGTTAAAGTTTTCAGTTTCGCCAGTACACAATGGTTGATATATGTGTGTTTGCTATTTCTAAATTGTTTGATTTTCGTTACTTTTAAATAATAATTTGTTAATTTATTACAGTGTAAGAAACAAAAGGGTAGATGGGAATGCGGCTACATGGTTCTCCAACATATGTTTGAATTTGTCAATTTGTATGAAAACCAATTTCCCGATGAAGTAAGTAAAATATACTTGTTTATCAATTTATTACTTAACTGTTTATTTTTTTAAAAACTTAGAAGGTTTAGATGTATATAACATGTAAATATATACATAGCTTTATTGCCGATGTTGTTATCTATTTTTCTCTTTGCCGTTAGATTTATTCTATAATATTTGTAATAACTCTTTCTATCTACTTTTATTTTAGATGTGGCACGACACGAGAGAGGCTACGGATAATGAAATAGATGTTTTGTTGATGACGTTGATGCCGAAGTTTTTTAGCGAGTTAGGTATTTCGTTAGTTTAGCTTATGTGTAGTTTGTTATGTATTCACAAATGATTGTAATTTGAAGGGTTTATTTCTGAATTGGATGTCTACGGGTTTATTTTGGAGTTTGAATGTGTATTGTTTTGGTTTGATTTGAAAATGTTCTCACTGATTTATATAAGGTTGATGTATTTTTTTCCAGCAAATGTATTTTTGGAAAATATGTATTCAGTAAATGTATTTTTTTTCAGCAGATTATAAGACGGTGTTAAAATGGTATTAAAAGACGGGGTTCACCTAGTTTTTTTTATATTAAAAGACGGGGTTCACAAAGTTTAAGCCGGTGTTCAAAATAGAACACCGTCTAATAAGACTTGATTTTAAACCAGTGCAGTTTAAGACGGTGTTGAAAACACCGTCTTAAAACCCAATTCACCCCGTCTAAAGCTCTGTTTTGTAGTAGTGTCTTTTAGCATTTTTGGTCACTAAACCTTTTGAAATAACCGTCACTACTCAGAACCATCTTCACTATTGAAATTTAGGTCACTAAAGCCGGACTTTGAAAGTTTCGTTTCTTTTTTCCTTGTAAACCGTAGAGATGGATTTTCAATAGGAATTTACGTCGCCGACAAAAAATCCGTCAGTATGAAATCCGTCGTTAATACTTTCTGATCAACTATACGTTTTCTTTATGTGCTTAGTTAGGTTTAGGTCCAAAAGGTTTCATCTCTGGAAAAGAAAATATGGGCTAGTACCCAACTAAATAGTTACCATAGAATTGAAAGGTATTTATATAGTGCATATATATTCTGTGACAATTCAAGTTTTCGACTTTCACTTTGCATTCAATTCACGTTGACTTTGACTGTTTAGTTGTTTGACTCGTTTGATTTGTAACGGTACACTTAGTGTGATAATAAACGTATTGTGTTTACATGATTATGTGTTTGATTGTATAACATGCATACTGGTTGAGAAACGTAAACTGTTAAACTATAAAAGAACCCGACGAAACATAAGAGTGTTTCGCCATAATCAGTTCCGACGAAACAGAACCTGTTTCGCCATCTACATCTCGACGAAACAGAATGTGTTTCGCCAGGCCCAGATTCGCCGAAGCCCAGTTCGGGCCCAACATGTTATATTGAGTTTTAATACGTAAAACAACATCAGTTTCACACTTTTATCATCACAAACGAAACCCTAGAGTCTCTCCTTCTCTGCTGTCGGCAATCTAGCGCTCCCTAGCTCTCGAATCCTTGTTTGTTCATCTCAAATCGGTTAGTATGTGTTTTAATCGATTTCATGTTTCTGTGATATCTCGATTCTTGCTTGTGTATATGATTGATGGGTGTTACTGCTGTGATTATAAGAATATGTTGATGATATGGATTTCGATATGTATGATGTAGTGGATATAGATAGTTCTATACGAAACTTAATATGATTGAATACTCGGCTCTGAATGTGGTAAATATGATCTGGTTCTGAATGCAAGATAGCATCCTGATAGGGTTTGTTGATGTGATGTTGTAATCGATATGTTATACGCGTAAACTAGGGTTCATGCTAGATGCAACGGGATGTAATGTTTATACTATGATGATGATTCGATGATTCTGAGAACGAATGATTTCTGCATGTTTGATGTTTGCTAATGACGGCTGTTAAGATGGATTAGGGTTTCTGTGTTAAGGTCTTAACTGATTGACGTAACTGAACTGTCCGACGAAACAGAACTCTCGGCGAAACAGAATGTGTTTCGCCAAGGGTAGTCGACGAATCAGAAGTTCTGTTTCGCCAAAGGACACCTCGACGAAACCAATGTGTTTCGCCAACATGTGTATTTCGTCAACATGTGTTTCGTCAACATGTGTTTCGCTGATAATTGTGTTTCGCCGATAATTGTGTTTCGCCGATAATTGTGTTTCGCCGATATGTGTTTCGCCGAATAGCTGATCTGTACAGTAACTTAGTTGAATTCTGTTAAAGGTTAACCTGGTTAGTTAACTGCTGTTAAGTGTTAACTGGAATATTTAACTGCTGTTTAGCGTAATCACCTTGTGTATGATCGCAAATACGTGCTACTTGCTTATCGACTGTGTGTCTATACGTAAACACAAACTGATCTCAAATACGTGCATACTATAGGACGTGATTGATTATTTGCGAGCACATAACATAGCATACCGAGCAAACCAAGGTGAGTTCATTGCACTTCTCTAAGCATGCGTCCCGGTGGTTTGGAACATCATTACCAATGCTTGGTTAGGGGCATTGGGGTTGGGCACACTCCCAGGTTATATTGGGCACACTCCCAGGTTATATTGGGCACACTCCCAGGTTCTATTGGGCACACTCCCATGGTATATATTGGACACACTTCCAATATATATATAAAACTCTCCTACATTAATAACAATCTTAAAACGAAACATTGAGTTGACTTAACAGATATATGGTAACTACACACGTTAACAAAACTTTGAACTCACCAGCGTCGTCTGACACACTTGTCTGCATGCTTGCAGGTCGTTAGGATTCGTGACGTGGACTTGCTATCTGGGAGTGCTGGAGTGGTCATGGATCGAGGCTTTTGGATTAATTCATAAGTGAAACATTGGTTTTGAACATTTCTTATGAAACAATTGTTAAACGATTTATTATATGCTTCCGCTACTCAACTATTTGGGACTAACTTTGTGTTTGACATTTCCTATTGGTAATTCATAACGTGTTTTATTAAAGTATTTATCATTTGTTCAATGTGATTGGTGGCTCAAACTCTGATGAGTAACACGCCTCGCGGAGGTTCCGCAGGTGGTATTTTGGGGGTGTTACAGTTGGTATCAGAGCCACTGGTTATAGCGAACTAGGTTTTAAAATGTTTTATAAAACCAGACTATAACCGAATGCCTTCGAAGAATCGATCATGACACTCAGCTCCAGATTGCAAGGTTCGTCTTCTGTTTAAGTTTATGCATTGCATCTATTAGTAGTCACACACTCATAACTTGCATGAAACGATACATTCGATACTATGGTGACTTGATAGTGTGACACTACTCTTCGACTTATGTAAATCGTAAACTTGTGATATCAATCGTTGTGTTGTGTGGACGGGGGAAACTTCGAGCGCAAGCTAAGAGGCACTGAGATAAGCATGCAAATTGCCTTATTATTATGGGTGCACACTTAATAATAACGTGGGGTGCATGCAAGTCCCAGTGAGGCTTATCAAGTGTGAGAAGGGTTCTGCCTTATTGTGTGTGAACTTGGTAGTGCATAGATATCAACATTATCCTTGATTTCTATCTCGTTTCAATTTCCTAAATCGGTTCATATCTATCTATAGAATCATGAGTGGACGAGGACACGGACGTGGCAACATTAACATGACTCAGGCTGAGTTGACTGACCTAATCAACACCCGTGTGGCTGAGGCTCTAGCAGCCTATCAAGCTGGTACGGAATGTACCAAGTACTCTTTACTCTTATATCACGTACACGTCTTTTCACTCCTGTAATGTGTTTCCTTTCATCCTTTAGGTCAGCAAGCGCAACCCCAGAATAATCAGCCCATCTGTACGTTTAAAGCGTTTATGGACTGTAAGCCACAGACCTTCACAGGGACTGAAGGGGCTGTGGGACTCTTGAGATGGTTCGAGAAAGCAGAGTCCGTGTTTGCTATATGTAACTGTCCCGCTGGGGACAGAGTGAAATATGCTGCGGGTACCTTGGCGGATGGTGCCCTAACGTGGTGGAATGCCCAAGTGCAGTTGCTGGGCATCGAGGCAGCGAATGCCACAACTTGGGATGATTTCAAAGAACTGATCAGGGAGGAGTATTGTCCTCGGGATGAGATCCAGAAGTTGGAAAACGAGTATTATGACTTGAAGATGGTAGGATCTGAAGTCGAAGCGTATGTGAAGCGATCGTATGAACTGGCCGACATGTGCCCGAATTTGTCCCGGCCTATGTCTCGGAGGATTGAGTTATTCATCAAGGGGTTGCCTCCGCGTGTGAAGAATTTGGTCACTGCAGCCCATCTCAATGATTTGACACAGATTGTCCGGTTAACCCACAAGATTGTGGATCAAGAGGTAGAGAGTAACTCGCTACCACCGCGTGTTTCAACCACTACTGCTGCTGCACCCACTGCCACTGCATCCGCTAATGATAACAAGCGGAAGTGGAACGATTACGACAAAGCATCCAGTGCGAGTCAGACTCAGAAAAGGCCAGACAATAATAGCAATCGCAGCATCAGCCAGTCGTCTTCTGTCAATCAAGGCCAGGGAGGTAGCCAAGGTCAGGGTTTATACGGGGGGAGGAAACCACGGTGTAACAAGTGTGGATATCATCATTTCGGGCAGTGTGGACGGGTATGTAACAGGTGTGGTAAAGCGGGCCATGAGGCCAAGGATTGTAGGGCCCCACAGCCCAAACATCAGCAGCAACCGAACCAGCAGAACCAGAGACAGCAGGGACAACCACCCCAGCAGAATCAGGGCTTCAGAAAGGGGTGCTATCAGTGTGGTGACGAGGGTCACTTTAAGCGGGATTGCCCTCAGTTAAATCAAAACGCTAACGATAACAACCGCCCGAATAACAATAATGCTGGGAATAACAACAACAACGGCAACAATGGGGGCAACGTGGCGCGTGGTCGTGGATTTACTATTGGCGCTGGTGAAGCTCGAAATGACGGCAACGTGGTTACCGGTACGTTTTCAGTAAATGGTGTTTATGCTTCTATTTTATTCGACTCTGGTGCCGACTGGAGTTATGTGTCTTTGGAATTTAGTAGACGTCTAGGATTGAGTCCTACGCCTCTTGTTGTTAAGCATATAGTAGAAATAGCGAATGGTAAAACTATCGAAGCGTCACATGTTCTCATGGGTTGCAAATTAGATCTCTTAGGTCAAGTATTTGACATTGACCTACTTCCTGTCACTCTTGGGAGCTTCGATGTAGTTGTTGGAATGGATTGGTTATCCAAATATCAGGCGGAAATTCTTTGCAAGGAGAAGGTCGTTCGTATTCCCCTTGCCAGTGGTGAACCTCTATCGGTCCAGGGTCATCGTAGCGGCGCTACAGTAGGTATTATCTCAGCCATGAAGACCCTAAGTTTTCTACGAAAGGGCTATCCTTCCATTCTCGCCCTGGTTACTAATTCTCAGACTAACGAAAGGAAACTCGAAGACCTTCCTATTGTTCGAGAGTTTCCTGATGTCTTTCCTGAAGAACTCCCCGGTTTGCCTCCACATCGTCAGGTGGAATTTCAGATTGATCTTCAGCCAGGAGCAGCGCCGATTGCTCGTGCTCCGTATCGTCTAGCACCAGGAGAGTTGCAAGAATTGTCGAACCAACTTCAGGAGTTATTGGACCGAGGTTTCATTCGTCCTAGTTCATCTCCTTGGGGAGCCCCTGTATTATTTGTAAAGAAGAAGGACGGGTCTTTTCGTATGTGTATAGACTACCGTGAGCTCAACAAAGTGACGATCAAGAACCGTTATCCTCTGCCTCGCATCGACGACTTGTTTGACCAGCTACAGGGATCCAGTTTTTATTCCAAGATTGATTTAAGGTCGGGGTATCATCAGGTACGGGTTAGAGAGGAGGATGTACCTCGAACGGCTTTTCGAACGCGGTATGGTCACTATGAGTTTTTGGTTATGCCATTTGGGATGACCAACGCACCAGCGGTCTTTATGGATCTCATGAACCGCGTGTGCAAACCTTACCTTGACGACTTCGTTATCGTTTTCATTGACGACATTTTGATCTACTCCAAGAACAAGGAAGACCACGAGCGCCATCTTCGTCTCATTTTGGAGCTCTTGAGGAAGGAGCAATTGTACGCGAAGTTTTCTAAGTGTGACTTCTGGATTCGGGAAGTGCATTTTCTCGGGCATATCGTTAACGAAATGGGTATACATGTGGATCCTGCCAAGATCGATGCTATTCGAAATTGGGCGGCACCAAAGAATCCTTCGGAGGTGCGTCAATTTCTTGGTCTTGCGGGGTATTATCGTCGTTTTATTCGGGATTTTTCGAAGATTGCACAGCCTCTCACCGCCTTGACTCAAAAGAAAGTTGTTTATTCGTGGGGATCGAACCAGGAAGAAGCTTTTCAGCTCTTAAAGCAAAAGTTGTGCAGTGCACCGATCTTATCTCTACCAGAGGGTACTGAAGATTTTGTGGTTTATTGCGACGCGTCTATTCAGGGTCTCGGCTGTGTGTTGATGCAGCGAGACAAGGTGATAGCTTATGCATCTCGACAGTTGAAGGTACACGAAAAGAACTACACGACACACGACCTGGAGTTAGGAGCCGTAGTCTTCGCGTTAAAAATTTGGAGGCATTACCTGTACGGTACCAAGTGTACCATCTATACCGATCACAGGAGTCTTCAACATATCTTCGACCAGAAGGAATTGAATATGCGTCAACGGCGTTGGGTTGAGCTCTTTAATGATTATGAGTGTGCTATCAAGTATCATCCGGGTAAAGCCAATGTGGTAGCTGATGCTCTTAGTCGCAAGGAACCGAAACAGAAGCGTGTTCGTGCCCTACAGCTTACTATTCACTCTAATTTACCTGCCCGGATTCGTTCAGCTCAGATTGAAGCGTTAAAGGAAGAAAATATCGAAGCTGAAGGATTACGAGGTTTACACAAGAAGAAGTTCGAGCAACGGTCTGACGATATTTACTACTTCATGGAACGGATATGGGTTCCTTCATTTGGTAATCTTCGAGAACTTGTGATGGATGAAGCACACAAGTCGCGATATTCTATTCATCCAGGGTCTGATAAGATGTACCAGGACCTCAAGGTGTTGTATTGGTGGCCGAACATGAAAGCTATTATTGCCACCTACGTGGGTAAGTGTTTGACCTGTGCCAGGGTCAAGGCTGAGTACCAGAAGCCTTCGGGTCTACTTCAGCAGCCAGAGATACCCATGTGGAAATGGGAACAGATCGATATGGATTTTGTTACGGGATTACCTAGAACACAGGCTGGGAACGACACTATATGGGTGATTGTCGACCGTCTCACAAAGTCAGCACATTTCCTAGCAATCAAGGAGACAGATAAATATTCGCAGCTCGCAGCAGTGTATCTTAAAGAGGTAGTTTCTAGGCATGGGGTGCCGACTTCTATTATTTCTGATCGGGATCCTCGTTTTACTTCGGAGTTATGGCAGGCTATGCATAAGATGTTCGGCTCACGTCTCGATATGAGCACGGCTTATCATCCACAGAAAGATGGTCAGAGTGAGCGTACTATTCAGACATTAGAGGACATGCTGCGGGCATGTGTTATTGATTTTGGGAAAGGATGGGAGAAGCACTTGCCGTTGGTAGAGTTTTCCTATAACAACAGCTATCACACCAGTATCAAAGCGGCACCATTTGAGGCACTGTACGGGAGGAAGTGCCGTTCACCTCTCTGCTGGGCTGAAGTGGGTGATAGTCAGATCACAGGTCCTGAGATGGTACTCGAAACTTCGAATATGATTGTGAAAATCAGGGAACGTATGGCAGCTGCTCGTGACCGCCAGAAGGCCTACGCTGACGAGCGTGCCAAAGAAGCAGTGTTTGAAGTGAATGACCGCGTCATGCTGAAAGTCTCACCGTGGAAAGGGGTTGTACGCTTTGGGAAGCGTGGCAAGCTGAATCCACGTTATGTTGGGCCGTTTAAAGTTCTTGAGTGTATCGGTAAGGTGGCTTATAGGTTGGAGTTACCCACTGAGCTGGGCAATGTTCACGACGTATTTCATGTATCGCAGTTAAAGAAGTGTTATGCTGACGACCCATTAGTAGTACCATATCAAGAGCTGAAAATAGACGACAAGTTGCAGTTTGTCGAAGAACCAATTGAGATTATGGATCGGGAAGTTAAAGTTCGTAAGCACAGCCGTATCCCTATTGTGAGAGTTCGTTGGAACTCAAGACGTGGTCCGGAGTTCACGTGGGAACGCGAGGACCAAATGGAACTTAAGTATCCACATTTGTTCCCCAAGGACAAGACCAAGCCTAGAAATTCTAGATCTCGTGTGACTGGTGAATTTCGGGACGAAATTCCCATTCAAGTTGGGGATGATGTGACACCCACGGAAAATGCCCAGTCGTCCTGATTAGCATCGCATTGTGTGGCGGATGGCTTATCAAATTTCGGGACGAAATTTCTTTCAAGTTGGGGATAATGTGACAATTCAAGTTTTCGACTTTCACTTTGCATTCAATTCACGTTGACTTTGACTGTTTAGTTGTTTGACTCGTTTGATTTGTAACGGTACACTTAGTGTGATAATAAACGTATTGTGTTTACATGATTATGTGTTTGATTGTATAACATGCATACTGGTTGAGAAACGTAAACTGTTAAACTATAAAAGAACCCGACGAAACATAAGAGTGTTTCGCCATAATCAGTTCCGACGAAACAGAACCTGTTTCGCCATCTACATCTCGACGAAACAGAATGTGTTTCGCCAGGCCCAGATTCGCCGAAGCCCAGTTCGGGCCCAACATGTTATATTGAGTTTTAATACGTAAAACAACATCAGTTTCACACTTTTATCATCACAAACGAAACCCTAGAGTCTCTCCTTCTCTGCTGTCGGCAATCTAGCGCTCCCTAGCTCTCGAATCCTTGTTTGTTCATCTCAAATCGGTTAGTATGTGTTTTAATCGATTTCATGTTTCTGTGATATCTCGATTCTTGCTTGTGTATATGATTAATGGGTGTTACTGCTGTGATTATAAGAATATGTTGATGATATGGATTTCGATATGTATGATGTAGTGGATATAGATAGTTCTATACGAAACTTAATATGATTGAATACTCGGCTCTGAATGTGGTAAATATGATCTGGTTCTGAATGCAAGATAGCATCCAGATAGGGTTTGTTGATGTGATGTTGTAATCGATATGTTATACGCGTAAACTAGGGTTCATGCTAGATGCAACGGGATGTAATGTTTATACTATGATGATGATTCGATGATTCTGAGAACGAATGATTTCTGCATGTTTGATGTTTGCTAATGACGGCTGTTAAGATGGATTAGGGTTTCTGTGTTAAGGTCTTAACTGATTGACGTAACTGAACTGTCCGACGAAACAGAACTCTCGGCGAAACAGAATGTGTTTCGCCAAGGGTAGTCGACGAATCAGAAGTTCTGTTTCGCCAAAGGACACCTCGACGAAACCAATGTGTTTCGCCAACATGTGTATTTCGTCAACATGTGTTTCGTCAACATGTGTTTCGCTGATAATTGTGTTTCGCCGATAATTGTGTTTCGCCGATATGTGTTTCGCCGAATAGCTGATCTGTACAGTAACTTAGTTGAATTCTGTTAAAGGTTAACCTGGTTAGTTAACTGCTGTTAAGTGTTAACTGGAATATTTAACTGCTGTTTAGCGTAATCACCTTGTGTATGATCGCAAATACGTGCTACTTGCTTATCGACTGTGTGTCTATACGTAAACACAAACTGATCTCAAATACGTGCATACTATAGGACGTGATTGATTATTTGCGAGCACATAACATAGCATACCGAGCAAACCAAGGTGAGTTCATTGCACTTCTCTAAGCATGCGTCCCGGTGGTTTGGAACATCATTACCAATGCTTGGTTAGGGGCATTGGGGTTGGGCACACTCCCAGGTTATATTGGGCACACTCCCAGGTTATATTGGGCACACTCCCAGGTTCTATTGGGCACACTCCCATGGTATATATTGGACACACTTCCAATATATATATAAAACTCTCCTACATTAATAACAATCTTAAAACGAAACATTGAGTTGACTTAACAGATATATGGTAACTACACACGTTAACAAAACTTTGAACTCACCAGCGTCGTCTGACACACTTGTCTGCATGCTTGCAGGTCGTTAGGATTCGTGACGTGGACTTGCTATCTGGGAGTGCTGGAGTGGTCATGGATCGAGGCTTTTGGATTAATTCATAAGTGAAACATTGGTTTTGAACATTTCTTATGAAACAATTGTTAAACGATTTATTATATACTTCCGCTACTCAACTATTTGGGACTAACTTTGTGTTTGACATTTCCTATTGGTAATTCATAACGTGTTTTATTAAAGTATTTATCATTTGTTCAATGTGATTGGTGGCTCAAACTCTGATGAGTAACACGCCTCGCGGAGGTTCCGCAGGTGGTATTTTGGGGGTGTTACATATTCAATAAACAAAGTTATACTGAAATTCCGTTTTCGGAGGATCGATCACGAAACCAAATCCCTGTTTATAACAAACACGGTCACGAGTGCGGAATCCCTGTGACGATGCAAAACCAAAGACAGAATATCAAGAACACGAAGTAACCAAAGATTCACAGTCTATTGATTAAACGGATGAGAACAACATAAAAAATATACACACAATGCTTGAAGATAAACTCACAGTAGGGTATGCTCTCATAACCTCACACAGAAGTCCAAGGGTGGTTTATATAGGCAGCCCAGCCCAAACATGACGAAAAACATAAATTGGCTTGACGAATAACCTTCGTCGACGAAAGACCAGGTTCTTCGTCACTGTTCACGACGAAAAACATAGTGTGATGAATAAAGAGGTCTTGCGCCACACACATGTACGACGAAAGACGTATTTCGTCGAGGGGCTGCAAAACAGAACAACTGTAAACTGTTTGACAGTTTGCAGCAGAACTATGTAATAAACACACACACAACATAAACTACTGACCAAATGCAACATGCATCAGTTTATACATACATACCAAAGAGACAACTGTCGTACCAAAGTTAGATAGGAGGATATTCGACTTGGTCGACTGACGAATACATACTCGATAAACAAAAGAGCGTAATATAAATACGCTAAAAAAGAACAAGTTACAGACACCAAAATATGCACCAACAAACTCCCCCTTGTCTGTTACTTGGTCTTCGGTCTTCTTCAATCTTCAATGTTTCTCGGACCAGGAACTGCCAGCGTGGATCCCACGATAATAACAAAAGCAAGCGACGCGCTGAAATCGTAACGCTTGATGCGCGTCCTTATCTTCGTAAAATATATCGTGTCAGAATAGCTTGTTGATGTCGTTCGTAGACATATTCACAATCGACATCGGATCTAGCATGCGGAAGTTCTCTTTATCACCTTTGAAAAGAATAACTGCTTCATGAGTATCCGAATCATAACACCACAACGCCATATCGTCAAGAAAGTTCTGTTCCATGGGCATCAACGGAATCTTGTTCATGACCTTCGACGGCTGATATATGAGCTTGTATCGGGCCGTGTCGGTCAATGGATCCAACATGAACTTGATTTGTTGATATACTGGAAACTGTGGTTTATACTATTCATCCTTCCACCCCTTCTTTCGCTCGAACTTCAATTTCTTTGCCAATAATGTTGCACCAAAGTAATTTGAACGATTAATTATTTCCAACTTTGATAAGGCGGCAACATCATAGAATGGCAGAGATAAGATGCTCAGCATTGAGTTGAAATACTGGATTCCGTGTTCGTGCTTGATCGCAACACAGTGAATTTCTTTTACGTACATCCAGCTCAGAATCTTCCCATGAGGCTTAACTTTTTCAAACTTTAGAAAATCAACTTGTGTCTCAGTGTCACGGCCCCCGACCCGGTTTGACCCGTTTCAGGAGCCGCGGGACAGAAATCCCGTGGTATTTATTTAATTGAGTTTAACAGCGGAAGTTTATCGTTAGAATCTTTGTAAAACTGAAATATTTCCCGATTATTTTATTTCACAACTCGGGATAAAACCTGGTAATTTACAATCTTGAGATTTCACAAAGAAATCTTTTATTTTACAAAACATGTTTATTTTATACTGAGCAACTTCCTTAAGCTTGTAGTGCTTCTTGGCACTTTTCCTGGATCATAATAGATCACCTGAAACATGTTTGAAAAATGTTTTGTCAGCGGGAAATACTGAGTGAATCATTCTATTTACTAAAACGACACATTTGTTATAATTTACAGTATTAAGAGCAATTACAATGTTTCAGATATCAACCAACTACCCTCGGTACTTGTCACTCGACTCGTTTCTGTGACTATGGTCATATCACCCATTGGCTAACTCGTTGTCCAATGGTGAAGATTATCAAGTAATGTATACAAAACCCCACATACCGGCTGTAATATGGTGATTACAAAGACTTAATGTAACACCCCAACCCGGAAGGGCTGACGTGTCACAATAACAGTATCATAAACAAAAGTCATAATTCCATTATTTATTTGATAAGGATACAACCACACGACAACTCAACTTAAGGTTAATTTACAAGCTGACACATTCGACTTGATTAACTAACATCTTCAGATTTAGTCCTAGGCTTTATTCTTCTCTCTTTTCCCCGCCCAAAGTAACATGCGTACTTGTATATACAAAAGTTTACGGAATGAGCCGAATGCTCAGTACGGAATATTAGGCTCAAATAACAATTAATGCTTTATTCGGATGTAACTTGATGCAAATAACGAAATTTCATAATTATATCTTACGGATGTACCCATGAGCAAACTTAAATCGTGACAATACACAGGTAGCTACTCCTGCATAATTATCACATGAGATGGCGAGTTGGCATAGCTGTTATCCACCTCCTTATACTTAATTCCTAAGATCGATCCATACGCCTCCTAATAGCCTTATGTACCACACTTGTACTTAAGAGACGCCGTGAACTGATCTCTCCGTCACGGATGGAGCACATGATGTCGATGCCGCAACAACATGCTCGTGGGACACTCCACGAGAAGCGATACTCAGGGTATCAAAGTACAAATGGACTTATTCACATAACTTATAAAACTTATTTTCATAACCAGACGTAACATATATTGGAACATGCGATAATGAGTATAACTAACAGAAAACTATCGCATGACATGAAAGCTAAATCAAATGATTAGAATAGAAATCAAACGGACTGTCAAATGAATCGATAATCAAAGACGTGAGGAGTTTTATAGGAATAGGATATAGTAATTTAATGGTTTTATAACAATTTGAATATGAAGCAATAAGGAGTGGGGTAAGGATCCGTACCTTAATAATTCCAAAGTGATGCTACCTTGTGATAATATTTCAGATTTATACGGGCAGAGTTTAGACTACTGATTAGTCTTTTAACCTAATTTAAATAACATGCACACAACTAGGTTAGTAACTTAATACAGCCTTTACGATAACTCACGAGATCAAATTCTCACAACGAACGACAAAGTGCGATACTTAAACATCCATCGAATTAACGACGAACGACAAAGTACGATACTTAAACATCCATCGATTTAACGACAAACGACAAAGTATAACCCAAATGTGGGCAGCACTTAAACATCCATTGGATATATTGATCGATCGGACAATGAATCGTAATAGCGATCGAGTTATTACGCTGTTCTGCAGCACCCCGCTATACTAATTTGTGTTTCGTGTGTGTTTTGAGAGTAATTGGACGATATCTTAGCGCGTATTTGGAGTTTCTTCGTCGTTTTTGTGCCCAGAATCAAGTCCCAACATCCTCTATTTATAGTCGAATTTTGACCTTGTCGCGGCCCGCGTGACATTAAGACTATTCTTACGCGGCCCGCGTGGCAACTTATTTTGTGCATAGGGTTGCCACGTGTGGGACTAGCCTAGCTGAGTCGACAGTTTTTAAAATTTCAACTTCATCCGCAAGTTATTAAGATAATCGTTAAGTAGGGAATACCCCCCCCCCTAAGTTTTAGGGGCCCTAATCCTGATTCAGAAAATTATGAAAATTTTAGGGTTTGTACAGAATTACTTGGGTGTCTTAATTAGGGTTTCCTAGTGAGTAATTTATACATAATAATAATAGTTTTGGTTGATATACAGAAAGATGGATCATAAAATAACTTGTTTAGTTTAGTATATATTATTATTATTCTTTTATTTCTAGAATAATGATTTTAAATTTATGGTTATTACAACTATTACCCCCTTAAAAGAAATTTCGTCCTCGAAAATTTTCAACTAAAAATATAACATATCGCATAAGTAACGGAAACGGAACTTTCATAGCAGAGTTACTAACTTATATAACAAGAATTTCCTAAACAAACAGGTGTATCTGAAATTCATAATTACGTTCATGACCATAATCGTCAATTACCTTACCACTATGTCCTAATGGTTCTTCCTTTACGTATCTTAATAATATATTTAATCATGCAGAAAATCAACATAAACTTACAGATAACAAGAGTGACTATTGGTACTGATATCTCCTACTTAAATATGCTTAATCATAACTAAGATATATTCACATAAGGCAAAGCATAAATGACCGTAAACAAAAACAAATGAACATATATCAAAGAGCAAGATTTACCGTTACTCGACTAAAATTCTATTACTAGAATAGATTAGGGTATAGAGAGCGAATTGATTTTTCAGATTCCCATGTTGCTTCGTGTTCAGAGTGATTTTTCCAGAGGACTTTAACAAACGGAATTACTTTCCTACGTAAAACCCTTTCTTGTCGATCTAAGATGGCTTCTGGTTCCTCTTCGTATGACAAATCTTCGTGAATGGTAAGTAACGGATAACTAATGACATGAAGTGGATGATAATTATATCCTCTTAACGAGGAGATATGAAAAACGTTATGAACGTGAGAGAGTTGAGGCGGTAGAGCTAGTCGATATGATACTTCTCCAATTCTTTCAAGGATTTCAAACGGACCTATGAAACGAGGACTAAGCTTCCCTTGAATTCCAAATCTACGAATGCCACGCCAAGGTGATACCTTTAAGAATACGTGGTCACCAATTTTAAATTCGAGTGGTCGTCTATCTTGATCTGCATAGCTCTTTTGTCTACTCTGAGCTTCTTTCAGTTTTTCTCGTGCCATAGTGACTTTTTCGTTTGTAATCTGAACTAGTTCTGGCCCTTCAATAATCTTTTCTCCCACTTCATCCCAGCATATCGGTGCACGACATTTTCGACCGAACAAAAGCTCAAAAGGTGCCATGCCAATACTTGCTTGCCAACTATTGTTGTAAGCGAACTCAACAAGGCATATATATTCATCCCAATTTCCAGACCATTCAAGTGCACATGCTCGGAGCCTGTCTTCCAAGGTCTGATGTAGCACCAGAGATTCGGATCATAATGTAACTATATCGTATGTATCATTATTCGAAGGATAATCGCATATTTTCAAGCTACAATATCACTATACTACACTATAATCACACTAACACTCACGGAGGCATTGAGTGAGGACCTACTCTACCCTCCTCAGTGGCCGAGATGTGTCGAACGTGAACAATTAACGCTAACAAGGACTCTCGGGTGAGTGCTGTAGCTCCAGTCGTCATGACGATGATGACAATACGAGTAAACGGTACCCCGTCAGTCTTTGTGGCACTACACGAAATAACGTTCACGATGACGTCAAGAAAGGACCTATACTACCTTCATTGATGGCCGTGAAACGTCGCTAATAATCGCATAACTCGAATCGAAACCGATTGTTAATTATCGAAACTTTGGATTATGAATACGTAAATACGACCCATATATATATATATATATATATATAATAACAATATAATAATAATATAAATTAATTATGAAAGATACGCGCTTCGAAAACTATCAAAACGATCAAAAACGGAGAAGTCCAAGCGTCAGGATAGCTATACGGACGGATGGACCATCCGGACGGATGGGCATGCGCACGGATGGGCATGCGCACGGATGGGCCATCCGCACGGATGGGCCATCCGCACGGATGGGCTATCCGGGCCAAAACCCTTTTCCTCTACTCTGTTGCCTATAAATACCATGTCACATCACTTGAACAGTGATATGGCAGCTCCTGTTCAACCAAACGCGCACCAAGACCCTTTTCTCTCGATTTCCTCGCGATTCCGGTAAGATTTCAACCTAAAACTTGTACTTCTACAATCTACACTCGATTCTACATCATTCTATCTTTCAAAACTCAAATTCTAACCGTGAAATCTGAGGATTTGAGGCGTTTTGAGGTGACGTCACCAATAGTTCTTATGAACTTCAAGTTGGGGTCTCAGTTCACTATAAACGACTCATATCCGGGTGATTTCCACATGTTTTAATGACGAATCTCACCTAAATCTGTGCGATTTCGAGTTAACCATGAAGAACCATCACGAACGGCCAGATCTGATGGAACGGGGTGATTCCCGGCTGTTAGAACGGGTCGGAATTGACGGAACTTCAAGTGTTAGTGCGAAATTACACTACCCTAGTAAAAACAAACGTATTCCTTCCGTTAAACACTCGGAAACAGTGTTCCAAAATGCGAAACTGACGTATCATCCGCACGGGTAACCTGTCCGCACGGATGACACGTCCGCACGGATCACATGTCCGCATGGATGACACGTCCGCACGGATGTCAGTCCGCACGGATTGTACACGTCCGCACGGATGGCTTGTCACCCGCACGGATGACATGTCACCCGCACGCACCACTCATCCGCGCGCATAAGCAAAGTCAATCCGCACGCACCACTATCCGCACATACTATCCGCACGTATGACTCATCACCCGCACGGATCACCTGTTATCCGCACGGATAACATGCCATCCGGACGGATAACCTGTCCATCCGCACGGATGAGAACTGTCCAACCAAATGAGTAACTTTTCAAGGGTAATCTAGCTTAACCGTATATCGTTTACTCTATTCTTCAAGGATCATTACAGACGTACTCGCAACCGACTCAATCTAGTTGTAATCTCGCTAAATACGCACTGTGAGTATACTTGAACCCCCCCTTTTAATCGAATTTTGGGTGTAACATACGTTTCTAACAAATCGAACTTATCAATAGAAATATTCAATCAATCGAATTATCACTTGCGAATAACTGTTATGCATAGATATACGTGATGCTAGTTGCATATGTGCTAGGGCTTATACTCGCGACGTCCCACCAAGACTAGTATAGTACTATTGCGCCCGACGGGGTCTAGTTATGCCATCGTACATTCGAGCATCGAGGACTTAGTTGGTAGTATCAGTTTTGGGAGTATATATGTCGTGTATTACGTTTATGCATATGGAAATTCGCTACACTTTTTATCTTCTATGCTATACTTATCAACCCTGTATACTCGCCAATACTTTTGTATTGACAATTATTTTAACGTATGTTGCAGGTTAGATCGCAGACTATGTCAAATCAAGCTAGGAAGTCTAGAAACTCAACTAAAATCTAGGTTGTCGGATTTGCATTGTTCGAGAGGACAATAAATCTGTGATAACTTACGTGATTGTATTATTTGTTAGTATGGGATAACGAATGTATTAAATATTATCGCAATATAGTTGTTATGGATTCTCTTGAGCAATCTGATTCGCCTAGTGCCGCGCCCCGATGATTCCGCCATCAGTTGGGGTGTGACAGATTGGTATCAGAGCCATAACTATAGGGAATTAGGTCAGACTCGACCTAGTGCGGGTCGACGTCTTAGAAATTGACCTAGTCTATAGTCTAAGTACCAACAGGCCGACTCGTACGAACCCAGTGGGGTTTGTATTGGGCTTACTTGATACGCTCGATCGAAATTGCTAAAAGCTACAACTTTGTGTGAACGCCGCATACTACAACTTCACACGAAGGAGCCTTTCCTAAGGCTGAAATACTACTTAGCCTTTCCTAAGGCCGACACAATACACGTGTTTTCAAAAATACTCGTATAACGTAACCGAGTGATCTAGTCGAGATCAGGTGTGAAAACCAAGGACTCTCGATGGGATTGCTCACTCAGCGCATTTTTCTAGCACGAGAACCTTTCATCGAGTTAGGAGTGACATCCACATCTCGACGAAAGTCTCCATTTCGAAATCTAGTGGAACTCACGAATTTATCCGAAGAGCATAACCACAACTAGGAACGGAACTGTTAAGACAGGGGTGAAACCCGTACCTTAATAAGTCATTCCACTCTCTATAAACTGGTTTTCAAAAGCTCTCACCAAGGACTCGACTATTGCAATAACTCGAGCCACGCGATGACTAGGAAGACGAATGCCAGGAGCTGCATCCCAGTGGAAGCATGGAGTCTTCTAGGTCAACGCGCGCGCCCAAACTTGTTAAATATAGTTGGGTTACCTTGGGTAGCCGACGCCTAAACACCCAAGGCACTCTTATCAAACGACCTGCCAATCTTACAACTGGATGGAAACTTATTTATGTTTTGAAACTTTACGCGTTATCGATTTCTCGATTTAACGATTTTCACTCCCTACTTTATAAACGCACAATTCGCACAGCCATCGCAATCCAAAACGAAATCCGAATGTTCGCAACAAAACTAATGCATAATCTATCGCATTCGCTCTCGTTTTCTCACTTCAACGCGACCTCGCTTATTCTAAATCGACCTATATGTGCATGATTACAAATTACATCTATATAAATATATATATATATACTTATAAACAAACAAGTCATTGTGTGAGGACTTAGGAATTTCGTGTTTCCTATGTGTCTCCTATGTGATTCGTATTACTATACTATCGCACCAAGTTTTGAACGTGCTCAATCGCAACGCAAAACTCGAAAATCATTATGATCGAATCTCACTCCAAGTCTCTTCCTGCCTAGATGCCTTCCAACAACTCTACCTCGAGACGAGTAGCTAAGAGGAAAGCCGAACGAAGCGTCGAGAAGAGGATTGTTTCACTTGTGATTAAGAAAGTGAGTAAGCTTAGTTCTCAAATTGCCGCTCGAGTGCACTCTCTCAGCCACTCTCGAGCTTCGGAAGACGTTAAGACAGGAGAGCCGCAATCTACTTTTCTCTACAAGTACTTCAAAGCCTGTGACCCGATGGAATTCACGGGTGAAGATGGTGCGACTCAACTACTCCAGTGGTTCGATTCTATCGAAGTTACCCTTTGTCAAAGTGGGTGTCCCGATAGTCTCCGTACTACTTGCGCCACCGGAGTATTTCAATCGCGAGCACTCGACTGGTGGACCGCCGAACGTAACAAACGTGGGATCTCCGCAGCTTACGCTCTCTCTTGGAATGAGCTGAAGGAGCTCATGGAGAAAGAGTACTGTCCACCTCACGAGATTCAGAAGCTGGAAAACGAATTTTGGGAAATCAAGCAAACCAAAGGTGACAATGCTGGCTACACCGCAAGGTTCAAACAGCTTAGCATAATCTGCCCAAGTCAAGTCAACACTCCGGGAAAGGCCATCGCGAAGTACATTCGTGGCTTGCCTGAGTGTGTGGGTGATTTTGTCGAAGCTGCAAGACCTGCTACTATCGAAGAAACCTACCGCCTAGCCGCAGAAATCAACAACAAACGACTCGTGGAAGGATTTTTCTCAAAGAATCCTGTCAAGCAAGCTCATCAAGCAATCGCCAGAAATCCCTCAAACGAACATGTTACCGAATCCCCTGATAAATCAACTGACGAATCTTCTGACAAATCTGCTGGCGATTCTTCTAATGAATCAGCCAACGATTCTTCTGACGGATCCACTAACGATTCCTCGGACGGATCTGCTGCCGATTCTTCTGACAAATCTGCTGATGGATCTTCCGACAAATCAGCCAAAGACTCCGCAAGCGAGTCTTCAGACGAATCCTCCAATGACGACACTTCTTCGCAAGACACCGACAAACCCAGCCGCAAGCGAAAGACTTCAAGCCCGAGCTCATCAACAACCGAACTGCTGCAACCGGAACCCCCTTCGAACAGTTCCAATGTTTCCAAAACGAGCCTACACTGGAACTCATCCTCAGTGTTACTCATGCACCTACCATCATCCAGTTGGGGCTGACTGTCGCTATTGCAATAAATGCAACCGTTACGGTCACTTCACTCGCAACTGCCGCATCGAACCGTGAAGTTGAGTACAACAACAGCTCCAGCAAAAGTCTTCAGCGTCAGACATCTAGCAAGCGTAGGATAAAGTTGTAATGATACGATTTTCGACGTTTATTTCTATGTCTTGAACCTACTCTATCACTCGATGTTGTCACTATGCGTAACGTTAACTCTCGTCTCCGTTCTCCCTTTCACTCTTTAATCGCCGCACTTAGACTAGATTCACACACATACTATATACTACATCACGAAATAATGTGTTTTACCCCCACTACACTCTTAGAACGAGGTACGATAAACGTGCAAGGAACGAGTAATCACGGGTGCACACGGGATTATTTGGTTCAGTGCACGGTGATCGTAGTGAATTCTAAAAGTGCCATAGCGTTTGACAAAAGGTGACACCAAAACACGGGATGAAAGTAGTAGGGGTCGGGCGAGGAATGCCTTACCATACTACCGAAGTTCCGTGAAGAAAGTGCCACGTGGAGTTGAACGTTATTAGACCTATTATACTATTGTGATTATTTTCAACACACTACACTCAATCGCAAGGCGTAACAAACCGTATCATCGCAAGACTTGTTGTAAGTCTGCAAACGCAATGCAATCGCCTCATCAATGGACTCTGGGGAGTCTACCTCGCAGGCAAATTGCATCGACGCAAGACTAGTCGTAAGTCTGTTGCAACGAATCTCAATCAAGCAAATAAACGCTCACGATCTTGTTGAGTGAGGACCTATTCTACCCTCCTCGATAGCCGTGATGCGTCATAACGAAACGTTAAGCTTATTCGAAACAAGAATCGAACTCGACTAATCGCAATCGCTTACTTTGTGTATCTCGCAACCTTTATCGCTTATTACGTGAGCCTATATCACTTGCTGTGTATCAATCTATCGCTATCGCCTACCGTTATCTGTTATATTCGTGCTAAGTTAGAACGCATGACCTCGCCTCACGAGAGGAAGCTCATATGGTTAAGGCAGGGTGTTTTAGCCATATCAGCGAACTTTCGTGGAAAAAGGCCATGTGAGGTCTAATGCTAGTCAAACTCTGTGGTGATAATCAATCAAACCTAACCGCGTAGATCAAATCGCATACCTCCCTCGCTCGCAACGCAACTATCGACTATTGTAACTCGTCGATCATCGCCATCATCACAAGTGTTTTGTGTTTATTCGCCTAATCACTTAATCGCTTATCGCTTATCGTGTATAGTCTACCGCTTACTCGCGTACCGCTTATCGCTCGCTTGGTGTTCATTGCAGTCTATGTGGAAGTAGTACACATGACACCGCTTCACGAGGCGAACTAACCTGGTTAAGCATAGTGTTTCGCCATGTTAGCAAGCTCCCGTGAAAACGTGCCATGTGGTTGTAATGTGGAATCTAAACGAAAACGCTATTCGTTTCTCGCTTATCAAATCACTGGACTAATCTATTCGATCCTATCCTATGCTCGGACCGACTTTCTATCGATTGGGCCGAGTAAAACGCAATTCTATCCATGTCCTATCGGCACACCTGACACTACCTCACAAAACGGGAATAATATGGGCAAAGCATGGTGGATACGCCGCTGGTACTTCCTATATATAAGTGTTTTAAACATATTAACGAACTTTCGTGGGAAAGCGCCAAGTGGGGCTCGGTAATTAACTTCCTTTTGTGCTGATTAAAACGTCTTTTATAAATTTTTGATTTAAAACCGGTGGAAAAATGAAATTTTCTCACGACGTGGAGTTAACATCGAAACAGCTTAACTCCATGTCTAAGAAAAGTTTCATAAGCCCAGTTTTCTTTAAACTTTTACAGTGTCAAAATAAAATCCTTCTTAAGACATTGGTTCGACATCGAGTTCAGCTTGAACCCATGTCATAGGAGAGTTTTCGTAACCCTTGTTTTCATTTTCGAATTCCTTAAAATGTTTAGAAACTTAAACTTCCTTGCAACATCGGTTAACATCGACTCCGTTGACCCCACGTTAAAAGGAAAAATTTTCAAAGATTATTCATCCTAAATCCCTTTTTAATATCTAAAACAAACGCTTCTTGTAACGTTGGTTAGTAATCGACTCAGTTAACTCTACGTCATGAGAAACCCTTCGAATTACAATCGCATCGAACTAACGAACTCTACACAAGACAAGGTACTTTGGAATGTCAACTCGTGGGATTAATACTTTCGTCTTTACGTCGCCTTCTCACTATCGCAATCGATCCCTCTTGTTCGAAACGCTCTTGTTGTCAACTCTCGGTCAAATCACTCGTTGTATCGCTACTCATACAAGACCAACTCTTAAAAGTCTACCTATTGATTAATTTCGGGACAAAATTTCCTAAAGTAGGGGAGATTGTAACAACCCGCACTTTTGTGCGTTGTTACTACTCGTCATACTCGATACGCCTAGCACCAGAGATTCGGATCATAATGTAACTATATCGTATGTATCATTATTCGAAGGATAATCGCATATTTTCAAGCTACAATATCACTATACTACACTATTATCACACTAACACTCACGGAGGCATTGAGTGAGGACCTACTCTATCCTCCTCAGTGGCCGAGATGTGTCGAACGTGAACAATTAACGCTAACAAGGACTCTCGGGTGAGTGCTGTAGCTCCAGTCGTCATGACGATGATGACAATACGAGTAAACGGTACCCCGTCAGTCTTTGTGGCACTACACGAAATAACGTTCACGATGACGTCAAGAAAGGACCTATACTACCTTCATTGATGGCCGTGAAACGTCGCTAATAATCACATAACTCGAATTGAAACCGATTGTTAATTATCGAAACTTTGGATTATGAATACGTAAATACGACCCCTAGAGATATATATATATATAATAATAACAATATAATAATAATATAAATTAATTATGAAAGGTACGCGCTTCGAAAACTATCAAAACGATCAAAAACGGAGAAGTCCAAGCGTCAGGATAGCTATCCGGACGGATGGGCATGCGCACGGATGGCCATCCGCACGCATGGGCCATCCGCACAGATGGGCTATCCGGGCCAAAACCCTTTTCCTCTCCTCTGTTGCCTTTAAATACCATGTCACATCACTTGAACAGTGATATGACAGCTCCTGTTCAACCAAACGCGCACCAAGACCCTTTTCTCTCGATTTCCTCGCGATTCCGGTAAGATTTCAACCTAAAACTTGTACTTCTACAATCTACACTCGATTCTACATCATTCTATCTTTCAAAACTCAAATTCTAACCGTGAAATCTGAGGATTTGAGGCGTTTTGAGGTGATGTCACCAATAGTTCTTATGAACGTCAAGTTGGGGTCTCATTTCACAATAAATGACTCATATCCGGGTGATTTCCACATGTTTTAATGACGAATCTCACCTAAATCTGTGCGATTTCGAGTTAACCAAGAAGAACCATCACGAACGGCCAGATCTGATGGAACGGGGTGATTCCCGGCTGTTAGAACGGGTCGGAATTGACGGAACTTCAAGTGTTAGTGCGAAATTACACTACCCTAGTAAAAACAAACGTATTCCTTCCGTTAAACACTCGGAAACTGTGTTCCAAAATGCGAAACAGACGTATCATCCGCATGGGTAACCTGTCCGCACGGATGACACGTCCGCACGGATCACATGTCCGCACTGATGACACGTCCGCACGGATGTCAGTCCGCACGGATTGCACACGTCCGCACGGATGGCTTGTCACCCGCACGCACCACTCATCCGCGCGCACAAGCAAAGTCAATCCGCACGCACCACTGTCCGCACATACTATTCGCACGTATGACTCATCGCCCGCACGGATCACTTGTTATCCGCACGGATAACATGCCATCCGGACGGATGACTTGTCATCCGGACGGATAACCTGTCCATCCGCACAGATGAGAACAGTCCAACCAAATGAGTAACTTTTCAAGGGTAATCTCGCTTAACCGTATATCGTTTACTCTATTCTTCAAGGATCATTACAGACGTACTCGCAACCGACTCAATCAAGTTGTAATCTCGCTAAATACGCACTGTGAGTATACTTGAACCCCCCATTTTAATCGAATTTTGGGTGTATCATACGTTTCTAACAAATCGAACTTATCAATCGAAATATTCAATCAATCGAATTATCACTTGCGAATAACTGTTATGCATAGATATACGTGATGCTAGTTGCATATGTGCTAGGGCTTATACTCGCGACGTCCCACCAAGACTAGTATAGTACTATTGCGCCCGACGGGGTCTAGTTATGCCATCGTACATTCGAGCATCGAGGACTTAGTTGGTAGTATCAGTTTTGTGAGTATATATGTCGTGTATTACATTTATGCATATGGAAATTCGCTACACTTTTTATCTTCTATGTTATACTTATCAAACCTGTATACTCGCCAATACTTTTGTATTGACAATTATTTTAACGTATGTTGTAGGTTAGATCGCAGACTATGTCAAATCAAGCTAGGAAGTCTAGAAACTCAACTAAAATCTAGGTTGTCGGATTTGCATTATTTGAGAGGACAATAAATCTGTGATAACTTACGTGATTGTATTATTTGTTAGTATGGGATAACGAATGTATTAAATATTATCGCAATATAGTTGTTATGGATTCTCTTGAGCAATCTGATTCGCCTAGTGCCGCACCCCGATGATTCCGCCATCGGTTGGGGTGTGACATCTGAATTGTGCGTTCCGACTGTCCATCTGTTTGTGGATGGAAAGCCGTACTAAACTTCAGTCGTGTACCCCAAGCTGCCTAAAAACCTTTCCAAAATCGTGAGGTGAATCATGGGTCTCTATCAGAAACAATGGAAGATGGTGTGCCATGGAGTCGAATAATTTCTTGAAGAAATATTTCGGATAACTTATTAACCGAAAATCCTTGCTGAATCGGTAGAAAATGTGCTGACTTCGACAATCTATCGACAACAACCCATACAACATCATTCTTTTTGAAAGTCTTAGGCAAACCGGTAACAAAATCCATTGTGATGTCATCCCACTTCCATATGGGAATATCCAACGGCTGCAACAGACCGCTTGCTCGTTTGTGTTCAATTTTCACTTGTTGGCAAGTGAGGCATTTACTTACGTATCGAGCAACATCTTCCTTCATGCCATTCCACCAGAAGTTCTGTCTTAAGTCTCGATACATCTTAGTAGATCCTGGGTGAATTGAAAATGGTGAGCTATGAGCTTCGGCTAACAATGACTCACGAAGGCCGGAGTCATCGGGTACACAAAGTCTTTTACCGCACCAAATCACCCCATGATGGTCTATACGAAATTCAGATTGCTTACCCACCTCAAGATTTTGTACAATTGCCCAAAGTTCTCCATCTTGCTTTTGTGCATCTTTGATCCATGATATGAGGTCGGATTCAATCTGCATTCTAGCTAGATATCCATCAGATTTACTAACCTGAAGCCAAATGTTCATCCTTTCGAGATCCCTCCTAATATGAGGTTGAATTTGTAAGCAAGATATAGTCCCGAAATTCTTTCGGCTCAATGCGTCAGCTACAACATTGGCTTTGCCTTGATGGTATTGAATATTTGCGTCATAATCTTTTAAAAGTTCTAACCACCTTCTTTGCCTCATATTTAGCTCCTTCTGCGTAAATATGTACTTGAGGCTCTTGTGGTCGGTAAAGATATCACAACTCTCACCATACAGATAGTGTCGCCAAATCTTAAGTGCAAAGACGACTGCGGCTAGTTCTAAATCATGTGTAGGGTAGTTAACTTCGTAAGGCTTCAACTGACGGGAGGCATAAGCGATAACCTTCCCATGTTGCATTAGCACACAACCTAATCCTTTCTTTGAGGCATCACTATAGACTTGGTAACCTCCTGATCCAGAAGGGAGAGCGAGTATCGGAGAGGATACGAGTCGTTTCTTCAATTCTTCAAAGCTTTTCTCTTGTTCCTCATTCCATGAGTACTTCACTCCTTTCCTTAGGAGTTTTGTGAGTGGTAAAGCAATTACCGAGAATCTTTCAACAAATCTTCGGTAATAGCCAGCAAGACCTAAGAAACTTCGTATTTCGGTAACAGAAGTGGGTCTTGGCCATTTTGTAATAGCTTCAACCTTTGTTGGGTCTACCATAATTCCCTCTGCTGATATGACATGTCCTAGAAATGCCACTTGGCTAAGCCAAAAGTCACATTTGGAAAACTTAGCGTACAACTTCTCATGCCGCAAAATTCCAAGTACTGCATGTAGATGTGCTTCATGCTCTTCATGACTCTTAGAATACACCAGAATGTCATCGATAAAAACAATAACGAATTTATCTAGGAATTTGTGAAATACGCGATTCATCAAATCCATGAAGACTGCTGGTGCATTAGTTATCCCAAAGGGCATAACCAAAAATTCGTAATGACCATTTCGAGTACGAAAGGCGGTCTTAGGAACATCATCATTTTTGATCTTTAGCTGATGGTACCCGGACCTTAGGTCGATTTTTGAGAAGAACTGAGCCCCCTGAAGTTGATCAAAGAGATCATCAATGTCAGGCAGAGGTAACTGATTACGAATAGTAATCTTGTTCAGCTCTCGGTAGTCAATACATAAACGCATACTACCGTCTTTCTTCTTCACAAATAAGACCGGAGCACCCCAAGGTGAAACACTGGGTCTTATGAATCCCAGATCTAACAATTCTTGCAATTGTTCCTTCAACTCCTTCAGTTCTATCGGGGCCATACGGTATGAAGCTTTAGAAATAGGTTCGGCACCAGGGATCAAGTCGATGGTGAATTCTACCTGACGGTCGGGTGGTAATCCCGGAAGTTCATCCGGAAATACATCAGGATATTCACGGACAACGGAGTGGGTATCGATACTCTTAACACTAGCAGAAGTATCTTTAATCGATGCTATGAATCCAGCACAGCCGTTTGATAAGAATTTTCGAGCTTTGAGAGCCGAGATAATTTTAAGAGATTTATGAGCTTGAATTCCCTGATATATAATATCAGGATGATGAAGATCACCGAAAATAACATGGCGAGAATGACAATCTATGGTTACGTGATGTCGATACAACCAATCTATCCCTAGAATAACATCAAAGTCACACATATGTATTGGAAATAGGTCTTCCTTACACACAATAGATTCAATACGGATCGGACAATCTTTATATACGTAAGTGATTACGGATGAATTTTCCATGGGAGTGGAAATGGTTAAAGTATGATTTAAGAGAGTTGGTCTTATCGGAAGGTACTTAGTAAACGAATGGGATACTAAAGAATGAGTCGCTCCTGTATCGAATAACACATAGATACTACGTTCACCAAGATGAAGGGTTCCAGATACAGTACCTGGGGCATTAGCAGCGTCAGTAGCAGAAAGTGCGAAAACTCTTCCTCCAACATTGGATTGGTTATTCTTCTTAGTGTCTTTCTTAGGACATTCCTTGATCATGTGTCCAGTTTGGCCACATCTAAAGCATGCTCCTGTACTTCGGTGACAAACGCCCTGATGTCTCTTACCACAAGTATTACACAGAGGATATGTAATCTGATTTGGGTTTACATGTTGATTCAGTGGTTGAGCTCTAATAGGTTCTGTATACAATTGAATCTGGTTTTGAGCAGGTCTCGAGTTTTGCGGTCTAGGTTGCCATTGACATGCCTGATTTCCAGAGTTTTGATTTCCTTGCACTTTGCGGTCTTGATGCTGTGGAGTAGTGGATGATTGGCCGATTGCCTGCTTCAATTGTCCTTCTCTGTTCCTCTTCTTATTATCCTCAGTTCGAGATAAAATTTCTTTCCTCTCGAACTCAAAAGTTTTGACTGCATCGGCAACTTCGGTGATATCCTTAAATTTCATATACATGATCGACTTCCGAATTCGATCATTGACTGCCCACTTGCATTTCTCTGCCTGGGCTTCTGCCGATCCTACAACGTCTCCTATAATACTAGCTAACCTTGAAAATCGAGTAATGAACTCAGAGGCTGGTTCATCACTTCCCTGGCGAATCACTGCATACTCCCTGATATAAGCTTCTTTATCAGCGGTTGAAAAATACTTGTCGTAAAAGACGGTACGAAAGTCGACCCATGAAAGATTAGCGTCGAAATCATCCCCTCCTTTGACTTGCTTATATCCTTCCCACCAAGTTTGCGCGTCATCTTCAAGTTTGTAGGTAGCCAATCTAACTTTGTATTGCTCCGGAACTCCAAGAACTCCGAAGATCTTTTCAACATGAGCTATCCAGTTTCTTGCTTCGACTGGATTAGTAGCGTGACTAAAGGATTTCGGCTTTTGCTTTTGGAATTTAGCGATCCATATGTCTATACTATAGTTAGTATGGTTCGTGGTATTCTCACGAGTTTCTTCACCAGAGATTGGATTCGTGTTATTACGTTCTGGATGACGAGTTTGTTGAATAACGGCCTCAGCTGTTTGAGCAACAAGATTTGGAAGCAACCCGGCAACAGCCTGGTTGATAGCATTAATTACGTTTGGATCCACTGGAGTCTCATTCGAAGAAGTGTTGTTACGCACATGGTTAGTACGAGTACTCCTACGTAGCGGACGACGAGGAGGCATATCTATACGAATAAACATAGGAGTTAAACCAAATAAGAGACCAAGTTGAATCCTATCATAGATATCTACCCATTCCTCACAGGTTTTAATTACTATCTTCAAGTTTTTTACAGGAAAGAGCCTTTGCTCTGATACCATAGTTGTAACACCCCAACCCGGAAGGGTTGACGTGTCACAATAACAGTATCATAAACAAAAGTCATAATTCCATTATTTATTTGATAAGGATACAACCACACGATAACTCAACTTAAGGTTAATTTACAAGCTGACACATTCGACTTGATTAACTAACATCTTCAGATTTAGTCCTAGGCTTTATTCTTCTCTCTTTTCCCCGCCCAAAGTAACCTGCGTACCTGTATATACAAAAGTTTACGGAATGAGCCGAATGCTCACTACGGAATATTAGGCTCAAATAACAATTAATGCTTTATTCGGATGTAACTTGATGCAAATAACGAAATTTCATAATTATATCTTACGGATGTACCCATGAGCAAACTTAAATCGTGACAATACACAGGTAGCTACTCCTGCATAATTATCACATGAGATGGCGAGTTGGCATACCCGTTATCCACCTCCTTATACTTAATTCCTAAGATCGATCCATACGCCTCCTAATAGCCTTATGTACCACACTTGTACTCAAGAGACGCCGTGAACTGATCTCTCCGTCACGGATGGAGCACATGATGTCGATGCCGCAACAACATGCTCGTGGGACACTCCACGAGAAGCGATACTCAGGGTATCAGAGTACAAATGGACTTATTCACATAACTTATAAAACTTATTTTCATAACCAGACGTAACATATATTGGAACATGCGATAATGAGTATAACTAACAGAAAACTATCGCATGACATGAAAGCTAAATCAAATGATTAGAATAGAAATCAAACGGACTGTCAAATGAATCGATAATCAAAGACGTGAGGAGTTTTATAGGATATAGTAATTTAATGGTTTTATAACAATTTGAATATGAAGCAATAAGGAGTGGGGTAAGGATCCGTACCTTAATAATTCCAAAGTTATGCTACCTTGTGATAATATTTCAGATTTATACGGGCAGAGTTTAGACTACTGATTAGTCTTTTAACCTAATTTAAATAACATGCACACAACTAGGTTAGTAACTTAATACAGCCTTTACGATAACTCACGAGATCAAATTCTCACAACGAACGACAAAGTGCGATACTTAAACATCCATCGAATTAACGACGAACGACAAAGTACGATACTTAAACATCCATCGATTTAACGACGAACGACAAAGTATAACCCTAATGTGGGCAGCACTTAAACATCCATTGGATATATTGATCGATCGGACAATGAATCATAATAGAGATCGAGTTATTACCCTGTTCTGCAGCACCCCGCTATATTAATTTGTGTTTCGTGTGTGTTTTGAGAGTAATTGGACGATATCTTAGCGCGTATTTGGAGTTTCTTCGTCGTTTTTGTGCCCAGAATCAAGTCCCAACATCCTCTATTTATAGTCGAATTTTGACCTTGTCGCGGCCCGCGTGACATTAAGACTATTCTTACGCGGCCCGCGTGGCAACTTATTTTGTGCATTGGGTTGCCACGTGTGGGACTAGCCTAGCTGAGTCGACAGTTTTTAAAATTTCAACTTCATCCGCAAGTTATTAAGATAATCGTTAAGTAGGGAATACCCCCCCCCCCCCCCTGAGTTTTAGGGGCCCTAATCCTGATTCTGAAAATTCTGAAAATTTTAGAGTTTGTACAAAATTACTTGGGTGTCTTAATTAGGGTTTCCTAGTGAGTAATTTATACATAATAATAATAGTTTTGGTTGATATACAGAAAGATGGATCATAAAATAACTTGTTTAGTTTAGTATATATTATTATTATTCTTTTATTTCTAGAATAATGATTTTAAATTTATGGTTATTACACTTAATCCCTGTAATTATAACTTTAAAAATAAACATACTTTTGAAAGTAATTTGATAAAAAGAGAATGACTCACATTGCAGATTTTATTTGAGCAGAGCCTAGCCTACTGATTAGCCTTTTAACCTAAATTTAATAATAGGCACAAAATTCGGTTAGTAACTTAATACAGCATTTACGATAACTCACGAGATCAAACCCTCACAACGAATGACAAAGTGCTATGCTTAAACATCCATCGAATTAACGACTAATGACAAAGCATCACCCTAATGTGGGCAGCACTTAAACATCCATCGGATATTTTGATCAATCGGACAATGAATCGTAATAGCGATCGAGTTATTACCCTGATTGCGGCGTCGATTAGTGATCTGTGTGTGTTAATTGTGGTTAACAGAATGTAACTCGGTGCATGAAATGAATTTCTTCGTCGAACATACGCCGAATTTCAAGTGCCAATGTCTGCTATTTATAGTCAAAATTTCGCATTGCTTACGGACCGTAAGACTTAACCCTTACGGTCCGTAAGGGACACCTCATGCTCATAGTGTTGCCACGTGTGGGACTAGGCCTGATGAGTTGACAGAATTCAAAATTGATATTTTGATAACGTTTTATTTAGATAATCGTGACTAGGGTTTACCCCCCCTGAGTTTTAGGGGCCCTGATCCTGATTCCGATTGTTCTGAAAATTTTAGGGTTTGTGCATAATCACTTGGGTGTCTCAATTAGGGTTTCCTATTGGTCAAATTATTTTAATAAATATGACTTTTGATGAGAGTTGTTACACTCAGGAGGCGTAGGCTTTTCAACCTTTGACAAGAACCTTTTTCTCCATTCTTGGAATGAATCCTTCGGATTATCTGTAGACGTACGATTCTTTAACTGCTCGTCGATATCTTCCAGATTTTCTTTCATCCATTCTTCATCAAACGGATCAAACTCCATTCCATCTGCACCTACATACGTTGATTTGCTTGTTTCGCCTTCAAACACTATCTCGTCAATGTTTTCAGTATCAACAGTTTCTGGTTCAATCGGCATTTGATCGATAATTGAATCTTCAACTGTTTTCATTTCATTCAGAGCCAGCACCTGCTCATTCGAGAGATCAGCAATAAACTCTCCCTCTTCCAGAATTTCTCCAGTAATAGGATGCACAGCCTGTAAAGCAAGATCAGCAGAGCTAGGAACAGAGGATGTACCAGCCATAGAGCTTTCAATGTAAGAATGACTTTCTAGTTGTTGTACTTCTTCTACGGTTCCACCAAAAGTTCCTTGTGCAGATCCAATTTGAGAGGGCTTGAAGACAACAATTTGAGTAGATGCAATGGCTGGCGGTTGCTCAGATGTCGCAGAAGGGTCAGGGTTACCCGGATCCTCAGAATCATGATCCCTTTTCTTCAACACTTCCTGTTGTTTGCATCGATCGCCCCACAAAATGTTGACATGCTTTCTGACAATCTCGAAACCATCAGTGATTTTCTTGACCCCATCTGTTATCGTGGTATTGCGAGAGTTGTACCACTCTCTCATATCATCATGCTTTGCTTTAAGATTGTCAGCCAACCTTTGAACAACAGTGCTTCTTTCTTTCAAGCGATTCATATCTATACCACGAGCATTATCAGTAGCTCGCATTTGCTGCAATTGACGTTCTCTTTCTTCATCAGCGGCCTTCAAGCGTTCATTCTCAGCCTTCAGTTACTCAATCTCTGCTTATTGGCGTGTGATCTTTGCTTGTTGACGCCCAACAGTGGAATTCAACGTGTTTATCTCCAACTGTTGGTTGATCATGTCGCTTCTTGTAACGTTGATCACTGCCGATTGTCTATCAATTTCACCTGCAGCAGGTTGTAATTGAGAAAACAGGAAATTTACCTTTTCATCTTGCTGCATTTCAGAGAATCTCCTTTGTCTGCGTTCTGCGCTCAGCTGAGAAGTAGTTGCTCGAATAGTCGATACAATTGAGCGTGCAGGTTCTTGTGGTGTCACTGTTGGAGTTTCAGCAGCTGAAGTGACCACATGAGTTGGTTTGGACGATCTCGGAGGAGACGATACAAAAGCAGTAGCTTCTTCGGCCGTTAACCCAAACTCTGGATTCATTTCTGCTTCATGAATAGGCTCTTGATGTGGAACGGATTGCTGCACAGATGAGGAACCGATGTACTTCCTTGTCCTTTTCTTTCTACGAGCAACAGATTGCTTCCTCTTTAAACGCTCAGCTTCGATATCCGAAGGAACATAATCAGCATCATCCTCCTGTCTAATCTTCCTGACTTTCCTCACACCACGTTCATCGAGATAGAACTCGTACCCAGGCTCAGGTTGATTATCATCCGATTTCGTATCCTCTTCATCACCTCCAGCTAAACTAGCACCAGCTGTACCAGCAGCAGATGCACCAGCAGCACCAGCATCTCCACCATCACCACTTTCATCATCACCATCATCGTCGCTGTCGCTTTCGGTAGAATCACCGAAAATATTAATCTTTTTGCGACCAAACTTGTCTTCCATCATCTTTTTCAACTTCGGCTCCTCGTCGTCAGATTGGCTGTCATTGTGATACCATTTGTCATTTTCTGGAGCGACGTAGTCTGTTTTATCAAGAGCACCAAACAACTTCCTTGGCGGTTTGCTTTCTTTGTATCTATTCGCTGCAACGCCCCTGAATATCTTTAGTGAATGCTCGATCATCGTATCTATCTTCAAAAGATCATTATCGGCTTTCGGAAGATTGGGTTGTTGGACATTCATGATCATTTGCAAAAATAGAGGATACATCCAGAACTTATTCCCTGTTGTACGGCCACCGGTTCTTTTCATATTCTCCTTCATGTTGGCATAAATGTAATTTGAAATGCTAAATGGCTTGCTTAGCACCAACGCCACCATGAGTCCCACGAGATCATTACCTGCCATGTCATAGCCAGCACGTCTGTTGTTAAGACATTGAATGAGTACATGTAGTAGAAACTTGTAGCGCATTGGAAAATCTCCTTTGTTGATTTGACTGCTGAAAATATCACCGGTACACTTCATCCTAAGCAAACAACTGCGTGTGCACATTATTGGAACAGAATACGGTGCATTCGGATCATCTTGAAGTTCCAGAACGGTGTTTAAGATATCCGGAGAGACATTCACATTCACTTGGTTAATTTGCCCTTATATAAGCTCAGTTCCGTCAAATTCGATAACGCTCGCTAAATTCCAGAATTCTTTGATGAGAGACTTGTACACCGGTGTTGAAAAAGTAACGGCCTTGTTGATCCGAGATTCCCTTATCCATTGAGTGATCTCCTTCAGTTCCATAAACTTCCCTTCAGGATCAAGGTATGCAACCATGTTGTGACGTTTTTCGGACATGACTTGTTCTTCTGGTTTGTCAGTTTTCTTAGTCGCGGGCTTGCGTTTCCTTTCTTTTGGAGCCATTCTGTATACGAACAATGTCCACTGTAAGTCACAATGATATAATATGTGTAATAGACATATGTCTATACATGTTCATGTACAAAGTGAACAGGGAACATGTTTATACATATATACTGTGAAGGTGCACACAAACAAAAAAAATTTCTAAGTGTTGGACGACGAAAAACTATCCCTGCGACGAAAAACATCCTTTATGGCGAAAAACCCTTGGTCAAGCAAAGTCAACATTGTCCTTTGACCCTGGGTTTTTCGTCAACATGCTTTCGACGAAAAATACTTATTCGTCAAACTGGTATTTTGTCGCAGATATTATGAAGAAATATGTGTTTCATCGTAAAAGTAGTTTTTCGTCAGGTAGGGTTTTTCGACAGACTGAAATTTGGGGGTTTTTCGAAACAAAGGGTTTTCGCCGATTGAATTGCCTCCACAAAGCATTTTTCTTGCATCACACGCTCGAATTGCCACCACAAAGCATCATTAGTTGAACCAAATATGATATCATCAACGTATACCTGTACCAACAGAAGATCTCCATCTTCTTCTTTGATAAAGAGAGTGCAATCAATAAGACCTCGCTGAAAACCATTCTCCAGCAGATACTTAGATAAGGTTGCATACCAAGCTCTCGGTGCTTGATGTAAACCATAAAGAGCTTTGTTGAGCAACCAAACCCGATTAGGGTGAATATGATCTTCAAAACCCGAAGGTTGTTCGACATGCACCTCTTCTTCAACCACACCATGTAAGAAAGCACTTTTCACGTCCATCTGGTAGACCTTGAATCCTTTAAATGAAGCATAAGCTAGAAAGATCCGAATAGCCTCAAGACGTGCAACCGGTGCATAAACTTCATTGTAGTCAATTCCTTTGATCTGACGAAATCCTTGAACAACCAATATCGTCTTGTTTCGAATGACTACTCCACGATCATCCTTTTTGCATTTGAAAACCCAACGTGTGCCAATTTTCTTGTAATTTTCAGGCCTTTCAACAAGCTTCCAGATACCCAGCTTTTGAAACTGTTGCAGTTCTTCCTGCATAGCTTCCACCCAAGAATTATCCTTTAGAGCTTCTTTCCAAGTCTTTGGTTCTTCTTGTGAAACGTAACACGCGAAGGACCAATCATTTTGTAAACCAGATTCTCTGATGGCTGAATACAAACCAGCATTCTGGTTGTTTGTCAGCTGATTACGCGTCTGTACACCACTTTGGACATCTCCAATAATATTCTGCTGCGGATGAGTATCATGAATTCTTGATTCAGGAACATCAGGAACACGAGTGTTAATACCTAAATTGTTAAGATTAAGATCAACAACCAATTCCACGCCAGGCATCGACGTAGATGTGGATGTATTTCCTTCAGCAGTGTCTACATTCTGCACATGAGGAGTTGCTTCAGAAGCACCTTGAACAGGAGAAACCGAAGCTGAAGAGCCTTCATTCGCATCATGGTATTCATCATCTTCCGATGACTCATTGTATTCAGCAGCATCTTCAAATTCCTCATTTTGAACCGTATTGTTAACCGAATTAGAAGCTTGGGAGTTAACAACAATTGGTCTCCCCAATGGCGAGTCAGCCGCGTTGTCACTTTCAAGTATCATTTGAGCAGCTGCAGATGCTTCGTCAAAGGTTGGTAGATTAAAGGAGTCGAATAGCCCATCATAATCGAACATCCAAGGATCACCCGAAGCTCTAACCGAATTAGTATACCGTTGAACCTTTACTTCATTCCATAACTCAAAGTTTGTCTTGTGTTTCATAGGTCCAAAGAGGTCCATATGAAGACGTTCAAGAGGCATGCTAACAGTGTTGACTTTCTTAATCGGGTGAGACTTCTTTTTTTATTTTCCCTACTGGCACGAAACACAAATGTCTTGTAGATGAAAATTCTTCACAGGCACACCATTCACAAGATTGTTTTTCACCAAATGGTTCATTTTGCTCAAGTGAATGTGCCCCATTTGTCTGTGCCAAGATATAGACTCCTTTTCTGTGGCTTTCGAGACAAAACTTGTGACTTGTGCAGATGTCGTAATCGCTTGGCTCATATCAAGGATATAAAGATCATTAACCCTTGGAGCCGATAAGAGAAACCATTCTTTTGGAATTTTAAAACCAGTCTTCAGCACATAACAACCGGCATCATCAAAATGCATGGTGAATTTCTTATCGCAGATCTGCGAAACACTCAGAAGATTGTGATCAATTTGACGTACATAATTGATCTTATCAAAACACACAAGGCCATTGGAGATCATTCCTTCTCCAGTGATATATCCACCTTTGTCTCCAGTAAATGCGACATAACCTCCTCTAATGTTTTTCACATCATAAAGAAGTCGTAAGTCGCCCGTCATGTAGCTAGATGCTCCACTGTCAACAATCCAATGACTATTAACAGTTCCTCCTGGAACATCCTGCACATTTCATTCAACGATTAGTTGAAGTTGGGGACCCAAGCCTTAGTGGTCTTGGGTCGTCCCTGGTCATCACGAAATGTGATTTCGATCTCTTGATGATTTTGAAATATCGCACCTCCCCCTGATCCTTCACCCGTTTTAGGTTTCCAAGTCTGATTTTGTTTACCAGTTTGAGTTTTATGAAAATATTTCGAAATTTCTGGTTTTAACGGTTGTGATGAACTTGGTTCCCTTTTGACAGATTTGACTTCCGATTTTAAAGCCTTTTCTATTGTCTTGACGTTTTGACGTCGTTGTTTTGTTTCTTGTTCTTTCACAGTTCGCTTATCTTATTTTGGTGAAACAGAACGACGTTGTTGGTGACCTTTTTCAGGAGGGGCTCTCTCAACAAACTTTTCTTTGGGAGTATTTGTACAGTTTTTGATAATATGTCCAAACTCCCCACATTTAAAACAAGTTATCCTTTCAACAAACTTAGTAGATTCTGATTGACGAACAGATGTCGAACATGTAGAACCAGAGGTACTTATTCCTTCATCACACCCATTTGTGTGTTGGGTGTAGTTGTTTTGACTATTACGTTTTAAAATTTTGACTTGTTAGACAAAATCGGTATTTGATTTATTTTCAAAAGTCTCCATTTTATCAGTACCCTTTGATGCTACAAATTTAACATCACTGCTTTTCTTCTTGTAACGAGCTCCTTTTGTTTCAAACTTTGATTGAGAAACTTTAGGCTTTTGAGCTCGTTGTTCTTGCTGTTTACCCTTAGAAGCAATGGGTTGTTGCTTTGTCGGCAATCTTTGATTTCCAAATTGTTTTCTAACTTCAGATTTTGGAATAGGATCACACTGAGTTACAACAACTCCCGGGATCGTCTATCCCAAAAACTTATTGGTAGTATCTTAAAAAACTTTATCAATCAAAGATGGATTGAGATTTTTAATTGGAAAATCTTTGTCTGAATATATTTTAGCATCACCGAACAAAGTATACAACACATTATTGCTCTTCACGGCAGACACAGATTCCTTGACTTCCTTGACAGGATCTATGACTTGTTTGGCAACAGGTTGCACAACATGAGTAGGAGGATCACAAAGAATATGATTCTCAATAGGAATTTCTACTCCTTTCATCTTATCAAGTTATTTATCCTGGTCACTCACATCTGATTCATCATCAGACGAATCATAGTCATCAATAATTGGAGCACTTTGATTCGTAGATGTTGAAGTTTCTGTTTCTTCAGATGATGTACTTGAGGAATAGTCTGATTTGAACCCTAATCCTGTAGTAACTTCCTTATAATCAAGAGGCACACTTGGTTCAAAACGAGGAATTTCCTCTTCATCGGGCATTCTAGTATAGTTGTGTCTCAAAGGAGTCATGCATGACTTATACCCAACGCCTTTCTTGTTTCCTTTCAGCTGTTGAGCGTCTATAATGTGATCAAGCATATATCGGGAGTTGGAATAACTCTCCAATTTGAGCTTGATTGCATCATGCTCACATTTTGCCATGGCTAACTCTTTCTTTGTTTCCTCAATGATATTAATGTAGTTATTAATACCAATTTGTTTGTTGAAAACAATTTTTGTCAATTCAGAAATACTTTTCTTTAAAGTTTCGATTACTGATTTGAAATCCTTTTCATTTCAAGCTAAAGCCATGTTTCCCTCTTTGCATTTAGACAGCTCAATAACCAAACTCTGATTGTGACTATGAATCTTTTCTGATTCAAGTTTCAAATCTACACACATACTACATACACTAGTAGTAGGAGTGTCGGAATTTACCTAACTTGTCGAGGCTGAGACATTTGCCATAAAGGCAGTCTGATAAGAAAAAGATCCATCTTCAGAGAAGAACTTCTCCATTTCCTTTGATGCAACAGTAGCCTTCTTTACCAGCATAGAATTCTGACATTTTAACTCCTCAGCTTCCTTTAATAAGTCATCAACATCAGAATTCATCTCTTCCTTCACATCCGATTCTAAATTATAACCTCCTACACTCAAGCCTTCTTCATCTGAACTACCGCTATAACCCGAACTGTCATCACTTTCAGAGAGCTCTTCTTTGTGAACACGCTTGACGTGATTGATGATTTTTTTGCATAATATGCAGTTCCTCCTCCTTCTTGATCACCATTTCCAAACTGTACTGGCCAGTTACACCCTTCATCAGCTTGAACGACTAATGCTCGGTTGGTGTTTGAAGGTCCAGACTGGTTTTGGTTGGTTGTGTTGTTCACAGCTACTATCCTTCTTTCACGGTTATCTTGATTTGTGTTGGAAGTACTTGTCTGATTTCGGAAGGGATTTTGATTCCCTTGTTTGCTCGGTCGAGTGCACTCACGTTTGAAGTGACCCTTTTCGCCGCAATTGAAGCACGTAATTGCATCCTTATCGAAACCGTACTTCGTATCCTTTTTGCTTTCCAAGGTAGTTCTTCCAGTTCGACTCATATAATCTTTGGCCCTTCTAACAACACTTGCAAACGGCCACTTAATGTCCATTAACTCCATTTCATCACGGTCTATCTATTGATAATCTTCATTGGTCAAATTAATGTTTTCAATTTGACCTGCGACCAGTCCGCAATAGGCACTGACCATTGTATTGATAAGTTCCATATGTTCCTTTGCCACTTGGTAATTTGTCGCTTGGGTTTTTCGTCAAAGATGGTCACAGACACAGAGATTTGGTGAGATTTTTTAAAAAGCAAATCTTATCTTTTGTACTCTGACAAAGACACCCGTTCAACCTAACAATACACCCATCTTACCAACCCATGATGTTGTACCAATATTTTAATCAATTATCAATTATCTTTTAATTTTAAAATCAAGAACACTTTGAAGGTTTGA
The DNA here is from genome assembly GCA_030545235.1 of Helianthus tuberosus. Taxonomy (NCBI): domain Eukaryota; kingdom Viridiplantae; phylum Streptophyta; class Magnoliopsida; order Asterales; family Asteraceae; genus Helianthus; species Helianthus tuberosus. The sequence goes on from CM060420.1 coordinate 176,295,576, forward strand.
AGAAGATATGAAGAAAACTGATGAAGATATGAAGTTTCCGGTCAATTTTTACCGGAGAAATTTTTCGAAACACAAATTTGCTTAAACTTTCAATGAAAACCCAGTTTTATCACGTGAACAAGTAATATAACAAAGGTTTTTGATAAAACTTTTAGCAAATATAAAGATCTTGACCGATTTTAGGAACCTTTTTCCAGAAAATTATGAGTTTCAAAGATCACAGTGTCAGAAAATCACATAAAACACTTGATGAAAACACAACTATGTTTGGTTTTAAACAAGGATAAGAGCCAATGCTCTGATACCACTTGTAGGTCCGTTTTCGGAGGATCGATCACAAAACCAAATCCCTGTTTATAACAAACACGGTCACGAGTGCGGAATCCCCGTGACGATGCAAAACCAAACACAGAATATCAAGAACACGAAGTAACCAAAGATTCACAGTCTATTGATTAAACGGATAAGAACAACATCAAGCATATACACACAATGCTTGAAGATAAACTCACAGTAGGGTATGCTCTCATAACCTCACACAGAAGTCCAAGTGTGGTTTATATAGGCAGCCCAGCCCAAACATGACGAAAAACATAAATGGGCTTGACGAATAACATTGGTCGACGAAAGACCAGGTTCTTCGTCACTGTTCACGACGAAAAACATAGTGTGATGAATAAAGAGGTCTTTCATCACACACATGTACGACGAAAGACGTCTTTTGACAATTTGCAACAGAACTATGTAATAAACACACACACAACATAAACTACTGACCAAATGCAACATGCATCAGTTTATACATACATACATACCAAAGAGACAACTGTCGTACCAAAGTTAGATAGGAGGATATCCGACTTGGTCGACTGACGAATACAAACTCGATAAACAAAAGACCGTAATATAAATACACTAAAAAAGAACAAGTTACAGACACCAAAATATGCACAACATATACAAAGTTACTTTAATAACATATATTACTTTACCTAATTGGTGGCTTTACAAGTTGTTATTACAATGAATCCATTTCCCATGGCCGTTAACCTTCCTAAGCCACTAATTCCACGCCCACACAATTATTATACTTATCATAAGCCATTATATTTAAATGAAAAATAATGAAAGTAACGTCATTTGTTTATTTGTAAAAGTACTAATAAATAATCAACCAGTACCTAAAATTTGTCAATTTTAAGTAAACAATAAATTACGGAATAAATATTACTATGTTTCAGAATAGTTATTAGTAAGTTATTATATTACTATGTTTCGGAATAAATATTTGGAATGCCAGAAATTTGAAGGTGTTCGAGGGTCGCTTTATCTCAACTCAAAAAACAGTCGATTTTATAAAAGAAGACGTCATTCTGTGGGTGACGCACCGCTCGAATCTTTCGAAGCCGGACTGGGACAAGTGGGTGGATTTCAACGTTATGGCCCTCTTGTAATCTTTCAGCTTGTTTGTTTTTTCGGTTTCCTTTCCTTGTTGTTTTGCCTCCTTTTGTTTTTCTCAGCTTCTTGCTGGCTCTATTTATATACTACCTCCGTCCCATTAAAAGTGTCATATTTTGAATTTTCAAAGTCTTTATTTATAAACTTTGACCTTCAATAATTTTGATTGTGTTAGATAATAATTGATAAAAGTTATATGATTTGAGTGTGTTTTACAAGTGTTTTTATCGGGTTAATTTTCATCAAGTTTTATATAACATAAAAAATATATAATTAAAGTCAAAGTTTATAAATAAAGACTTTGAAAATTCAAAATATGACACTTTTAATGGGACGGAGGGAGTATATAAATAGTGAGTTGCCGTTCAAAAAAAAATGTTACCACTTTATAGGTTTTAAAAATAAATACTCATGCTATCTCTATTTTATATAACTTAATTAACTTACTTCAAGTTAATTATTAAAACTGTTTTGCATGTTTAATATAATGGTCCTCTCAAGTTGTGCTTAATTAATTAATTTTTCTATGCCCAATATAATCATTATCCATAATTAAATATTTCCTTAACTTTGAAAATCATTGTAACACATTATTAATTATCTGAACATGTTGATTTAAAGAGCATCTATATATTATCACATATGTTAAAGTGCATCTATTAAGCCAATCTATATATGTAACCAAATCTAAACTCTGAACAAAGCTAGTTGATTTAAAGTAAATTGTTTTGGATGACGGACAGTCGTAAACAAAAAACCCAACCGTGGTGCAATTTGATCCCATACAAGGTGCTACTGTTGAAGAAGTTTTAAAAGGCCCTGATGAACGCTACAAATACGAAGACCTCTAACAAGATGGCAATTCAAATTATCTTCTTGGCTACGCCGTGCCTAAGGAGAGCGCGGAATGGCAAGGTATTCAACAACCATACAACATTGAAAGACAAAGTTTTGCAAGAGATCAAGACTAACTTGTTTATGTGGTTAAAAAAGGGTAAAAGTCATTTCATTACAACTAGTTATAAAAACCGTCGCCGCATTGCGGCGAACTTCTTTTGTTATTTAGTCTGTGTTTATATGTGTTTGAAATCACTACGAGCGCGTTACACACGGAATCGCTGACAAGAATAAAAAAAATATAGAAAAAAACACTAAAAAATAACCGAAAGAAAATCAACTTAAAAAGTTGTATGACAATGATGTTGTTCGGTAGAAACTCGTAGTCAGAGATGAGCAAATAGTAATGGGTACCGGTACCGAAATTTCTGAACCGAAAGATCCTACGTACCAGTTCGGTACTGACGTTTGGCGTTCCTGATACCGGTTCGCTACCAGTTTTTACCTTCATATACCGATACCGATACCGTAACCAGTATTTTCGGTACCAATACCGGTTCGGTATCATGATTGGCACCTACTCGTCCCTACCCCTGAAACTAAAAAAAAGTTGTACGATACCGTTGTTGTTCGTACGATACCCGTGATTAGTGATGATCAAATGGTACTGGGTAACACTACCAAATTCCTCGAACTATAAGATTATCAAACTCAATCCGGTATCGACTTTTGGCGTTTTATGTACTAGGCTGGTGCTGGTTTTTACCTTCATGTACCGATAATGAACCGGTATTTTTTATATAAGTACCGGTTAACACCAAACTTATCAAACTTAAAAAGTAACGAAAAGAATAATTATTATAGTATTAAAATAAGAAAACTATAAAAGAACTGTATATAATATTTTATTATATTAGAAGTTTCATTCCTTTATTAATATATAGGAGAATGATCATCAAGCAATTATAAAATTTAAATAATTCTTATGTATTAGCATGTATAACATACATAGGATACTAGTTTCTTGCTGGTACCTCTTTTTGTTTCCTTTCAATAGAATTATCGCTGTTCTAAAAAAATTGAATATACTTCTTGTTAGGTGATCAATGATTGTGAATAACTAACCTTGAAATGTTTATAATATTTTGCATACCTTTCAGTATAAAATGATAAATTGTTCTATTCATGTTACAAAATTTACCTTAATTTACAAATGTTGCTTTGTACGTAAGAAAATATCAAGTTGATATTATTGGTAGTTTTTTTAGAATTAAAAAGTATATTAGCAACCAAGCAAGATGCTAACAACAAAATGAGAGACGTTAAGGTTAGGGTGAATTGGGACAACAAATTCCACCCTAAAGGAGTTAGGTGTTAATCAAAGCTACAATCTAGCCATGCTAAAATGTTTCACATTAAAAAGTTACTCTCCGGATAATATTTTATATTCAACACATTCCTTACTCTAAACTTTGTTCATTACAATGAAACCTCATACCAACAAATTCCACACTAAATTAAGCAGGTGTTTAAGCGCAAATGTACAATTTTAATGCTAAAGTTGCAATATTGTTAGAAAAAAATATATTTCTTGGTTGCGATCTTTTTTCTCCCTCATAATTCCTTGATCCGAACACATCAAGTCTAATGATATGTTGTAGGTTGTAGTCCTTCTCCTTCCACAAAGGCCCTCTTCTTTGGTTATGAAGTTGCACCACACTGGCATCGACTTTGTCTAAGCTAATTAAACATGGTAAAGCCTGCTTTTCAATAACTTTTTGATGGTTAATTAAAGAATTACCATTTGCTTGGTAGAATCAAACACACATTATTCTATTTTGAACCCAGCAATCTAAAACAAACTTAGAGATCACAAGTTCGATTAAAAACTCTAGCGAAGCATTTACGCATAGTGAACCAAAACCCTCAATTTGCTATTCTAATGTTCAAATTACTCTTTTTTTTTTACTTTGCGTAGTGGAGTTGGATATGATCAGGTGGTTCCGCTAGTGACACGATAATACTCCAGTGGTCCAAATTTGTCGTTAAAAAAAAATACATTTTAACCAAAAACGAGTGTTCAAGTTGACAAGTAACTACGGATCAAGTAACTTATAAGATTCGATTTTATTTAAACAACGCACTTTAAGATCATTAATTCTAATTTTAATTCTTTTAATGTTTCAGATAACTAAAGATCTTTACTGGACATTTGTCAAATCGTACGAACTCTAGTCAATTATTTCATGCTTACTAGTAGTTCAAAGACTTAGGGTGCACTAGGCACATGCGGTGACCTCATGCGGTGACCCAAGTTACCATGCAGGTACACCGTCGCCATCGGCTCGGGGAACGGAAGCGGGGAGGGGGATCGGTGAGAGGTTACCGCATGAGAGAGAGGAGAAAGAGAGGGGGTGATTGTTTGTTAATGTGGGTCCATCCTTTTTCCACCAATCATATTTTTCCTTCTTTTTTTATAAAAAATAATTGTGTGAGTGGAGTGCCGCCATCAAATTGAGGGTGTGAGGGGAGTTAAGAGGGAAGTTGACGTGACAAGTGCTAGTTGGCCGTGCGTAAAAGAGGGGACTCCCCTAAGAGTTGGAAAGAAGGGAGTGCCCCTCTCACCCTTATAACATTATCCTTTAAACCCTATCCTTCAATCTTCTGTTTCTCTTTGACCTAATTAAAGTTTCTACCAACTCTAATAGTCAGGTTTACAAATTATTCTAAATTTATAGAAATTGTGAATAAGCTCTTCTAAGAGTATTCACATCCAACTGTCTATTTTTTACTCTATATTAAATTAAAAATTATTAATTTTTTCTTCTTTTCAATTAAATAATACTATTTAATACTTTTATCATTATATTTTTTTTTCTTTCACTCATAATCACTTTTAAAATATATTAAAAATTATAGACTTTGAACAGTGTCTACTCAAATTTACAGATTAACAATAAAATTTTCTCTCTTCTCTACTCACAATAACGTAACTACAACCACTTTTCATAAAATAAAACCTAACTCACATAATTTGGAGGAAGGAAAGTGAATCGTCTAACAACTTAAATATATTTTTGCTTAATATTATAAATAACCATGAATATGAAAGTTTTTTTTGCTTAATTATAGTGATTCGAATAAATACTTTACATTTCTTAATTAAAACGTAATATTAATCGACTAATATGTATTTATGATGATTTTTCTATAACTTTCTTTTACTAAGACCATATGTTATACTAATGAGAGGATAAGCGAGGCGTTGACAAGGCTCAAATCGATATGGCACCGATGGAGTTGTAGAATGGGCGTGGCATGCGAGCAGGGAAATTCTAATGTGTTTTGAATTACTTGCATGAAGAGAAGGGGTGGTACCGCAAGTTGATGTAGAGGCTACGAGATTTGAAGAATACCACGTTACAGGAGCGTTGACCCACGAAGTTCGCAGGTGATTGTAGGTCCCCGTGTCCGGATACGGATCTAAACGCCTACTTCCTTGTATACGAACCGATCTTGTTGTGCGGAATCCAACAAGATCAGCAAACCGAGATAGAGACGAAAACAAGTAAAGATAACACACGCGGTATCAACGATTAACACATCTTGTATTAAACGCGGAAACAGTTACAGAACAATGTTTACAAACGTAATATGTAAACTCTCTCAACCTCTCGTGTGCTCTCTGTGTTTACAGTATGCTCTCACACTTGTCTAGTGTTCATCTCTCGTCTTACTATTGAACACACACTGCATGGGTATATATATGCCCAGCACAAGTTGTATGGTCGAAGGATCATGATAACTGATCGAAACATCATCTTTCGATCATACAGCCATCGAATGATCCACATATACCTCGAAGGATGGTATATCCTTCGAGGTCCATCTGCAGACATCCATCGAAGGACTATCCTTCGAGCTCATCTTTCGACACCAACAACATAAAGGCCCATGTGACAAAGCAAAAGCCCAACATGAAGTCTGGTTAAAGCATGCACGTCCAGAATTCATTTTGTTGCATATCTTTGAAGTTTAGTCAACATAGTGACATCATCATGACATCATCATGATGATGTCATGATGATGTGGCAGCGGGAACTGGCTCGCGGCGCTCCGTGCTTCACGTGACGAACTCTGGGACGCACGACGGAGGAATGTCGTGACGTCGGGCTTGAGCCGAACCTAACCGGGTCGAACCGAACCAAGTCGCGTCGAGTCGAGTCGCGTCCACATATATGTATCAACAAACTCCCCCTTGGACGCTACTCGCGAGATTCGCCTTTCTTGTCTTCTAAGTCGGAGGATCTTCAATGTCTTCACGTCTTCAAAGCAGAAAGTGTATCAACAAACTCCCCGTTTCATGTAGGAAGTGTGTTGACAAACTCCCCCTTAACATAAGCTCTCCCTTGAGTTATGCTCGTGAATGTCTTGATCTTTACAACTTGAGATCCTTGTGGTGTTGAAGGTCAGCGGCAACTCCATCATCTTTGTCTTTTGAGTGCCTTCACGTCGTGTCTTCATTCCGAAGCTTGTCATCGATCATGTTCTCCTAGCCTTTAGAATCTGCACATGCAAGAAATCTAAACGCGTAATGAGAACAACCGCTTGGAATATAGTAAACATAAACAAACGACACACGTGTGACCATTGTTTAAGCAAACACCGTCCGACAGTTTGAAAGTTTAACAAATTTTATCAATTTCAATTTTAACTTTCAAAACTTGCAAATTTCGACCGTTTATGAAGATTTAGTCGTTTCGGTTTTCGTTCAGGTTTCAGGTAACGAAGACTCGAGCTCCAACATCGTACGATCGAAAATAAAATAGAAATAAAATCTTTTTGACTTTTATAAAGTTTATATTAAAACACACTTAAAATCTTTTTGGTATTTTTGAATATTTCAAATTTAAAGACTGAAAGCAGTAAATAAATAAATATATACAGACATTCTTTTTGCGAGTTTCGAGGGTAAGAGAATCATATCAGTGTACGGTCATGTCAAAACGCTCTTGTTGTTCTTATTAATTAACATTTAAGATAAGCATCCTATAACAATTATCGGTATTGTTGTCCACATAAGCTCAACTTATCAGATGTAATCATGGCGAGAGGATACGTTAAGGTATGATTTATACTTACCGACCGGTGTTCATCCACATCACGACACATTCCCGTATCAAGGTATGCACGAGGGTTCATCTTACCGGTGAGTATACCGATTATCATCTGTTTGACCGTATATGATGTGAGATTCTCACTTATTTTGATTGAAAACAAGCCCTATGTGATATAATCACTTATTGATGAGGAACTTGATTTTCGATGCATGAGGGCACAGGAGCAAGTCCGTGAACAGGTCAGTACTTTCGTACAGCAGAGAGACGAACTTGACTCCCGGAAAGAATTTGTGATATTTTATCATTTATTTTGTTTGGACATGTGATTGTTTATCACTTATTGAGGTCGTATGCAGTATGTACACGTATGTATGGTATCATGGAAGATCTTAGACTTCGCTTTTATAGAAACAACCATGATACCCAGATGATAAGCAGCATAAAGACCGAATATCTCAGAACCTCGGCAATCTCTCAAACGAAATTTCGGTACTAAGACCATATGCCAATGAATGGTTCCCACCCAGTCTTCAGTCGATTTAAGTTTATATCACCCTGCACACTTTAAAATGATTGTGAGCCTACCGATACATCTTATATAGAGCTGCTTATCGCTTTTCATTTAAGGTTTAAAGAGGTTTGGACAGACCACTGATGTACTATCATTTTCTCTTTTGCTCGCCAGGAAACTCATTTTTGTTTTTCTATTGTTTTTGTGTTTTTGAAATTTTTCAATGTTTTTGGATTTTCAAATTTTGGTGTTTTTGGATTTTCAAATTTTGGATTTACTCCCCCTAAAATCAATAAACTAAGACAAATTTAAAACACAAAGGTATTTACAAAAATGATTTTCCGATGTGGATTACTCTTGCTTGACCTTAATGCCGTTTACCAATAATAAATAGTCAAATCTTGATTTGTCAAAAGCTTTGGTAAAAAGGTCGGCACGTTGGTCATCGGTGTGGACGTAAGCAACATCGATTAGTCTTTTCTCAAAGCAATCACGTATGAAGTGATACTTAATTTCGATGTGCTTAGTCTTTGAATGCTGCACAGGATTTTTAGTGATCTGTAAGGCGGCAGAATTATCAACGTAAATAGGAGTAGTTAGGAATTCAAAACCGTAATCACGCATTTGTTGTTGGATCCACAGGACTTGAGAGCAACAACTTGATGCAGCAATGTATTCAGCTTCGCATGTTGATGTAGCGACACACGTCTGCTTCTTGCACTGCCATGTGACTAGGCGATTTCCCAAAAACTGACATCCAGCCGTTGTGGATTTGCCGTCGATTTTGCATCCGCCAAAATCAGAATCACTGAATGCGATCAAGTCAAAGTTATTATCCCTAGGGTACCATAGACCGGTGTCAGGGTAACCCTTCAAATAACGAAAAATCCTTTTTACAGCTGCAAGATGTGAGGCCTTCGGGTTGACTTGATATCTGGCAAGCAGGCACGTTGGGTACATTATATCTGGTCTTGATGCTGTGAGGTACATAAGGGATCCAATCATCGCGCGGTAGTATGAGGGGCTAACATCTTGACCCTTCAAGTCTGGAGTAATTCCGTGATTTTGTGGCAATGGGGTACCAATGGGCGTTGCATCTGACATCTGGAACCGGCTCAAGATGTCACCAACATATTTAGTCTGATGGATGAATATCCCAGACTCTGTTTGTTGTACTTGTAGGCCCAAAAAGAAGGTCATTTCCCCCATAGCACTCATCTCGAATTTATCCTGCATTACACGCTCGAAATCCCTACACAAAACATCATTAGTAGAACCAAAAATAATATCATCAACGTATACCTGTACCAGTAGAAGATCTCCATCTTGTTCTTTGATGAAGAGAGTGCAGTCGATAAGACCTCTGCGAAAACCGTTCTCCAGCAGATAATTAGATAAGGTTGCGTACCAAGCTCGCGGTGCTTGATGAAGACCATAGAGAGCTTTGTTGAGCAACCAAACCCGATCGGGATGGATAGGATCTTCAAAACCTGGAGGCTGTTCGACGTACACCTCTTCTTCTACCACACCATGTAAGAATGCACTTTTCACGTCCATCTGGTATACCTTGAAACCTTTGAATGAGGCATAAGCCAGAAAGATCCGAATTGCTTCTAGACGTGCAACAGGTGCATAGACTTCGTTGTAGTCGATTCCTTCAATCTGACGAAAACCTTGAACGACTAGCCTTGCTTTGTTCCGGATAACTATCCCACGGTCATCCTTTTTGCATTTAAACACCCAACGGGTACCAATCTTCTTGTAACCAGCAGGTTTCTCTACCAGTTTCCAGACACCAAGCTTCTGGAATTGTTGCAGTTCTTCCTGCATTGCCTCAACCCATGAGCTATCTTTCAAAGCATCTTTCCAAGTTCTTGGCTCTTCCTGTGAGACATAACACGCGAAAGACCAATCATTCTGTTGACCAGATTCTCGGATAGTTGCATACAAGCCTGCATTGTTGTTGTTTCGCAACATGTTTCTTGTTTGAACGCCACTCTGTACATTTCCGATGATGTTTTGTTGAGGATGGGTATTGTGAATCCTTGTTTCTGGATTATCTTGAACTGGAATATTTGTACCCAAATTGTTGAGATTGAGATCAACAATCAATTCAAGGCCCGGAATTGACGAAGAGGATGATGCAGAAGTTTCAGCTGTTCGAGGGACAACCACTGGAGGAGTACCCTCTGAAATACCATGAACTGCTGTTGGAGCTTCTTGATCTGCATCTAGAAATTCATCATCCTCTGAAGATTCGTTCAATTCGGAAGCATCATGAAAATCCTCATTGTCGAGAGCATTATTGTTCACTGAAGATGGTTCTTGATTGACAATAATGGGACGAACCAACGGTGAATCTGTTGCATTGTCGCTCTCGAAAAACATCCTTGCCGCAGCACTTTCTTCAACGTCTTCAACATTGATCGAATTGAAAAAGTCATCGTACTCAAACATCCAAGGCTGACCAGGATTTCTAACTGGTAAAGTGTGCCTTTGTACTCTGACTTCAGACCATTCCTCGACCCTTTTAGTCTCTAGATTCCAGACTCTTAAGTTTGGGGTGGAATACCCAAGAAAGTATCCCTCAATTGCTCTAGCCCCAAACTTTCCATTAGGATCGATAATTGTGCAAGGAGCTCCAAACGGTTCAAGATAAGACAAGTCTGGTTTCCGTTTGTTGATAAGCTCAAAGCAGGTCTTGTTGTGCCTTTTGACTGTAAGGACTCGGTTCAAAGTATAGCATGCAGAAGACACAGCTTCAGTCCAGAATGGAATGGGTAGCTGCGACTCTACCAACATAGTCCTAGCAGTCTCGATCAATGTGCGGTTCTTACGTTCAGCGACGCCATTCTGTTGAGGAGTGTAAGCTGCACTAAATTCGTGAAGAATACCTTTTGAAGTGCAAAACTCCGCCATGGCATGATTTTTGAATTCAGTACCATTGTCGCTACGTATCCGCCTAACCTTCAAGTTATAGAGATTCTCAATCTGAATGATCAAATTTTTGATAATACCGAAGGTTTCACTCTTATGTGCCATGAACGCCACCCAAGAAAATCTTGAATAATCATCAGTAATCACGAGGCAATATTGATCATTCCTAATGCTTTTGTGCTTGACAGGACCGAACAAATCCATGTGCAAACGTTCAAGAGGAACAGCCACCGTGTTGACTTTCTTTGTAGGGTGTCGCTTCTTCGTTTGTTTTCCTTTTTGGCACGAAACACAGACATCTTGAAGATGGAAATTTTTAAGAGGAACACCATTCACCAATTCATTTGATACCAAATGATTCATTTTGCGTAAGTGAATGTGACCCATTCGTCTGTGCCAAGAGATTGTGTCTTTTTCTGTGGCTTTGGAAACGAAACAAGTTGCTTGTGCAGACGTTGTGATAGCTTGGCTCATATCAAGGACATACAGATCAATTATCCTTGGAGCCGACAAGAGAATCCATTCTTTTGGAATTTTGAAGCCGGGTTTCAGCACATAACATCCATTAGCATCAAAGTGTACTGAGAACTGCTTGTCACAAATTTGAGAAACACTAAGAAGATTGTGATCAAGTTGTTGCACGAAGTTGATCTTATCAAAGCTAACAACCCCGTTGGAAATCATTCCTTCACCCGTAATGTATCCGCCCTTATCTCCAGCAAAAGCAACATAACCGCCTCTAATAGATTTGACGTCGTAGAGAAGCTTCATGTCGCCTGTCATGTGCCTGGATGCCCCACTATCAACAATCCAATGACTACTGATAGTTCCTCCTGGAACACCCTGCACATGAACTCAAATGATTAGTTGGAGATGGGGACCCAAGCCATTGTGGTCTTGGGTCTTCCATTTTTATCAACAACAATAACTTCTATTCTTTGATGATTGGAAAATTGTGATGGTCCCCCTGATTCAATAACAGATTTTGGTTTCCAGGTCTGTTGAGTTTTACCAGTTTGATTGTTTGAAGTTTTTGAACTTTCTGGTTTAACTGGAACAGATTGTTTTTGAACCACATCACTTTTAATCGCCTTTTCAATTTTCTTGACCTGTTGGCGTTTCTGTTTCTTTTCCCTTTCTCTTATGAGTTGGGGATCTTGTTTTACAGAAACAGATCGCCTTTGATGATTGTGTTCATGGGGATCATCTTCTTTGGCTTTCAACTTATGAAGATACGGGCAATTTCGAATGATATGCCCGATTGTACCACATTCAAAACATGATCTTCGTTCAACAAACCCCGAAGTATCATGTGATCGTCTTGCCGATGATGAACTTTGTGTTCTCGAGGTACTAGGTTTTGAACTATTCGGTTCATTCCTTTTCATTACTGTTACTTTTTGGACAAAATCTAAGTTAGATTGATTTGCAAACTTTTCAATTTTGTCCGTTCCCTTCGATGTCACAAAGTTCACATTCTTCTTCTTCTTCTGATTCGGCTTCCTTTGATTCTGAGTCGGTGTCTTACCTTTTAAATTGGTATGATTTTGCTGGGTTTTCACTGTTGGTAATTTCTTGTTCCCAAATTGTTTTCTAACTTCAGCCTTTGGGATAGGAGGACACTGTGTGACTGTAACATGTGGTCCTGTCTTTCCCAAAAACTTACTTGTAGAATTTTCAAAGACTTTACTGATTAAAGATTGATTAACATTTTTAATGGGAAAATCTTTGTCTGAGTAAACTTTATCATCACCAACAAGAGTGTACGGCAAATCCACACTCTCCGACTCTTTCTCAGACGAGGACTCAGTTGCAACAGTCTTAGCGGGAGGATCACAGAGAATATGATTCTCAAGAGGTATGTCCTCTTCTTTGATCACCGCATCAGACTTTGCTGAATCAGTATCATCAGATTCGTCATAAGAAGAATCAGTATCCTCAACAACAATTGGAGGATCCTGATTCGGTTCAGCAGGAGACACACATGTATCTGCTGATACATCTGAATCTGATGATTCCTCTTTCTTATATCCGAGTCCTGTTGCACATTCAGCTGCAAATTCCTTAATATCTAGAGGAACAGATGGCTCAAAGTGAGTTCTATATTCCTCATCTGGCATGGCATCATAATTGTTTCTCACGGGTGGTGGACATTTCTTATAACCTATGCATGTGACATCCTTTTTCTCTTTCTGAACATCAATGATGTGATCCAACACATAGCTAGAGCTCAAATAACTATCCAACTTGAGTCGGATCGCCTCACTTTCAGTTTTAACACAAGCCATTTCTTTTTGCATCACCTCAAGACGAGTGATATACAAATTAATGTCAGTTTGTTTTCTGGAAACCATTTTAGTCAGCTCAGTTTTATCTTTCTTTAATGTTTCAATCATTGACTTAAATTCCTTTTCATGGTTTTCATAAAACATGTTGGCTTCAGTGCACTTTGAAAGATCAACAGTTAATTTCTGATTATGAATGAATGTCACATCATATTTCTCTTGCAAAGCCTCGTGTTTGCTTTGCAATTCACACCACTTATCATTCACTAAAACATGTTTGTCTTGCAAGTCAAACAAACTAGCTTGTAAAGCATCGTGTTTGCCTTGCAACTCAGACAAGTTTGCTTCCAAATCAGCACATCTAACATTCAAACTATCACAATTATCACAGCTAACAGAAGTGGGTTCATCGACACATACCTGACTTGATGAACTGTCGACATTAGCCATAAAGGCTGAATGGAGAGAAGACGAAGAATAAGTAGCTTGATCCACCAAAATAGATCTTCTTTGAATTCCTGCTGCTGCTTCATCCAATAGCTCATCAATATTAGCATCGACTGACGCAGCTGATGTGTCATCCACCTGATCATTGCCTGCAGTGGAGGATTCTTCATCCGAGCTTCCACTATAACCAGAAGAGTCTTCATCTTCAGAAGATACATCACCATTGGTGGAAGATTCTCCACCACTGGCGTGTTTAAGATCATTAACCACTTCAGCAAAACAAGCTGTTCCATCAGGTGCATCATTTCCCAACTGGATTGACCAATCACAGCCTTCATCTACTTGAACCACAAGTGCCTGGTTGGCATTTGATGGTCCTGCTTGAGTCTGATTGTTGACAGGCACCAATGTGCGAACATTGTTCCTGTTCTGGTTCTGCTGGTTGCCTTGACCTCTGAAGGGATTCTGGTTCCCATGTTGAGATGGCCTTGTACATTCCCTCTTAAAATGGCCACGTTCACCACAGTTGAAGCATTTGACAGCCTGTTTATCAAACCCATACTTGGTGTCTTTCTTGCCTTCCAAGCTGGTTCTGCCCGTTCTTTCCATAAAATCCTTTGCTCGCCTAACAGCACTGGCAAAGGCCCACTTAATATCCATCATCTCCATCTCCTCTTTATCAATCTGCTGATAGTCTTCTTGAGTCAGATTAATGTTGCCAATCTGACCTTCTACTAATCCACAGTATGCGCTCACCAGAGTGTTTAGCAGCTCCATGTGTTCCTTTGCTACTTCCACACTGACTTTCGAGAAGCTTGAGGTGTCGAGCCGTACTGTATTTGGCTTTGATTGTTGACCAGCAGATGATGTGCTACCATAACAAGCTTGCTGTTGAGGAGGAAGAGGATTCCCGTACATATCTGTTGGTACGGTAGATTGAGGAGGAAGTGGATTCCCATACATGTCTGTTGTTTCGGGAGATCGAACTGGTAAAGGATTTCCGAACATATCAGTTGGTCTGAGAGGTCGTTGCTGTTGTGGTGCTGATTGAGGGACTGGTTCAAGCAGATTTCCATACATGTCTGTCTTTGGAGGTACCGGAACTTGGATAGTATTGCCATACATATCTGTGCTAGTCACAAAGGCTGTTTGAATTGGGGCATGTGAAGACGGTTTTGTAGAAGTACTAGAAGTTCCAAAATACATTTCAGGATTTTGTGGCACTGGAACTCTTTTCGCCTTGAGAGTTTCTTCCTGATTCTTGTTTTCCAGGATTTGAACAAAGTCGTTGAAGCTTGTTGTAGCTAAAGTACCATTGTACTTCATGATTTCCAAGAAAGTATTCCACTGAGGTGGCAACGCATCTGCAAACTTCTTAACAATCTCTGCAGGAGTTGTAGCAACCCCAAAATTTGTCAATTCAGTCAACAGATGATTGAATCGACTTGTCAAATCACCCAACGACTCATTCTCCATACAAGTAAAACCATCAAACTCTTTCTTCAGCAGTTCTTTTCTCAATTGACGTGTCGCTTCATTTCCCACGCCCCTTGTCTTCAACGCGTCCCACAACCTCTTCGTTGTCTTGTATTTTACGAATTGATGATAGATATCTTTACTTAAAGCCTGAGTGAGAATGGCGTATGCCTTCTTTTCTAGATCATAGACCTTCTTCTGATCTTCCGTGAGATCTGCAAACGTAGCAGCAGATGATGCGGCAACCTCTATTGTTTGATCGAAATCAGTAATAAACCGCAACCACAATTCTGTATTTTGGCCAAGAACGTATGTATGAAATCTGTCAATCCATCCTGGATATTCATATAAGTGCATCAACTTTGGAGGTCTATTCAAACTTCCAGTTTCGCTTTCGCTTAAAAGAATGCTTTGAACACTTGGAACTTGATTTGACACAAATGCCCATTGACCGGTAGAAATTGCATTAGCTTGAGAAGATGCCGGTGCGGAAGACGACGGAGTACCAAAATACATATCTGTATTTACCAAAGTATTCCACCTTGGATTCATTTTTGATCAATGACCACCCGAAAGATACCTGTCGAAAGATCCAAGCTCGAAGGACAAGACAAACAGAAACTTGTTAAAATTAAACAGAAGAGATTTTCGAAGGATCAAAATTTTCGAAGGATCAATATTTTCGAAATATCAAGACTTTTGAAAGATCAATATTTCGAAAGATTAATAATTTGAAAGATCCATATTTCGAAAGATTAATACTTTGAAAGATCCATATTTCGAAAGATTAATACTTTGAAAGATCCTTATTTCGAAAGATTAATACTTTGAAAGATCCTTATTTCGAAAGATTGATAATTTGAAAGATTCACAATTTGAAAATATCCTTATCTTTCGAAGCTTGTTCGAAAGATCAGCAAATTTGAAAGATTCACAACTTGTTCGAAAGATAGTGATCTGACACATTGACTTTGAAACCACCTGACACAATACTCCCACTTTCGGCTCAAAGTATGATCAATTTACCAACCATTTGTACTATTATAATCCAATAACAATTTTCAATGCATTAACACTTTGATATCAACACTATGCAGATCAAATACACAAGCAGACAAGAACAGTTTGAAGAACTTCATGAACCGTTTGAAGATAAGAGGTTTCTGGAAAAGACTATGCTTATATCTTCAACCCCAAAAAAAAATTCTATCAAACTAACATGCACTAAAACAAGATCTCCAGCAACACTTTTAGCAAAAACAACAGGTTTTATCAGATTCTTTTAGCAAACCATGCAGATTTTCGAAGTTTTAAAACAGAAAATTTCCAGAAAACACAAGCTTTTAAAACCCGAAAAACAACCCGAAAACGCTCGGTTTTAACAAGGAGAAGAGCCAAAGCTCTGATACCACTTGTAGGTCCCCGTGTCCGGATACGGATCTAAACGCCTACTTCCTTGTATACGAACCGATCTTGTTGTGCGGAATCCAACAAGATCAGCAAACCGAGATAGAGACGAAAACAAGTAAAGATAACACACGCGGTATCAACGATTAACACATCTTGTATTAAACGCGGAAACAGTTACAGAACAATGTTTACAAACGTAATATGTAAACTCTCTCAACCTCTCGTGTGCTCTCTGTGTTTACAGTATGCTCTCACACTTGTCTAGTGTTCATCTCTCGTCTTACTATTGAACACACACTGCATGGGTATATATATGCCCAGCACAAGTTGTATGGTCGAAGGATCAT
Organism: Helianthus tuberosus; assembly: GCA_030545235.1. Lineage (NCBI taxonomy): Eukaryota > Viridiplantae > Streptophyta > Magnoliopsida > Asterales > Asteraceae > Helianthus > Helianthus tuberosus. The sequence goes on from CM060420.1 coordinate 176,312,404, forward strand.
GATAACTGATCGAAACATCATCTTTCGATCATACAGCCATCGAATGATCCACATATACCTCGAAGGATGGTATATCCTTTGAGGTCCATCTGCAGACATCCATCGAAGGACTATCCTTCGAGCTCATCTTTCGACACCAACAACATAAAGGCCCATGTGACAAAGCAAAAGCCCAACATGAAGTCTGGTTAAAGCATGCACGTCCAGAATTCATTTTGTTGCATATCTTTGAAGTTTAGTCAACATAGTGACATCATCATGACATCATCATGATGATGTCATGATGATGTGGCAGCGGGAACTGGCTCGCGGCGCTCCGTGCTTCACGTGACGAACTCTGGGACGCACGACGGAGGAATGTCGTGACGTCGGACTTGAGCCGAACCTAACCGGGTCGAACCGAACCAAGTCGCGTCGAGTCGAGTCGCGTCCACATATATGTATCAACAGTGATAACCTAGTTAAACATATACATGTTTTACTTTGCTAAGCATTATTTAATTTTATGACACAAGTGTGGGTTTTTTATACCTATTTGAATTGAATTTTTTAGGTTATGGTGTATGACTGCGTACCCCTTACCCCCCCCCCCCCCCCCCCCCCCCCCTCCCACCCCACCCCTCTTGTATCCCTTCTCTTTCCCCTTTCCCTGTTCTCATATATCCTTTGTTTTCTAATCTAGGGTTCAACTTCCAGAGCCCCTTTGTTTTTTCTATATTTTCCCCACTAATAAAAAATCCGTACTTTTATATATTTTCTTGCTTTCATTTTTTTATAATTTTCTTGTTTTCTGTTGCTTGATGTTTGTATAATCATATCTATCCATGGCTGGTTTAGATTTAGGCACTGCTTCTCGTTACATCCATCAACAGCATCAACTCCACCTTTCCGACTTGCAACTCCACACCACTCAACCGCAAAACAACCACCTCTTCTCCGACAACCACCACCCGAAACAAGAAGACGATGATCTCCATCATGATCAACTAGTCTCCCCCAACTCCGGCTGCGGTGGTGGTGGTGGGTCAGGTGATCTCGTTGGCCGGAGACCTAGAGGCCGTCCAGCCGGATCCAAAAACAAACCAAAACCACCGGTTATCATCACTAGAGAAAGCGCCAACACACTCAGAGCTCACATATTGGAGATCGGAAACGGGTGTGATGTGTTTGACTGCATAGCAACTTATGCAAGACGAAGACAACGAGGGATCTGCATACTTTCCGGTAGCGGTATTGTCACCAATGTAAACCTCCGGCAACTATGCGGAACCGGGACTGCCGTGTCTGTGGTGGCTCTTCATGGCCGGTTTGAGATCTTGTCTCTTTCCGGTTATTTCTTACCACCACCTGCACCACCAGGAACCACCAGTTTGACCATCTTTTTAGCCGGTGGACAAGGGCAAGTGGTGGGTGGAAACGTCGTCGGAGAGTTGACCGCAGCTGGACCGGTTATTGTTATCGCTTCTTCTTTCACTAATGTTGCTTATGAAAGACTTCCACTTGAAGAAGATGAAGCGGAAGCCGGTGGGCTGCAGATGCAACCACAGGCTGGTCAACCGGATGGAACCGGTGCCGGTGGTGGTGGTGGCGGTAACCCGTTTCCAGACCCGTCTTCTGGGCTACCGTTCTTTAACTTGCCTATGAATATGGCACCAAATGTTCAGTTGCCTGCGGACTATCCACGGGGTAATAATAATCCGTTCTAATATGGATCGATGTAAAACGCATGTCGATATCCTTTTTAACGAATCATGACTTTAGTTTTTGTGTTTTATGTCTGGATTGAATACTCGCCGCATGGTGCGAAGGAATTCCACTTGTTTGTACTGTTGATTTTTTTAAAGGATTTTTATAAAATAATACTTCATTTCGCTGAAGAGAGCGATTGTTTTAGCCTTTTTGGTCACTAAACCTTTTGAAATAACCGTCACTGCTCAGAACCATCTTCACTATTGAAAATTTAGGTCACGAAAGCCGTGCTTTGAAAGTTTCGTTTCTTTTTTCCTTGTAAACAGAAGAGATGGATTTTCAAAAGGAATTTATGTCGCCAATAAAAAATCCGTCGGTATGAAATCCGTCGTTAATACTTTCTGATCAACTATACGTTTTCTTTATGTGCTTAGTTAGGATTAGTTCCAAAACGTTTCATCGCGGGAAAAGAAAACATGGGTTAGTACCCAACTAAATAGTTACCATAGAATTGTAAGGTCTTTATATAGTGCATATATATTCAATAAACAAAGTATATACAAAATTACTTTAATAACATACATCACTTTACCTAATTGGTGGCTTTACAAGTTGTTATTACAATGAATCCATTTCCCATGGCCATTAACCTTCCTAACAGCCACTAATTCCACGCCCACACAATTATTATACTTATCATAAGCCACTATATTTAAATGAAAAATAATGAAAGTAACGTCATTTGTTTATTTGTAAAAGTAATAATAAATAATCAACTAGTACTTAAAATTTGTCAATTTTAAGTAAACAATAAATTACGGAATAAATATTACTATGTTTCAGAATAGTTATTGTATTACCACTTTATAGGTTTTAAAAATAAATACTCATGCTATCTCTATTTTATATAACTTAATTAACGTACTTCAAGTTAATTATTAAAAGTGTTTTGCATGTTTAATATAATGTTCCTCTCAAGTTGTGCTTAATTAATTAAGTTTTCTATGCCCAATATAATCATTATCCATAATTAAATATTTCTTTAACTTTGAAAATCATTGTAACACATTATTAATTATCTGAACATGTTGATTTAAAGAGCATCAATATATTTAGAGGAGGTTAGCAATTCCATTGAGCCGGTTTCTTTCTATTGGAATTCCAGGGCCCCTCCGAAGGCTAATCTTTTAATGTGGAGAGCCCTTCTTGGTAAGGTGGCGTCCAGAATGGGGCTGATGCATCGTGGTATCCAGATTGCGGACGTATCATGCCCTCGGTGCGGGATAAGAGACGAAGACTCTTCGCATATTTTCGTTTCTTGCCTGTGGTCTAAGTGTATATGGTGGAACATTCTCTCTTGGATGCGGATCTCGTACCCTGCCAATATTCATAGTCTTGCAGATATGATCGACTATATCCAGAACCAGCCGGGAGATACGAAATGGAAGAAAGCTGTTTACTCCATCGCTTTGGCTACTGTTTGGAGGATCTGGCTCGCTAGAAACACCAAAATCTTTGACGGCAAGTTTATCCCGATGTCTTCAACTGTGGATTCGATTAAAGAAGATGCCTTTTCCTGGGTTTCTTACCGGTCGAAGCTGAAATCGGTGAAATGGGGGAACTGGTTAGATTTTAATATTTTGGATACGATGTAATTGTTTTGCTCCTGTTTCGTGTTTTTTTGCTTTTGTAATTTGTTTCTCCAGCTTCTTGCTGGCTCTTTATATATATATATAAAGTGTTTTGTCGTTAAAAAAAATTATTATCACATATGTTAAAGTGCATCTATTAAGCCAATCTATATACGTAACCAAATCTAAACTCTAAACAAAGCTAGTTGATTTAAAGTAAATTGTTTTGGATGACAGACAGTCTTAAACAAAAAACCCAACCGTGGAAGCTTTATCAAAAGGGGGCATAAACAGGAACTCTTCTGACTGCAAGTTTTGTTATGAGGCTACAAAATCAGACAATCACCTACTGCTAACGTGCCCATTCGCGAGTAAAATCTGGAAAGACATCTTCTCTTGGTGCAATTCGATCCCATACAAGGTGCTACTATCGAAGAAGTTTTAAAAGGCCCTAATGAACGCTACAAATACGACGACCTCTAACAAGACGGCAATTTGTAGGTCCCGATTTCTGAGGATCGATAACGAAACCAAATCTCTTGTTTATCACAAACACGGTCACGAGTGCGGAATCCCCGTGACTATGCCAAACCAAACATAGATAGTAATAACACGATATAACCAATGAATAACAGTTAATTGATTAACAGGATGAAAACAATTATCAAACATATACACACAAAGTTTGACACTAATCTTTCAGACAGGGTATGCTCTCATAGTTTCAAAGTGAAACTATGAGGTGTTTATATAGCAGCCCAGGCCCACAAATGACGAAACATGGATTGGGCCCGACGAAACCTCAATTGGGCCAGACGAAACTTCCTCGACGACGAAACTCTAGGAGTTTCGTCACCCATCACAACGAAACTTGGGGTTTTGGTCATGAAGGAGTTTCGTCATGTAGTGCTCGACGAAACCTAGAGGTTTCGTCGAGGGCTGCAAATTGTGATGTGCTGCAAACTGTTAACAGTTTGCGGCAAACCTATAAACACACAAACAAGCATATAAAACCATTATGCAACATGCATTGTCATTATAACTTTGCATTTCAAACGAGACAAACTTTGTCAGACACTTAGATAGATAGGAGGATATCTAACTAAGGTCGATGGCGAATACAGACTCGATAATCATTAAAAGACCGTATTAAATACAACGATAATAAAGACAAGTTACAGACACCAAAATAATGCATCAACAAACTCCCCCTTTTCTGTTACTGTCTTCGGTCTTCAATCTTCTGTCTTCAGTGTTGCTCGGACCACGAACTACCGGCATGTATTCCACGATAGTAGCAGAAGCAAGCGACGTGCTGAAATCACAACGCTTGATGCGCGTCCTTGTCTTTGTAGAAAATATCGTGCTGATATAACTTGTTGATGTCGGCCACTGACATGTTTACGATCCACATCGGATCCAACATCCTGAAATTCTCACGATCGCCATTAAAAACAATCACCGCCTCGTGCGTATCTGAGTCGTAGCACCACAAAGCCATGTCTTCCAAAAAGTTCTGCTTCATCGGCATTAACGTGATCTTATCCATGACCTTCGTGTGCTGATACACAAGCTTGTAGCGCGCCGTGTTGGTCGCTGGATCTAAAGTGAACTTTATTTGTTAATAAATGGGAAACTGAGGCTTGTACGACTTGTCTTTCCAGCCTGACTTTTTGTTCATCTTAATTTTTCGCTCGTACAATGTAGCTCCTTCGATGTTTGAGCGATTAATGAGCTCAAGCTTCGTCAAAGCTGCAACATCGTAAAAAGGTAAAGACAATATGCTCAGCAGCGATCGAAAATATTGAATACCGAATTCCCTCTTGATTGCTACGCAGTGGATTTCCTTCACGAACATCCAGCAGAGAATTCTTCCATGCAAGTTCTCTTTCTCATACTGCAATTAGTCAACTTGAACGTCGGCTAGCACAGGCTTGGAAACTTTCGATAAGAGCTATTTTCGCCACTCAGAGAACGCATCTGTGGCATTTTCAGAAGTATCACGGTTCTTTAGATGCTCATCTATGTCGTCCACATTCTCTTTTAACCATTTTTCATTGAAAGGAGCGAATTAAGTCCCGTCTACACGCACATACGAGGGCTTCTTCTCAGTTCCTTAAAAAACGATCTCTTCAATATTTTCAACATCGCCAGTTTCAGGCTCACTAGGCATTTTATCAATCTCGGCATCGTCAATCTCTTTCATTGCGTTCAGAGCAAGTAACTGCTCATGTGAAAGATCCGAGATAATTTCTCCTTCTTCAAGTAATTCTCCAGTAATCGGATGTACAACCTGCAATGCAGGATCAGCAGTGCTAGGAACAGAAGATGTACCAGGAAAAGATTCAAGCTGTTGTATTTCTACAACTGTTCCACTGGAGGTTCCTTGCGCAGATCCAAGTTGCGCAGGCTTGAAGACTACCAAATGTGTAGAAGAAGTTGCTGGTGGTTGTTCTGATGTAGCAGAGGGATCGGGGTTCCATTGATCTTCAGGATCATCATCCTTTTTCTTCAATACTTCTTGTTGCTTACATCTATCGCCCCACAAAATATTTACGCGCTTTCGAAGAAACTCATTACCTTCATTTATCTTCTTGACCCCATCAACTATCGTGGTATTTCGAGAATCGTACCACTATTTCATGTAGTCATGCCTTTCTTTGAGAGCATCGGCCAACTTCTGAAGTGTAGAGCTGCTTTCTTTCATGCGGTTCATTTTAATATCGCGTGTATTATCCACCGCACGCATCTGCTGCAATTGTCGTTCTCTAACTTCATTTCCAGCTTTCAAATTGGCATTTCCAGCTTTCAATTGATCTATCTCAGCTTGCTGACGATTGATTTCAGCTTGCTGTCGCACAATAGTGGAATTCAGCGTGTTTATTTCCAACTGTTGCTTGATAATGTCAGCTCTTGTAGCTTTGATCACGTCCGTTTGGCGATTGATTTGACCTGCAGCAGCTTGAAGTTGAGAGAATAGGAAGTCTACCTTCTCATCCTGCTGCATCTGCTCGAATCTACTCTGTCTGCGTTCCGCGGCAGGCTGCGAGGTCGTTGCACGAATAGATGATGCAATGGAGCGAGCTGTAGCTTGAGGGGTCACTGTAGGAGTTTCAGGAGTTGAACTCGCAACAGGAGTTGGTTCTGTAGTCTTGGAGGAGAAGAAGCCATAGCAGTAGCTTCAGTAGCCGTGAATCCAAGATTTGGATCCATTTCAGCTTCTTAAGAAGGTTCTTGTGGAACGGACTGCTGTGCAGATGAAGTACCAATGTAACTTCTTGTTTTCTTCTTTCTACAAACAACCGTTTGCTTCTTTTTCAAACGTTCCGCTTCGGTATCCGAAGGAACGTATTCAGGATCATTCTCTTACGGAATCCTCCTGGTCCTTTTCACACCTCGTTCATCGTAATAAACTTCGTATCCGGGCTCAGGTAGATTGTCATCAGACTCAGTATCCTCCTCGTCATCACCAGCTGATGTACCACTAGCTGCACCAGCAACACTAGATGCACCAACGGCACCAGCACCTGCATCACCACCATCACCAGCTTCATCATCATCACTATCACTGTCAGATGAACCAGAATCCTCTGGACCAAACTTTTCTATCATTTTCTTCTTCAACTCTGGCTCTTCATCATCTGATTGGCTATCATTGTGACGCCATTTATCATCTTCAGGAGCAATGTAATCTGGTTTCCCAAGAGCACCTATCAACTTCCTAGGAGGATCGCTTTCTTTGTATCTCTTGGCTGCAAGGCTCTTGAATATCCTTAAAGATTGCAAGATCATAGATTCTATCTTCAGGATGTCGTTGTCGGCTTTTGGAAGGCCGGGATGTTGAACATTCATGATCATCTGTAGAAAACGAGGATACATCCAGAATTTGTTCCCAGTAGTTCTACTGCCAGTTCTCGTCATGTTTTCTTTCATGTTGGCGAAGATATACTTTGATATGCTAAATGGTTTGTTCAGCACCAAAGCCACCATAAGACCTACAAGGTCATTCCCTGCCATATCATATCCTGCACGTCTGTTGCTGATACACTGAATAAGAATGTGCAAGAGAAACTTGTAACGTAACGGCAAATCTCCCTTGTTAATCTGAGAACTGAAGATGTCACCAATACACTTCATTCGTAATAAACAGCCACGAGCACACATGATTGGAATAGAGAACGAAGCATTCGGATCATCTTGCAACTCTAAAACAGCGTTCAATATTTCCGGAGATACAATCACATCCAGATCATTCACTCTCCCTTGAATTACTTCATTTCCATCAACTTGGACAACGCTTGTGGTATTCCAGAAAGCTTTAATGAGCGATTTGTAAACTGGCGTTGAAAATGTGACAACTTTATTAATCCGCGACTCCCTGATACACTGTGTAATTTCTTTTAGTTCAGTGATCTTTTCTTCGGGATCCAAAAAGGCAATTTGGTTGTGACGCTTCTCGGACATCATTTCCTCTTCAGACTTATTTTCCTTCTTAGTCGGAGCCTTACGTTTTCCTTCTTTCGGTGCCATCTGCATTGCAAACATCCAAAATAAGTCTTAATTTTATAAAATGTGCATTAGACAAATGTCTATGCAAGTTCAAGTGTGAATTGGACATATATAATTCAAATGAACATCTACTGTGAAAAGGAACCATACTTAGAAAATTTACTAAGTCCTGGACGACGAAACTTCATCATCTCGACGAAACTCCCTTCTACACGACGAAACTCCCTTGGTCAACCAAAGTCAATGTTGACCGTTGACTAGTGAGGTTTCGTCGACATCCTTTCGACGAAACTTGATCCAATTTAAAAAGGGTTTCGTCATATGGGGGGTTCGTCGTCAACATTGTGAAGAAACTTAGGTTTCGTCGTCCAAGAGGGTTTCATCAACAATTAGGGTTTCGTCACAGGGGTTTCGTCATTTTGGGGGTTTCAAACAAAGGGGTTTCGTCGATTTGTTGTTTGAACAAAGATGGATTCACAAACAAAAACACAAGTTTGACAGTTGATTAAACTCAAACAAACCAAGACATCCTCAATGTACAACCAGCATGACCGAAACCCACCTAGAACTGTTTAAACATAAACAACCACCATCCCCTGTTTTTGTAAACCAACCCTAACCTAAATCATCAATCAAAACCAACATACAAACACTTATTAACAGATTTTATTAACACATAAGCACAATAATCAGTGTTTATATATGATGAAATCGAAAACTTAGTGTTGTTCGAGGGTTTATCAACAAGTTTTAAGCAAAAACAACGGTTCCTCATGGTTCGAATCATTTGAACGAGCCTTTGAATACCTTCGATTTTGATAAAAAATGGAGAGAAAATGGGGGTTTTGAGAGTCGGTGAAAGGTATGGGGTTTTGGAGTGTTGGGGAAGATAAACAGTCAAGTGGTTTGAAAAAGTGATGACTTTAACAACTGGGACCCCTTATATATACATGACCTCGGCGAAACTTCGACCTCGACGAAACCTTGTTTGGGCTCGACGAAACTTCAATTTGGGCTTGGTTTGGGCTCAAACAGTTAGCCCATGACGAAACGTACAAGGGCCAGTGGGATTTCGTCATGACCTCGACGAAACTAGGAGTTTCGTCGTAAACCAAATCCAATTTTGACCAGTTTGACCAAGGTTAAAACAGTTGACTTTGACCATGGGGTTTCGTCGACAACTAGGAGTTTCGTCGACTCAAAGAGGTTTCGTCGACCATTTTTCGCAAATTCACTAAGTCTTGAAAATATTTTGTTTATTTGAACACATATCATCTTGATTGAGTTTACCAAATGCAAGGACATTTTATGAAGTAGGTTTCAGGCTTTCGGCAGAAAACACCAAGTTACAACTTCGGCTAATTCAAAAATGAACTTTACAACTGCACTAAAACAGAATTTAAAGCGCGGTAAACTAAACGAAAAGATATGAACAACAATAAACAATTGTACAAAAGCAATCTTTTTGCGAGTTTCAAGGAAAAGGAACCATACCAGGTTACGGTCTTAGTCAACATGATTTTTGTTCGGTTTAAAGCTCTGGATAAGTATACTACCTCGATTATCGATATTGTTGTCCACATAAACTCAAACTGATAAGATGTAATCATAATAAGGAGATATGATTTACGGTAAGGATTATACTTATAAGTCTATGTTCATCCACTCACGACACATTCCCGTATCAAGGTATGCACGAGAGTTCATCTTACCGGTGAGTATACCGATTATCATCTGTTTGACCGTATAAAAGAATGTGAGATACTCACTTATTTTTTTATTGAAAACAAGCCCTATGTGATAGAATCACTTATTGATGAGGAACTTGATTTTCGATGCATGAGGGCACAGGAGCAAGTCCGTGAACAGGTCAGTACAACGTACAGCAAAGAGACGAACTTGACTCCCGGATAAGTGTGATATTTTATCACTTATTTTGTTTGGACATGTGATTGTTGATCACTTATTGAGGTCGAATGCAATATGTACACGTATGTATGGTATCATGGAAGATCTAGACTTCGTCTCCGTTATTTTTTGGTAAAAGATACAACCATGATACCCATATGATAAGCAGCATAAAGACCGAATATCTCAGAACCTCGGCAATCAATCAAACGAAATTTCGGTACCAAGACCATATGCCAATGAATGGTTCCCACCTGACTTGAAGTCTGTTAGGTTTGTATCATCCTGCACATTTTAGTCTGATTGTGAGCCTACCGATACATCGTTAGTAAAGATAGTTATCATTTCTCAATTTTTTTTGTTTTACATTTTGACCATGTTGACCGACCACACCAGTGAATATCATTATCTTCCTTTTTCAAGAAACTCATTTTTTATTTTCTAATTTTTTTGAATTTTTGAATTTTTCAAACGGAAAGACAGAAAGTAAAGACATCTTTTTGGATTTTTGAAATTTTCAGATGTTTTGGAATTTTCTTGAATTTACTTCCCCTAAAATGCTAAAAGGTTATGAAAACGAAAATCTTTTTGAATTTTTAGAGTTTTTAAAGAAAATATTTACAAAAACGATTAGCCAAAGAAGTTACTCGCGTATCACCTTAATGCCATGGACCAAAAGTAGATAATCAAAACGTGATTTATTAAAAGCTTTTGTAAACAGGTTGGCACGTTGGTGATCGGTGTGAAATTTAACAACATCGATTAATCTTTTGTCAAAACAATCACGTATGAAGTGATATTTAATTTCGATGTGTTTGGTCTTGGAATGCTGCACAAGATTTCTAATGATCTGTAAGGCAGCATTGTTATCAACAAAAATAGGAGTAGATAGGAATTCAAAACCGTAGTCGCGCATTTGTTGTTGTATCCGCAAGACTTGGGGGCAACAACTAGAGGCAGCAGTGTATTCTGCTTCACAGGTTGATGTAGCAACACACGTTTGCTTCTTGCACTGCCACGTGACCAGTCGATTTCCTAAGAATTGACATCCAGCTGTTGTTGATTTGCCATCAATTTTGCAACCACCAAAATCAGAATCACTGTATGCAATTAAGTCAAAGCTATCATCCCTAGGGTACCATGACCGGTGTCCGGGAAATCCTTCAAATAGCGAAAAATCCTTTTGACAGCTGACATATGAGAGGCCTTTGGGTTGGCTTGATATCTTGCAAGCAGGCACGTTGGATACATGATGTCAGGCCTCGATGCTGTGAGATACATGAGAGATCCGTTCATAGCGCGATAGTATGAAGAGTTAATGCTTTCACCCTTCAAATCCGAAGTAATCCCGTGATTCTGCGGAAGTGGGGTACCAATGGGCGTTGCATCTGACATCTGGAATCAGCTCAAGAAGTCACCAACATATTTAGTCTGATGGATGAATATCCCAGACTCGGTTTGTTGAAATTGAAGGCCCAAGAAGAAATTCATTTCCCCCATAGAGCTCATCTCGAATTTTTCTTGCATCACACGCTCGAATTGCCTTCACAAAGAATCATTAGTTGAACCAAATATTATATCGTCAACGTATACCTGCACCAGCAGAAGATCTCCATCTTCTTCCTTGATAAAGAGAGTGCAATCAATAAGTCCTCGTCGAAATCCATTCTCCAGAAGATAATTGGATAAGGTTGCATACCAAGCCCTAGGTGCTTGATGTAAACCATAAAGAGCTTTGTTGAGCAACCAAACCCGATCGGGGTGAATAGGATCTTCAAAACCCAGAGGTTGTTCGACGTGCACCTCTTCTTAAACCACACCATGAAGGAAAGCACTTTTGACGTCCATCTGGTAGACTTTGAATCCTTTGAATGAAGCATAAGCTAGAAAGATCCGAATAGCTTCCAGACGTGCAACAGGTGCATAAACTTCATTGTAGTCGATGCCTTCGATCTGGTGAAATCCCTGAACAACCAATCTCGCCTTGTTACGAATGACTACTCCACGATCATCCTTCTTGCATTTGTAAACCCAGCGTGTGGCAATTTGCCTTTAAACAAGCTTCCAAACACCTAGCTTTTGAAATTGCTGCAGTTCGTCCTGCATGGCTTTAACCCAAGAATTATCCTTTAAGGCTTTTATCCAAGATTTTGGTTCTTCTTGTGAAACGTAACACACGAAGGACCAAACATTTTGAAGACCAGATTCTCTGATAGCTGAATATAAACCTGCATTCTAGTTGTTTCTCAGCTGATTACGCGTCTGCACACCGCGTTGGACATCTCCTATGATATTCTGCTGTGGATGGGTATCATGAATCCTCATTTCAGGATTTTCAGAAACATGAGTATTGATACCCAAATTGTTAATGTTAAGATCAACAACCAACTCCACACCGGGAATAGGCGTAGAAGTGGATGCATTCCCTTCAGCAGTATCTACATTCTACACATGAGGAGTTTCTACAGAAGCACCTTGAACAAGAGCAACTGGAGCTGAAGATCCTTCGTGCGCATCATGATATTCATCATCTTCCGATGACTCATTGTAATAAGTAGCATCTTCAAATACCTCATTTTGAATCGTATTGTTAACCGAATTAGAACCTTGGGGGTTAACAATAATTGGTCTTACCAATGGCGAGCCAGCAGCGTTATCACTATCAAATAGCATTCGAGCAGCTGCAGATTCTTCGTCAAAGGTTGGCAGATTTAAGGAGTCGAATAGTCCATCGTAGTCGAACATCCAAGGATCACCCGGAGCTCTAACAGGATTTGTATACCTTTGAACCCTTACTTCACTCCATAGCTCAATCTTTTTGGTTGCCAGATTCGAGACGCGAAAATTCGGAGTAGCATATCCAAGGAAGAAACCCTCGATAGCTTTGGCGCCAAACTTTCCATCCGGCTCAATCATAGTGCATGGACCGCCAAAAGGTTCTAGATAAGAAAGATCCGGTTTCCTTTTCTGTATAATTTCGAAACAAGTTTTGCCATGCCTCTTAACTGTAAGAACTCGGTTTAACGTGTAGCAAGCAGTCGACACAGCCTCTCCCCATAACTGAACAGGAAGCTCCGACTCTACTAACATCGTTCTTGCAGTTTCAATTATCGTGCGATTTTTCCTCTCAGCGACACCGTTTTGTTGTGGAGTATAACGAGAACTGTATTCATGAAAAATGCCCTTAGAAGTACAGAGCTCATCTATTACACGGTTCTTGAACTCAGTTCCATTGTCGCTTCTGATCCTCTTCACTTTCAATGTGTATAAATTTTCCAGCATAGTAAGAAGATCCTTAAGGATTCCAGGAGTATCACTCTTGTGTGCCATAAAAGCTACCCAAGAAAATCTAGAATAGTTATCAGTAACTGCTAGACAATAAGTGACGTGTGCGTATATATACATAATTTTACAATGAATTTACACACAATTTGGTTTTAAATTTATAAAAGTGATTATTACTTTTACATCAAAACACACACGAAAGAGGCAAGTGTACCCCGTCATATATGTAATAAAGTATCGGTAAGAACCAAGTATCGATCCAAGGAAATGGGCGGAGAAATAATACTAGACCTTTGTCACTAAACTACCGGTAAAAACATAGGTTTGGTTGATTTTAACTAAACTAAAGTAAGCATAAATAAAATACATAATAAAAACATAATAAAATATAGATAAAAAGCCTTGCTAAATACACAACCACAGCATGTCAACTAAGTCGGTTTTGGCACTAGAAGCATTCGGTCAATTTTCTAATTTAAGACAATTAGTATCCCTTTCGGGAATCCTAACATGACAATCATTCGGAAAGCTAAAACGATAAACACGCTTTAACCACCTAAAATTGTTCTTTAACGTGCAATTGATAAATGTCTATGAAAATCTATTAAACAAGGAAAGCGACACCGATAAACACAATGCAACCACCGAGACAAGCATAAACTAGATTAAATCACAACCGAGTTCATTTTACAAATCTTGCACAAAAATTCACTAAGATAGCAATTTTGGCCTAAACTACTAACTAAGCTAACAAATCATGGCAAGAATTTATAACGACACCATCTAACCCGTTAAGGACCTTACGTGACGGCAAGCTCTCTTGATTAACAATAATTACATTTTATAAAATCACTAAGCATTTCTAGTATCATGATGCATACATTTAAACCAAGCTAATCTAGTTAACCAAGTTCAAAGTTTACTAATACAAGATTAATTAAGCTTCATTTTTCAACTATCTTAACTAACCAAGCATCAATCATCCAACATAATTACTTATAATCAAGAAATCAATATCAATAACAAGGTTGTAAACTAATCATCAAAGATAATCATAGAAAATACTTCAAGTGTCATTACAAACAATGCTTAACACACTAATGGCAATAATCTAGCAAGGGATTGTTTGTGTTTTTGCCCAAAGGCTACAATAATACATAAACAATAATCTAAGTACTTGAAAGATTAACAAAATCATGGAAAGATTAGAAAATCAAACCATAAACAAGTACTAGACTAAGGATCCGGGTAGTAATCGAGCTAAACGGGACAATGTTGCTTGATTCCGGGTGAAAGCTAACGCCTCCGGAGCCTGAAAACCGCCTGAGAAGCTCTCCAAAAATCCAGAATATCGAACAGAAGGTTTCTGTTCTGTTTTTATACTTTTCCCTGTCGCACGGTCGTTCTCCATATAGCACGACCGTGCACTTTAAGTAATTATTGGGGATGGGTCACCATACTGCATACGTCATCAGATCGTTGACCAGATTCGAAATGGCACAACCGTTCTTCGTGTGGAACGGTCGTTCAGTTCCGAGGTCTTGTTGCACGCCGAGTTGCACTGGTCGTTCATCACCGAGACTCTGTTGGTTCATCGGACACGCACGGTCGTTCCTCAGATGGAAAGTCCGTTCTTCACCGAGCCGCCTTGTTTTCCTAGAACGCCCAGTCGCACCTCTCATTCAGTGCCGAGATGATCAACTTTGTCGGAGATGCACGACCGTGCATCAGGTGGAACGGTCGTTCCACAGGCCCAGGTCAGAATCCTTAACAGAATGTCCGCAGCTTCGTCGTTTTGTCCGGAAAATCCTCGTTTTCGCTATCATCTTGTCTGGTATGCTGTTTTAGGCTTGTAAACATAAATGTAGATAAATAAGTATCCGATTGACGGTTTTACGGCCAAAAACGTAAATTAACGAATATCAAATCTCCCCACACTTGAACCTTGCTTGTCCTCAAGCAAGCTAAACTAAAAAGCAATAAAAGACAAACAAACAAGAACGATAATTTATACACTAATTTATTGAAAACTAATATAAACGGTTAGCCGGTTTGTCGAAAGACAACATCAAAAGACTGAAACCCAACAAGCATATGCAATTAAAAAGCGACAACCAAAAAGCCGTGACAAAACATTTAATTGACTCACTTGTTAATGTTCACACAACTCACAATGTTCACACACACTCGGTTTTATTTATGAAACATACATAAAATGTGTATGCGTAAACACTCAACGCCTAGTCAATGAAATGTGCAATATCATAAGCTTGTCATAAGATCTCGTCTCCACCAACTAACATGCAAATAAGTGTAAATCAAGAAGTCTTTACGGGTTATAACATTAGGCTTGGGCGAAGGGTATGGAAGTGGACATTTAAAGTGGCGAAAATGGTTAAAACTCGGTAATAGCGTTTAACTAGCAAGACAATAATACAACTATACATACAAACGCCTTAAAAAGGCGACTAAAGCGCAATCGATCTTATCAACGAAATTTTAACATTTAAGCATTCAAAATTGCTCGATTTCTATCAACTTCACCCTATTTTAGGGTGTTTTATTTTCTGTTGTTTTTTTTTATAAAGCAAACTTTACAATGAAATATAAACAATAACAAGCTAGTTAAACTATTATTTTAACCGAGTTTCAACACTAAAAAGGTTTAAAAACATAAAAAGGCTAAATTTGGTTAAGTGGGCGATAATGTGGGTAAACAAAGGTGAACGGGAAGGCTCGACAAGGTTAATCCTAAAGGGTAATATAAGGTGAACGGGAAGTACAACACAAAGAACAAGGTACACAACAAAAGGGTAATCTAAGTGCCTCTATCACGTTTACACAAATCCGCACGTTCATAGTCTTAACAAGCATACTAGTGACAAGTTCTAAATTGCACATAACATCCGGCTCACTCCTATATCCGTAATGAACAAATATATAACAATCTAGGCTCAAATATGCTCACGTAACGGAAGGAATGGGTAAAAGTGTGAAAACTATCATGTAAGTCTTTCTTTGTTTGTCACGCTTTCCGGTTTCCTTTTTCAAAAATATTTTGCTTGTCGAGTTTTTATCAAGTCCGACGCTTTCTAAAACATAACCAACCGGTTTATTTACAAAAATAAATACAAAATACAAGTATTTTTGAATGATTTTTCTGATTTTCTGATTTTTTTTATATATAAGAGGACAAACAAAGCTAAGTTAACAAAGTTAACCCCCTCCCCACACTTGAACTTCGCATTGTGCCCAATGCGAGACCCGAAATATAGAGAAAGGGATAAAAAAAATACTCCCCTCAAGATGATGTTGGTGCCGCGAGACTTCCGAAGCTGTATCTGGTACGTGCTCCGGTCCAAGATCCGATAGATAAAACCTGCGAGTATGTCATGTGCACCCAAAATATAACAGAAACAGAAAAATCACAAAACAACCATAATATACATAAGTACTAAAATTCAAACAAAAGACAAAGGAAATTGTCTGAAAATACATAACCGGGGTGTTTTAAAATAATAGTCAAAATAAACACCCAAATAAAAGCAAAGTACTGAAAGATAAAACACCACCAAATGCTATCACCACCGCCATCTACTCATCATCATCATCATCATGTCTCGTGCCAGATGGGCCCTGATTGCCATAGCCAGGGGGGTTCCACGGTGGGAACTACGGCGGGTGCTGAAAATAGTCGGGATATGCGTGATGCATCTCCCCGAAAAGATAAGAAAACCCCGCAGACACCCCCTGGTATAAAGCATCCTGGCTCTGCCGAAGCTGGTCATGTGTGGCCCGAATCTGAGCCTGACTGGCTCGAATCTTGTCCTGGTTAGCCCGGATCTGGTCCTGGCTAGATCTAATCTCATCAAAGTAGGTACCATGCTGCTCCTGCGTCACACGCATATCCTGGAACTGCTGGTAGAAAGTGGGCCAGTCCTCATGCTGATGAAATGCATGGTGCTGCGGCGAGTGTGGTGGTGTCGGTGGCTGGTGCTGCTCGTGCTGCTCTCCCATCTCAACATCCTCATCGTCCCCCTCAGCTGGAGGCAACGGGTCCCAGACCTCGTTGTTCAACCCTCGCAACCTATCTCCCCCATCTAGCTCTACAATCAATCCCATCGCCTTCAGAGAACGGATATCAACAAAAATCCCCTCAGTAATCAAAGTGAGACTCTGAACCACCTCCTCAGTCATAAGGCCTTCGTTGTAGGCGATTTCGGTCACATACGAACCGCCATGTATCTCACTGTTCGCATGTCGCCCTGAGCTCTTGACGAAGTACTCAGCCATTCGAGCGGCTAGGTTGATTGGTGCTTTGTCAACCAACGCATATAAAAAGAGCAAATCTGGAGTTGGACAGTTACCACCACTGTCCATGCGACCGCATATCGTATGGCTAAACACGTGGTGCATCACTCGCACCAAGGGGTCTCGCAATCTAGAAGCCTTCGACATCCTCGGGTTGTAGGGGCCCCCAACAGCGTTTGCAGCCCAAAATGCATCCCGATCGGCATCGGATGGAAAAGTAAACTGATTAGTGAAGACATTGGGATCCTCCACGTCTTCCCTTGTATAGATCCCGAGCCGCCTTCCCAAACGACTAACCGACCATGTATGCCATCGCCCACATAACCTGAAAGTTATCCGATGCTTGGAGCGAAATTTGGGTCTCCTATTAGCAACCGGCTTCTCATAAGCATAAGATGCAAAGAAGTCTATAGTTAGCTCCCGGTAAACGGGTCCGCTGATACCGACCAAATTGGAAAGCGGGAGACTCATCATTTCATCAAGTCGGTCATATTGATTGAGTTCCCGCATGACCTCCCAGTCCAACCATCGGGGTACTCCAAACTGTCCCCGCCTCGCCCACAAGGCGTTGCGCTTCGGGATGCATAGAGCTTCTTTCTCAATGTTGGGGTCAAACTGAAGGAAAGGGTGATCCATCTGTAATGGGGAACATTGTTAGAAAGACAGAAACAGGAGAGATATGAATTGAAAACAAGCGAGCAGCCTATTATGAAGCTACTGTCTAACTGAACTGGGCAAATGGCACGGTCGTTCTTCGAGACGCACGGTCGTGCGTCTCCGAGAACTAACAGACCAAGCCCACAAATGCCGGAACTGCACGGCGTGCGATCTGTGGCACCACCGTGCAACACCGAACAAACAGTAAATTATCGAAAACATCCGGTAAGGCACGATCGTTCCATTCAAGGAACGTCCGTGCGACTACGTATTTCTGCAGAATCTGACCCAGGCTCTTAGTAGCCCGATTTTTTCATAAGTCATCAAGTTTGTACATAAACAGGGGTTAGAAAATGCGCCAGATGTTCACGATACTTCGATTTAACAAGGGTTAGGGTTTCGATTTGTTTATGAAGAGAGCCCTAATAAATCCCTTAAAGAATCGGAAGAAATCTAACCTAGAAAGCAAAGAAACAGGAAATCTAACCCTAGGAACGTACCGTGCGAAGTTGGGTGCGAGATCGTGCGAAAAACCGTGTGAAAATGATGAAGAATCGCTCTGGAACGGCCTGCAGCGCCTAAGGTTCGCGAATGAAGGGTTTGGGAGCAGATGGGGGTATTTATAATATGCCAAATGACAAAAATGCCCTTAGCCTGTGGCACGGTCGTTCCTGGTATGGAACGGGCGTGCGGTACCGACATCGCTCAAACCCTGCAGCATGTTCTCGGATATGCACCGAGGGTGCGATCCAACGTGCCGGCCCTCGGAGACGCACGGTCGTGCGACCCGAGGAACGGTCGTGCATCAGGTGCAGATACAGAATTTTCTGCAGAAGCTGTTTCCAGCAACCGTTTTGGCCGTTTTTCGCCGTTTTTTCGACACACCAACTGTTCTAACAATATTGCAATACAGAACCTTCGCCCGGCACGTACGAAAACTAAACAAACTAACGTAAACTACCTAACTTACCTAAATTACGCTAAAACTACAAAAATACAAAAAAGGACTATTTTACCCTTATAGCGCCAAAGACGCTCTTGCTGCATTTTTGTCGGCGAGTCAGCAGCGTAGACTCATGCTAAATTTTTGTCGGCGAGTCGATAGCAAGACAAATTTTTGTCGGCGAGTCGATAGCAAGACTCATGCTAAATTTTTGTCGGCGAGTCGATAGCAAGACTCATGCTAATTTTTTATCGGCGAGTCGATAGCAAGACTCATGTCCCCACACTTTATGTGTGCGGGCCATTACCACGCCCCTTCGGGTTCTGCTCCGTGTTGCCTGGAAGTCCACCTGGGGGTCTCTCCGACAACATTTTTGCTAAATGGCCCACTTGATTCTCGACATTCTAAATGGAAGCCTTGTGACTCCGCATTTCTCCTTCATTGACCAAGAATCGCTCCTCATGCTGCTGATATCGCTTTTCAGCCATTTGATTAGCACTATTGGAGTTGTTCAGCAGTTGCGCCATCATTTCCTCTAGCTTTGCGTTGCTTTGAGAGGCGTGCGGCTGTGAACTGCTTCCTGAGCCTTGATTATGATATTGAGGCTGAAAGGATTAACCGTGAGATTGTTGTGGCGCGGGAGCATGTTGAGCAAAACCGGGCGCGTTCTGGTTCCCAGAACCAGATTTCCACCCAAAGTTTGGGTGATTCCTCCACCCTGGATTGTACGTGTTGCTGTAGGGGTTATTTTGGGCCCTGATTTGATTGCCCATGTAGTTCACCTCTTCGTGACCGGTAAACATTACACCCTGCTCACACGTACCTGGCACATGTGACACTCCACACTGGTCACATCCAGGGCCAACTTGCGCGGCTGTTTGGGATTTATCGAATTTCGTCGCCAGAGCTGAGATTTGCGTAGTAATGGCTGTGTAATCGTCCACAGCGTGAGCTCCTGGGCGAGATGATGATGATGTAGCCCGACCTCTATCGCCTTCCCGACGCGAGCTGGATTTCAACGCGGCTTTCTATATAATATCATACGCTTCATTAGGCGTCTTAGTTCCCAGATCGCCTCCCGCGTTAACATCTAATCGCTCATGCGTGTTGTAGCTGAGCCCCTGATAGAATGTCAAAACCAGCTGTCTCTTGGAGAAGCCATGATGTGGCACATCAATCAACAAATCCTTGAATCTCTCCCAAGCTGCATGCAACGACTCACCCTCGTCCTGGTGAAAAGATACAATTCGGTTCCGTAGCTTGTTCGTTTTCTCAGGTGGAAAGTATTTATGCATAAACTGCTCTGCCAACTGATTCCAGGTCCTGATGGACCCGGCTGGAAGTGACATAAGCCAAGCTCTGGCTTTTTCACGCAATGAAAACGGAAACAACCTCAATCGAATTGCGTCCTCCGAAACATCCCTAATCTTGAATGTGGAGCAAACATGGAGGAAAGCCGCAATGTGTCTCCTGGGATCCTCGTGCTCCCGCCCGTCGAACTGCACTGAATTCTGCACCATGTTAATAATACTAGATTTTATTTCACATTAAGGTGCATCAATAGTAGGTCTAATAATACTGGGCTCCAAGCCCTCTCGTCCGGGCTGATTCGTCTCATTCAAAGGTTGATTATCGTCTGCCATGATTTCGTCCCCTGAGTTTTCGCTTTCAGAAAGTAACACCGGGTCGTCAATCGCGTTTGCAATCCGTTGTGCAATGACACGTGCCCTTTCTCGCAACCTCCTACTTCTCCTAAGATTATGCGCTGGTTCGTCAACCGGCTCAGCAATATTAGGCGCAGGAGTTGAGGACATTAACCTGCAAACGAAAATTTGACACAATGAATATTTTATTAATATAATAATTCTGCCTTTTTTTTTTCAGCTGAATAGAAGCAGAAAATTATTAGAAATGGGCTGAAAATTTTATAAAAATCCAAAAATGGGCCCGAAATTTTATAAAAATTCAACACAATAAATAAATGAATCGACTAATACAAAATTGCTTTAGGGGTGCCGAAACCCAAAGAATAAGTGAATAAATAAATCCGGATCAAATAAATAAATGAAACAAAAATAACGCAAAAAAATGAATAAATTGAATAAAAACAAGAAATATTAACAAATAAATAAACAAATAAAAAATCAAGAAATTATACACAAATATTAACAAGTATATACACCGATAACCAAATGACTCGGGTCGTTCCTAAAACTCGCCATCTCCCCGGCAACGGCGCCAAAAACTTGACGTGTGCGTATATATACATAATTTTACAATGAATTTACACACGATTTGGTTTTAAATTTATAAAAGTGATTATTACTTTTACATCAAAACACACACGAAAGAGACAAGTGTACCCTGTCATATATGTAATAAAGTATCGGTAAGAACCAAGTATCGATCCAAGGAAATGGGCGGAGAAATAATACTAGACCTTTGTCACTAAACTACCGGTAAAAACATAGGTTTGGTTGATTTTAACTAAACTAAAGTAAGCATAAATAAAATACATAATAAAAACATAATAAAATATAGATAAAAAGCCTTGCTAAATACACAACCACAGCATGTCAACTAAGTCGGTTTTGGCACTAGAAGCATTCGGTCAATTTTCCAATTTAAGACAATTAGTATCCCTTTCGGGAATCCTAACATGACAATCATTCGGAAAGCTAAAACGATAAACACACTTTAACCACCTAAAATTGTTCTTTAACGTGCAATTGATAAATGTCTACGAAAATCTCTTAAAAATAAGTTAGTCAGCCGTTAGGATTATTCTAACCTCACTTAAACATGGAAAGCGACACCGATAAACACAATGCAACCACCGAGACAAGCATAAACGAGATTAAATCACAACCGAGTTCATTTTACAAATCTTGCACAAAAATTCACTAAGATAGCAATTTTGGCCTAAACTACTAACTAAGCTAACAAATCATGGCAAGAATTTATAACGACACCATCTAACCCGTTAAGGTCCTTACGTGACGGCAAGCTCTCTTGATTAACAATAATTACATTTTATTAAATCACTAACCATGTCACACCCCTTTCTGCGGCGGAAGCACGAGGTGTGATCATGAAAGGTTCTCATTGCATACGAAGAGTAAACATACTACATGCTCAAAAATACCTTCAAATATTACATTACTAAAAACATATGTCAAGTGTTTACATCACGAGATAACATATTGTCTTAAAAGTCACAACTTTATTTAAAGATAAACAAAGCGACATCCATGAGCATGAGTAAGACCACGCGTACATCCATCCTAGTTACCTGAAATACATGTGAGTTTTGGAAAAACGTCAACATAAAGTTGGTGTGAATTCATGCAATTTTTGTATTTCACGTTTGTATACTTTGTATGAAAACATAATTTGCATTTTGTATAAATCAAGTCTTTTGTGTACACCACATACTCATGTATAAATCAAATATTTCTGTATGTATCAAGTGTTAATGGGTTGCAAAGCCATTAACATGTGACACGACATAGGAAGTCAACAAACCATAGGCATTTTTCTGTAGTCGATTCACGACTGAGACACAAAAACACTGCTTGGTAAAAGAGTGGCCAAGAGTGGGGCTGCCCGGAACCCATTAGATCTAACCTTTTGTTCTGCGGTCTAAGTATGTACACGATTAATGGTGCTTCTGTACCCTATTCGTGACACTATTTCTCATAACGCATCCTACTTGGTTCTCGTTCTCACCAAGCGCGTTTCTTATTGTCTTATATTTTGTCACACTTGGTTCTCGTTCTCACCAAGTGTACTTCTTGTATTTATATCATACCATTTATAAATATTGTACTTTTGTACATGTATTTCACCCCCGAAGTTATAAAAACTGAAAACAGTTAAAAGAAAAGGGGGAGCATGAACTCACAACTTTGCATTCCTGTGCGTCGTAAACTTCACCGGATTTGCTTAATTAACGTCGTAACCTATACGCGTTTTCTTAACGTTAGTCACTAGACTTGTATCGCACAAGTACAGTCATTCTCTTTTGTATTTGTATTGTTGTGTTAAAAATATTTCATATTTTTAACTACGTATCTTACTTATATTATTTCCTCTAAAATAAATATAAGTCTTTTGTGTTTTGCACTTCGCACCCGAATTATGTATCTTGTATTTTGTATGTGTATCTTTGTGTTTATACTCCTCGCGAGTATTTAGTGTATTTTTACGTCTTAATACGCTAGCACGCATTACACATACTATATACACTTAGCACAAAAGTTGGTGATAAAATAATATATATTTTTCTCTAAAAAATATACATACTTATATCCATTTTTATTCTTGAAGAAATCCTCATTTCTTATCACCAAAAATTAGGGAAACCTTGGTAATACTTTTAAACACATTTTTAGGGAATAAGTTTCTCAAAAACTTATATTTTTCTAAGTGTCAAAATTTATAAAAATTTTGACAGAGTTTCCCCTAAAAATGGAGGTTTCCCATGTTTTCAAAACATGTGTTTATTTTCTTTTAAATCGTCAACAATTTCCTCATTCAACAATAAACAATATGCAACTAGTTAAAATAGATATAATCGCAGAAATACATGAACTTGTGGTTTTTCCAAAATAGGTAGTATCTTTCCATTATTTTTAGTGGATCTTTGTATAGATCAACTTCGTTTCTTGAAAGTCTCGTTTTTAAAGAAGTTACATCTTTACAACTTTCGGTCAACATTTACAAAAATAGTTATTTTGTCGAAACTTTGTGTTACACAAGTGTTTACACACTCGTGTGTTTGCTAAAATCATTCTTTTTCATGTACGATTCGGCTTTAGAAAATATGATTTCTTGGACACTTGGTCCTTTGAAAATACCGCTTGTAGATACGTAGATCTACTAGTTTTAAACACTATTTCACAAGTTAAATCGCTTTTACACAAGTTCATGATTCGTGTGTGGTAGAGTTTCATCATTTAACCTTTGTTACTCTTAAACAAGCTTTATGTCATAATCCAAGGTTATGACTAAACCGGGTTAAATGATGATCCGAGCTACCACAACATAGATCGGGTCCAAATAATCACACAAATCAAATACTACAAGATTTACACAACATATGAGATTTTAACCAACATTTTTAGTGTTTTTAGTAGACTTTTGTGTGTCATCTTGTATGTTAACGAGTTTTAACCGTTACGAATCATTTTAACCACTTCAATATAGTTCAAGAGAGTGATTTAAGCAACATACCACTAGCTCGAGGCTAGGGAAGAATCTAAGCACAAATAGGGTGGATAAAAGCAAGAGAATGAGGTCCTTCGCCTTCCGTTTGCACCTAGGTTCCTTATATGCGACCCTTAACACTTGTATGAACTTGAAATGGCATGATCAAAGCTTGGCAATGGTTGTGTGTTCAAGGGGTGTTTGGCCGTAGCTTCTTAGAGAGAGATGGAGAGTGAGTGTGTTGAGTTGTGTTGTGTTGTGTGAATGATCATGTGGGTTTAGGCTTATACTTATAGAGAAAGATTAGGCTAATTGTCCAATGGATCATGTGTCTAGATGATATTAGACAAGGTTGATTATTTTAATCAAATGTAGGACAAGGGTGTCCCCTCTAGTTGGGGACGGTTAGAGAGGGGGGGGGGGGTCTTGGTCCGATTCCAACTAGATAGTTAGGCATATAGTTAGGTTAAGTAAGTTAGTTAAGTACTTAACTTGGTTAGTAGTGCATAGTGTGTTATGACGGGTGTTAGGGTATTCAGGGACCCTAACTGGCTCAGAAAGAGAACAACTACGTTGATGACAATATTTTTCTGTTCCGGGTAAAGTCCGGTTGTTCGGTTACATACAGATTCGTTAAAGTGCTAAATTGCACCTTTTAGTGTTTAATAAGTATCTTTTTGTAACACTATCGATTCCCAACACTTAGGGAAATATTCTGGATAATAAAACGACATTTCTGCATAATATTTATATGTCTAAATGCTGAATTATTGCTGAATTTTATAAATTCTGCACTTAAAGTGCGTTTCGGGTGCTTTTTAGTGCTTATTTTTGCTTTCGTATTGCATATATATTAAACCCTTGTATGTACTCTTGGGTTTTAATGCATTCTTGCTGTCGGACCTACACCTAGGCTCCAATTTTTATTGTCTGGCTGCTTTCTGCAGTTCCGTTGACACATAGTGTCTTACCGGTGAGTTTACTAGTATTTTTGACTCAACGCTCTCGTTTGTGCATAAAGCAATATTTTGTAGTATACAACATGCATGAATTCACTTGTTTAGTATGTAATTAGACATGGCTGACAATTAAGCACGTAATTGCAGTCATTAAGCACTAATTAAAGTGTACGGAAATTACCGGTTTGTGCCAGTTGTCACAGTCTCCCCCCGTTAAAAGAATTTCGTCCCGAAATTCAGACTGAACTCCCTCTCGCTGGAGTCTTCTTGAATAGGTGGGGATACTTTTTCTTGAACTGGTCTTCACGTTCCCATGTGTACTCGGGTCCGTGCTTAGAGCTCCAACGTACTTTGACAAGTTTTACGCTGCTCCTCCTGGTCTTGTTGACTTTCCAGTCGGTAACCTCAACGGGTTGCTCTGTAAATCGGAGGGCTTCATCAATATGCACTTCATCCATCGGGATGATCACGTTTTCTTGTGTTGGACTCTTCTTCAGGTTGGATACATGAAACGTATCATGTACTCCGTTAAGTTCTTCCGGTAACTCCAACTTGTATGCCACGGTACCAATTCTCTTCAGTATTCTGAATGGTCCGATATATCGTGGATTCAGCTTTCCACGCTTTCCAAATCTGACTACGCCCTTCCAAGGTGAGACTTTTAACAACACTTTGTCTCCCACCTTAAATTCTACTGATTTTCTATTCGGATCAGCGTAGCTCTGTTGTCGTTCTCGAGCCGCCTTAATGCGCTCTCGGATCTGCGCAATCTTGTCGGTTGTCTCTTGTACAAGTTCAGGACCAACCATACGCTTATCTCCGGCATCTGCCCAACATAAGGGCGATCGACATTTGCGGCCATACAGAGCTTCGAACGGTGCGGCTTTTATGCTCGTATGATAGCTGTTATTGTAGGAAAACTCAACTAAAGGTAGATGAGTATCCCAGCTGCCGCCTAGGTCCATGACACATGCGCGAAGCATATCTTCTAACGTTTGTATAGTCCGTTCGCTCTGGCCGTCTGTTTACGGATGGAATGCCGTGCTTAGATCTAACTGAGATCCAAAGGCTTCCTGAAATGATTGCCAGATTCTTGAGACAAAACGTCCATCTCTATATGAAATAATGGAGATTGGCACTCCATGTCGTGCCACAATTTCTCTTAAGTATATCTCTGCAAGCTTTCCAGTGCTATCCTTCTCTCGGATTGGTAGGAAATGCGCAGACTTCGTCAATCGATCAACTATTACCCATATCATATCGTGCCCTCTAGGGGTCCTGGGTAATTTCGTTATGAAGTCCATCGAGATTTGTTCCCACTTCCACACGGGAATCTCTAGTTGTTGTAGTAGGCCAGCCGGTTTCTGGTATTCAGCCTTAACCTTAGCGCAGGTCAGGCACTTTCCTACATAGACGGCAACGTCGCTTTTGAGTCTCGGCCACCAATAGTACTCTTTCAAGTCTTGATACATTTTGTCCGATCCTGGGTGGATCGAATATCTCGATTTGTGGGCTTCATTAAGGATGACTTCTCGTATGCCACCATAGAGTGGAACCCAAATACGCTTCTTGAAGTATAAGGCTCCCTCTTCGTTTGGCACCATGTACTTCAACATACCCCGTAGGTATTCAGCTTTACGGTTCTCTTCTTTAAGAGCTTCTTGTTGTGCATCTCGAATGCGTGCAGTGAGGTTTGTTCGAATGGTCATTTCCAATGCTCGAACCCTTAGGGTCTTAACCCTTTCTTTTTGGCTCAACGCGTCCGCTACAACGTTTGCCTTTCCAGGATGGTACTTAATCTCACAGACATAATCGTTCAGCAGCTCGACCCAACGTCGCTGGCGCATATTAAATTCCTTCTGATCAAATATGTGTTGTAAGCTTTTATGATCTGTGAAGATTGTACATCGAGTACCATATAAATAATGTCGCAAAATCTTTAAGGCGAATACCACTGCACCCAGCTCCAGGTCGTGAGTGGTATAATTTCTCTCGTGATCCTTCAGTTGTCTTGAAGCATAAGCGATGACTTTTTGGCGTTGCATGAGCACGCAACCCAAGCCTTGTCGTGAGGCGTCGCAGTATACCACGAAGTCTTTAGTGCCTTCGGGTAATGATAGTATCGGTGCATCGCATAGCTTGCTCTTAAGTAACTGGAAGGCTTCTTCTTGTTTGTGACCCCAGTCGTACTTTTTGTCTTTCTGAGTAAGGGTCGTTAGCGGTTGAGCTATATTCGAGAAATTCTCAATGAATCGCCGATAGTAGCCCGCTAAGCCCAAAAATTGTCGAACTTCAGTTGGGGTTTTGGGAGCTTCCCAATTCTTTATCGCTTCAATCTTGGATGGGTCTACATGAATGCCCTTCTCATTCACCACGTGACCAAGAAATTGTACTTCGCGAATCCAGAATTCGCATTTCGAGAACTTTGCATAAAGTTTCTCTTTCTTCAGTAGTTCCAGAATAGTTCGGAGATGTTGCTCATGTTCTTATTTCGTTCGCGAGTAAATCAGGATATCATCGATAAATACTATCACGAATTTATCGAGATATGGTTTGCATACGCGGTTTATCAGATCCATAAAGACCGCTGGCGCGTTCGTCAATCCAAATGGCATCACAAGAAATTCGTAGTGCCCATAGCGCGTTCTGAATGCAGTCTTTGGCACACTTTCATCTTGGATTCTCAGCTGATGGTATCCAGATCGAAGGTCGATCTTGGAATAGTAGCTTGATCCTTGCAGTTGATCAAACAAGTCATCAATCCTCGGTAGCGGATACCGATTCTTGATTGTGAGCTTGTTCAGTTCCCTGTAATCGATACACATCCGCAGTGATCCATCCTTCTTCTTCACGAATAATACTGGAGCTCCCCAGGGTGAGAAGCTTGGCCTTATGAATCCTTTATCCAACAACTCCTGAAGCTGTGTAGATAATTCTTGCATTTCGGATGGCGCAAGTCGATATGGAGCCTTGGCTACAGGAGCGGCTCCTGGAACCAAGTCTATATGGAATTCGACTTGTCGTTGCGGAGGTAGTCCTGGCAGATCTTCAGGGAACACATCAGGAAATTCCTTCACCACAGGAATGTCTTCGAGTTTTGGCTCCACAGCCTTCTTATCTACAACGTGTGCTAGGAAAGCAACACATCCTTTCCTTAAGCACTTCTGTGCCTTCATACAACTGATGATTCGTAGAGGCGTGTTTCGTCTTTCTCCATGTACTATGAGAGTTTCATCATTCGCCAGAGGGATGCGAATGATTTTCTCATGACAAATGACTTCAACTTTGTTCTTGGACAACCAGTCCATCCCGACCACTACATCGAAGCTACCTAATTGGATAGGTAAGAGGTCAATGCTAAATCTTCGTTCACCAAGTTCTAGCGTGCAGCCTCTAACAACTTCGCTTGACTCAACCAGTTTACCATTGGCTAGTTCTATGGAATTAGAGATTTCTAATCTACTAGATTTTATTCCGAGTACGCGTTTAAATTCCACAGACATGAAGCTATAATCGGCGCCAGTGTCGAATAATATGGATGCAAAGTGATTGTTAATGAGGAACGTACCGTTGACCACATTAGGGTCCTCGCGTGCGTCCCTTGCTCCAATCACAAATGCTTGGGCCTGAGCATTGTTTCTCTCTGGGCAGTCCTTCATGAAATGATCATTGCTTCCACATCTGAAGCATCCTTGGTTTCGCCCATTCCCATTACCAGCACCATTTCCATTTCCACCATTGTTCCTATCATCAGCCCCATTACGATTTCCATTCCCATTCCTCTTACTCCAGCAGTCTTCAGTGCGGTGACCCAACTTTCCACATTTGTCACATCTTGGAATGCGACAAGCTCCTTCATGATGGTGTTTACACCGATGGCATTTGGGCAAGATGCCCCGGTATCCCATTGCTGGTGCGTCGTTCATGGCTGCAAGAGGTTTTGCCCCTTGAAGCGGGTTAGGGTCACGCTTCTTGTTGGAACCTTTGATGTTACGAGTTGCTTGATTCAAGTTTGCATATTTCCTTTTCTTGTCGCCAGACGACTCAACATGCGCCTCGGCATTTTCTGTTGGGTTCAGTGATAGCTTCTTCATTCGAACACAATCTTCAGTAAGGCTGACCGCCAGAGTTACAGCCTCGGTGATTGTTTGTGGTTTGGCCGACGTCACCATGCCACGAAACTCTGAGGCCAGTCCCCAAATGTAGCGTTCAACACGCTTGAATTCGGGAGTCACCATGTAGGGAAGCACTCTGGACAGGTCATGGAACCTTCGAGTATAACCATTAATGTCAGCACCTTCCATGGTCAAGTGCCAGAACTCCGTCTCCAGCCTTTGGAGTTCAGCACGAGAGCAGTACTTCTCTCTCATTCTTTCCTTCAGTTCCTCCCAAGTTAAGCCATAAGCGGCATCATCGCCCAAGGTTTGGACTTGCAGGTTCCACCAAGTCAGAGCTTCATCGACAAACAACCCCGTAGCAAAGGTGACTTGTTGATCCGCGGTACACTTGCTCATGCGGGAGGTAGCTTCAGTCTTTTCCGTCCAGCGCACAAATGCTACTGCACCTCTTGTGCCATCATAGTTCATCGGCTTGCAGTCGAGGAACTGCTTGAAAGTGCAGCCTGGAATTGATTCAACCAATTCACATGTGAGCAATCGGAGAAATAATGAAACAAAGACCGTTCATAAATTTCCTCATGCTTAGCACAGTGTCTTAAGGTTACCTTAAGCTGCATTGTCTCCAGACGAATCTCCATTCCCATTACGCCTAGCGTTGCTTGGGCCGCCACTGTCTTGAGTTTGGTTCGCCTCGTACTGGGCGATAGCAGCGGAGATCCTTTCCTCCAGTAGAGCGTTCAGCTCATCAGCAGTTCTTGGCAGTGGGGGTGGAGGAGGTTGATCGTCATTGCGAGCATTCACAGCTTTCCTGGGTGCCATGTTCTGACAGAACATAACACAACAGGGTTACACGTTTGTTTGATATCGTCCTACTAGGCAGTAGTAGTATAGATATTCACAGGTATATATCACATAAGTGACATCAAACAATTATTACTCTAGCAGAGTACTTAGTAGGCTTGCACTGAGGGAATCTATACGTGACAAGACTTGCTGTGATTTTTGTGCACTGAATTCCATAATTATGTATGCATCCATAATTACGTAACTCTTTGCACAGTCCGCACAGTTCGTTTCATCCTCGTATTTTCTTCCTTCAGGTAGGCCATTGCTTTCAGGTAAAGTCACATATACTTGTGACATTCTACTTCTAGTACATGCTAATTATCACACATAATTGCAAGTAATTTCTAGTCAACGACAAGTGCTACTCAAGTGCACTCTAAGTCCCGTAGTGTCTTTTCTAGACTCATGTAGACAGTTTCAGGCAGTGGATGTCGCGGGACGTTTTATGCAATGAAAACTCTTTGAAAAATTATTTTCGTGAATGGATCCTAGAGATTGTAGACTAGACTCGAGAAGGAATCCTGGTTCACTACAATCGCAGCTCTGATACCAATCTGTCACACCCCTTTCTGCGGCGGAAGCACGAGGTGTGATCATGAAAGGTTCTCATTGCATACGAAGAGTAAACATACTACATGCTCAAAAATACCTTCAAATATTACATTACTGAAAACATATGTCAAGTGTTTACATCACGAGATAACATATTGTCTTAAAAGTCACAACTTTATTTAAAGATAAACAAAGCGACATCCACGAGCATGAGTAAGACCACGCGTACATCCATCCTAGTTACCTGAAATACATGTGAGTTTTGGAAAAACGTCAACATAAAGTTGGTGTGAATTCATGCAATTTTTGTATTTCACGTTTGTATACTTTGTATGAAAACATAATTTGCATTTTGTATAAATCAAGTCTTTTGTGTACACCACATACTCATGTATAAATCAAATATTTCTGTATGTATCAAGTGTTAATGGGTTGCAAAGCCATTAACATGTGACACGACATAGGAAGTCACCAAACCATAGGCATTTTTCTGTAGTCGATTCACGACTGAGACACAAAAACACTGCTTGGTAAAAGAGTGGCCAAGAGTGGGGCTGCCCGGAACCCATTAGATCTAACCTTTTGTTCTGCGGTCTAAGTATGTACACGATTAATGGTGCTTCTGTACCCTATTCGTGACACTATTTCTCATAACGCATCCTACTTGGTTCTCGTTCTCACCAAGCGCGTTTCTTATTGTCTTATATTTTGTCACACTTGGTTCTCGTTCTCACCAAGTGTACTTCTTTTATTTATATCATACCATTTATAAATATTGTACTTTTGTACATGTATTTCACCCCCGAAGTTATAAAAACTGAAAACAGTTAAAAGAAAAGGGGGAGCATGAACTCACAACTTTGCATTCCTGTGCGTCGTAAACTTCACCGGATTTGCTTAATTAACGTCGTAACCTATACGCGTTTTCTTAACGTTAGTCACTAGACTTGTATCGCACAAGTACAGTCATTCTCTTTTGTATTTGTATTGTTGTGTTAAAAATATTTCATATTTTTAACTACGTATCTTACTTATATTATTTCCTCTAAAATAAATATAAGTCTTTTGTGTTTTGCACTTCGCACCCGAATTATGTATCTTGTATTTTGTATGTGTATCTTTGTGTTTATACTCCTCGCGAGTATTTAGTGTATTTTTACGTCTTAATACGCTAGCACGCATTACACATACTATATACACTTAGCACAAAAGTTGGTGATAAAATAATATATATTTTTCTCTCAAAAATATACATACTTATATCCATTTTTATTCTTGAAGAAATCCTCATTTCTTATCACCAAAAATTAGGGAAACCTTGGTAATACTTTTAAACACATTTTTAGGGAATAAGTTTCTCAAAAACTTATATTTTTCTAAGTGTCAAAATTTATAAAAATTTTGACAGAGTTTCCCCTAAAAATGGAGGTTTCCCATGTTTTCAAAACATGTGTTTATTTTCTTTTAAATCGTCAACAATTTCCTCATTCAACAATAAACAATATGCAACTAGTTAAAATAGATATAATCGCAGAAATACATGAACTTGTGGTTTTTCCAAAATAGGTAGTATCTTTCCATTATTTTTAGTGGATCTTTGTATAGATCAACTTCGTTTCTTGAAAGTCTCGTTTTTAAAGAAGTTACATCTTTACAACTTTCGGTCAACATTTACAAAAATAGTTATTTTGTCGAAACTTTGTGTTACACAAGTGTTTACACACTCGTGTGTTTGCTAAAATCATTCTTTTTCATGTACGATTCGGCTTTAGAAAATATGATTTCTTGGACACTTGGTCCTTTGAAAATACCGCTTGTAGATACGTAGATCTACTAGTTTTAAACACTATTTCACAAGTTAAATCGCTTTTACACAAGTTCATGATTCGTGTGTGGTAGAGTTTCATCATTTAACCTTTGTTACTCTTAAACAAGCTTTATGTCATAATCCAAGGTTATGACTAAACCGGGTTAAATGATGATCCGAGCTACCACAACATAGATCGGGTCCAAATAATCACACAAATCAAATACTACAAGATTTACACAACATATGAGATTTTAACCAACATTTTTAGTGTTTTTAGTAGACTTTTGTGTGTCATCTTGTATGTTAACGAGTTTTAACCGTTACGAATCATTTTAACCACTTCAATATAGTTCAAGAGAGTGATTTAAGCAACATACCACTAGCTCGAGGCTAGGGAAGAATCTAAGCACAAATAGGGTGGATAAAAGCAAGAGAATGAGGTCCTTCGCCTTCCGTTTGCACCTAGGTTCCTTATATGCGACCCTTAACACTTGTATGAACTTGAAATGGCATGATCAAAGCTTGGCAATGGTTGTGTGTTCAAGGGGTGTTTGGCCGTAGCTTCTTAGAGAGAGATGGAGAGTGAGTGTGTTGAGTTGTGTTGTGTTGTGTGAATGATCATGTGGGTTTAGGCTTATACTTATAGAGAAAGATTAGGCTAATTGTCCAATGGATCATGTGTCTAGATGATATTAGACAAGGTTGATTATTTTAATCAAATGTAGGACAAGGGTGTCCCCTCTAGTTGGGGACGGTTAGAGAGGGGGGGGGGGGGTCTTGGTCCGATTCCAACTAGATAGTTAGGCATATAGTTAGGTTAAGTAAGTTAGTTAAGTACTTAACTTGGTTAGTAGTGCATAGTGTGTTATGACGGGTGTTAGGGTATTCAGGGACCCTAACTGGCTCAAAAAGAGAACAACTACGTTGATGACAATATTTTTCTGTTCCGGGTAAAGTCCGGTTGTTCGGTTACATACAGATTCGTTAAAGTGCTAAATTGCACCTTTTAGTGTTTAATAAGTATCTTTTTGTAACACTATCGATTCCCAACACTTAGGGAAATATTCTGGATAATAAAACGACATTTCTGCATAATATTTATATGTCTAAATGCTGAATTATTGCTGAATTTTATAAATTCTGCACTTAAAGTGCGTTTCGGGTGCTTTTTAGTGCTTATTTTTGCTTTCGTATTGCATATATATTAAACCCTTGTATGTACTCTTGGGTTTTAATGCATTCTTGCTGTCGGACCTACACCTAGGCTCTAATTTTTATTGTCTGGCTGCTTTCTGCAGTTCCGTTGACACATAGTGTCTTACCGGTGAGTTTACTAGTATTTTTGACGCAACGCTCTCGTTTGTGCATAAAGCAATATTTTGTAGTATACAACATGCATGAATTCACTTGTTTAGTATGTAATTAGACATGGCTGACAATTAAGCACGTAATTGCAGTCATTAAGCACTAATTAAAGTGTACGGAAATTACCGGTTTGTGCCAGTTATCACAAACCATTTCTAGTATCATGATGCATACATTTAAACCAAGCTAATCTAGTTAACCAAGTTCAAAGTTTGCTAATACAAGATTAATTAAGCTTCATTTTTCAACTATCTTAACTAACCAAGCATCAATCATCCAACATAATTACTTATAATCAAGAAATCAATATCAATAACAAGGTTGCAAACTAATCATCAAAGATAATCATAGAAAATAATTCAAGTGTCATTACAAACAAAGCTTAACACACTAATGGCAATAATCTAGCAAGGGATTGTTTGTGTTTTTGCCCAAAGGCTACAATAATACATAAACAATAATCTAAGTACTTGAAGGATTAACAAAATCATGGAAAGATTAGAAAATCAAACCATAAGCAAGTACTAGACTAAGGATCCGGGTAGTAATCGAGCTAAACGGGACAATGTGGCTTGATTCCGGGTGAAAGCTAACGCATCCGGAGCCTGAAAATCGCCTGAGAAGATCTCCAAAAATCCAGAATATCGAATAGAAGGTTTATGTTCTGTTTTTATACTTTTCGTTGTCGCACGGTCGTTCTCCATATGGCACGACCGTGCACTTTAAGTAATTATTGGGGATGGGTCACCATACTGCATACGTCATCAGATCGTTGACCAGATTCGAAATGGCACGACCGTTCTTCGTGTGGAACGGTCGTTCAGTTCCGAGGTCTTGTTGCACACCGAGTTGCACTGGTCGTTCATCACCGAGACTCTGTTGGTTCATCGGACACGCACGGTCGTTCCTCAGATGGAACGTCCGTTCTTCACCGAGCCGGCTTGTTTTCCTAGAACGCCCAGTCGCACCTCTCGTTCAGTGCCGAGATGATCAACTTTGTCGGAGATGCACGACCGTGCATCAGGTGGAACGGTCGTTCCACAGGCCCAGGTCAGAATCCTTAACAGAATGTCCGCAGCTTCGTCGTTTTGTCCGGAAAATCCTCGTTTTCGCTATCATCTTGTCTGGTATGCTGTTTTAGGCCTGTAAACATAAATGTAGATAAATAAGTATCCGATTGACGGTTTTAGGGCCAAAAACGCATAAAATAGGGGTAAAACAGGGGACTAAAATATGTGTAAATTAACGAATATCAATAAGCATCCTCAAACGTTGTCTTGTGTTTCATAGGTACAAAGAGGTCCATATGAAGACGTTCGAGAGGCATGCTAACAGCATTGATTTTCTTCAGCGGGTGAGACTTCTTCGTTTGCTTCCCTTTCTGGCACGAAACACAGATATCTTGTAGATGAAAACTTCTCACAGGCACACCATTCACAAGATTGTTTTTCACCAAATGGATCTTTTTTCTTAAGTGAATGTGCCACATTCTTCTGTGCCAAGATATAGACTCCTTCTCTGTGGCTTTAGAGACAAAACATGTGACTTGCCCTGATGTCGTAATCGCTTGGCTCATATCAAGAATATAAAGATCATTAACTCTTGGAGCCGATAAGAGAATCCATTCTTTTGGAATCTTGAAACCAGGTTTCAGCACCTAACAACCGGCATCATCAAAATGCACGGTTAACTTCTTATCGTAGATTTGCGAAACACTGAGAAGATTATGATCAATTTGACGAACATAATTGATCTTATCAAAACATACAACACCATTGGAGATCATTCCCTCTCCAGTGATGTATCAGCCTTTGTCTCCAGCAAATGCGACATAGCCTCCTCTAATATTTCTCACATCATATAGAAGCCGTAAGTCGCCTGTCATGTGCCTAGATGCTCCACTGTCAACAATCCAATGACTACTAACAGTTCTTCCTGGAACATCCTGCACATATCATTCAACGATGAGTTGAGGATGGAGACCCAAGCCTTAGTGGTCTTAGGTCGTCCTTGAGTATCACGAAAAGTCTCGATTTCCTGATGATTTTGTAACACAACACCTCCCCCTGAACTTTCACCCATCTTAGGTCTCCAAGTTTGATTTTTATGAAAAGATTTTGAAAACTCTGGTTTTAATGATTGTGAAGAACTTGGTTCCCTATTAACATATTTGACTTCAGATTTTAAAGCCTTTTCAACTGCTTTAACTTTTTGACGTCGTTCTTTTGTTTCTTGTTCATTAACAGTTCTTTTATCATGTTTTGGTGAAATGGGACGACGTTGAGGGTGAACCTTTTCAGGTGGGGCTTTCTCAACAAATTTCTCTTTTGGAGTGTTTGTACAATTTTTGATGATATGTCCAAACTCCCCACATTTAAAACATGTTCTCCTTTCAACAAACTTGGGAGAATCTGATTGACGTACAGATGTCGAACCTGTAGAACCTGAGGTACTTGTCTTTTCATCACACCCGTTTGTATGTTGAGTCTAATTGTTTTGACTGTTACGTTTTAAAATCTGACTTGTTGGACAAAATCGGTGTTTGATTTGTTTTCAAAAGTCTCAATTTTATCAGTACCCTTAGATGCTACAAATCTGACATCATTGCTTTTCTTCAGGTAACGAGCTCCTTTTGTTTCAAATCTTGATTTAGAAACGTTAGGACATTGAGCTCGTAGAACTGGTTGTTTACCCTTAGAAGCAATAGGTTGTTGCTTTGTCGGTTGTTTTTTATTTCCAAATTACTTTTTGATTTCAGCTTTAGGAATTGGATCACATTGAGTTACAGTAACTCCCGGGATTGTCTTTCCCAAAAACTTTGTTGTGTTATCTTCAAAAACTTTATCAATCGAAGATGGATTGACATTTTTGATTGGAAAATCGTTCTCTGAATAAATTTTAACATCTCCAACCAAAGTATACAACACGTTATTGCTCTTAACAGCAGACACACATTCCTTGTCATCCTTGACAGGATCTATCACTTGTTTGACAACTGGTTGAACAGCAGGAGTAGGATGATCACAAAGAATGTAATTCTCAATTGGAATTTCTACTTCTTTCATCTTGTCAAGTGATTCATCCTGATCACTTACATCTGATTCATCAGACGACTTATAGTCCTCAATAATTGGAGCACTTTGATTCGTCGATGCTGAAATTTCAGTTTCATCAGATGAGGTACTCGAGGAACTGTCCGATTTGAACCCTAAGCCAGTAGTAACTTCCTCATAATCAAGAGGCACACTGGGTTCAAAACGTGGCATTTCTTCCTCATCGGGCATATGAGTATAGTTGTGTCTCAAAGGGGGCGGACACTTCTTATACCCAACACCTTTCTTGTTTCCCTTCAATTGTTGAGCGTCAATGATGTGATCGAGCACATATCGGGAGTTAGAATAACTCTCCAATTTGAGCTTGATTGCATCATGCTCGCATTTGGCATTGGCTAGCTCCCTTTTTGGTTTCCTCGATGATATTAATGTAATTGTTAATACCAATTTGTTTATTGTAAACAGTTTTGGTCAATTCGGAAACACTTTTCTTTAAGGTTTCAATTACATATTTAAAATCCTTTTCGTTTCTAGCTAAAGCCATATTTGCCTCTTTGCAATTAGACAGCTCAACAACCAAACTTTGATTATGACTATGAACCTTTTCAGATTCCAGCTTCAAATCTGCACATGCATTACAAACACGGAGAAGGAGTTTCAGATTTTACCTGACTCGTAGAGGCTGAGACATTTTCCATAAAGGCTGTCTGATAAGAAAAAGATCCGTCTTCAGAGAAGAACTTCTCCATTTGTTTAGATGCTACAGCAGCCTTCTTGATCAGAACAAATTTATGACACTTCAACTCCTCTGCTTCATTCAATAAATCATCAACATCAGAACTCGCTTCTTCCTTCACATCATATTCTGAATTATAACCACCCGAATTAGAACTTTCTTCACCAGAACTCCCGGTATAACCCGAACTGTCGTCACTTTCAGAAAATTCTTCCTTGTGAACGTGCTTGATGTGATTGATGATCTTTGCATAGCACGCGGTTCCTCCTCCTTCTTGATCACCTTCCCCAAATTGTACAGACCAATTACATCCTTCATCAGCTTGGACAACTAAAGCTCTGGTGGTGTTTGAAGGTCTAGACTGGTTCTGGTTCTGGTTGTTGTTCACCGCCACCATCCTTCGTTCACGATTGTCTTGATTGGCATTGGAAGTACTCGTCTGATTTCAGAACGGATTCTGGTTGCCTTGTTTACTTGGTCGGGTGCACTCACGTTTGAAGTGACCCTTTTCGCCACAATTGAAACATGTAACCGCATCCTTATCAAATCCGTACTTCGTATCCTTCTTGCTTTCCAAGGATGTTCTTCCCGTTCGACTCATGTAATCCTTCGCCCTTCTAACAGCACTTGCGAACGCCCACTTTATATCCATCAACTCCATTTCATCACAGTCGATTTGTTGATAATCTTCATTGGTCAAATTAATGTTTCCAATTTGACCTGCGACCAAACCGCATTAAGCATTGACCATTGTATTAATGAGTTCTATATGCTCCTTTGCTACTTCAATGCTAACTTTTGAGAGATTTGAAGTATCAACTCTGACTGTGTTGGTGTTTTGGGGTGGAGGATTGTTGGTATAATGTGCTTGCTGTTGCTGCTGTTGTTGTGGTTGGGCTTGTTGTTGTGATGAGGTAGGAATATAAGCACTTGGATTGAACTGAGGTTGAGTAGTGGTAACTTGAGGTGGAGGTTGGGGTGTTGGTAGCCATGCACTCGGATCGAGTTGCGGTTTTGAAAAAGCATGAGCTTGAGCAATCATATGCGCTGGGGGATGATAAGCGCTCGGATCGAAAACCTGAGGTGGAGCTAATTGTGGAAACGGAAAAGAGCTTGTATTTGTCATAAACGCCGTTTGTAGCTTCGGTTGCTGAACGGTACTAGAACTAGCTGCAGGATTAAAACCTCCCAGATACATCTCCGTGTTTTGAGGAAGTGCTATCCTTTTAGCTTTCCGAATTTCCTCTTCGTTCTTATGCTCCAACTTTTGAACGAATTCATAGATACTGACAGCATCTAAAACGCCCATATGCTTCAAAAGCTCAATGAATGGGCTCCACTTTGGAGGTAGAGCATCAGCAAACCGTGCACCCATTTCCTGTTGAGTTGCAAGAATGGTATAAGAATACATTTGACAAATCAAATGATAAAAATGAGTAGTCATATCATTTAGGGTTTCATTCTCCATGAATTGAAATGATTCGAATTCCTTCTTCAATAGATCATGGCGTGTCTTTCTAGTAGCTGCATTTCCTTCTCCTCTCGCTACCAAGGCCTCCCATAAAGCTTTCGTGCTAGTATAGTAAGCGAATTGATGATAGATTTCTTTGTGAAGCGCTTGTGTAAGAATAGCAAATGCCTTCTTCTCCAGATCATATGCTTTCTTGTCATCTTCTAACATATGAGCAAAACCCGCTGCACTTGATCCTGGTTCTTCGAGGGCAATGTTGTATGGAGTAGTGAAACACGTCCATAATTCTGTGTTTTGCCCTAAAACATATGTGTGAAAACGACCCTTCCATGATGGATAGTCGTTCATGTGATTCAGCTTTGGCGGGCGATTATTGCTGTCCGTTTCACTCTCGCTAAGGAAAAGATTTTGAATGCTTTGATTCTGATTCGACACCAAAGCCAATTGACTTGCACTTATAGATTGTGGAGGCATGACATTCCTTAACCACGCGGCTGCCAAGATTTGATCTTGACCTGGTCGTGGGTCCGTACTCCAATCCCATGGACTTGTACTGCTCATATTTGATGTATACAAGTGAATACCTGAACAAATACTTGAAAACAGAATGTTAAATCACTTTTAAAAGTCTTCTGTTGAAAAATGACAAGTTTCACGACGAAACTCTTCCCACGAAACTCAATAGGTTTCGTCGAAGAATCTTTGACGAAACTCTTGGGGTTTTGTCGAGGTACCTTTGACGAGACTTTAGGGGTTTCGTCGAAGTTGCTTATGGCGAAACTCAGGGGTTTCGTCGCTTGGATGTTTCGTCGGGGGTAAGGTCTCAGTGAGTTGGTGAGATTTTCTTTTGAAATCTTATCTTTTTACTGACACACAGAACACTTGTTTTCAACTCACAACATACCTCTTTTACCAAACAAGTATGGTGACCATATTTTAATCCATTTTAATCCTTTTATCAATTCCCTTTTAATTGTAAATTCAATGAATATCACAAGAACACTTTAAAGGTTCTTTGAAGATATGAAGACCAAACCCAGAATATATGAATTTTCCGATCACTGAATAGCTTTCCTAAACACGAAATTGCTTAAAACTTTCACTAAAAACCCAGTTTATCACGTGAACAATCAATCTAACTAGTCTTTTGATAAAAAATTTTAGCAATCAACAAGATTAACAGATTTAAAAGGATTTTTCCAGAAATGTATGAACTTTTCAAGAACAATTTTCAGAAAAACATCAATAACCAGTTTTAACACTTGATAAAAACCGAACTATGTTTGATTTTAAACAAGGATA
Organism: Helianthus tuberosus; assembly: GCA_030545235.1. Classification (NCBI taxonomy): domain Eukaryota; kingdom Viridiplantae; phylum Streptophyta; class Magnoliopsida; order Asterales; family Asteraceae; genus Helianthus; species Helianthus tuberosus. The sequence goes on from CM060420.1 coordinate 176,352,757, forward strand.
AGAGCCAATGCTCTGATACCACTTGTAGGTCCCGATTTCTGAGGATCGATAACGAAACCAAATCTCTTATTTATCACAAACATGGTCACGAGTGCGGAATCCCCGTGACTATGCCAAACCAAACATAGATAGTAATAACACGATATAACCAATGAATCACAGTCAATTGATTAACCGGATGAGAACAATGATCAAACAGATACACACAAAGTTTGACACTAATCTTTCAGACAGGGTATGCTCTCATAGTTTCAAAGTGTCAGAAATTATCGACATATTGCTCACAAATTGCTCATGAAATATGTTTTTAATTAATATCCGTAGGAAATGTGTAGGAAAATATTGACTCAAATAGTATATATATAGAATTAAATCTAAGATATAACAGCTCTTGTACAGGAGGATAAACTGGTTAAGACACTTCGCTTATAACGTATAGGTCTCGAGTTCGATCCCAGGCACACACCGATCTAGGGGGAATTTTCCCTTTTTGGTTGATTTTTTTTTCCGTAGGAATTGTGTAAGAAAATTAAAATATATAAATATTATATAATAAATATTATATAGGAAAATTAAAATAAATATTCCGTAGGAAATGCGTCGGAAAGTTAAGAAAATTAATTCCGTGAGAAATAAGTAGGAGAATTCTAACGAAACATTTGTGTGGGAAAGGAGTAGGAAATTCCGTAAGAAATGCGTCAGAAAAAAATTACCCACGAGCAAAATTCCCACAGCCCATTTTCGTGGGAAATCCGTGGGTAAACGCAGTTACCCACGGATTTCCTACGGAAATTGACGTGGGAAAAGTAGCAGTTTTCTAGTAGTGACACTGGCGTCGACTTTGTCTAAGCTAAACATGGTAAAGCCTGCTTTTAAATAACTATTTGTTGATGGTAAATGAAAGAATTATCATTTGCATGGTAGAATCAAACACACATTAGAACCAAAATATGAGTTGAATGACGCATTCTATTCTGAACCTAGCGATCTAAAACGAACTTTGAGATCACAAGTTCGATTAAAATTTCTAGCAAAGCATTTACGCATAGTGAACGAAAACTAGGGGTGTTCATCGGGTTTTTTCTTCGGGTTTCGGGTTTTTCGGGTCGGGTTGTTCGGGTTTTTTTCTGTGAAAAATTGACCCGATAACCAACCCATTTTAAAGTTCGGGTTAGTCGGGTTTGTGTTATTCGGGTTCGGGTTAGTTCGGGTCGGGTTATTCGGTTTTCGGATTTAGATGTAAAATGAAAATAAATGTTTTGTTATAAATATCATCAAAATTCATATAGTTACTTTAAAAATATCATTAAAGTTCAAAGATTAGTTGACAATATGCTATTATAATATTTAAAAGTCCCGAAACTTAGTGTTTCATCTATTAAAGACTCCAAATCTAAACATTTTTATAAGAAAAAAAAATAAATGTTCGGGTTTTTTTTCGGGTTTCGTGTTTCGGGTTTTTCGGGTCGGGTTGTTCGGGTTTTTGGCCTGGAAAAAGTGACCCGATAACCGAACCATTTAAAGTTCGGGTTGGTCGGGTTCGGGTTGGTCGGGTTCGGGTTTCTCGGGTTCGGGTTTTTCGGGTATTCGTTAATTCGGGTTCGGGTGGCTTTGAATTCGGGTCGGGTTTCGGGTTTCGGATAAAAATGAACAGCCCTAACGAAAACCCTCAATTTGCTATTCTAACGTTCAAATTACTCTTTTTTTTAAGGATAAATTACAAGTTTTGTCCTTTATCTTTAGGGTACTTTACAGGCGGTGTCCTTTTTTTCAAATGTTGACAGGCGGTGTCCTTTATTAGGTATTTTGTTACAAGTTTTGTCCTTTCCACCCAACCTAGTTAAAAAACCCAGTTAATTGTTGACAGGCGGTGTCCTTTACTAGGTATTTTGTTGCAATTTTAGTCCTTTACCTAGGTATTTTGTTGCAAGTTTACTCCTTTACACCCAGCAATTAACATGGTTTTTTAACCAAGTTGGGTGGAAAGGACAAAACTTGTAACAAAATACCTACTAAAGGACACCGTCTGTCAACATTTGAAAAAAAGGACACCGCCTGTAAAGTACCCTAAAGATAAAGGACAAAACTTGTAATTTATCCTTTTTTTAATTTGTCTAGTGGAGTTGGATATGATCAGATGATTCCGCTCGTAGCACGATAATACTCCAGTAGTTCATTATTGATCCAAATTTGTCGTTAAAAAATACATTTTAACCAAAAACGAGTGTTCAAGTTTACCAATAACTATGCATCAAGTAATTTAAACTATTCGATTTTATTTTAAACAACATACTTCAAGATCATTAATTCTAACTAGAATTGCGACCCGCCGCAATGCGGCGGGGATTCTTTAGTTATAACTAAGTCGATTTAAGACGCGCACGTTATGTTGAACCTGTCAAACGGGAAAAAATAGACGATGTAAAAACGTTCACCCACACACGCGCGTTGCGTCGTGTTAACTCGTAAAATTTAGAACGAAACGTAAAAATGTTAAATCAAAGACGCACGTTCCGAAGTGTTAAGTCACAAAATTTAGAACGAAGTATAAAGCGAAAAATTTGCGGAAAACAAAAACTATAAAGGACCAAAGCTGAAAATAAAAAAAAGTTGTGAGGATAGATTGCAAAAGATAAAAAGTTTTGTGTTAAAAGTAAAAAAAACAAATAGTTTTGGGTTAAAAGTAATTTATGAAATACTTTTGGGTGAAAAGTAAAAACATTAATTTTTTTAAAAACCCCCAAAAGCCAAGGTTTTAACAACCATATGCATAACCATTTTTTGTTTAAAAAACCCCAAAGCCAAGATTATCACACATAAGTAAAAAAGCAAAGTGGTTAAATTGCAAAAGATGGAAACTTTTGAATTAGAAGTGAAAAATCAAATTAATCAAAGTGGTTAAATCGTATAAGATAGAAACTTTTGAATTAGAAGTGAAAAATCAAATTAATCAAAAGGGTTAAATTACTAAAGATTAAAACTTTAAACTTAAATTGTCAAATATTAAAACTTTAGGGTTAAAAGGAAACAAAGATTAAACTTTAAACTTAAATTGTTAAAGATAAAAACTTTAGGGTTACAAAGTAAAATTCTAGTTTTTTTTTTAAAAACCCCATAAGCACATGTTACAACACATGTATGCGTATTCAAGTTGCTTATTTATATGTTAATAATTTTAGTTCTTTTAATGCTTCAGATCACTAACGATCTTTATTGGACATTTGTCAAAGGCTCAATCTATTTGGACACCCTCTGCACCCAATTTCACACTTTTTGTGCCCTATACGCCTCGTATAGGGCTATACGATGCGTCTAAGCACTGAATTCAAGGGGGTCTCAGAGGGTGTCAGGCACAAAGTTTAAGAAAACCTATACGAAGAGTACAGCTCTATACGAGGCGTCTAAGTCTTTGGTTTTTTTTTGGCTGAAATAAGGGGTGTTTTGGTGGGTTTTGGTATGGTTTTTTTGATAGTTTTTAAAGATATGTTTTTTGGTTGAAAATTTTTTTGGTTTTAAAAAAAGTTTTTTTTTTTTTTTTTGTTTTTTACACTATAAAAAAGTTTTTGTTTTTTAAAAATCAAGTATTTTAAAAATCGGCTCTTTAAATATATTATATCGATTAAATATTATAATGTTTTTAACATTTTACTTTTTTAAATATTATTCTTCCGATTAAAATTTTATCTCGTTCAAATAATGTTTCCGTATTATATTCAGAGGATATATTGTTTCCGTATTATATTCAAAACATATTGTGTTTCAGTATTATCTCAATTTAAGACAACAATCATTAAGTAAGCGAATAACTGAAAACAAACATAAATATGACATATATAAGATAACTTTGTACATCCATAACAAAAATATATAAGATAAGTTTGTACATCCATAATAAAAATAAAAACAACAACAGGTCTATGCATCCAAATCCGAATCCGGATCTGGCTGTTGTTGCTGCTGATGTGGTGCTCGAGCCAGTGGAAGCAGTATCGGGGGTAATCCTTCTCTCTCTCGTCTTATCCTGCTCGGCCCGTACAACCAACCTACCAAATCGTTAAGCCTGTAAAGCTCGGCTCGTACATCCGTGTCACACCCCAACCGATGGCGGAATCATCGGGGCGTGGCACTGAGCGAAACAGATTGTCCAGCAGTTTCCATAACAACTATCATTACCATTCAATTTAAGTTAACATGTCCCATACCATGTCTCAAATAGCAAACAAGTTATTACAGACAAAAACTAAACAAATATTCTGTTCCGACAACTCAGATTTAAACATAACAATTTATTCGTTGGTTTCTAGGACTCCAGTTCCTAGCTTCAATTTCATCACAGCCCGAGAAGCATATAAACAACCTAGGCACTTGTCACAAACGTTAAAATAAAGTCAATACATATAATGTAAAGGTGAGCATACAAGTTTGATAATAGCATAATAGAGTTCGAATTCGTTTACGCATAACCAGCACGTACACATAATGAAATGAAGCACGTTAGTTATCGACATAGATCCATCGATACCAATGACTGCGGGTTGACTACCCGAGCCAGTTCGCAATACATGATTACCACCGTAATCCATGCAAGTAAAAGATCCTTAACAACCCCCGTGTGAACGGGTGCTGAGTCCAAACTATAGTACTATCGTTGCTAAGGCAGGTAGACATCATTCCATGTGTAAACATAACAAACAAGCATTCATGAGCCACGTATAACATGCATTGATGGTTAGCGTTAAAATAGCTTGAGTGGTGTGATAAATGTAGTTTGAGTATTCGTAACGTATGTAACACCCAAAAGTGCTAAAAGCAAAAAGGGTTCGAGTATACTCACAGCGATTATGGATTGAAGGGAGCGCTTTTCAGCGAGTACGGTTAGCCTGAATAGATTTGATAGCATAACGATAAGTGGCGCGTAAAACAGTACAAAGTGAGAGTGGGTAGGATAACTGATCGTGCGGATCAACTATCCGTGAGAAGAAGTTATCCGTGCGAGTGAACCACCCGTGCGGATGGTAATCCGTGCGGATGATGACCCATCCGGATAAACTATCCGTGCGAGTGAGCTGTCCGTGCGGATGGTAATCCGTGCGGATTAGTCGCTCGTGCGGATTGCTTATCCGTACGGACAAGTTGTTCGTGCGGATAAACGTTCGAGTGGATTGTTTCTTCCTAAGGATGTGTTTGTGTATGATGGCTTGTGCTTTGGAGTTATCGTTGTAGCATTTAGAAAACATCAAAGTTTCTCTACCCTTCAAGCCGGTCGCGCGGACAACAATCCGTCCGGATGGCAGTCCGTGCGGACAACGTCTTTAAGGCTGAGTCACTAAGTGGATTAGGTAATCCGACCGGATGGTAATCCGTGCGGATAGTGACAATCCCTCCGGATAGCTTACTCGTGCGGATAGTGACAATCCGTCCGGGTAGTCTGTCCGTACGGGCAACCTGTCCGTGCGGATGAACGTGTTGAAGTTTGTTTCAAGGCCTTAGTATCTCATGATCTGAAGAGTAATCCATTCAGAGGTCGTCCGTCCGGATTGCCCATTCGTCGATACTCAAACCTTGTTTGGAAAGTGGGTCCCAAGGGTAGCTCGTCCGGGTGACAACCCGTCCGGATAGCCTGTCCATGCGGACAGCTTGTTCGTGCGGACAACCTCACGTTCGGGGTGTTCCATCCGTCTACTCTTGGTTGCTGTTGTCGTTTTATCAAGACGTTCTGATTACGTGGCAACCACTTGGAATTGTATTCTCACCCGCATGACTAGACCGGTCAGGAACCACCCTAACTTGGCCTGTCGGCGACTCAGAACGGTCATTCCGGTTGACCCCGAAATCAGGTGTCTGGTGGGTAGAATCCAGATCTAGGACTAGTGTATCACTATTAACGAGTAGAATACTAGAACTGATCAGATTCGTACCGATTTTAAGGGTAAAAGAATGAGAGAACTTAGGTTTATTTCTTTCAACTCTTTTATCCTTAGAAAAGTTTAGATTTAGGTGAAGTTGTTGTGAAATCTTGTGGAAACCTTTCAGATCCGAGTTATTCTTGGTGGAATGAGGTCAAGCTTGAAGTTCATAAGAACTTCATGATGACGTCACCCGATAATACCTCAAATCTTGATGGTTTCACGGTTGAAAGTTGAGATTTGAAAGATGGAAAGGTGTAGAATCGTGTAGTGATCAAGAATGTACAAGAATTAGAGCAAGATCTTACCTGGATTGAGAGAAATCTGAGAAAAGGTGAAGAATGCGTGCGGGTCGGACGTCACTTGCCAAAAGTGGAAAGGTTGGAGAGTGACTTGTGTATTTATATGATGCTAAAGGGGAAAGGGTGAGCCGTGCGGATGGCACGTAACCCGGATAGGCTATCCGTCCGGATTGGTCATCCGTCCGGATTGGCAATCCGTGCGGATTGACCATCCGTTCGGATGTCGCTTGGTTTGGTGCGTTCGGTGCGATGAAGCTTCGACTTTGGTTTTCGAGCGATTAGATAGGGTTTCCTAGTCAAAATACTTTTAGTCCCAACTACTTCGTATACGACATGGTTTGATCGGGAGTCGGATTCGGGTTCGATTGTATTCGAGTTAGACTTCGAGTTTCGATTGAGTTCGCTTGATTATCACAACATAACATAAAATAACATGCACATGTAACACGTAAGGCACACACACACACGTATAAACGCAAGTAAAATACACAGCTCGAGTTACGATTCGATGTCGATTCGATTAGCATAGCCTGATTATTAGTTGATTAACTTTATCGCATTGTTACTTCATATTGTTGACCGTCGTAGGTCGATTTGAGTATGATTAACACGATTTGATTATTGCAATGTACGACACTTACTCCACATAATATAATTAAAATAAAAACATTTCTACGAGTCGAGTCGCGCGAAATCGGTCGTTGACTTTGACCTTGACCTTGACTTTCACTCGTGAAAACACGGGGTGTTACAATCCGGATGTAGCGTAACTCCTGGGGCATGACCTGGAATAACGTGACGTGGAAACTGAGGCTCCCCGGGAGGTGGCGGTGGCGGTGGCTGTGGCACCGCTGCACCGTCTACATCCTCCGGAGGGTCCTCCACGGGCACTTCATCAGCAGGATCTAGCGGAGGATAAACGGACTCGAACTGCTCTGGTAGGGCCTCCTCTCTCCATATGCCCCCGTCGAGGTTTTTAAACCGCGGGCCTTCGGGGAACCTCTTGGGCAGCTTCATCCCGCACAACGACTGAAAACCCATCCGCGTCGGCATGACTGGCGGCGTCCGTAGATGTGGGTCCTGGTGCAATACGAGGCCCAATGAACGGGCAATGACGATCACTTACGCCCCGCCATACAAAAATCCCGCTACTGCCGGTGATGGGCGGAGGCATAGTACTGGGCTAGACCGTGTGCTAGTGCGCACGGGCCTCCTGTACAGCAAACAATGAAAGAAAAAAGATCTGTGGTTGTACACCACTCACAGCTGTAGCCACGCGCTGAAATAGAAGTAGCGAGCAAATGGTGCATATACCTGCAGATAGTGTTAGCAAAATACAGAAACCGAGATTAATAAACAATGCACATAATCACAATAATTGCCGTAATAAACGGACGTACCTGTACAGTGGGTCCCTAATAAACGACACCCTCCCCTTCGACTTGTCGTGCTCCCAATGATTTGCCCCCGCAATCACCTGCCAAAACCCTAAAAGAGTGGATTTGTCAACCACCACTAGCCCCGCTGTTTAAACCTCAGTCTCGATCTCCCCCTGCATGTATAAACCACAATGCACCGCAAACTCTGATAGCGTCATCGAACGCAAAATGCCTGCGAGCCTGAAAGAAACCTCAGGCGGAGGAGGAGCATCTGGGTCCGGAAGCGGCACTGGGACCCCAGGAGGGTGAAATGTAAATGACGAAAGGAACTCGACTAACAGCTCCCTGTAGCTCGGCGTGTGCGCCAAATCAAAAAGACGATGCCACGGTGAATCGACAGGTATAAACCGACGCACTCTAGCCGTCTCAGCAATCCCATCTATCGCATCCCAGTCAATCGCTGCATGCGATCCAATGTGCATCCTCCTAAGCTTCTGGCAATGACGGGCGGCATCGGTGCCGTCGGGAAACTCTAGATACGGGTGACCCTGCAGCGTATCCAGAGGCGGTAGCCGTCTCCGTCGTGGACCCTGCTGAACCGGCTGACCCCCGGCGGTGCCCCATCAAGCTCTACCTGAATGTCATCGCCCTGAATCAGATCGTCCTCCATAATCAATCTGCAAATAAATACCGTATACGTATAAAAACAATAATAAATAAATATTAATAATAATAACAATAATAATAATAAATAATAAATAATAAATAATAATAATAATAATATTAACAATAATAATAATAATTAATAATAAAAATAACAATAATAATAATAATATTAACAATAATAATAATAAATAATAATAACAATAACAATAATAATAATAAAAATAAAAACAACAACAACAATAATAATAATAATAATAATAATAATAATAAATAATATTAATGATAATAATAATATTAATAATAATAATTAATAAATAATATTAATAATAACACTAATAATAATAATAATAAACAATAATAATAACAATAATAATAACATTAATAACAAAAAAAAAAGTTTCAGAGCCTCGTATAGCCCTCGTATAGGGCTATACTGGGCGTCCTGTTCTACGGCTTCATCTTCAACCTCAGATTCAAACCCCCAAACCCAACAAAAACAAAATTTCAGGGCAAACCTACGATCTAAAGGCAAAAACGAGGCAAAAATACTAAACTACGGGATGAAATACGTACCAGTGATGCTTCAAATCTTCGAAAATACGGTCCAAATACTAATCCGAGGCGTATACAGGTGTGTGCTCCGTATATATGTGTGTGTTTTTTTGTTTGGGGGTGATAACCAGGGTCGTCTAGGCCCCCTCACCTTTATACGAGGCATAGACGCCTCGTATAGACCTATACGCGTCGTTTGAGCTTTTTATTAAATGACCATTTTGCCCATGTATAGCCCCAGTATAGGCTTTAATCAGGGGCAAAATGGTAATTAACCAACCCAGAAAGATATTTCTGGAATGGTTAATTACCATTTTACCCCTGACTAAGGCCTATACGGAGGGCTTTACAGGGGTAAAATGGTAATTTAATAAACTTTTTTTTAATAATTAAAAAAGAAAAAGTGAAACAGTTGCCGCCCAACATGTATTGGTCGTATAGACCTATACGTGTCGTCTTTTTGTTTAAATTACCTTTATGCCCCTATTTATGGCCTATACTGGGGACATTCAGGGGTATATTAGTAATTAAAATAAAATATTTTCAAAATTCAAATTTAAAAAAAAAAGAAATGTTGCCGCCCCTATAGACTACCTGTACAGGTCTATACGAGGCGTCCTTTTTTAATAAATTCAAATTTTGATATTCAAATTTTCAAAATTCAAATTTTCAAAAACCCGCTCTAACAGACGACCAATCTAGATCTATACGAGGTGTCTAGTTTTGGTAAAATGACCTTTTAAGCCCCTAATTTATGCCTAGATTGGGTGCATATCAGGGGCAAAATGGTCTTTTGACCAATCATATACGACACGTCTAGCTCTATACGAGGCGTATATTTGCAAATTTTTTATAAAAATATTATTAAACTATTTTAATCAATTCTAATTATAAAAAAATTATATAAATTTTTATAAAAATGTTATTAACCTGTTTTAATCAATTCTAATTATAGAAAAATGATAGAAATTATAAAAAAAAATTGTAGAAATTGTAGAAAATTATAGGAATTAATACAAAAAAAATACTATTAATTACAAAAATCATTCTTCCGTATCACTGTCGATGTAATTAAGACTGGGGTTTGATCTTGGCAGAGGATTCATTATCGATGTATACCATTCTAGACGTGGCAAGTACATATCTTCCCATTGTTCCGTATGGGGTCTTCGGTGGGTCAACCATAGCCCGTGTGCTGGTGGCATTGGATAATCCCCTTCCAGCTTTACATGTACGAAATGGTTCTCGTTAACATGTGTAAGCGTTATGAATAATGGTTGTTGATTAGCCGGAGGACTTAGTATCGGGAAGCAAGTGGAACTCGCACCCATGGTTGTCGTTAACAGGTGCACCCTGATACTGTACGTTTGTGCAATAAGAAGTCCTGCTAAGGGGAAGTCCATCCAGTGATCCTCCCCACAACCGGACACTGAATCCCAAATTAGGCCCTGACGATACGAGTAAAAATAACCTTCATCCCATGCTTCAAATATTGGGAACCAGATCGATTCGTTCTGATCCATTTCTTGGACAAGGTCCCTTCGAATGAGCCCCCATGAACTCTGATCCATACCTAAGCCCACAGCCACAGACCGAAACCCACAATGACCGTCCGGCATCACATCTCGTATGCACGAGACGTACGGATGGAAAACTGGCGGAATGGCATAATTAAATTGTTTGATGATTCCCACGTACTCGTCCCAAATGATTAAAGTAAAACCGTGAGCATCTCGTGTCTCTTTCTTCTTAGAACTCTTTAAACGGCTTAGGCTCGCTTTGGGTTTTTGGGACCTTATAACCGACTGTTGAGAGACCTGTGACGGAACGTACGAGCTGTGGCGAGGTTTATCGTACTTACTTTGTCGGGAACCTTCAAAGCACGTGTTTGCATCACCGAAGGAGCTTCTCCTCAATTCTTCATCTATACGAGAGGCCTCGTCCAACCTTTGTTGTACCTGCTTTGTTGTTGGTCGGCCACGAGTATTTTGTTGGACAACCGATGGTTTCTTGGTAGATTTCTTTGGAGTCAACACCGCTTTAATCTTTGACATCAGGTTTTTTTGCTGAGCTGGGGGGTGCGACTCTAATTGTTGTCTAACAATATTTAGCTCTTCGACCACGTCCATGTCATCGTCTATCAATTTACAACTTTGGAAGTTAAGTTTCCGCCAGAAGACGTCTATGTCTTCGAGTTGAATCGGACGCTCTGCATGGTTAAAAACAACATTGTTTAAGTAACATGATTAATGGAAATATATCACACAAGTGTTGTACGTTTAACAATTATTACCTTCACGCATGTACTTTTCTATCCTACAAGCACATGGCAACCCACAGCTGTGCCACATTTGGCAACCACATGATGAATGAAAGCGCTCCAAGACATCTAGCTTCCTAATTGCCTCTCCACGCAACAAGTCAAGGGCTGTATGGGATACTTTTCCAAGTAGGTGTTGAAACATCGGGTGTTTGTGGTGGTTCATTGTTTTTTCGATGCTTTCTCGAAAAGTCTTCCTTATTTCACAGAACTGTGTCTCAACTATATCCTGGACACAACCAACTACACGGTCCAGCGAGCTCCTATCTAGGACGTATCTCTTTAAGTTGGCGTGTTGGCTCTCAACTCTGTTTGTGGTACGATTACCAAAGTTGCGCCTCTTATCAGTCCACGCAAAGACGAACATCTCCTTATAGTCTTTTAGCAAGTTATCGTACACGTACTTGAAGACTCCTAAAAAGTAAAAATAATTTAATAAAATTTGCATAGGTGAGTCGTATGTTATTAGAAAAACTTACTAGAACGTTTGCACTCCACAAGTCGCTTTCGCATGTTGCGCAAGTGATACTCGTAGATGGGTATGGATGGAGACTCAATCAATGTCCCCCAGAATGACAAAAATTTCTCCCAGTCTTCGTCTATGAAGGCACCCTTGCAGTGCTTCATAACATTCTGTTGTATGTGCCACCTGCATAGAAGCCTGGAGGCGTCTGGAAATACTTTAGCACATGCGCCCATAAGGGCTAGGTCTCTATCCGTTAAAATCACATGTGGCTCCATACATTCATCCTACATTGACTTGACCCTCTCAAGCACCCACACAAAGTTATCACCCCGTTCTTTACTAACAACGGCATGCACGATAATAAACGATTTGCTGGTAGGCGTCACGCCAACAATCTGGATAAATGGCATATTGTATATGTTTGTCTTGTACGTTGCATCGATCAGCATGACGTGGGGGAATGCACGCCACATGTCTCTCGAGTACCGATGAAGAAAGAAGATCTCTGTTACGATCTCTATTCCGGGTTCCTCCCGTGTCTCGTTAATAAAGTCGTTGTTTATCAGCATGCTTTCTAGTGACTGCATGGGAGTCAATCCTTGTCTTTGTTCGGCTCTAATATTCGCCACAACGTTTTGAATGTCTTTCTGAACATGAAACCTGTCGGGGTCCTGCTTCCTTATCGTTTGAAATATTTTGCGCGGCTCCATGTTTTGAGCTGTCAGCTGCTCGATCAGTTTCATTTCGCTTGGAGTAAACCTTCGCACAAACGCGTGGGCCGACAGGTCCTCACAAAGTTCGTGGTTATGTTCAATTGTTCCGTCTTTTATCTCCCAGGTTTCATACGGGTGGTTTCGCACAGCCAGTAGGTAAAACGGGCAACCGGTTTTTTTGCTTCCGTCTTTTCTAAGTGTTGCTGTAGTCTGGTGCTCACCACCACGATCACATTCAAGCCATACCCTCCCGGTTCTTCCCCCGGTTTTCTTTGATCGACGGGTGACAATAACGAAACCATCCGCGTTTGCTATTTCTTGTATCCGATTCTTTAGTTCATCTAAAGAGTTGAAAACCTGTAACATCGACAATAATAATAATAAATAATAATAATAATAATAAATAATAATAATAATAATAATAAATAATAATAATAATAATAATAATAAATAATAATAAATAATAAATAATAATAATAATTAAATAATAATAAAAAATAGTAATTAATACCTACTTTTTTAAGTACGGACTGTCCGGGATGGGAGGTGTCTCACCGCCATATCTACCATATCCACTATAACCACAATATCCACCATATCCTCCAACGTCCGGATTGTTTTGATGAACGTAAGGAGAGGCCGGGGAAATGAATTGCTGATGACCACCGTATCCACCGTCTCCTCCGTATCCACCGTCTCCTCCGTAAGAATATTCACACACGTATCTATAATCCGGATACCCTTGTTGCGTCGGATAACTTGGTTGACCAGCATGGTATGAGTCATCTACAGGGGCTGTTTCATCAACAGGGGGATGCTTGTTCAAATCTAGAAACGGTCTGTTTTGTTCTCCGTGTATACTAGACACAACCTCCTCTTTCTCATTAGAATCGGGAACGCCAGACTCCTCCAAAATAAACAACCGTATCATCATTAGTAAATAATAAACTAAAACAACAACTAATTAAAATATTTAAGCTAATAATTGTTACCGGAACGCTTTCGGGCACCCAGTTGTCTCTAGAATACTACCCGAAGACATAGTTGCCGTCCCAGTATGATGACATTTCAACACTTCGGGATGATAAGAACAAAAATGCAAACAACAATTTTTTCGAAGAAATACAAGAAGAAGCAGAATGAAAGAATGCAGTGTATGTTGAATGATTGGGTGGACAAAGAATGCACTGTATGTTGCACTTTATGTGAGACATAGACGCCTCGTATAGCTCTAGACTACCCGTATAGCTTTAAGTCACATGTCAGTCATGTAGTCAAATCAGTCACTAAGACGCCTCGTATAGACCTATACGAGGCGTCTTAGTACCCTCGTATCCGTCCCCCGTACAGGTCTAGACTCCCGTCTGATGTGACTGGTGTGACGTTGTACTTGGTGCAGAAGCTGGTCGGAAAAGCAACCCTATACTATACGAGGCGTCTTGAAAGGTGTGGAAATAGGCATTAAGGTGTGTAAATATGTAGACCCTTGTAAATCGTACGAACTCTAGTCAATTATTTCATGCTTACTAGTAGTTCAGAGACTTATAGACATTATCCTTTAAACACCTTATCCTTTAAACCCTATCCTTCAATCTTCTGTTTCTCTTTGACCTTATTAAAGTGTCTACCAACTCTGATAGTCAGGTTTATAAATTATTCTAAATTTCTAGAAATTGTGAATAAGCTTCTATGAGCATTCACATTCAACTGTCCATTTTCTACCCTATATTACATTAAAAATAACTATTTTTTTCTTCTTTTCAATTAAATAATATTATTTAATACTTTTATCATTACATTTTCTTTTTCTTTCATTCACAATCACTTTTAAAATATATTAAAAATTATAAAATTTGAACAGTATCTACTCAAATTTACAAATTAACATTTTCTCTCTTATCTACTCACAACAACTTACCTACAACCACTTTTCATAAAATAAAACTTCACTCACATATATGGAGGAAGGGACGTGAATTGTCTAACAACTTAAACATATTTTTGCTTAATATTATAAATAACCATGAATATGAAAGTTTTTTGCTTAATTAGTGATTCGAATAAATACTTTACCTTTCGTAATTAAAACGTGATATTAATCGACTAATATGTATTTATGATGATTCTTCTGTAACTTTCTTTTACTAAGACCATATGTTATACTAACGGGGAGGATAAGCGACGCGTTGAGTAGGCTCAAATTGATATGGCACCAGTGGAGTGGTAGAATGGACCTGGCATGCGAGCAGGGTTCTAATGCGTTTTGAATTACTCACGTGAAGAGAAGGGGTGTTGGGGATAGACAGCCACCGCAAGTTGATGTAGAGCCTACGGGATTTCAAGAATACCACGTCGCGGGTAACGGGGAGGCATAACGGATATGCTAAAGATGAAGTTGAATGAATAAATAAATAACCATTCTTATTAAACATATACATGTTTTACTTTGCTAAGCATTATTTAATTTTATGACACAAGTGTGGGTTTTTTATACCTATTTGAATTTTTAGGTTATGATGTATGACTGCGTACCCCCTAACCCCCCCCCCCCCCCCCCCCCCCCCCTCACCCCCTCTTGTATCCCTTCTCTCTCCCCTTTCCCTGTTCTCATATATCCTTTGTTTTCTAATCTAGGGTTCAACTTCCAGAGCCCCTTTGTTTTTCTATATTTTCCCCACTAATAAAAAATCCGTACTTTTATATATTTTCTTGCTTTCATTTTTTTATAATTTTCTTGTTTTCTGTTGCTTGATGTTTGTATAATCATATCTATCCATGGCTGGTTTAGATTTAGGCACTGCTTCTCGTTACATCCATCAACAGCATCAACTCCACCTTTCCGACTTGCAACTCCACACCACTCAACCGCAAAACAACCACCTCTTCTCCGACAACCACCACCAGAAACAAGAAGACGATGATCTCCATCATGATCAACTAGTCTCCCCCAACTCCGGCGGTGGTGGTGGTGGTGGGTCAGGTGATCTCGTTGGCCGGAGACCTAGAGGCCGTCCAGCCGGATCCAAAAACAAACCAAAACCACCGGTTATCATCACTAGAGAAAGCGCCAACACACTCAGAGCTCATATATTGGAGATCGGAAACGGGTGTGATGTGTTTGACTGCATAGCAACTTATGCAAGACGAAGACAACGAGGGATCTGCATACTTTCCGGTAGCGGTATTGTCACCAATGTAAACCTCCGGCAACCATCCGGAACCGGGTCTGTGGTGGCTCTTCATGGCCGGTTTGAGATCTTGTCTCTTTCCGGTTCTTTCTTACCACCACCTGCACCACCAGGAGCCACCAGTTTGACCATCTTTTTAGCCGGTGGACAAGGGCAAGTGGTGGGTGGAAACGTCGTCGGAGAGTTGACCGCAGCTGGACCGGTTATTGTTATCGCTTCTTCTTTCACTAATGTTGCTTATGAACGACTTCCACTTGAAGAAGATGAAGCGGAAGCCGGTGGGCTGCAGATGCAACCACAGGCTGGTCAACCGGATGGAACCGGTGCCGGTGGTGGTGGTGGCGGTAACCCGTTTCCAGACCCGTCTTCTGGGCTACCGTTTTTTAACTTGCCGATGAATATGGCACCAAATGTTCAGTTGCCTGCGGACTATCCACGGGGTAATAATAATCCGTTCTAATATGGATCGGGTTAGTTAGCTTCTTTTGGATCATAAACAATGTTCAACAAAATGATTGCATCAAACTACTACTTTGTTATCTTGCTGTTGCTATGTTGGGAGTTTTTATCATTTTTCTATCTTTTTTCTATCTTTGTGTGTGTTTTGTAACTTAAATCTGTGCTATGGAAATAGTTTTTTTTTAAAACTTGTGTTACTGTTAATTACCTCTCTATGAATGTTTTTCTTCAAGGCATTATGTTGTTCAAGATTTGGGGTTTTCATGAATGTGTCATTGATGATAATAATGAAACTAAGAGTTGATGTTTTCAGAGAATCAATTAAGGTTTTGAGGTAGTTGGATGCTTTGTTTCTGTTGCATTCATTTTAGTAAGAAGAGAAAATATTAAAAACTGAATTAGTTATGCAGTTTTTTAGGTTTTGTGAGAATTAACAATAAGTTATTTGTTTCCTTATAAAACTAACAAGTGTTGTATATATTATTAACCATAGCTTTGAACTAGATTATTTATGATTTATTTTGGCCATTCAGAAAAGATAAATTTCAGAAACATCAAGCTCTAGTTATGCTTCTTGGCTTGTTTCTTTTCACTGGTACACCTGCTAACGCTCTCAATCAATCTAATGTGTGCTTTCCATCTTAATTAGCGTTCCTTGCAAAGATTTAATAATTAAGATGTTGGACTTATTGAAAGTTAATAATTGTGTCCTTTGATTAGAGTATTGAAGTATAACTTTGAATTTTGAAATAACATTAAGGATTGATGGAATTCATCACATAAATAATGAAAGTTTATTATATTTTTTTTTTTTGACAATTTCTGTTAATCCATTAATCACATAATATATAAGAGTAGGACTATCCTGATATATCGGTTTAGGATCAAATATAACGGCTTCTAAAAAAAAGAAATCGTACAAAGAAAATCAACCAGACTCCAATTGACCTCATTCAAGCGGCATTGGAACTGTCTTATCGAACTCTACGACGTGAGATTTTAGGTTTTCACTTTTGGATTTATGGGTTGTAGATTTTAGAATTTTTTATTATTATCATTGTACTTTTATTTATCATTTTGCCTTTTCTATATTTACGTCATTGTATCTTTTTTGCGACTCATTGTGTTTTTTTCCTCGACATTGTATTATACTTTGCTCGACATTGTGTCATCTTGTGCGATCCATTGTGTCTTTGTACACTTCTTATTTTTTAGAGTGTTTGTAGAATAACATAACCTCTGATATATCTGCAATGATTAATTTGCTATTTAACTTTGCTGTCAATATGTAGTACTAAACCAATATTTAATCTTCTTCATCTATATTTAAAAAGCCCACGTCCCTTGTTTATATTTTAATGTCTTATTTTTTTAATGTCTTCTGCCAAACTCTCTAACCATGTCTCTCTCTCTCTCTCTCTCTCTTTCTTTCACCCACGCACACAAGAACACAAGCTAGCATTTGATTTCAGCTTTGGAATGAAAGATTATACACTCCATGTAGTAAAAGTTTGAAAGGCTATTGTGGGCTTAAAGTGCTATACCCTAACAAATTGCCAGCTTAATCATGGTTACCAAGTTATAACCAGTTGATTAACTTTAAGTTGGTGTTAATGACATGAACTTTATGTAGTTTTTAAACTAAAGTAATATTTCCCACGAGGGGTAACATATGAGTAAAAGTATGTCTTATATATATATAATTAATGCTGCATATGTTCATTTGTGGACTGCCTCATGATGTTTATTTAAGTGTTTCTTTTGTAATACCAAAGACCCATCGGATATACATTTTGCAGTGTCTCATACATGAGTTACTAAGGCTTAGTTAGCTACGGTGAAAACATAATAAAAGAACTACGGAACATTATTATCCATATTGTTTTACTTGTACAATACATGATTTTGTAAAACCTGCGCCATCTTTCTTAGCTAAACTATATAGGACACTATGTATATATGCTTATACGGATCTCATATTTTCAACTAAAATCATAAGGGAAGCTTGCTTGATTAATAACACGAAATTTTACACGTTATTCCACGGTTCAATTTTTAAATAAATACATGAGTTTATGATGCTAGCATGTGCGGCTCAAACTTTTTAGGAACCCAACTCGGATTCTAAAATTAGGGTTTATTTCTTAAGAAAAAATCAAAAATAAAATGCTTAACATCCTAACAAGTGGAAATATGATTACATAGATGTTTCATATTGTTGGTGCACTTGTGTCTGTACTTTGTCTGTATTTTGTCTTGTTTCCAAACGATGTCTTGTTAGTCTTGTAAGTTTGACCAAGTCAACCATCCTCCGGTTTGACTTGGCCAAACAGTCAACATTATGTTTGTAAGATGTTGGGTCGAAGGATGTGCCATCGAAGGATTGCCTATATCCTTCGATGACCTGCTCGAAAGATGTCATTCGATAGATGGACCACGAAAGATCCCATCTTTCGTGGTACTTATGGATCGTTGGAGCTGTTTCTGGTCGAAAGATGATCTTTCGACCGGTCTGCATGATCCTTCGACCAGACCTGCAGTGTTCGGGTATAAATACCCGTGTGTTGTGTTCACTTCGAGAGTTAGACACTTAGACAGATCAGGAACACACACACACACACTAGAGAGAGTTTGCAGAACTGATTTGTAAACCTTGTGCTTGTAACGGACCTTTCATACGCATTAATACAAGTGGTGTTAATCGTTGAGTCTTGTGTGTTGTTTATTTGGGTGTTCTATCTCGGTTTGCTATCTCGGTTGGATTCCGCACAACCGGGTTGGTTTGTACACAAGGATTAGGCGACTAGATCCTCCCCTAGCCGGACCTACAAGTGGTATCAGAGCCTTGGCTCTTCTCCTTGTTAAAACCGAGCTGTTTTCGGTGTGTTTTTCAGGTTTTTGAAGTTTATTTATTCTTGAAAAATTCTGTTTAAAGCTTCAAAAATCCTCGTTTTCTGCTAAAAGTTCTTATAAAACCATCTTATTTTTCATTTTCACATATTTAAAGTTGGTTTTTAGTGAAGTTACGGGCAAAAACGGGTTTCGGAAAGTTGTCGGTTTGCCGGAAAATTCATATTTTTCTGGGTTGTTCTTCCTATATTCATATCATATTCAAGTGTTCTTCATAAAAATCCACTTTTAGATCCTTGAAAATCAGTTGTGAAAGTTGCGTGTATTTGAATTTATGGTTGGATTATAATATTGCATTGGTACTTGTTGTTTGATTAAGATAAGAAATCATCATTTGGTTGGTGAAATGAGTATGTCTTGAGCCGAAAGTGGGTCTGCATTGTGTCAGGAGGTTAAAAGTCAACAATGACAGTCGCACAACATTAAACGGTCGCACAAGATGTTTTGAAAGTCAAGACTAAATTGTACAAGTTGATTAAAGAATCACACAAGAACTGGGCTTCACTTTTGGGCTTCTGATTACTTTAGATTTCTGTTTGGGCTTGGGCTGCAGTCTTGAGTCGCACAAGACTCCTTTCAGTCGCACAAGACATGATTATTCGTACAAGAAGTTGGGCCTAACTCATATTGATTTGGGCTTCACATATTGAACTGGGCTGTTTGTCTACTCGCACAAGAATAAATCAGCAAATTTGAGACCTGATATTTCAGTAACCAACGAACTTAATAAAACCAGCGAATTTAAAAAAAAAAAAAAAAAAAAAAAAAAGGTTTGCATTTGTGATTTAACTATTTGTTTGAGGTGTGATTTACAAAGGTATTCTTTTTCTTGATCAAAAATGAATCCGGCCTGGGGTACTCCGTCAAATACAGAAAAGAAGTATAGAAGCAGTGAGGATTTATTTACAGAGATTTATTTTGGTACTCCATCTCCGGATACAGCTTCCTCAAGACCAACGGCGTTTGTCACAATCACAAATTGTTTTGGCACTCCAATACAAGTTCCAGTCCCTCGAAAAACAGACATGTATGGAAATCCGCTTGAACCAGTTCCTCAACAAGTACCACAACAGCAAAGCCAACGACTTATCAGAACAACAGATATGTACGGAAATCCGCTTCAACCAGTTCCTCCAACAGTTGCCTCACAGTGCCATCCTTCTACGGTAGCACCATCATCTCTTGATACAAGGAACTGTAGTCAGACAAAAACGGCGTTGTATGCTGAAATTGTCAAAGATGCTAGCAATGGTGAATCCTCGGGAAATAATGACAGTTCTGAACATGACAGTAGTTCAGATGAAGATGTTTCAACTTCAGTTGAGGATGATACACCTTCAAGTTCAAGCGAGGATGGATCTGAATATGAATCATCAAGGGAGGTTGTTGATTCTGATGCAGAAAGGTCAACATCTAAGAGTGATTCCAGTCAGGTATGTGTCGATGAACCCACTGCTGTTAGTTGTGGTAACTGTGATAGTTTGCGTGTTAAATGTGCTGATTTAGAGGCAAACATGTCTGAGTTGCAAGCCAAACATGATGCTTTACAAGCTAGTTTGTTTGACTTGCAAGACAAACATGTTTCATTGAATGATAAGTGGTGTGAGTTGCAGAGCAAACACGAGGCTTTGCAAGAGAAATATGATGTGACATTCATCCACAATCAGAAATTAACCGTGGATCTTTCTAAGTGCACAGAAGCCAACATGTTTTATGAAAACCATGAAAAGGAATTTAAAACGATGATTGAAACTTTAAGGAAAGATAAAACTGAGTTAACAAAAATGGTTTCAAGAAAACAAACTGACATCAATTTGTATATAACTCGTCTTGAGATAATGCAAAAAGAGATGGCTTGTGTTAAAACTGAAAGTGAGGCGATCCGACTTAAGTTAGACAGCTATTTAAGCTCTAGCTATGTGTTAGATCACATCATTGATGTTCAGAAAGAGAAAAAGGATGTCACATGCATTGGATATAAGCAATGTCCACCACCGGTTAGACACAACTACGATGCACTGCCTGATGAGGAATATAGGACTCACTTTGAGCCATCTGTTCCTTTGGACGTTGTGGAATTTGCAGCAGGGCTCGGATACAAGAAAGAAGTATCGTCAGATTCAGATGTGTCAGCAGATACATTTGTAACTGCTGAACAGAATCAGGATCCTCCAGTGGTGGTTGAGGATGTTGATTCTTCTGATGATGAGTCTGATGATACTGATTCAGCAAAGTCTGATGCGGTAATCAAAGAAGAGGACATACCTCTTGAGAATCACATTCTGTGTGATCCTCCTGCAAAACCCGCTAAGACTGTTGCAATTGAGTCCTCGTCTGAGAAAGAGTCGGAGAGTGTGGAGTTGCTGTACACTCTTGTTGGTGATGATAAAATTTACTCAGACAAAGATTTTCCTATTAAGAATGTAAATCAATCTTTAATCAGTAAAATCTTTGAAAATTCTACAAGTAAGTTTTTGGGAAAGACAGGACCACATGTTACAGTCACACAGTGTCCTCCTATCCCAAAGGCTGAAGTTAGAAAACAATTTGGAAATAAGAAATTACCAACAGTGCAAACCCAACAAAATCATACCAAATTGAAAGGTAAGACACCGACTCAGAGTCAAAAGAAGCCGAATCAGAAGAAGAAGAAGAATGTGAACTTTGTGAAATCGAAGGGAACGGACAAAATTGAAAAGTTTGCAAATCAATCTAACTTAGATTTTGTCCAGAAAGTAACAGTGATGAAAAGGAATGAACCAAATAGTTCAAAACCTAGTACCTCGAGATCACAAAGTTCATCATCATCGGCAAGACGATCACATGATACTTCAGGGTTTGTTGAACGAAGATCATGTTTTGAATGTGGTACAATTGGACACATAGTTCGAAACTGTCCGTATCTTCATAAGTTGAAAGCAAAAGTCGATGCCCCCCATGGTAACAGTTACCATAAAAGATCTGTTTCACCAAGACAGGACCCTCGTCTTGTTAAACAACGGGAAATGAAACAGAAAAGGAAACAAAGAAAAGAAATTGAAAAGGTTTTAAAACCGGAGGTTGTCCAAACAAAATCTGTTGAATCAAATGTTAAACTTGAAAACCAAAAACAGATTTGGAAACCAAAATTGGAAATTGTTTCAGGGGGAGCTACATCAATTCCGAATCATCGGGAAATGGATGTCACAATCCTCGATGATGACGGACGACCCAAGTCTGTGAAGGCTTGGGTCCCCCTCTCCAACTAATTTCTGAATGAGAGTGCAGGATGTTCCAGGAGGAACTATTAATAGTCTTAGGATTGTTGATAGTGGAGCGTCCATGCACAAGATCGGCGACACCAGACTCCGAAACATCATTATATCTAGGAGTTGTTGCCATTGATGGAGAGAAAAGAAAAGGGGAAGAAGACAAAAATGTCTGGTGAATGAATGTGGTTGAATGTAGTTGAAAATTCGACATGATGAGATATGTGCCAAAATTGGTTGTTATGGTTTTTGTTCGGGTCCTCAGGAAAGATTCCAATGAAAAGTACGCGCCTGTAGCACGCCTGAAGCTTTTAGAAGATTCATGGATTTTTCTTCCACAAGAAGTTCAAAGTCCACAAGATGAACGTGTAGGGTACTTTTCTCTACGGTGTGATTGAAGAGAATATGTTTGTTGAACAAACCAAGCGGGTGTGCGGATGCCTTGGCGTGGATTGATCAACCGCACACTACTTCTGAAAGAGAAAGACAAAGACCTTCGCTGGTACAATGTGGAAGACCAGCCGGACCCGGAGGTTTATGATCTTGTTGCTGTGAAGGGATTTCAGTAGCTACAAAATCGACTTTGAAATTCACACCGGGTGGATATCCAGTTTGGGAGAGCGCTCAGATTCCTGGCAATGCACGAAGCAGTTGCGGGATACGGTTTTTAAATTTCTAATCTCTCCTATACTTGTCGATATTTAAGCTGCTTTATAAATTGTTATCCTCTCGTAGCACTCCTTGACTTGACACGTTGATCTCGAATATCACCTCACACGTGATTGTTTCACTATGAAACTCATCAATGTTGTCATGGTCCACACCGATGACCAACGTGCCGACCTTTTTACCAAAGCATTTGACAAATCCAGATTTGACTACTTATTATTGGTAAACGGCATTAAGGTCAAGCAAGAGTAATCCACATCGGAAAATCATTTTTGTAAATATCTTTGTGTCTTTTAAATTTATCTTAGTTTGTTGATTTTAGGGGGAGTAAATCCAAAATTTGAAAATCCAAAAACATTGAAAAATTTTAAAAACACAAAAACAATAGAAAAGCAAAAATGAGTTTCCTGGCGAGCAAAAAGAGAAAATGATAGTACATCAGTGGTCTGTCCAAACCTCTTTAAACCTAAACTGAAAAACAATAAGCAGCTCTATATAAGATGTATCGGTAGGCTCACAATCATTTTAAAGTGTGCAGGGTGATATAAACTTAAATCGACTGAAGACCAGGTGGGAACCATTCATTGGCATATGGTCTTAGTACCGAAATTTCGTTTGAGAGATTGCCGAGGTTCTGAAATATTCGGTCTTTATGCTGCTTATCATCTGGGTATCATGGTTGTATCTTTTACCGAAAAATAACGGGGACGCAAGTCTAGATCTTCCATGATACCATACATACGTGTACATATTGCATACGACCTCAATAAGTGATCAACAATCACATGTCCAAACAAATAAGTGATAATATATCACAAATTCTTTCCGGGAGTCAAGTTCGTCTCTCTGCTGTACGAAAGTACTGACCTGTTCACGGACTTGCTCCTGTGCCCTCATGCATCGAAAACCAAGTTCCTCATCAATAAGTGATTCTATCACATAGGGCTTGGTTTTCAAATCAAAATAAGTGAGAATCTCACATCATATACGGTCAAACAGATGATAATCGGTATACTCACCGGTAAGATGAACCCTCGTGCATACCTTGATACGGGAATGTGTCGTGATGTGGATGAACACCGGTCGGTAAGTATAAATCATACCTTAACGTATCCCCTCGCCATTATTACATCTGATAAGTTGAGCTTATGTGGATAACAATACCGATAATTGTTATAGGATGCTTATCTTAAGGTTAATTAACTGAACAAAGAGAGTGTTTTGACATGACCGTACACTGATATGATTCTCTTACCCTCGAAACTCGCAAAAAGAATGTCTGTAAATATTTATTTACTGCTTTCAGTCTTTACATTTGAAATATTCAAAAATACCAAAAAGATTTTAGGCGTGTTTTAATATAAACTTTATAAAAGTCAAAAAGATTTTATTTCTATTTTATTTTCGATCGTACGATGTTGGAGCTCGAGTCTTCGTTACCTGAAACCTGAACGAAAACCGAAAACGACTAAATCTTCATAAACGGTCGAAATTTGCAAGCGTTGAAAGTTAAAATTGAAATTGATAAAATTTGTTAAACTTTCAAACTGTCGGACGGTGTTTGATTAAACAATGGTCACATGTGTATTGTTTGCTTATGATATTCCAAGCGGTTGTTCTCATTACGCGTTTAGATTTCTTGCATGTGCAGATTCTAAAGGCAAGGAGAACATGGTCGATGACAAGCTTCGGAATGAAGACACGACGTGAAGGCACTCAAATGATGAAGATGATCGAGTTGCCGCTGACCATCATCAACACCACAAGGATCTCACTTCATAAAGATAAAGACTTTCACGAGCATAACTCAAGGGGGAGCTTATGTTAAGGGGGAGTTTGTCAACACACTTCCTACGTGATACGGGGAGTTTGTTGATACACTTTCTGGTTTCAAGACGTGAAGACTTTAAAGATCCTCCGACATTGAAGACGTGAAGAGACGTCAAAGACTTGAAGACACGAGAGACTTACAAGAATGAAGATCAAGACAAATCTATCTCGAAGATCGAGACAAAGCTACAGCCAAGGGGGAGTTTGTTGGTGCACTTGTGTCTGTACTTTGTCTGTATTTTGTCTTGTTTCCAAACGATGTCTTGTTAGTCTTGTAAGTTTGACCAAGTCAACCATCCTCCGGTTTGACTTGGCCAAACAGTCAACATTATGTTTGTAAGATGTTGGGTCGAAGGATGTGCCATCGAAGGATTGCCTATATCCTTCGATGACCTGCTCGAAAGATGTCATTCGATAGATGGACCACGAAAGATCCCATCTTTCGTGGTACTTATGGATCGTTCGAGCTGTTCCTGGTCGAAAGATGATCTTTCGACCGGTCTGCATGATCCTTCGACCAGACCTGCAGTGTTCGGGTATAAATACCCGTGTGTTGTGTTCACTTCGAGAGTTAGACACTTAGACAGATCAGGAACACACACACACACTAGAGAGAGTTTGCAGAACTGATTTGTAAACCTTGTGCTTGTAACGGACCTTTCATACGCATTAATACAAGTGGTGTTAATCGTTGAGTCTTGTGTGTTGTTTATTTGGGTGTTCTATCTCGGTTTGCTATCTCGGTTGGATTCCGCACAACCGGGTTGGTTTGTACACAAGGATTAGGCGACTAGATCCTCCCCTAGCCGGACCTACACATATACTATTTTTTAGGGTGGAGGGAATGCTTAACCCACTTGTTTTAGTTGCCGCAACATCTCTCACCGTCACGTCAACGTCATATAAGTTTTCAACGCTATTCGCCTTTTACTTGTCACAACTTGCTAAATCAAGAAAATGCATATATTTCTCATGTTTCACATGCCACAGCGAATTTTTAAACTTAACTAAAAAACTAACTATAAAATGCTAATGTGATTGGTTAGATTTGATGTTGAGCCCATCCCAACCCACCTCTCCCTCTTGCGGTATCATTGGCAAGGCACGGAACACCCTTGCCACCTCCCACTTGCCGGTCACATGCTTGCCTCCTCCCAAGGAATGGTGTTGCCACCTTGTCGCCCATGCCATCCCATGCCACTTACCCCTTGCCGAACCCACTCCCTTCACCCTTATATAGAGCTAATTGGAAGGGCGGATATACTCCCAGGCCATTGCTTTCCTCGTAAAACTAACTTAAACTTCTTCGCTTTACATGACTACTTAATAGATCAAATTTGTCCTTTCACTATCAAAAATGGATAAGAAAATTAACCACCGAATATATCATTTTAGTTGGAATCGCTTCAAGCTATATGAAGATAAACTATAGCCAATTGTATTCTTTTTGAACAAATCTACGGGTTCAAGTGCTTTATTCTCCACTATGTATTATATTACGACGATGTACTGTTAGTGGATTTGTATCCGTTGATAAAGTATATCATCACTGAAGTTGAAATCAACAAGCAAATTCCAATAGTTAGCGTGCATCCATATTGCTTTAGATTCCTTAAACAAGCATCTATGGCTTATGGTCGTCTTTAATTAGCTTAATTAAAGTTTGTATTGCACCACAAGACTCTTAATTGTTCTTATTAAGAAATATTGATATGTTTGTGATGATTATAATCTGCTTTTAGGGTTATCAAGAATAAGCTTGGGTGAAGTTATGTACAGCTTTGAGCCTCAGAAAAAGTAAAAGTGGTGTTCTTTGTATTTTTTTGCTCTTTACATAATTTTCTTTTTTTGTATTTTATTGTGTACTGATTAATCGTATATATATAAACTATAGAAAGCCATAAATAGCTCAATCTGGCAATGAAGTGTCATTTGCAAGAGAAGTTAGGAGAACAAGATTCCTTGAATTAAAGGAGTGGTTGGTGCAAAGCTACCAACTCATAGGTTTGGATATAAATAATTAACTTCTCAAATTCTTTTATATTTAGGATTAGGGTTTGACTTCAATTCACGACGATCATCCATTCAAGTCTAAAAACTTGTAGATGATACAAAAGAGAGCGCACTTTGGTGCGTGGCGATAGGTACACGTGTGTCCTTATAAAGTTGCAAACGTAGACTCGTATAAAGAATCGGAAATCATATATAGTCTAATAAATGTTGCCAAATCAACGGTTGTCGACTAATTCAAGAATCTTATCAGACTCCAATATGTTAATTAATGATTTGCTAATAATGGAACCTAATTACTTAAAACAATTATTCTAGTTACATCGTTGACATGGCATGAAAATGATTGATACACATATTACTTGTTTTCATTTTCTATTGGATTTCTATGGTTTAAGGCGACAAATCAAAGACAAGGATAGATGTTACATAATTAAATTTATATTGAACATAAAAGTTGACATTCTGTTATAAAGTTGGGTCTACATATTTACACACCTTATTGCCTATTTGGACACCCTTCAAGACGCCTCGTATAGACCTATACGAGGCGTATAGCCTTTTTCAATTTCCAAGAGAATCTCTGATTATGTCATATTTTGTCTTATTTGCCTCGTATACGCCTCGTATAGGCCTATACTGGGCGTCTAGGGGAAAAAAGACCATTTAGCCCCTGATTTAGGCCTATACTGGGGGTAAATTGGTCTTTTTTGCCTCTCTTATATGCCTAGTATAGGCCTATACTAGGCGTATATAAGGGTTTTTTTTTTTTTTTTAACAAACATTTTAACAATATTAATCGTTTTAGCAAAACTTTTATACAAAAACAAGTTTTTTTATTTTAAATAATTAATATTAGGACCCCTCGTTGGTTTTTTTTGAGTTGAAAAATGGATGTTTTGGTAGGGTAATTTGATTGTTTTTGGAGGGTGATGTTTTTTGAGTAAAAAAATGGGTGTTTTGGTGGGGTAATTTGAGTTGTTTTTTTAAAAAAGTTTTATTGTTTTTGTATAAAAGTTTGCTAAAACGATTAATATTGTATAAAATGTTTGTTAAAAAAAAAAAAAAAAAAACCCTTCAAGACGCCCAGTATAGGGCTATACTGGGGCTTTACGAAGGGTCCAAAAGACCATTAAACCCCTGAATTGCCCCCAGTATAGGCCTAATTCAGGGGTATAATGGTCTTTTGGACCCCTCGTATACGCCCAGTATAGCCCTATACTGGGCGTCTATTATTATTTTTTTTTGTTTTCTTTTTTTAATATTTAAAAAGAAAAAACAAAAAATAATAAAAATAGACGCCCAGTATAGGGCTATACTGGGGCTATACGAAGGGTCCAAAAGACCATTAAACCCCTGAATTGCCCCCAGTATAGGCCTAATTCAGGGGTATAATGGTCTTTTGGTCCACATAGACGCCCAGTATAGCCCTATACTGGGCGTCTTGAAGGGTTTTTTTTTTGTTTTCTCTTTTTAAATATCAATAACACTAATATTAACTATAAAAAACTCATATTAATTATAATAACACTAATATTAATTATAAAAAAACTCATATTAATTATAAAAAACTCATATTAATTATAATAACACTCATATTAATTATAATAACACTAATATTAATTATAAAAAACTCATATTAATTATAATAACACTAATATTAATTATAAAAAAACTCATATTAATATCAATAACACTAATATTAATTATAAAAAACTCATATTAATTATAATAACACTCATATTAATTATAATAACACTAATATTAATTATAAAAAACTCATATTAATTATAATAACACTAATATTAATTATAAAAAAACTCATATTAATATCAATAACACTAATATTAATTATAAAAAACTCATATTAATTATAATAACACTAATATTAATTATACGATGCCTATACGAGACTTATACTATACTATACGATACGATACAACACGATAGGCTTATACAAGACTTATACGAGACTTATACTACACTATACTATACGATACGATGCGATACAACACGATACTATAGGATACGATACCACATCCATAGGCCCATACAATGCCTATACGAGATTTATACTACACTATACGATACGATACGATACGATATGATACGATACAATACAATACAATACGATACTAGACTATTGGATAAGATACAACACTCGTATAGGACTATAGGTGTGGTTTAGGTCCCGTTTAGGCCTATAGGCTTATACAAGACCTATAGGGGCCATATACTAGACTTATACTATACACTATACGATACGATACAACGCCCGTATACGTCGATAGGCCTATACAAGACCTATAAGGGACCTATACTACACTATATGATACGATAGTATCGTATTGTATTGTATCGTATAGTATGGTATCGTATTGTATCGTATAGTGTATAGTATAAGTCTCGTATAGGTCCCATATAGGTCTATACGAGAGCTATACGAGACTTATACTATACTATACGATACGATACAACATGATAGGCTTATACAAGACCTATACGAGACTTATACTACACTATACTATACTATACTATACGATACGATACAATACAATACGATATTAGACTATTGGATAAGATACAACACTCGTATAGGACTATAGGTGTGGTTTAGGTCCCGTTTAGGCCTATAGGCTTATACAAGACCTATATGGGACCTATACTAGACTTATACTATACACCATTTTTTTACTCAAAAAACATCACCCTCAAAAAACAATCAAATTACCCTACCAAAACATCTATTTTTCAACTAAAAAAAACCAACGAGGGGTCCTAATATTAATTATTTAAAATAAAAAAACTTGTTTTTGTATAAAAGTTTGCTAAAACGATTAATATTGTATAAAATGTTTGTTAAAAAAAAAAAAAAAAAAAAAAAAAAAAAAAAAAAAAAAAAAAAAACCCTTCAAGACGCCCAGTATAGGCCTATACGAGGCATATAAGGGGCAAAGGGTCACATATGAGGCCTATACGAAGGGTCCTATACGCCCAGTATAGGCCTATACGAGGCGTCTTGAAGGGGTCAAACCAGAAGTGACATGAGTCAGGCACTGATTTTGATGTAACCCTATACGCCTCGTATAGGCCTATACGAGGCGTCTAGGGCTTAAAGGTGTCCAAATAGGCAAGGAGGGTGTCCAAATAGGTCCTGCCATAAAGTTTTATAGATTAAGTTTATATTGAACATAAAAGTTGATACATGTAGGTATTGACTATGGCTTAGTTTTAAAATATTGATTGAGGAGCAGAATCAACTGGTTAAATTAAGACAAACTAACTTCATTGTTACTAACTACCAGAATTCACGTAAAGGATAAGCGGTTTGTTTATTACCTTGGCAACAAAGATTCCATTAATAAATGTTTGACGAACAAATAAAGCAGCATTTCATAACGAAGATTTAATGACATAGAAACATAACTATGTTGAATAGACCGTAATAACACCAGTGATTCAACAGAAAGTTGCAGAAATCAAAAAGGGTGATATGCATTCAATGGAATTGTAAGGTCTTGTTAATTAACAATGTGCAAAAAGTTCTGACATTTCCTTGTATTTGATCATAGCTCTTGATAAGAAGATGATGACACGTTGAGGATGAATTAATTAAGAGAAAAATGCTAATAGGAATCAGGGCCGGCTAAAGCATAATTTAAATGAGGCAATGGCTTTGGGCCACATTTTCCAAAGGGCCTCCAATATTTAATAAATTAATTTTTTAATTATATATGGAGTAATCCAAATGAGGCTTTTGATCAAGAATTGAGTTATATATCTTGTAAAGAAACTATGATCTAATTGCATTTGGCTTGATAACTACTTGAATTGATCAAGATCTTTATTCGTATAAGGAAGCTATAAAAGTAGAAATTTTAATACATGTTACCCGCCCAACCCGTCCGGTTTATTTGGTTGGTTATACCGTTAGCCAACTGACTATACATTATTATTTTTTTACAAAAAGGCCCCAATTCTTGTATTCGCTTTAGGCCTCCTAAAGGGTTGAGACGGCCCTGATAGGAATTAGCATTCTTCAGTCTTCAAAACATAGAGAAAATTATATATATCCTCCGAAATATGTGACTACATGAAATCCCCTTTTAATGTCCCTTAATGTTAATCCATGATAATATGAAGTATACCATCAACTCCAATTGTTTCCGCCAATATTCTAGGTATTTAGCTACATGGGATATCATATGAATATTCACTGAATAATGTTTGAACTTGGCTATGGGTAGCACCAGGGGCGGATCTAGACCACTTTTATGGGTTCCCAGGAACCCATTCGGTTTGGAAAAAATGGAGAAAATTAGTGAGAACCTCTTGTGATTTGGAAAAAAAATATAGTGAGAATTCGTGAGAATCTACCAAAAGTAACCCATTGAAAAAAGTTCTTATATCCGTCACTGGGTAGCACCTTGTCACTGGGTAGCACCTTTGTTAACATGATTTTACTCTCCAAGACATCTTTAATAAAACTCAACTGTTTGCCTCTGTGTGTTGTTTTCTTGGGATATACAGGATTCTTTTGCAGGATAGTACCAAGCACTCTTACTATTACAAAACATAGTTGTATCCACCTTCAGACCAAGATAGCTCTCAACCAACATGCATTCCTTACTACCTTTTGTCATGGACATATACACTCAGCATTAGTGGAAGATATATAATGCAACAGTAGGTTGTAATGCGCTAATGCATCCTTACTACCTTCCAACTAACTACATGTTTTTGTTCAAAAGAACCCAAATAATCTTATGTTTCGCAACGGTGGAGAACACCTCATGAGAGATTATTATTTTTTGGGAACCTCTTTTCCATCAGCTAGCCTTGCTTTTAACCTAGACAAATGATACCTGGAGTTCCTTCTCTGATCTAAGATCCACTTGCACCCTACATGTCTTTATCATATACCATTTGGTAATGGAACAAGCACCCATGTTTGGTTGTAATTAAGTGATTCCATCTTCTTATTCGTCATAGCCAACCAATTTAATGCTTCATGAGTTATAGCCGCCGCTACATTGTAAAGTCTATCTACGTGTGCATCTCTCCGACTAATAGTGCATATGCCAGTTAGTCAACATCTCTCTCCAATTATGCCAGTGTGTCATTGTGTTGAATTATTATGAACTCCATTATTGAGCCGTCAAAGAAGAACTTTCAAGTTGTCAAAAACAAAAGTTTTAAGGTCTTATTATATATTAGAAAAATTCACTCTTTTCTCTTCTTTTTGTAGCATTGTATCATAAATATTTTGCCATTATCAAATAGATGATATTGTATGATGAACTTCATATAATTTTAATGATGAATTTGTAATGTATGATGAACTTCATATACTTTTATTGATGAATTTGTACTGTATTGGTGTTGGGATAAACGTAATTAGGACCAGTGGTACAAAAAGACAAGGCATTTACTATCGACGGGCAGCTATTTTCTACCGAGACGGTGATCTTGCTTAAGGTTGCCACCGAAAGGGTGTTGCTACTGATGCAGATGATTCCTACCGAAGCAATATACTATCAATATTTATACTGCCTAATAAGGTCTACTTAACTCATAACAAAAAAGAAAATTTTCTAATAATCCAACTACCTAACATATAAGGTTATATCATATATGTCTCTCTGGTCATCTAAGAAGAAAGCCATGGAACAAAAGAATCATACAAGAATCAAAATATAACAGATTATTCAAATAATATATCATATACCCAAAGGCCAAAAGTTTTATGTCAAGAAAGAGTAAACATATATGTACTACAAAGAAGATGCATAGAATACAAACCTTAATATGAGGGATCAAAATAACTTAAATGAACTCGTATAGTCTAATTCAAGTGCCTAGAGTACCTGCAACATTTTCGTTTTCAGATATTTGTTTACACTCGGTTACAATGTTTGGTTCTTTTGTTAACTTAGAGTCAAAATTAATGAACGTACGTCAAACTATTTTCCACAAGGTTCGAATGCTATTCATTTTAAGTATGTGTCTAAAGATGGAACATTTATTAATAGGTTTAATACTTGCATATTTTTCTTTTTAACAGTGAACACACACAACCCTAAAATCTACTTCGAAAATCCAGTGATTGTCCACTTTGTGGGACTTGAACCCACACCACTTTGGTCATTGGTGGGTGTATAAACCCTTAATACAACTAGGCCAAGAGGCCATCGACTTATAGTTGCATAACCTATCTTGTATTGTATGCTTATTATTTAACCGTATTTAGCTATTAACCAATTGTATTGAGTATCTCAAATTAATCCATTTCAAAACATAGAACATACTCAGAACTATCAAAAATTCATAAATAATATAAGTAAATGAACTAATTATATAAAATCATCTAAACAATTTGCAAAAGCAAGGTGGCAAGAGTACAAGACCACATGTATTAAGCTATTTGGGTTAGCCTGTTGGCCCACTGGTTCAGGTGTGACAAAGTGAAAAAGAAAATATGGCATAAGCGACGAGGACAGGAAATACTAGGGTCAAAACCGAGCCCTTCGGGATATGGGGCACTAGTCAGACCTAATGAGCTAGAGCTACAGACTTAAGATTGTGAATTAACTGGAACAAACATTACTTAATTATAGTGTCACCATGTTTTAATGTTTCAATATGTCTAATAAAAAAAATCCATGCTGTGTCATAAAAACTAATCAAAATTCTAATAATAATGACACTTTGTGACCAATAAATACGTATATATTGGTAAACACATAAGGTGATGTTCGTTTTTTCAGAGGTAAAACGTCTGTAGCCTGCGTACCACATATATAGACATCTGTAGCAGAAGAGGTGGACCAAACCTCTGCAGTCTGCAAGAAGAAGACTGCTTGTTTTTTAACTTCTGCAAACTGCTTATAATAAACTGAAATATAAATAAACTGATTTATTAAACTTAAAAGAGTTTTTCAACATTCAAACTCAAATACTAGTTATACAATACTGAAATAATATTCATAAAAAGACAATAACATTTTTTTAAATCATTTATTCCATGCTCTGCATTAACTGCTCAGCAATCTCATCTCGTAACTGAGTCATATATCCCCGATCTTATGCAGTACCATGTGCTTTGTAGGTCCACTAGCGGAGGATCTAGTAACCTAATCCTTATTTTATAAACAAGACCGGTTGTGCGGAATCCAACTGGCAAGCCAAACCGAGATCGAGACACAATACAAAACAAAGGTTCAACGTTTAAAGCTCAATATATTGATTCAGTAGAGTTTAGTTACAAGATCTAAACAAGAAACTCTCACAAGTTCTCTGATATGCTCTCAGTTCTTTGTTCTCTCTTCTGTGTCTCTCACACATTCTGTCTTCAGTGTTGCTGTTTATATAGCTGCAGGGACGACGAAACTCCTTCAGCCGACGAAACACCAATGTGACGAAACAAAGTGTGTTTCGTCACAGTCCCAAGACGACGAAACTTGTCTTTCTTCATCTTGTTTTTTATCAACAGCAGTGGATCTTTCGTCATGCAGGTTGCAGAGCTCTTTCGTCAATTTCTAAACAACAATCTTTCAATTTAATTAAAAACATGAAATCACGTGGATTTCATTTGAAGTATTCATTGATTATTTAGACATGACATCATCATGGTGATGTGTCGGCGGGAAACCGTTCGCGGCTCTTCGTGCTTCGCGTGTCGATCTCTGGGGCGTACGACGGAGGAATGTCGTGACGTCGGTATTGAGCCGAATCTAACCGAGTCGAACCGAACCGAGTCACGTCCACATAATATGTATAAACAAACTCCCCATTGGACGCTACTCGTAAGGTTCATCTTCCATGTCTTCCATGTCGGAGGATTTTCAAAGTATTCACGCGTCGTAAGTAGAAAGTGTATCAACAAACTCCCCCTTTCATTTAGGAAGTGTGTTAACAAACTCCCCTTTAAAATAAACTCCATTTTCAGCACTTAGATCCTTGAGGTATTAATGATAGGTCAGCGGCAACTCGATCATCTTTATCTTTTGAGTGCCTCCACGTCGTGTCTTCATTCCGAAGCTAGTTATCGAGTACGTTCTCTTCGCCTTTAGCTGGTTTGATTGTAGCATCTGCACATACAAGAAAGCTAAACGCGTAATGAGAACAACTGCTTGGAATATAATTAACATAAACAAACGACACACATGTGACCATTTTTCAACTACCGTCCTGTAACACCCCGAAAACGGGTTTGGTAATCAAACCTCGTTAATAGTAAAGACGGGTAAAAATACAGTTAGTGGTAAAACTTACCCGGTAAGATTTAGGATTTAAATAGGTAAATCTGATATCTATTAAAAGGATGAGAAATGCTTTGAGAAAGCAAAGTATATAAAAGGCCCGAGATTTAACGGGACTTAAAAACAAAATGGGTTGTGAACAGGATAAGGTAACTAGGAAATAAATAACCTAGTACAAGTCTTTTAATTAAATGAAAGAACAAAACATCAAGTTATCAACTAAATAAAAGTGGAGAGGCCTATGTTGTTAAAATCTAAACTTATATTACTAAGTTTAATAAAAAAATATATATATAAAACACCATTTAGGTGTCTGGTTCGATCGACAGGAAGAGGAGGGCGACCCCCACTCTCAAAACCCTAACAACTCACTAAACTCTCAAATTGAAGGCTCAATTCAAGATGAAATCGAAATTAGAGCATAGATTATTAATCCTCATCACAAGAGGATTATAAGGTATGTAAAATTTGATGAAAACTCTCAACTTGAAATTCTCATGAAATTGGGAAATCTGAAAATTTATGTTGCATGTTTGCTATTTGGGTTGATATAGCGTCTAGGAGTAAAACCCAGACAATAACATGTGAAATCATGGCTAATTCCAGGAAATCTCATGAACACATTGAAGGTGATTCATGGGCTTTGTGGGAAACTAGTAAACACTAGGGTTTAGAATGATTATTCTAGTGTAATACGGGTCATTGAAAGGGATTTCTGATATGATGGTGTTAAAATATGTGTATATAGTCTAATTGAAGTTAATTGGGGTGATAAACTCAAGTCATGAGCTTGGTTTTGATCATGTAGAAATCTGACCCGCTAGGTGTTTGATGAAACGCCTAAATGAGGGTTAAAATGTTAAAAGTTGAGTAAAAACGCAGATTTGATCATTTTAGAGAATTATGCGTTAAAGCTTGTGAAAGGGTTCTAAACGGATTGTGATTTGAACTCTTTAGGCAAGGAATCCGGATTGTCAAGTGGACAAGCCAGTGGAAATACGCGTTTGGAAAGGGTGCTTAAAAGGTACGTAACTACGGTTTTGTTACGATACGCTCGGTTACGTATTTTCGCGAGTAGACTTTAAATTATCATAATAGATGAAATTGGTATTTAGTTAAAGTGACGAAGATCACTAAGTAGATAAACGGGTCAAAAGGTGAAATTATCACCCTTTGACAATATCGACTAATGGTTCGTTGAGTTATATGATTATAGGAATGAATATCATATGGATGTTTACAGCGCTATCACTTAACAGCCACTAAGGCAAGGTATTGAAACGGGTCAATATATTGATCCGAGCCAGGTATGTATAATAACACAACTCATCACGCAGAATTTGGAGTTCTATAAGAGTTAGACAAGGTTAAAGTATAGATATTCGGTTATCTTTAGGTAAACCGAATAAGTTGAATTATGTTTATGGTGTTTTAGAAGCACATGAGTTTACGAACAAGAATTATAGTTAAAAGGTTGGATTTTTAGTCAAACAAGTATTTAAAGGTCCTTGTAGTAAAAGAAGGATGAAAATTGACCAAATTGCCCTTGTAAGCTAATTTGAATGAACGACCCATAAAGGTGGTTCGGAAATAAGTTTTATGATTAAATATATACTTAGAATGAGTATAGGTAGTGAAGGATGTAAATTCTTGGGTCGAAGGGCTTTATATGAGTCTTTGCCGTAAAATGGTAATCCGAGGGGTGAAACTCGGAACATATAGATATTCACATTAAACCCAATACATATATAGTTGTAGTGGGAGATTACTATATAAGAAATGTAGAACTATAATGCTAGAAAGGAATGAAAGCGATTTCAAGGTTTAAAGTGCTTAAAATACCCTTAACGGGTCAAAATAAGCATACGAGCAAAAATGGGTTTAAATTGTGTAATAAACCTATGATTAGAACCTAATATAGTAGGTAACATTAATTTGAAGAAATGTATGAGATATAGGAATCAAATAAATACGTTTGTTTGATAAAATGCATAAACGGGTTAAAATTCGGTAGAAAGGTAACGAGTCAAAGGCTTAGAAGTCTCAAAATTTCTTATGCTGGATGTAGGATTTTAACTCCATATGATGGGGGATCAAATTACAAACGTGTATGAAGAAACGGTAGGTCAAACGGATGAGCGGATTGAAAGATACGAAAGTTTTTGTGTCAATAAACGGCATAATGGAAAGGCTGAATGCAGGGGCCACCGTAACTTACGGTGCCACCGTAAGTTACAGTGGAGCTAAAATCTTTACGGTAGATTACCCCTGATTTACGGTGGGGAAAGTTGACATTCAGGGGCTACCGTAACTTACGGTGACCACCGTAAGTTACGGTGGAGGCCAGAATTCAATTAATCGTTTGTGTATCAAGATATAAATGTTGGATTTTCCTAATTTCCTTGTTATATTGGTTATTTAATTATCAAAACTGACCTTTAAGTTGGTTTTGATCACAGGTGAATGTCGAGGGTCCCGGATGAAGATCAAGTATCGTGCAAGAACCGAACATACGTTAAACAAAGCTTCCGCAACGTTGTTTTGTCGATATTCTATAACGACGAAATAAACCACTTTATGTTGTAAAACTTTTAAATTGTAAAATTTTTTAATAAACCCGTAATTTTCAATGCATATGTAATCTTAATTACATGATTGTTTTTTTTGTAAATGATACGTTAAACCTTTAATTTATAAGAACGGGTGTTACAAGTTGGTATCATAGCCTTGGTTTAAGAGATTCAAGTATGGCGGGAAAGCTATGCTTGGACTTAAACCTTGTGCTCTTAATAAAGAATTGGTGTTCGGTTCGAGGCTTGATCGCAAATCCGGTAAGTACATGTATGTAATAGTTTAGCATGCTAAAGTGTTGTAAACAACACATAGGGCTATCGTGTGATACACGTTACCCCAAATAAAATGACTGAGATAGTTGACAAAAATACGCGCGTTGACGCGTATAGTAGAAAAGCCTTGTATTATAATACGGGCGATTATTTAAAGTTGACGTTACTAACTTTGTGAATGTTTTAATTGAAGGACACTCGCGTTTGAAGACGACGAGAGTCAAACGAATTGTGGGTATGATGATGGAACGGTCCGAGATATGACAAGAAGAGCATACTTATCAAGGACCTAAATCGCGTAACAATCGCAAATAAGTAATGGCAAGAAAGCCCGTTAAGGCAAGCATTACCAGGTGCACATTTTAATTATAATTGCACAAATAGTAATATGCAACAAATATGTAGAAATTGAAAGTTGCATATGTAGATTAAAAACTTGGAAAAACCCTAATAGAAAATGTATTCGGGATATTGTTTTCAAGAGAAACAAATAGAGGCATTACTTACATAGGGCGTGATGTGAAAACTATAAAAAGGTCATGCGTGTCATGTGTTAATCGCTTACTCTGGCCAAGTAAGTAGTTGCATATGATTCCATGAACTTCTTATAGCGGACACATTTATGTCCGATGTAGTAAGGGTGGGGTGAATGGGACTAACTTAAATGGTACCCAAATGAATCAAATAAGTAAGATGTTTGACAGTAAACGTAAACGTAAGTCGGATGACGGAAGCGTAATACGTAAGAATAACGAGCCCGAGAGAAGGGACAAGGATCAAGTAAAAAGAAAATACAGACCGACCAATAGGAATGCTAAGACATAGGGATAAAAGTTTGACTGTCACAAGTGATGAAATTCACATGGACAAGTCCAACGAATCGAATAAAGAATAAAGGACTTGATTGAATAAAAGTGATGGATCTCGCTAAGACGATCAAATAAATTAAAATAACGTCTAAAACCATATAAGAATGGTTACTTGAAAATGATTATGGTAAAGATACCCGATGAATGGGTAGGATTTGGAAAGAATGCGTAAACCAAGAGACGGGAACGCGAGATAGAAAGTCAAAAGACTCGGAATATGAGTCATGAATAAAAGACAATGAGAATTTGCAACCAGAAATGTTAATAACTACGCTCAGCTATTTCAAAGCTGAACGGGTCAAACAAAGACTGAAGTTTGGGATTCATAAGTAATGAATGTTCACACGAACAAGTCAAACAAATTTAATAAAGGATAACACTTGCTAAAGTAAGTAAGCGCGAATCGGATAAATAAAAGTGCGAAATATTAATAAACCTATGTAAAGGAGTTATAGGCGTTAAAAACATTGAAATAAAAGAACCCGGGTAATGGGACGTAAAGAAGTACAGGTAAGAACCGGGTAACGGTAAGTGTATAGAAAACCGACGTGTAAATTGACGTTAGAAGTCGAGAAGTCGGAAGGATGATTCGAAAGAAAACAATGTAGCCTTAGACTACGGTCAAGGTCAAATGAAATCCAAAAAGTAAAGGTGAATAATTATAAACATAAAAAGGGGTGCCTTAACGCCATATGCGTATATAAACGTATACACATTTGAATAAAGACTAGAATAAAAGATGATCTACGGGATCATCATAACCTACGAGATATTAATTAGTGCAAGGGTCTACGGGGCCAAATTGACCCACGGGTCATAAATTGAAGCAAAAGGATCATAAGGGCCTCGCCTCAAAGAGGTGAAAGCCTAAGGAAAATAGCCTACGAGGTTAAGTGAAGGAACCTACGGGTCGATAGTGTGAGGTAAGGGAACTTGTTACGATTCCCCGTATAAAACTAAGAACGGAAAACAATAAATTATGGGTTGTCAATATCCTGGTATGGGTAATTGACAAAAGTTAAAGAGAAGATCCTAAAACTAAAACTTCGGTTTTAGTAAGAAATAACGTTTTTACAAACATAAATTCTGATAGGAATTTAAATAATAAGCATGAAAGATACAAGTCCTGACACTGATAGGCGCAAGACAATATATTCGAAAAGTGATATTTTCAAAAATGAAAAGTTGATATAAATTAAACATGATGTTACATGATCACGGTCAAGAGATGCAATGTGAAGTAGAATCACATTATAACCAAGTGAGCGGTAAAAAGTAACTAGACTAATAAGTCTAGTTAGTGAGACCGGTTAAGGTCAACAATTCAAGTCAAGAAATTTGGTTTGCTCGAAAACGGTGGATTCGGTATAACTGAACCGAATAAATAAATTTGAAAACAAAAGAATTTGTTGCTAAAAGTGAAATATTTCACTAAAGACCTTTAAACGGGTCAAAGTAACGGATTCACAAAGAGTTCGATAATATATAAAAGCGATGGATATCGCTAAGTTGACTAAACTAGTAGAAATAACGAAATTACGTTATTTCAAGTTACATTATGTCGTATGAGGTACATAGATGTTTTGTAACCAAAAAGATAGTACAATAATTTTTCTGTTAATACTAAAAATCGGTCAAAATATGAGCAATGTTCAATTGATTTTCGAGAGCAAATGCATGGAGTTAAACTCGATAAATTATGAAAGAAAAGGTTTCGAAGACGAAACCTCTTTAAGGGGGGTAGACTTGTAACACCCCGAAAACGAGTTTGGTAATCAAACCTCGTTAATAGTAAAGACGGGTAAAAATACAGTTAGTGGTAAAACTTACCCGGTAAGATTTAGGATTTAAATAGGTAAATCTGATATCTATTAAAAGGATGAGAAATGCTTTGAGAAAGCAAAGTATATAAAAGGCCCTCGATTTAACGGGACTTAAAAACAAAACGGGTTGTGAACAGGATATGGTAACTAGGAAATAAATAACCTAGTACAAGTCTTTTAATTAAATGAAAGAACAAAACATCAAGTTATCAACTAAATAAAAGTGGAGGGGCCTATGTTGTTAAAATCTAAACTTATATTACTAAGTTTAATAAAATATATATATATATATATATAAAACACCATTTAGGTGTCTGGTTCGATCGACAGGAAGAGGAGGGCGACCCCCACTCTCAAAACCCTAACAACTCACTAAACTCTCAAATTGAAGGCTCAATTCAAGTTGAAATCGAAATTAGAGCATAGATTATTGATCCTCATCACAAGAGGATTACAAGGTATGTAAAATTTGATGAAAAATCTCAACTTGAAATTCTCATGAAATTGGGAAATCTGGAAATTTATGTTGCATGTTTGCTATTTGGGTTGATTTAGTGTCTAGGAGTAAAACCCAGACAATAACATGTGAAATCATGGCTAATTCCGGGAAATCTCATGAACACATTGAAGGTGATTCATGGGCTTTGTGGGAAACTAGTAAATACTAGGGTTTAGAATGATTATTCTAGTGTAATACTGGTCATTGAAAGGGATTTCTGATATGATGGTGTTAAAATATGTGTATATAGTCTAATTGAAGTTAATTGGGGTGATAAACTCAAGTCATGAGCTTGGTTTTGATCATGAAGAAATCTGACCCGCTAGGTGTTTGATGAAACGCCTAAATGAGGGTTAAAATGTTAAAAGTTGAGTAAAAACGCAGATTTGATCATTTTAGAGAATTATGCGTTAAAGCTTGTGAAAGGGTTCTAAACGGATTGTGATTTGAACTCTTTAGGCAAGGAATCCGGATTGTCAAGTGGACAAGCCAGTGGAAATACGCGTTTGGAAAGGGTGCTTAAAAGGTACGTAACTACGGTTTTGTTACGATACGCTCGGTTACGTATTTTCGCTAGTAGACTTTAAATTATCATAATAGATGAAATTGGTATTTAGTTAAAGCGACGAAGATCACTAAGTAGATAAACGGGTCAAAAGGTGAAATTATCCCCCTTTGACAATATCGACTAATGGTTCGTTGAGTTATATGATTATAGGAATGAATATCATATGGATGTTTACAGCGCTATCACTTAATAGCCACTAAGGCAAGGTATTGAAACGGGTCAAAATATTGATCCGAGCCAGGTATGTATAATAACACAACTCATCACGCAGAATTTGGAGTTCT
The DNA here is from genome assembly GCA_030545235.1 of Helianthus tuberosus. Taxonomy (NCBI): domain Eukaryota; kingdom Viridiplantae; phylum Streptophyta; class Magnoliopsida; order Asterales; family Asteraceae; genus Helianthus; species Helianthus tuberosus. Next base: position 176,394,525 of record CM060420.1, read on the forward strand.
ATAAGAGTTAGACAAGGTTAAAGTATAGATATTCGGTTATCTTTAGGTAAACCGAATAAGTTGAATTATGTTTATGGTGTTTTAGAAGCACATGAGTTTACAAACAAGAATTATAGTTAAAAGGTTGGATTTTTTGTCAAACAAGTATTTAAAGGTCCTTGTAGTAAAAGAAGGATGAAAATTGACCAAATTGCCCTTGTGAGCTAATTTGAACGAACGACCCATAAAGGTGGTTCGGAAATAAGTTTTATGATTAAATATATGCTTAGAATGAGTATAGGTAGTGAAGGATGTAAATTCTTGGGTCGGAGGGCTTTATATGAGTCTTTGCCGTAAAATGGTAATCCTAGGGGTGAAACTCGGAACATATAGATATTCACATTAAACCCAATACATATATAGTTGTAGTGGGAGATTACTAGATAAGAAATATAGAACTATAATGCTAGAAAGGAATGAAAGCGATTTCAAGCTTTAAAGTGCTTAAAATACCCTTAACGGGTCAAAATAAGCATACGAGCGAAAACGGGTTTAAATTGTGTAATAAACCTATGATTAGAACCTAATATAGTAGGTAACATTAATTTGAAGAAATGTATGAGATATAGGAATCAAATAAATACGTTTGTTTGATAAAATGCATAAACGGGTTAAAATTCGGTAGAAAGGTAACGAGTCAAAGGCTTAGAAGTCTCAAAATTTCTTATGTTGGATGTAGGATTTTAACTCCATATGATGGGGGATCAAATTATAAACGTGTATGAAGAAACGGTAGGTCAAACGGATGAGCAAATTGAAAGATACGAAAGTTTTCGTGTCAATAAACGGCAAAATGGAAAGGCTGAATACAGGGGCCACCGTAACTTACGGTGCCACCGTAAGTTACGGTGGAGCTAAAATCTTTACGGTAGATTACCCCTGATTTACGGTGGGGAAAGTTGACATTCAGGGGCCACCGTAACTTACGGTGACCACCGTAAGTTACGGTGGAGGCCAGAATTCAATTAATCGTTTGTGTATCAAGATATAAATGTTGGATTTTCCTAATTTCCTTGTTATATTGGTTATTTAATTATCAAAACTGACCTTTAAGTTGGTTTTGATCACAGGTGAACGTCGAGGGTCCCGGATGAAGATCAAGTATCGTGCAATAACCGAACATACGTTAAACAAAGCTTCCGCAACGTTGTTTTGTCGATATTCTATAACGACGAAATAAACCACTTTATGTTGTAAAACTTTTAAATTGTAAAAGTTTTTAATAAACCCGTAATTTTCAATGCATATGTAATCTTAATTACATGATTGTTTTTTTGTAAATGATACGTTAAACCTTTAATTTATAAGAACGGGTGTTACACGTCCGACAGTTTGAAAGTTTAACGTATTTTTCACTTTTAGTTTTTAACTTTCAAAACTTGCAAATTTTGATCGTTTATGAAGAATCAGTCATTTTGGTTTTCGATCAGGTTTCAGGTAACGAAGACTCGAGTTCCAACATCAGTTAATCAAAAGAAATTAGAAATAAAATCTTTTTGACTTTTATATAGTTTATATTAAAACACACGTAAAATATTTTTGGTATTTTTGAATATTTCAAATTAAAAGACGGAAAGCAGTAAATAAATATATACAAATATCAGAAACGAAATACAGTAAATAAATATTTATAGACATTCTTTTTGCGAGTTTCGAGGGTAAGAGAATCATATCAGTGTATGGTCACGCCAAAACGCTCTTGTTGTTCAGTTAGTTAATATTTAGATAAGCATCCTATAACGATTATCAGTATTGTTGTCCACTTAAACTCAACTTATCAGATGTAATCATGCCGAGGGGATACATTAAGATATGATTTATACTTACCGACCGGTGTTCATCCACACACGACACATTCCCGTATCAAGGTATGCACGAGAGTTCATCTTACTGGTGAGTATACCATTTATCATCTGTTTTCAACGTATATGATGTGAGATACTCACTTATTTTTGGATGAATACAAGCCATGTGTGATTAAATCACTTATTGATGAGGAACTTCATATTCGATGCATGAAGGGCACAAGAGCAAGTCCGTGAACAGGTTAGTACCATCGTACCGACAAAGAGACGAACTTGACTCCCGGATAAACTGTGATATTTTATCACTTATTGATTGGGACATGTGATTGTTTATCACTTATTGAGGTCGTATGCATCATGTATTATATACATGTTTGTATGATATTTACACGTATGTATGGTATCATGGAAGTTCTAGACTTGCGTCCCCGTTGTTTTGCGGTAAAAGAAACAACCATGATACCCAGATGATAAACAGCATAAAGACCACATATCTCAGAACATCGGCAATCTATCAAACGAAATTTCGGTACCAAGACCTTATGCCAATGAGTGGTTCCCACACAGTCTTTAGTCAATTTAGGTTTATATCACCCTGCACACTTTAAAAGGATTGTGAGCCTACCGATACATCTTATATAGAGCTGCTTATCGTTTTTCATTTTAGGTTTAAAGAGGTTTCGACAGACCACTGATATACTATCATTTTCTCTTTTTCTCGCTAGGAAACTCATTTTTGTTTTTCTAGTGTTTTTGTGTTTTTGAAATTTTTCGATGTTTTTGTATTTTTAAAATTTTTCAATGTTTTTGTATTTTTCGTGTTTACTCCCCCTAAAATGCAAAAAGTATGAGAAATTAAGAAAACACAAACAAATATTTACAAAAATGATTTTCCGATGTTGGTTTTATTCTGGCTTGACCTTAATGCCGTTTACCATTAATAAAAAGTCAAATCGTGATTTGTCAAATGCTTTGGTAAAAAGGTCGGCACATTGGTCATCGGTGTGGACCTTAACAACATCGATAAGCCTTTTATCAAAGCAATCACGTATGAAGTGATACTTAATTTCGATGTGTTTGGTCTTTGAATGCTGCACAGGATTTCTAGTGATCTGTAAGGCAGAAGAATTATCAACGAAAATAGGAGTAGATAGGAATTCAAAACCGTAGTCGCGCATTTTTTTGTTGAATCCACAGGACTTGGGAGCAACAACTTGAGGCAGCAATGTATTCAGCTTCACAGGTTGATGTAGCGACACAAGTCTGCTTCTTGCACTGCCATGTGACTAGGCGATTTCCCAAAAACTGACATCCAGCCGTTGTGGATTTGTCGTCGATTTTGCATCCGCCAAAATTAGAATCACTGAAAGCGATCAAGTCAAATCTATCATCCCTAGGGTACCAAAGACCAGTGTCCGGGCAACCCTTCAAATAGCGAAAAATCCTTTTTACAGCGAGCAGGCACGTAGGATACATTATGTCGGAAGTGGGGTACCAATGGGCGTCACTTCAGACATCTGGAACCGGCTCAAGATGTCTCCGACATATTTAGTCTGATGGATGAATATCCCAGACTCCGTTTGTTGAACTTGTAGGCCCAAAAAGAAGTTCATTTCCCCCATGGCGCTTATCTTGAATTTCTCCTTCATAACACGCTCGAAGTCCCTACACAAAACATCGTTAGTTGAACCAAAGATAATATCATCTACGTATACCTGAACTAACAGAAGATCTCCATCTTTTTCTTTGATGAAGAGAGTGCAATCAATAAGACCCCGGGGAAAACCGTTCTCCAGCAGATAGTTAGATAAGGTTGCATACCAAGCTCTCGGTGCTTGATGTAATCCGTAGAGAGCTTTGTTGAGCAACCAAACCCGGTCAGGATGAATAGGATCTTGAAAACCAGGAGGTTATTCGACATACACCTCTTCTTCAATCACACCATGTAAGAATGTGTTGATGCACTTATGTCTGCACTTTGTCTGTATTCGGTCACAATGTAAAACGATGTCTTGTTAGTCTTGTAAGTTTGACCAAGTCAACCATCCTCCTGGTTTGACTTGGCCAAACAGTCAACATTATGTTAGTAAGCTGCTGGGTCGAAGGATGTACCATCGAAGGATTGCATTGATCCTTCGATGATAAGCTCGATAGATGTCATTCGATAGATGGACCACGAAAGATCCCATCTTTCGTGGTACTTATGGATCGTTCGAGCTGTTCCTGGTCGAAAGATGATCTTTCGACCGGTCTGTTTGATCCTTCGACCAGACATGCTGTTATGGGTATAAATACCCGTGTGTTGTGTTCATTTCGAGAGTTGGACAGAAAGTGAGACACTTAGACAGATCAGGAACACACACACACACTAGAGAGAGTTTGCAGAACTGATTTGTAAACCTTGAGCTGTAACCGGACCTTTCATACGTTTAATACAAGTGGTGTTAATCGTTGAATATTGCGTGTTGTGTTTTTACGTGTTCTATCTCGGTTTGCTATCTCGGTTGGATTCCGCACAACCGGGTTGGTTTGTACACAAGGATTAGGCGACTAGATCCTCCCCTAGCCGGACCTACAAGTGGTATCAGAGCAACATGTTTCTTGTTTGAACGCCACTTTGTACATTCCCGATGATGTTTTGTTGAGGATGGGTATTATGAATCCTTGTTACTGGATTATCTTGAACTGGAATATTTGTACCCAGATTGTTGAGATTCAGATCAACAATCAATTCAAGGCCCGGAATTGACGAAGAGGATGATGCAGAAGTTTCAGCTGTTCGAGGGACATCCACTGGAGGTGTACCCTCTGAAATACCATGAACTGCTGTTGGAGCTTCTTGATCTGCATCGAGAAATTCATCATCCTCTGAAGATTCGTTCAATTCGGTAGCATCTTGAAAATCCTCATTGTCGAGAGCATTATTGTTCACTGAAGATGGTTCTTGATTGACTATAATGGGACGAACCAACGGTGAATCTGTTGCATTGTCGCTCTCGAAAAACATCCTTGCCGCAGCACTTTCTTCAACGGCTTCAACATTGATCGAATTGAAAAAGTCATCGTACTCAAACATCCAAGGCTGACCAGGATTTCTAACTGGTAAAGGTATACGTTGATGATATTATATTTGGTTCTACTAATGATGTTTTGTGTAGGGATTTCGAGCGTGTTATGCAGGATAAATTCGAGATGAGTGCTATGGGGGAAATGACTTTCTTTTTGGGCCTACAAGTGCAACAAACCGAGTCTGGGATATTCATCCATCAGACTAAATATGTTGGTGACATCTTGAGCCGGTTCCAGATGTCTGATGCAACGCCCATCGGTACCCCATTGCCACAAAATCACGGAATTACTCCAGACTTGAAGGGTCAAGATGTTAGCCCCTCATACTACCGCGCGATGATAGGATCTCTTATGTACCTCACAACATCAAGACCAGATATAATGTACCCAACGTGCTTGCTTGCCAGATATCAAGTGAACCCGAAGGCCTCACATCTTGCAGCTGTAAAAAGGATTTTTCGTTATTTGAAGGGTTGCCCTGACACCGGTCTGTGGTACCCTAGGGATAATAACTTTGACTTGATCGCTTTCAGTGATTCTGATTTTGGCGGATGCAAAATCGACGGCAAATCCACAACGGCTGGATGTCAGTTTTTGGGAAATCGCCTAGTCACATGGCAGTGCAAGAAGCAGACGTGCGTCGCTACATCAACATGCGAAGCTGAATACATTGCTGCCTCAAGTTGTTGCTCCCAAGTCCTATGGATCCAACAACAAATGCGTGATTACGGTTTTGAATTCCTAACTACTCCTATTTACGTCGATAATTCTGCTGCCTTACAGATCACTAAAAATCCTGTGCAGCATTCAAAGACTAAGCACATCGACATTAAGTATCACTTCATACGTGATTGCTTTGAGAAAAGGCTAATCGATGTTGCTTACGTCCACACCGATGATCAACGTGCCGACCTTTTTACCAAAGCTTTTGACAAATCAAGATTTGATTATTTATTATTGGTAAACGGCATTAAGGTCAAGCAAGAGTAATCCACATCGGAAAATCATTTTTGTAAATACCTTTGTGTTTTAAATTTGTCTTAGTTTATTGATTTTAGGGGGAGTAAATCCAAAAATTTGAAAAATCCAAAAACATCGAAAAATTTCAAAAATACAAAAACAATAGAAAAACAAAAATGAGTTTCCTGGCGAGAAAAAGAGAAAATGATAGTACATCAGTGGTCTATCCAAACCTCTTTAAACCTGAAATGCAAAATGAAAAACGATAAGCAGCTCTATATAAGATGTATCGGTAGGCTCACAATCATTTTAAAGTGTGCAGGGTGATATAAACTTAAAATCCGACTGAAGACTGGGTGGGAACCATTCATTGGCATATGGTCTTAGTACCGAAATTTCGTTTGAGAGATTGCTGAGGTTCTGAGATATTCGGTCTTTATGCTGCTTATCATCTGGGTATCATGGTTGTATCTCTTACCGAAAAATAACGGGGATGCAAGTCTAGATCTTCCATGATACCATACATACGTGTACATATTTCATACTGCATACGACCTCAATAAGTGATCAACAATCACATGTCCAATCAAATAAGTGATAAAATATCACAAATTCTTTCCGGGTGTCAAGTTCGTCTCTCTGCTGTACGAAAGTACTGACCTGTTCACGGACTTGCTCCTGTGCCCTCATGCATATGAAAATCAAGTTCCTCATCAATAAGTGATTATATCACATAGGGCTTGTTTTCAAACAAAATAAGTGAGAATCTCACATCATATACGGTCAAACAGATGATAATCGGTATACTCACCGGTAAGATGAACCCTCGTGCATACCTTGATACGGGAATGTGTCGTGATGTGGATGAACACCAGTCGGTAAGTATAAATCATACCTTAACGTATCCCCTCGCCATGATTACATCTGATAAGTTGAGCTTAAGTGGACAACAATACCGATAATTGTTATAGGATGCTTATCTTAATGTTAACTAATTGAACAAAGAGAGCGTTTTGGCATGACCGTACACTGATATGATTCTCTTACCCTCGAAACTCACAAAAAGAATGTCTGTATATATTTATTTACTGCTTTCAGTCTTTACATTTGAAATATTCAAAAATACCAAAAAGATTTTAGGCGTGTTTTAATATAAACTTTCAAAAAGCCAAAAAGATTTTATTTTTATTTTATTTTCGATCGTACGATGTTGGAGCTCGAGTCTTCGTTACCTGAAACCTGAACGAAAACCGAAAACGACTGAATCTTCATAAACGGTCGAAATTTGCAAGCGTTGAAAGTTAAAATTGAAATTGATAAAATTTGTTAAACTTTCAAACTGTCGGACGGTGTTTGTTTTAAAACAATGGTCACATGTGTGTTGTTTGCTTATGATATTCCAAGCGGTTGTTCTCATTACGCGTTTAGATTTCTTGCATGTGCAGATTCTAAAGGCTAGGAGAACATGGTCGATGACAAGCTTCGGAATGAAGACACGACGTGAAGGCACTCAAATGACGAAGATGATCGAGTGGCCGCTGACCATCATCAACACCACAAGGATCTCACTTCATAAAGATCAAGTATTTCACGAGCATAACTCAAGGGGGAGCTTATGTTAAGGGGGAGTTTGTCAACACACTTCCTACCTGAACCAGGGGAGTTTGTTGGTACACTTTCTGCTTTCAAAACGTGAAGACTTTGAAGATCCTCCGACATTGAAGACTTGAATAGAAGTCAAAGACTTGAAGACACGAGAACTTACAAGATCGAAGATCGAGACAAAACAACAGCTGATTGTTGATAAGCCAGACAAAGCTACAGCCAAGGGGGAGTTTGTTGATGCACTTATGTCTGCACTTTGTCTGTATTCGGTCACAATGTAAAACGATGTCTTGTTAGTCTTGTAAGTTTGACCAAGTCAACCATCCTCCTGGTTTGACTTGGCCAAACAGTCAACATTATGTTAGTAAGCTGCTGGGTCGAAGGATGTACCATCGAAGGATTGCATTGATCCTTCGATGATAAGCTTGATAGATGTCATTCGATAGATGGACCACGAAAGATCCCATCTTTCGTGGTACTTATGGATCGTTCGAGCTGTTCCTGGTCGAAAGATGATCTTTCGACCGGTCTGTTTGATCCTTCGACCAGACATGCTGTTATGGGTATAAATACCCGTGTGTTGTGTTCATTTCGATAGTTGGACAGAAAGTAAGACACTTAGACAGATCAGGAACACACACACACACTAGAGAGAGTTTGCAGAACTGATTTGTAAACCTTGAGCTGTAACCGGACCTTTCATACGTTTAATACAAGTGGTGTTAATCGTTGAGTCTTGTGTGTTGATTATTTGCGTGTTCTATCTCGGTTTGCTATCTCGGTTGGATTCCGCACAACCGGGTTGGTTTGTACACAAGGATTAGGCGACTAGATCCTCCCCTAGCCGGACCTACAGAATGCACTTTTCACGTCCATTTGATAAACCTTGAATCCCTTGAAGGAAGCATAGGCTAGAAAAATCCGAATAGCTTCAAGACGTGCAACTGGAGCATAAACTTCATTGTAGTCTATCCCTTCAATCTGATGAAAACCTTGAACAACTAATATCGCCTTGTTTCGGACAACTACTCCACATTCATCTTTCTTGCATTTGAAAACCCAACGGGTGCCAATCTTCTTGTAGTTTTCAGGCTTCTCAACCAGTTTCCAGACACCAAGCTTCTGGAATTGTTGCAGTTCCTCCTGCATAGCTTCCACCCAAGAATTATCCTTTAACGCTTCTTTCCAAGACTTTGGTTCTTCTTGTGAGACATAACATGCGAAGGACCAATCATTCTGCAAACCTGATTCTCTAATCGCTGCATACAAGCCAACGTTGTTGTTGTTTCGCAACTGATTTCTCGTCTGCACGCCACTGTGAACATTACCAACGATGTTTTGTTGAGGATAGGTATTATGGATTCTTGTTTCTAGATTATCTGGAACTGGATCATTTATACCCAGATTGTTGAAGTTGAGATCAACAACCAAATCAATACCCTGAACTGGCGAAGAGGATGATGCAGTAGTTTAAGCTGTTTTAGGGAAATCCTTAGGGGGCGTAGCCTCAGAAGTACCATGCACAACTGTTGCAGGAGCTTCTTGGTCTGCATCTAGAAATTCCTCATCCTATGAAGATTCGTTCAGTTCAGTAGCATCGTGAAAATCCTCATTCTCGAGAGCATTATTGTTAACTGATGATGATTCTTGATCGTTGACAATAATTGGACGAACCAATGGTGAATCTGTTGCGTTGTCATTCTCGAAAAACATATGTGCCGCAGCATCTACAATTTCTTCCTCAATATTGATCGAATTGAAAAAGTCATCGTACTCAAACATGCATGGCTGACCCGGACATCTGACTGGTAAGGTGTGCCTTTGTACTCTGACTTCAGACCATTCCTCGATCCTTTTCGTTTCAAGATTCCGAACTCTTAAATTTGGGGTGGCATACCCAAGAAAGTATCCCTCAATTGCTTTTACCCCAAACTTTCCATCTGGATCGATCATAGTGCAAGGAGCCCCAAACGGTTCAAGAAATTGTAAGTCTGGTTTCTGTTTGTGAAGAAGCTCAAAGCATGTATTGTTGTGTCTTTTTACTGTAAGGACTCGGTTCAACATGTAGCATGTAGAGGCCACAGCTTCACTCCAGAAGGGAATGGGCAACTGTGACTCTACCAACATAGTCCTTGCAGTTTCCATCAATGTGCGGTTCTTACGCTCAGCGACGCCATTTTGTTGAGGGGTGTATCTTGTACTGAATTCATGAAGAATACCTTTGGATCTACAGAACTCCTCCATGGCATGATTCTTAAACTCGGTTCCATTGTCGCTGCGTATGCGTCTAACTTTCAAAGTATACAAATTCTTAATCGTTGTGATCAAGTTTTTGATAATTTCGAAGGTTTCACTCTTGTGTGCCATAAACGCCACCCAAGAAAATCTTGAATAAGCATCTGTCACCACGAGGCAGTACGAGTCATTACTGATACTTTTGCGATTGACAGGACCGAATAAATCCATGTGCAAGCGTTCAAGCAGCACTGCAACTGTGTTGATCTTCTTGATTGGGTGTGATTTCTTGCTTTGTTTTCCTTTCTGGCACGAAACACAGACGTCTTGCAAGTGAAAGTTTTTAACGGGAACACCATTTACTAACTCATTCTTCACCAGATGATTCATTTTCCTTAGGTGAATGTGTCACATCCTTCTGTGCCAAGAGATCGTTTCCTTTTCCGTGGCTTTGGAAACAAAACATGTTACTTGTGCAGATGTTGTGATTGCTTGGCTCATATCAAGGACATACAAATCATTAACCCTTGGTGCAGATAAGAGAATCCAGTCTTTCGGGATCTTGAAACCGGGCTTCAGCACATAACATCCATTAGCATCAAAGTGCACCGAAAACTTCTTATCACAGATTTGAGAAACACTTAGAAGATTGTGATCAAGTTGTTGCACGAAGTTGATCTTGTCAAAACTGACAACCCCGTTGGAAACCATTCCTTCACCAGTAATATATATGCCTTTATCTCCAGCAAAAGCAACATAACCTCCTCTAATAGATTTAACGTCGTAGAGAAGCCTCATGTCGTCTGTCATGTGCCTGGATGCCCCACTATCAACAATCCAAAGACTACTGATAGTTCCTCCTGGAACACCCCGCACATGAACTCAAATGATCAGTTGGAGATGGGACCCAAGCCTTCGTGGACTTGGGTCTTCCATTTTCATCGACAAAAGTTATTTCGACTTCGCGATGATTTGGAAATGGTGATGCTCCCCCTGAGTTTATGACCAATTTAGGTTTCCATGTCTGTTGAGTTTTACCAGTTTGATTGTTTGAAATTTTAACTTCATGATTGTTTGAAGCTTTTGAAATTTTTGAAATTTCTGGTTTAACTGAAACAGATTGTTTTTGAACCACATCGGTTTTAAGAGCCTTTTCAATTACCTTGATTTGCTTCCGTTTCTGTTTCTTCTCCCTTTCTTTCACAAGACGGGGATCCTGTTTTGAAGAAACAAATCGATTTTGGTAATTTTCTCACGGGGAACATCAACTTTAGCTTTTAACTTATGAATATACGGACAATTTCGAATTATATGTCCAATTTCACCACACTCGAAACATGATCTTCATTCAACAAACCCCGAAGTATCATGTTGATATCTCGTTGATGAACTTTGTGATTTCGAAGTACTTGGTCCTGAATTGTTTTGACCATCTCTTTGCAAAATTTTAACTTGCTTAACATAATCTATGTTAGATTTATTTTCAAATGTTTCAATTTTATCAGTTCCCTTCGACTTCACAAAGTTCACATTCTTGTTCTTTCTTTGGTTTTGTTCCTTTCGACCCTGAGTTATTGATTTTCCCTTTGGTTTGGTGTGATTTTGCTGAAATTTCTCTGTTGGTAATTTTTTATTGCCATATTGTTTTTGAATTTTAGGTTTTGGAATTGGAGGACATTGTGTTACCACAACTCGTGAACTCGACTCTCCCAAAAACTTACTTGTCGAATCCTCAAAAACTTTGCAGATTAGTGATTGGTTTACATTTTTAATCGGAAAATCTTTGTTTGAATAGACTTTATCATCATCAACTAGAGTGTACAGCAAATTCACACTTTTAGGTTCGTGTGCAGAAGTGGACTCAACCTGAACAGTCTTAGCAGGTTTTGCGGGAGGATCACATAGAATGTGATTCTCGAGAGGTATGTCCTCTTCTTTGATACCCGCATCAGACTGTGCAGAGTCAGTATCATCGGATTCATCTTCATCATCTGAAGAACCAGCATCCTCAATAATGACTGGAGGATCCTGATTTTATTCAGCAGTTGATACTTTTGTATCTGCTGACGCATCCGAATCTGATGATGCTTCCTTTTTGTAACCGAGTCCCGCTGCGAATTCCTCAACATTTAAAGGAACAGATGGCTCAAATTGGGGTTTATCTTCGTCATCAGGCATGGCAGTGTAATTCTGTCTAACAGGTGGAGGACACTTCTTATAGCCAATGCACGTGACATCCCTTTTCTCCTTCTGTATGTCAATGATGTGATCCAGCACATACCTAGAGTTTGAGTAACTATTTAACCTAAGCTGGATCGCCTCATTTTCACACTTGACACAGGCCAACTCCTTTTGTGCTTCCTCGAGCCTAGTGATGTAATTATTTATAGCGGTTTGTTTTCTTGAAACTGTTTTTACTAGCTCGGTTTTATCTTCCCTTAATGTGTCAATTACTTTCTTAAATTCTTTTTCATGATTTTTATGGAACAGGTTAGCCTCTGTGCATTTTGCGAGATCCACAATCAAACTTTGATTGTGGATAAATGTCACGTCATACTTGCTTTGCAAATCATCATATTTGCTTTGCAAGTCAGACAATTTCCCACCCAAGTCAACACAATTATCACATGTATCAGACTTAGATTCATCGACACATACCTGACTTGACGAACTGCCAACGTTAGCCATAAAGGTTGAATGATGAGAAGACCAAGAAGAAGAATAAGCAGCTTGATCCACCAGAATAGATCTTCTGTCATTTCCTGCTTTAGCTTCCTTTAAGAGCTCCTCAATATCTGCATCAATGGACTCATGTGACACTTCATCCGTGCCATCTTGTCCTGAACTTGCGGTTTCCTCATCTGGGCTTCCACTATAACTAGAACTGTCTTCATCAGAAGATTCTCCTCCACATGTGTGTTTTAGATCCTTTACAACCTCAGCAAAACAAGCTGTTCCACCCTGATCACCGTTACCCAACTGAATCGACCAGTCACAAGCTTCATCAACTTGCACCATGAGAGCTCGGTTATTGTTTAATGGACCTGCTTGATGAGTATTGTTTGCAGGCATCAAGGCACGCTCATTATTCCTGGTCTGATTCTGATTCTGTTGATTACCTTGATTTCTGAACGGATTCTGATTTCCATGCTGAGCTGGCTTCGTACATTCACATTTGAAATGACCCCGTTCACCACAGTTGAAACACTTGACTGCTTGTTTATCGAACCCATACTTGGTGTCCTTCTTGCTTTCCAAGCTGGTTCTACCAGTTCTTTCCATGAAGTCTTTTGCTCACCTCACAGCACTAGCAAATGCCCACTTGATATCCATCAAATCCATTTCCTCCTTATCTATATGCTGATAATCTTCCTGAGTCAATTTGATATTCCCAATTTGCCCTGCTACTAACCCATAGTAGGCACTCACCAAAGTGTTTAACAGCTCCATATGTTCCTTTGCCACCTCAACTCTCACTTTTGAGAAACTTGAATTGTCTAGTCGAACTGTGTTTGAATTAGTTGGTTGACCAGCGTTGACTGTTGATGAAGTGCTTCCATAACAGGCTTGTTGTTGACCTTTGTAATTTGGATCAAGAAATGATGGTACTCTAGTAGACTGATAGCTTTGCTCTAGGGTAGCTGGTTTTGGTGTTCCATACATATCGGTGCTCGAGACAAAAGCCGTTTGAAGCTGAGCAGGTCTTGCAACTGTGTTGGTACCTCCACAATTTCCATAGTACATCTCGGGATTTTGTGGAACCGGCACTCTTTTTGCCTTCCTGATTTCCTCTTGATCTTTATTCTCCAAGATTTGAATGAAATCATGGATGTTGGTTGTAGCCAGCGTGCCATTATACTTCAGAATCTCCAAGAAACCATTCCATTGAGCTGGCAATGCGTCAGAAAACTTAGTGACAACCTCTTCCGGAGTTACCACTACCCCAAAATTACCCATTTCACTCAGCAGATGATAATATCGACTTGTAAGATCTCCCAGTGACTCCCTTTCCATACACATGAAGCCGTCGAATTCTTTTTTGAGCAGATCATGTCTCTATTTGCGTGACGATGCATTTCCGTGACCTCTCGCCTTCAATGCATCCCATAGACCTTTTGTCGTTTTTAATCTCACAAACTGATGATAAATATCTTTGTTTAAGGCTTGAGTTAGAATTGAATATGCTTTCTTTCTAAATCATATGCCTTTTTATAATCGGCAGAAAGATCTCCAAACGTTGCTGCATTTGAATCAGCTTCTTCAAGTGCTTGATCGAATTCCGTGGTAAAAGATAACCATAACTCCGTGTTTTGCCCAAGAACATACGTATGAAATCTTTCTTCCCAACCGGGATACCTGTTCATATGCATAAGTTTTGGTGGACGATTGTTACTACCGGTTTCATTTTCGCACAGAAGAAGACTTTGTATACTTTGATTTTGGTTAGTAACAAGTGCCCACTGGTTTGCCGTAATGGAAGTCATTTGTGCTGATGACAAGGTTGTGGGAGACTGAGCCCATGAGGGTACTAAACCTTTACCCGTATACATATCCGCATTAGGGTCAGGTTTCCAACCCCACCAATCTGAAGTCATGATGTAAACAATTGAAAACTAATTAATCCCTTCACAGTAAACTAACCGTGATACACCAACCCAGCTTACGAATAATAGATGGTTCCAACGAAGACTAAATCCACTAACTTGAAAACAGACTAATGATGTTGATGGACCAAACTAAGAATTAAAACAGACTAATGTCCACCATCAATTTAGAACCCCACGAAGATTGAATATTAAAAGAAATGGACCAATGAAAGCTTGTAATCTCCACGAAGACTAAAGTCCACTAGCAATTGAGTACCCAAGTTAAAATACAATGATATAAATTAAAAACAAATGGCCCACTCAACTTATTGCTACCAACAGTAATGAGGACTTAAGTCACGAACTATATTGGACCAATAAAAAAAATGTGTGAAGCCCAAAGTCACCAAAGTCCAATCCACAAAAAGGCCCAATAAAAGAAAATTTCTTGTCTACAAAGACTTTGTCTCTGATGTCTATGAACAGTGAAAGTTCTCGTCAAATCAATTTTGTGCAGTTGGTAGGTGAAATATATCCTTAAAAATGAGAATCTTGTCTCTGAAATTGAGAAAATTGTTTAGTGAATATCCAAATATAGTTAAACAGCAGGCATACGACAAAACCACTTTTCCGAAAAATTTGAAGATTATCTTTTCAAACAAAGAACATTCCGGTGACTTTTTCCGGTGACCTTGCTCGCCGGAAAAAATGGTAAGTTATAGTTTTGTTCTTCAAAACTCATCAAAACTTGTGTTTATCATCATCTCTACGATGTTTAGCAAGTTTTAAACAAAAATATCATCACATAACATCTGATTTTCATGTTTTAATTCAGTTTTTCAGCCAACAAAACTGGGTTTTTGAAATTTTATACAAAACACACTCAAAACCCACTCGATAATCACAGCGGAAACTCGGTTTTCAACAAGAAATCGAGCCTTACGCTCTGATACCACTTGTAGGTCCACTAGCGGAGGATCTAGTAACCTAATCCTTGTTTTATAAACAAGACCAGTTGTGCGGAATCCAACCGGCAAGCCAAACCGAGATCGAGACACAATACAAAACAAAGGTTCAACGTTTAAAGCTCAAAATATTGATTCAGTAGAGTTTAGTTACAAGATCTAAACAAGAAACTCTCACAAACTCTCTGATATGCTCTCAGTTCTTTGTTCTCTCTTCTATGTCTCTCACACATTCTGTCTTCAGTGCTGTTGTTTATATAGCTGCAGGGAGGACGAAACTCCTTTAGCCGGCGAAAGTCCTCGACGAAACACCAATGTGACAAAACAAAGTGTGTTTCATCACACTCCCAAGATGACGAAACTTGTCTTTCTTCATCTTGTTTTTCGTCAACAGCAGTGGATCTTTCGTCATGCAGGTTGCAGAGCTCTTTCGTCAATTTCTAAACAGCAGTCTTTCAATTTGATTAAAAACATGAAATCACGTGGATTTCATTTGAAGTATTCATTGATTATTTAGACATGACATCATCATGGTGATGTCATGGTGATGTGTCGGCGGGAAACGGTTCGCGGCTCTTCATGCTTCGCGTGTCGATCTCTGGGGCGCACGACGGAGGAATGTCGTGACGTCGGTATTGAGCCGAATCTAATCGAGTCGAACCGAACCGAGTCGTGTCCACATAATATGTATCAGCATGCTTCAATCGCGTCTTCATTAGCATCAACGTGCACCTGCCTATTATGCAACAACACATTGGGTTGATCGTATTTTGTAAACACTCATCGCTCAAACCCTCTTTCCTTATAAAATTATGTAACGCGAAACATGCGATGGTAATGTTCCTTAGTGTAAGAAAAGGAAATGGTGTTACCCTCTTCAAAAAAGAAATTTGCATGAGCATGGTTAAATTTCGCTTTATTAGTCAAAATCAAACAAGGAAAAACTCTAATCAAACAATTTATCAATATGAACATCTATATTCCATAACAAACACGAAAAATTAACATAATCATAAGAAGAATCAGAATCAGAATATAAACACCAATAATTAACTTATGAACTAACATTAAACAAAAAAAAAACAATTAACTTATGAACAACATTAAACAACAAAAATCAGAATTTAAACAAAAAACATAATCAAAATTTAACATAAACAAAAAAATTCTTATACGAAAACAATTCTTAACATTAAACAAAAAAAAACAATTCTGATACATACCTGCGATCGGCGTGAAGGAGGACCGAAGGAATGGCAAGAAAATGGCAGCATGGCGGAGATGAGGGAGGAGTGTCACACCCCCAAAATCCACAAGCGGAGTATTACCGCGAGGCGTGTGACTAACCAGGATCATACCACCAATCATACTGAACATTAAGTGAAGTAAAGTAAAACCATCGCAAACAAAATGTTTAGTGTTCACAAAAACAAAGTCCAAAACCAGGTTTAAGAGTTAGCGAAAGCATAAAGTCTAAAACCCATTAATAGTTTAAAAGCATAAAGTTTAGTGTTAGGAATCCAACAGTTGATTTCTAGCCACAACGTCCACTCCTCGTGCAAGCTCCAGCCATGTACCTAACGACCTGCATAGCATGTAGTAGTTTGTCAACAAAAAGTTGGTGAGTTCACAGTTGGTTGTTCGTTTTAATGTTGTTCCAAAAACCAAAAGTTGTTAAGTTACTTGTTCTTTATAAAACATGCCATGGGGAGCTACCCCACTGTTTTAAACCACTAGACCCGTTACCATATCGACTACTAACTTAAGTTATATTGAGTGCCCCGAGTCAATGTCAATCCTCATTGACTAAGTTCCCAAGTATATTAGTCCACGTCTGTCCTCCGCGGCGCGGTGTGAGGCTTGTCAAACCTACTAGCGCTATTTAACTAATAACCCGTTCGCCATTGGCCCAACGATTAATCGGTATAAAATGTTTAGGGACTTTTAGATAGAGTTTCCGTCTAGTCCGTTTAACACATATTAAATAAATAGTAAATTAACGGTTTTCGTCCCTCACAAGGGGACGAGGTTGCCCTTATTCTACCCAAGGAGAATACGTAGGTTGCATCCCACCTAAGGGGGATGGTTGTTGTTTGCTCCATTCCCAAACCACCGGGAATTACATGCTTTTTAGAAAAGTGTGAACTCACCTTCGATTGCTCGGTTGGTCTCTTAAAATGGTTAGGAGTCAAGGTAGGCCAATCAGGTCCTAATACGATTACCATTTAGTATATTAGTATGTTCAAGTACTGCACAAAGCTCCAACATTCATCTAACACGTACCATGCACTCACTTTAACAACTTACGTACACATACATATTCCACATATAATTACTCGTGATCAAGCACATAATACTTCACATAACATTTTCGTTGACATTAAACAAGTTGGATCATTATCAGATAGCATAAACGACATTTTGATACGCAAATAACAACTTATGCGTTTCATCTCTTATGTCCAGAAGTGGGCTGTTTTCAGGTATTTTTATAAAATAGTTATCTTATTCCAAATATTCTATATAATTTACACAACATTCTAAGTGGTCTACATCACCTTGTGTAAAAATCTCGGGACCTAATTCATTACCGATTATTTAATAAAAATCATTTATTGGGCTGCAGTCAGATTCGTCACTTTTTGACAGCAGTCAACGGAACAATTTATTTAAAAATCATCATCTGTACGAATGGTGAAATTCCAGTGGGGGATTTTCGAAAACATTTGTGCCCAGCTACTGTACAAATTTCACGACCTAACTCTATCCAGAATACAAGTTATAACGAAAAGCGTAACACGTATTTTCTGCAGAAAAAAACTCAGCTTTTGCTGCTGTGTAAAACGACTCTTTAAAAATAGCAAACGACCTCAGAAAAATGTGATTCCAGCGCCATTTGAAGTGTTTTTCAAAAATGTATGATTTAGACTTCAGAAAATCAGTTTTTCGATATAAAACCACCCGTTTACAGCCAACTGAAGTTGGCTGTAAATGTTAATCAGCTTTCTATTTTCAGCTTTTAACGACACAAAACGAGTCTCTATCGACTTAAACACAAACCCAACGAACAACGACGACATTTAAACATCACTTACAACAGGTTATCGTTCTAGCTCAGATTATTTATCACTTAAAACTCCTAGAATATCAAAAGGTGCAACCCATAAGCATAACCCTAATACATACGAACTCAATTATTATCACGATATCAATCAAGCATGACTTCTAGTAGCTAGTACTACCCGAAATCATCATATCAATACACGTATCAAGCCAAGCAAAAGAAACGCAGCCAAGATACTTCACATTATCTCAAGAATCAAAACCCTAATGAACCCATACATGTCTATACATACATAAGTAGTAATACGAATCATTATAATTGATTTTCATGAACTCTAAACTACAGTTTAACATCATAACCATCAAGATCATCAAGAATATACACAACACAACCATGTATACACCAAGAACGTCATGAACCGTAATCTAACATGTGCACTAACCTTGGAGCGGAGAGAAGGAACTAAGGAAGAAGATAACACGATCCAAGAGGGGATGATTTGCGAATGGGGGGGGGGTGCTTCTGTCGTCGCACAAATCAAGTGAAGTAGGGTTTGGTATTATTTTTTTGTTCTCATGCAACACATATAACATACGTATAAGTTAAACATGTGAGGGTTTGGGCTCAATGGGCTGCAAAGGGGAAAGAGTGGTGGCGGGTTGGGCTTGTTGTTTCGCACAAGGGGAATGGGGTGGCGGGTTGGGCTTTTGTTTATTCTTGGGCCGAAGGGTGGGTTCGGTTTGGGGTTATAAGGTAGAGGCTTCAGGAGTTTCACAAAATAACTAATTAAGATGTTTCGTTTCGCAAAGTAACATACTACAATGTTTCGTTTCGCAAAGTAACATACTACAATGTTTCGTTTCGCAAAATAACGTATCACAATATTTCAGTTTCGGGTTCCGATTTCACGTAATTCACATTACACATTACCAAGCACCCAACCGTTCAATATAATCAAACACCATATTCAATTCATAAAACGTACATGTAATTACAAAGTAAAACGAAACGTACAGGGAATTATACGAGTTGTCACATCATCCCAAGTTGAAAGAAATTTCGTCCCGAAATTTAGCACATAGTCACTGAGGAAGCTAGTTGTGTTGTGTGTTTTCCTAGGGTATCACATCATCCCCCTGTTGGTTTGGAATTTCGGCCCGAAATTCGGAAGTAGCTTCAGTACTGGACTCACCTTTCTTAAACAACTGGGGGTACTTGCGTTTCATCTGGTACTCTCGTTCCCAATTGAACTCTGGGCCACGACGGGAGTTCCAACGAACTCGAACAATAGGCATCTTGGTTCGTTTAAGAGACTTGATTTCCCGATCCATAATTTCCACTGGTTCTTCGACGAAGCGCAACTGGTCGTCGATAGTGAGTTCCTTGAAAGGAACAATGAGGGTCTCATCTGACAGAAACTCTTTCAGATTTGACACGTGAAAGACGTTGTGAACACCACTGAGTTCTTCGGGAAAATTCAGTCTCTAAGCCACCTTGCCGATTTTCTCAGTGATTTCAAAGGGTCCGATATAACGCGGATTAAGCTTGCCCCGTTTGCCAAAGTAAACCACACCTTTCCATGGTGAGACTTTATGTAGTACTCGATCCCCAACCTGGAACTCGAGAGGTTTCCTACGCTTATCAGTGTAGCTTTTCTGACGGTCATGAGCTACCGTCATTCGTTGTCTGATTTGGGCAATCTTTTCCGTTGTGTCGATAACGAGTTTTGGGCTAGTGATTTAGCTGTCGCCAACTTCTACCCAGCATAGAGGTGATCGGCATTTTCGCCTGTACAAAGCCTCGAATGGAGCTGCCTTGATGCTGGTGTGATAACTATTTTTGTACGAAAACTCCACCAAAGGAGGATGTCTTTCCCAGCCATTACCAAAGTCGATAACACACGCTCGAAGCATGTCTTCAAGAGTCTGGATGGTATGTTCAGTCTGCCCATCCATCTGAGGGTGATAAGTTGTGGTCATGTCTAGACGTGAGCCAAAGGATTGGTGCATCGCCTGCCACAAATCAGATGCAAAGCGTGGGTCTCGATCAGAAATGATGGAAGTTGGCACTCCGTGCCTAGCGACTACTTCCCTCAAATAGATGTATGCGGGTGTAGAAAACTTGTCAGTTTCCTTGATTGGTAGAAAGTGTGCAGACTTGGTTAGTCGATCCACAATCACCCAGATGGTGTCGTTTCCTCGCTGAGATCTAGGTAAGCCGGTAACGAAATCCATGGAAACTTGCTCCCATCTCCATGTTGGGATCTCTGGTTGCTGGAGTAGTCCTGATGGCTTCTAGTATTCAACCTTAACCCTAACATAGGTCAAGCATTTACTAACATAAGTCGCTATGTTAGTTTTCATGTGGGGCCACCAGTACAAATTTTGAGGTCTCGGTACATCGTGTCATAAAAACTAATCAAAATTCTAATAATAATGACACTTTGTGATCAATAAATACGTATATATTGGTAAACACATAAGGTGATGTTTGTTTTTTCAGAGGTAAAACGCTTGTAGTCTGGGGACCACATATATAGACATCTGTAGCAGAAGAGGTGGACCAAACCTCTGCAGTCTGCAAGAAGAAGACTGTTTGTTTTTTAACTTCTGCAAACTGCTGAAATAAACTGATTTATTAAACTTAAAAGAGTTTTTCAACATTCAAACTCAAATACTAGTTATACAATACTGAAATAATATTCATAAAAAGAAAATAACAATTTTTTAAATCATTTATTCCATGCTCTGCATTAACTGCTCAGCAATCTCATCTCGTAACTGAGTCATATATCCCCGATCTTATGCAGTACCATGTGCTTCAACCGTGTCTTCATTAGCATCAACGTGCACTTGCCTATTATGCAACGACACATTGGGTTGATCGTATTTTGTAAACACTCATCGCTCAAACCCTCTTTCCTTATAAAATTATGTAACGCGAAACATGCGATGGTAATGTTCCTTTGTGTAACAAAAGGAAATGGTGTTACCCTCTTCAAAAAAGGGAATCTTACTTTCAAGATACCAAAAGCATGCTCAATTACATTATGAAGTTTTGCATGAGCATGGTTAAATTTCTCTTTATTAGTCATAATCAAACAAGCAAAAACTCTAATCAAACAATTTATCAATATGAACATCTATATTCCATAACAAACACGAAAAATAAACATAATCATAAGCAAAATCAGAATATAAACACCAATAATTAACTTATGAACTAACATTAAACAAAAAAACAATTAACTTATGAACAACATTAAATAAAAAAAATCAGAATTTAAACAAAAATTATAATCAAAATTTAACATAAACAAAAAAATTCTTATACGAAAACAATCCTTAACATTAAACAAAAAAAACAATTCTGATACATACCTGTGGTCGGCATGGTGAAGAAGGACCGAATGAATGGCAAGAAGATGGCAGCATGGCGGAGATGAGGGAGGAGTGTCACACCCCCAAAATCCACAAGCGGAGTATTATCGTGAGGCGTGTGACTGACCAGGATCATACCACCAATCATACTGAACATTAAGTGAAGTAAAGTAAAACCATCGCAAACAAAACGTTTAGTGTTCACAAAACCAAAGTCCAAAACCATGTTTAAGAGTTAGCGAAAGCATAAAGTCTAAAACCCATTAATAGTTTAAAAGTATAAAGTTTAATATTAGGAATCCAACAGTTGATTTCTAGCCACAACGTCCACTCCTCGTGCAAGCTCCGGCCATGTACCTAACGACCTGCATAGCATGCAGTAGTTTATCAATAAAAAGTTGGCGAGTTCACAGTTGGTTGTTCGTTTTAATGTTGTTCCAAAAACCAAAAGTTGTTAAGTTGCTTGTTCTTTATAAAAACATGCCATGGGGAGCTACCCCACTGTTTTAAACCACTAGACCCGTTACCATATCGACTACTATCTTAAGTTATGTTGAGTGCCCCGAGTCAATGTCTATAATCATTGACTAAGTGCCCAAGTATATTAGTCCACGCCTGTCCTCTGCGGCACGGTGTGAGGCTTGTCAAACCTAATAGCGCTATTTAACTAATAACTCGTTCGCCATTGCCCAGCGATTAATCGGTATAAAATGTGTAGGGACTTTCAGATAGAGTTCCCGTCTAGTCCGTTTAAGACATGTTAAATAAATAGTAAATTAACGGTTTTCGTCCCTCCCAAGGGGACGAGGTTGCCCGTATTCTACCCAAGGAAAATACGTAGGTTGCATCCCACCAAAGGGGGATGGTTGTTGTTTGCTCCATTCCCAAACCACCGGGAATTACATGCTTTTTAGAAAAGTGTGAACTCACCTTCGATTGCTCGGTTGGTCTCTTAAAATGGTTAGGAGTCAAGGTAGGCCAATCACGTCCTAATACGATTACCATTTAGTTTATTAGTATGTTCAATTACTGCACAAAGCTCCTACACGCATCTAACACGTACCATGCACTCACTTTGACAACTTACGTACACAGACATATTCCACATATAATTACTCATGATCAAGCACATAATACTTCACATAACACTTTTGTTGACATTAAACAAGTTGGATCATTATCAGATAGCATAAACGACATTTTGATACGCAAATAACAACTTATAAGTTTCAGCTCTTACGTCCAGAACTGGGCTATTTTCGGGTATTTTTATAAAATAGTTATCTTATTCCAAAAATTCTAAATAATTTTGCATAACGTTCTAAGTTGTCCACGTCACCTTGTGTAAAAATCTCGGGACCTAATTCATTACCGATTATTTAATAAAAATCATTTACTGGGCTGCAGTCAGATTCATCACTTTCTGACTGCAGTTCACGGAACAAGTTATTTAAAAATAATCTTCTGTCCGAATGGCGAAATTCCAGTGAAGGATTTTCGACAACATCCGTGCCCAGCTACTGTACAAATTTCACGACCTAACTCTATCCAGATTACTAGTTATAACGAAAAGTGTAACACATATTTTCTGCAGAAAAAACACAGCTTTTGCTGCTGTGTAAAACGACTCTTTAAAAATAGCAAACGACCTCAGAAAAATGTGATTCTAGCACCATTTGAAGTGTTTTTCAAAAATATATGATTTATACTTCAGAAAATCAGTTTTTTGATATAAAACCACCTGTTTACAGCCAACTGAAGTTGGCTGTAAATGTTAATCAGCTTTCTGTTTTCAGCTTTTAACGACACAAAACGAGTCTTTAGCGACTTAAAGACAAACCCAACGAACAACAACAACATTTAAACATCACTTACGATGGGTTATCATTCTAGCTCAGATTATTTATCACTTAAAACTCCTAGAATACCAAAAGGTGTAACCCATAAACATAACCCTAATACATACGAACTCAATTATGATCACAATATCAATCAAGCATGACTTCTAGTCGCTAGTACTACCTGAAATCATCATATCAATACAAGTATCAAGCCAAGCAAAAGAAACGCAGCCAAGATACTTCACATTATCTCAAGAATCAAAACACTAATGAACCCATACATGTCTATACATACATAAGTAGTAATACGAATCATTATACTTGATTTTCATGAACTCTAAACTACAGTTTAACATCATAACCATCAAGATCATCAAGAATATACACAACACAGCCATGTATACACCAAGAACATCATGAACCGTAATCTAACATGTGCACTAACCTTGGAGCGGAGAGAAGTGTCGCAACCCCCGCCCCCTTTCTGTCCCGGGAACGGGAGGCCGCGAGACCAGTTTTGGTGGTATCATTTGTTTTTATTTTGGCAGCAGAAATTTCATCAGGGCCGTAGTTAGGAAATGTTTATCAGAGTAAAACCACCATATTTTATATTAATAATCACATGGGTAAAACCCAAGTTTCTTATTACAACATGTTTATAGGGATAAACCCTATTTTATTGAATTTAAAACATCGTCTTTTAGGTAACTTTTATAGCAAAATTTTTCCAAGCCATCAGTGCTCTCCAGCTGGCTTTCTTCTAATTGGCTTTTACATTTTGTTACCTGAAACGCGTTTTAAAAACATTTGTCAGTGGGAAACACTGGTGAGTGAATCCCAGTTTAATCAAGAAGAGTTTTATCAATTAACACGGTATTGAGAGCTATCACATTGTTTATTTCTACACAATTACTCATTCAGTATTGTCAATTCTGACTGGTGGGTCATATTACACATTGGCTAACTCTTTGTCCAATGGTAACGTGTTCCACATTTTGTATAAAAACCCCAACATAACGGCAGTAATTGAAGAATTACAAAGACTCATTCACTGCTAAATCATATTGTAAAATATTTAAGGTTTTGTAAAAACAGTTTGCAAAAAGGAGATTACTCACATTGCTGTCTTAGACTTCTTTTAAGGGTTTCCTGGTGTTAATCTATTAATTACACAAATCTACACGTGTTAGTATAATAACATTTATTTATATTAACGATATCCTCCCCGAGATGGCATTCCAACGACTACGTCGGGTAGAACCTTGACAGCCGTTACGGAACCTTGGATCAATCGGGTAGCGTATCTAATACGTAACCGTGGTTATAATACTTACAACGGAGTAGAACTTCGTTAATTAGGGGGTATTATGCCCGGAAATTATGTTATCTTCTTCAAAAATTCGTAAGAAAGAAAAGAAATGAGCGATCGTAACTGAAGGCCCGATGCCCTCTTATACAGGGCCTGATTTTGGGTTTCACGCGGTCCGTGTAAAGTGAGACTTAGGGCTACGCGGCCCGCGTAGTAGATTGGGTAGGCCCTAGCCTGGCCCAGTCAGCGCACTAGCCCCGCCACGATCGTGACACGTGTCGGCCTGGGGTCTGGCCTGATCTCGTAGCTGTCGCGCCCCGCGTAAGATACCTAAGGGGTCTACGCGGCCCGCGAGCGACACAAAAACTTTGTTTTTAATTAATTTTTAATAAAATAGAGGTATTCGGGCTCGGTTTTCACGTATGGGGTGTATTTTAGGACATATTGGGATATTTTAAAATATATTAGGGTGTCAAAAAAATTTAGGAGGGTTGTTATATCCTCCCCACCTTATTTTAGAGCTCGTCCTCGAGATCTACTGGAACAAGTGTGGATATTTCCTTTGCATTTCTGATTCAAGCTCCCATGTGTATTCTGGTCCTCTTTTAGAGTCCCACTTCACTTTAACCAGAACTAATCTCTTGTGCTTGAGGTTCTTGACTTTCCTGTCTTTAATTTGTAGAGGCCTCTCTACAAATTTTAACTACTCATTTACCTCTATATCCATAAGAGGTACTATCAGTGATTTGTCGGCTAAGCATTTCTTGAGATTAGATACATGAAATACATCATGTATTCCTATCATTTCCTCTGGCAGTTGTACCTGATAGGCTACAGGTCCTATTCTTCTACTAATCTCAAAAGGTCCAACATACTTGGGGCTTAGCTTTCCCCTTTTGATGAATCTTACCACTCCTTTCCAAGGAGAGACTTTTAATAACACTTTATCTCCTACTTGAAATTCCAACGGCTTTCGTCTGTAATCAGCATAACTCTTTTGTCAATCACATGCTGCTTTCAGTCGTTCCTTGACTTGAATGATTTTGTCAGTCGTTTCTTGCACTATCTCAGGTCCAGATAATTGCTTTTCTCCAATTTCGGCCCAACAGACTGGCGTTCGGCACTTTCGTCCATAAAGTGCTTCGAATGGTGCAGCATTGATACTTGTGTGATAACTATTATTATAAGAAAATTCTATCAATGGTAAATGATCGTCCCAATTACCTCCAAAATCAATTACACAAGCTCTAAGCATGTCCTCCATTGTCTGAATTATCCTTTCGCTTTGTCCGTCTGTTTGAGGATGATAAGCTGTGATTAGATTTAACTTAGTTCCCATAGCTTTTTGGAAACTTGTCCAAAAATGAGAGGTAAAACGACTATCCCTGTCGAAAACAATTGATAGAGGGATTCCATGTAATGAAACTATTTCATTTACATACAATTTAGCTAACTGTTCCATACTGAAAGTTTCCTTCATTGGTAGGAAATGAGCTGACTTAGTTAGCATGTCTACAATCACCCAGATTGTATCATTACCTTTCCTAGTTTTGGGTAATTTAGTAACAAAATCCATTGTTATTAATTCCCATTTCCAAACTGGCATTTCTAACTGTTGCAATAAACCTGAAGGTTTCTGATGTTCAGCTTTGACTTGTGAACAGGTTAAAAACTTTGCAACATATGCTGCTATATCCTTTTTCATTCATATCGACCAAAAATTCTTTCTTAAGTCCTGATACATGTTATCACTTCTAGGATGCATCGTATATTTAGACTTATGGGCTTCTTCTAATATACGGTAACGTAGGTGTCCTAATTTAGGTATCCACGTCCTTTTCTTATGGAATATCCAAATTCCATCTATTCCTTGTTCTAATTCCTTAATCATTCCTTTCAATTTCTTAGTATCATCCTTGATTACTGATTCTTGTGCCTTTCTATTTTGATCATTTAAATCCACTTGTAGATTTAATTTAAGAGAACGTACTCTTTTTGGCTTTTCATGATACTTTTGGCTTAAAGCGTCAGCAACTACATTTGCCTTTCCTGCATGATACTGGATATCACAATCATAATCACTAAGCATTTCCATCCAGCGTCTTTGTCTCATATTCAATTCCTTTTGCCTGAAGACATACCTTAAACTCTTATGGTCTGCGAAAATGGTAAACTTCTACCATATAGGTAATTCTCTTCATGATGATGAACTTGTCTAAATAAGGTTTACAGACCCTATTCATTAAGTCCATGAAGATAGTTGGGGCATTCGTCAAACCAAAAGGCATGACAGTGAACTCGTAGTGCCCATATCTTGTACGGAATGCAGTTTTGGGAATATCTTCTTCGAGAACACGAAGTTGATGATAACCAAAACGCATATCGATTTTGGAAAAGCATGAAGCACCTTGCAGCTGGTCAAAGAGATCATCAATTTGTGGTAGGGGATATCGATTCTTGATGGTAAGCTTGTTAAGCTCACGATAATCGATACACATTCGAAAAGATCCATCTTTCTTCTTCACAAAGATGACAGGAGCACCCCAAGGTGAATAACTTGGTCGGATGAATCCTTTATCAGATAACTCTTAAAGTTGTTTCGATAATTCTTGCATCTCCGATGGTGCAAGACGATAAGGTGCTTTCGCAATCGGGTTGGCATTGGGTACAAGGTCAATATGAAACTCGACTTGACGAACTGGAGGCAAACCAAGCAGTTCATTAGGAAACACCTCTGGATAATCTCGAACAATCGGAACATCTTGAATACGCTTTTTCTTGCCTTTCTCCTCGGTGACATGTGCCAGAAAAGCAACATATCCTTTTTGTAAATAACTTTGGGCTTTTGTACATGACATGAGTTTCAAACCAACAGATGGCTTCTCGCCACGAACATCTAGAACTTCACCAGACGATAGAGTAATACGAACAATCTTATCGAAACAAACCACCTCAGCATGAAGTTCCACTAACCAATCCATCCCAACAATAATATCGAAGCTCCCAAGTTGCATCGGCATGAGGTCAATAGGAAAAAGATGGTTATCGAGGTCCAACTGACAATTGCGAATAACAGAATCGAGTACAAGGGGTTTACCAGTAGAAACTTCGACAGATAAGGGTTTCCTCAGTTTAGTTCTAGGTATCGCAAGTAAAGTCTCAAAAGACAACGAACAAAACTTCTATCGACACCAGAATCAAAAAGAATAGATGCAGGTTGATGGTTAACAAGAAACGTACCATTGACAACCTCGTTGTCAGCTCTCGCCTCGTTTGCATTCAGATTGTACGCTCGTCCATGGACGGGATTTGCATTTGCAACAGCATTCGGATTTGCATTCGCATTTACCAACCTCGGGCAGTTGTTGCGGAAGTGACCAAATTCTCCGCAATTGTAACACGAAGCCGGTGGGAATCTAGCAGCATTCCCTTGAACTTGTGCTGGATTCTGAGCGGCTTGATTCTGGCCCAAACGACAGATATTAGCCAGATGCCCAAGTTTACCACACGTAGTGCATTGTTTGCAAGCTTGTTGTGCAACATGATGACCGTTGCAGCGAGCACAGTGAGGTGCGGTGCCAGCATACTGTTTCTTGGCGGGAGGTTGAGCTGGTGGGTTCTGAGCAGTAACAGCAAAGTTTTGGGAAGCCTTGCGCTTCCTCGACTTCTTAGAAGACTCACCCTTCTTCTTTCCCTTACCTTTACCCTTATCCTGTGCCACATCAGTTGACTGCTTTTTGTCACCCTTGCTGGTTAGTTTACCCTTCCTGACTTGAAACTCAGTCAGGGTAGAAGACAACTTGATCGCTTGACGAACAGTAGTAGGATTATTGCCAGTCACAATGTCTTGCACGGAATCGGGTAAACCTTCAATATACCTCTCAATTGCCTTCTCCAATGGGGTAACCATAGTGGGACACAACAAACTCAGCTCTTCATAACGATCCATATACGCACGGTGTTCTCCCCCATCTTGCTTTATATCGTTAAACTCTCGTTCCAATGCTCGAATCTCGTGACGGGGACAAAACTCTTTCACCATGAGAGCTCGAAGCTCTTCCCATGTTTGTCCCAATGCCACTTCGGCACCCCTATCACGCATCACTCTGTCCCACCACGTAAGAGCTCACTTCTCAAATACACTTGATGCAAACTCAACCTTACGCTCATTCGGACACTGCACATGTCTTAATGTGCTCTCGAACCAATGCAGGAGCACGGTTGCTCCTTGAGACCCAAAGAACTTCAACGGCTTAGCAGCATTGGAATTCTTGAAATTACACTGAGCATTATTGTTATTATTGTTGTTGTATAATTGATGGATCTGGGTCACTACGCCTGGAAGCACAGCAGCCATTTGTTGAGCGACAAGGGCTGCGACTTCTTCGTTATTTAGAGGTTGTGCATCACGTCGAGGAGGCATTTTCTAAAGGAACAAGAAAACATGAGATGCGAGTGAGGTCGGCAATTGGATAAACAAAAGAGGCATTGAAAACATCGACAAAACACAAGGGAGGCGATCATTCGTTTGTTACTTCAAATAAACAAATGATACGCAGTGACTAATCAAAGTAAGTGGGTCAATATAATGTATCGCAAAGACATGCTCGCCTATAAGTGAACACTCACCCCAAGAGTTCCCAGGTAAGAGTGACTGGTCCGATACTGTGAATTTGTACGAACACTCTAGCCTTAGACAGAAAACTCAGGGTACAGGCATTCACCCTTCTAGTTTGCACGTGTTCACAATAGAATACCCAAACCTTGATGAGATTTTGAAAACTTAGAGGGTTCAAAACCTAGTAATCAATCATCCTAGAACAGATGATTAATTTTTGAAGCGGATTCAAAATTTGGGTTCTCATTGTGGTTACCACCTAAGGATAGGTGACGGTTTTATTTTAAAATCTAAACACAAGTCTTCTTGTGTTAGGGTCCTAGAAAGTTATAGTCTAGGTCAAAGCATTACTAATAACCTAATTTCCTATAACCATTGGCTCTGATACCAACTCTTCTGTCACACCCCGACCGCGTTAAAACAACGAAACCGCGGCGGAAACGTCGGGGAGTGTTGCAACAGAATTATTGTTTCACAACCATGGATACAAAAGTTTCGTTTTATTGATAATATTAAACATTAACATTGTCT
Source organism: Helianthus tuberosus (assembly GCA_030545235.1). Lineage (NCBI taxonomy): Eukaryota > Viridiplantae > Streptophyta > Magnoliopsida > Asterales > Asteraceae > Helianthus > Helianthus tuberosus. The sequence continues at coordinate 176,424,532 of CM060420.1, forward strand.
TAAAGTTAAACAAACAAGTTACATATCGACTATCATTGTTATTATGTCACTAAGGCCTCATCCAGATCCTATGTGATCATGCATCCTAGCATTCAACATCATTCAATCACCACCTGAAACGTATGTAAAAACAAAGTCAGCAAAGAAATGCTGGCGAGCACATAGGTTTTATAAGAGTGTCGGATTCATGGCTAGTTTACATGTTGCAATACCTTATTAAAAACCTTGTTTTGAAAAGTATATAATATTGCAACATAATTAACCATCTCAAATCAAGATGGTTATAACTTTTAAAATCTCGTAGCCATGATTCTTAACCCCAAAACATTTGTTTTAGTAAACCAGATTGTAAGACATCTCGTAAAAATTTGTTAATAAAACTCGTATGGTTTATATTATTTAGAAAACATCGTTGTGTGACCTCGTTTCAAAATCGTTTAACTTGTTTAAGTCGTTTAAATCATCCTCGTTTTAATTGTGAAACTACTTTTGGTCGTCTCGCTAATAACATCCAAACCTTCGTGACACGACTCTCTCGCTTCTCGTATTAACAAACCACCAAAGGGTAAGTTAACAATCACAGATTCAGTCGTTACCCACCTAACCCACACATAACCATGGGTGCAGTCTGATAACGGGATTTGTCAGATCCTATGGTACCATAACCTAATACTGGTCGGCTTGATCAATGTTAATGAATGTCATTCGTTATGTAAATACGTCCAACAAGTTTGTTCACATTATCGAAATCGTTATTAATTTTGTATAAACCATATCAATCCTTTTTGAAACCATCGTTAAAACCTCGAAAACATTTAACACATATGAATCACCCCAAAACAATTGAAAATAGTAAAATAGGGGAACTATGTACTCACATTGAACTGCAAGTATCCTTGATCTAAAGAACTCAACGAAGCTCAGGCAAACCAAGGAAATCAAGTAGCACCTATTAATCGAATTTCTAGTAAATAAATCAACACCTAAATCGGAAGATTGGATAGAATGAGGTCCCGTAAACCAAATGAGTATTGGAACTCATGTGATAGGGTTTAACGAGGCCTACATCCTAAAACGGAACCTAACCTAAGTGCTTTCGACCCGTTACGACCCATTAAGGTAGCTTACGCTACGTTAATGCGTCGTGCGCGTAATTGCGCGTTCGAGACGTCTAACTAGTCCTATGACAAGTATTATATGCCTAGTTCGAAAGTCTAAGTGGTTGTTTAGACCGCTTGACTTACGACTCTACACAAGCGCTAAACTAAAAGTGACGAGCTAAACATGTTAAAACATGTTTAGTTAAGTTTGAAAACTGGTTTTGATATCAAAACAAAGTGTTTTGATACCCAAGAGTAGTTTGGTTACAAAATATGCATGAATACGTATTTTGACTGAAACTACGACTCGTCACTACGCCTAGTCAACGTGGTAATCAGTAGGTATAGTCACACGGGACTATAACCATCGTGATTACGCTCACGTTGCAAAGTTCAAACGAACTTTGTGTTGACCATTGACTGGTCAAAGCTGAAAGTCAAACACTGTTTGACTTTCATGCTTCAAATACATGAACAAGCATGAAGGAGACTGTAGGTCCCCTATTCGTATGGATCTTCACAGAATTGTCTTTCCAATCAAGAGTGCGGAATCCTCTTGATCAGAATATCACAGAAAACGTGTAGGAAACAGAAAACAGCAAATCACTTTCAACTCGGGTTTCTATTGATTATCGATTACAAGAATTACAATCAATCAAGCCCTAACCAACTATCAATTTCGTCCAAGCTATATCACTCTCACGAAATTGCTCTCACAAACTGTTTAGGCTGATTAACCTAAACCCTAAAGCCTAACCTTGTTTATATAACACAAGGTTGCAACATTAGGCTGGGTTTGCTACATGGGCTAAGATAAACCACATGAGCTGCGAATTTGGGCAAGGCCCAATTCGTCCCACATCCCCATAAGTATGGGTTTGGTTTAGCCCAAACTCTATTATCTCACTAATACAAAGCTAAACCCGCTAACTGTTTATTGTTTAACTAATTACAAGATATCCAAAGACCAAATCTAAGCTGTTGTCACAAACATGCACCAACAAACTCCCCCTTGACAATAGCTTCATAAAATAACTTTGTCTTCAGTCGTCTTGCAATCTTCATGTAGTCTTGTATTGTCTTTGGACATTGGATAGCTTCAGCTTCAATAGCTTCTGTCAGCAACAGACTCCCCCTAAGCTGATGCATCCAATCACCAAATCTTCAAAAACTTTAGCGTTTGAGTAAACTCCAGTTCAGCATTTGAATAGCAATCTTCAAACTCTTCAACTTTTCTGCAATGTAGAAAGGAGGTTCTACCATGCATCCAATCAAACTCTCATCTCTTCACAGAAACTTCTCACTTCAACTTCTCAGCAACACACTTCTTCAATCTGTATACTATAAAACAAACATCTCGAGAAACCATAAGAATTTTTTAACAAAGTTAAATAAATTCTTATTTTTCAAGAGATAGTTAAACTGTATGACAGATTAAGCATTTTCAATTTATCACCAACACGCAAAACTTTTTAATCACACCCTATAACCCGCATGATTTAAAAATTTTGAACTCACTTTCCAACACTGTCTCCCCCTATCAGTAACAATTCTTCCAAGAATAACAGTTTTCCGTACATTAAGAATTTCAAACAGAAAAAGACACAATTTTTGTATTTTCTGAAAGCAAATAAATACGAAAAGCAATAAACACTCTATTTTTGTGAGAATCACTGGTAAGAAGATCATATCAACACAACCAAACTGTTTCACACTATTAGATAATTCTTTATTTATTTTTTCGTGAAAAGCAGTCCAAGACGATTACCAGTATGTTTGTCCTCTTAAACAAAATGCATGAACATTTCAAGTACCATTACCGTATGATACGTTAAGGTAATTTTATTACTAAAATATTAGTGTGTTCCACTTCAGGATATACCCCCGCGATCAAGGTATGCACAAAGATTCATCGTAGTAGGTGAGTATACTGAATTCATCCTTTAAGATATCCTGACAGTGCCTAGGTCTGTATATAATCTGTTTTATCATGTTTTGATTGCTTAACAATGAACACCCAAATAAATACTAATCAAATCCTGGAAATATAAACAACACACTCTATCATGCAAGTATCTTCCCTACCACATATTTCACAAGTCCAATCCAGATTTCTGAAATCTTAACTGGGAATAGGTTGAGAAGAGAACAGAATAGATCTTTAGCAGAGATGGTATAATATACAGATCAAATGAGTTTTCTCAGTTTGATATAGGTTTATTGGGTTTCTTTTGGGCACTTGAGGGCCTCTTTCGGGTGTATTAGATCTATAGCGCGACAACGTACAGCTAGGTCAGCATGTATCTGGATGCAGCAGAAGCTGTCGTTGCCTAGCACCTCCAGGTCAGCATATATCTGGATGCAGCAGAGGAGGTACACGATTTTTTTCAGAGAAGATTTCAGAATCAGATCAAAATTGTGTGTATCGGGACAACATACAGACATTCAAATAGAAATGAGCTAATTCCAAGTGACTTTCTTTCATGGGGTCATGTACAATTTTAGTTTTGAACAGAAGGACAGTCAAGATATCCCCAGATGAAATAACAGTATAAAGACCCAAAACTTCAGATTTTGGCAATCTATCAACGCAAGATTTAAGGTCATTAAACCATACACCACTGATGTGTTCCCCACTCATACACAGTTCTTTTAAGTTTATATCACATTGGTAAGTTGATTATTTCATGTTTTTTGCCTACTGGTACATCATATAATGAAGCTGCTATCACACTTAAGCATTTTAATTTAAGTTTCAGTGTGACAGTCTAACTTGCTGATGTACTATCATTTCTCCTTTTTCACACAGTTATAACTCATTTTTTATTTTCTATTTTTTTATGTTTTTTATTTTTCAATGTTTTTGTATTTTTGATTTTTTAAGAAAAGCAGTAAACTATTTACAAAATTCTTATGAAAAACCAGTTATTCAGGATTCCTCATCCCGTTGAGTTCGACTAAATGTTCAAAGCGAGCCCTGTCAAAAGCTTTAGTATAAAGATCTGCTAGGTTATCTTCGGTGTCGACTCGATGTAATTCAATTAGTCGTTTTTCAGCACAATCCCGTATAAAATGATGACGTATGTCAATATGTTTTGTGCGACTGTGTTTCACGGGATTATTAGTTATTGAAATTGTGGCATTATTGTCTATCATAATAGGAGTACGAGTGAAATCCAAACCGTAATCGCGCATTTGCTGTTGAATCCAGAGAACCTGAGAGTAGCAGCTACCCGCAACAATATATTCAGCTTCACACGTAGATGTAGACACACAGGATTGCTTCTTGCATTGCCAAGACACGATCCTACCTCCTAAGAACTGACAACCACCTGTTGTAGACTTCATGTTCGACTTGCATCCTCCAAAGTCTGAGTCAGTGTAAGCGACAAAATTCAAATCACTATCAGCTGGATACCACAACCCAAGTTTAGGTTTCCCCTTCAAGTAACGAAGAATACGCTTCACTGCTTTTATGTGTGACTCTTTTGGATTAGCCTGATATCTGGCATACAAGCATACGGCAAACATGATGTCAGGTCTTGAAGCAGTCAAGTACATCAGAGAACCAATCATTGCCCTGTATTGAGTTGGATCAACGTCTTCAGTACTTTCGTGATCTGGGCCAAGATTGTGATTTTCACAAATGGGTGTGTTGAAAGTAGAGCAATCATTCATCTTGAACCGACTCAAGATGTCATACACATACTTTGTTTGATGAATAAACATCCCATCCTCCTTCTGTTCAACTTGTAATCCCAGAAAGTAAGACAGCTCACCCATAGCGCTCATTTCGAACTTACTCTTCATCACCAGCTCGAACTCTTTACACATACTCTCATCTGATGACCCAAAGATGATGTCATCCACGTACACCTGTACTAGCAGAAAATCTTCCTTCTTCCTCTTGATGAACAGTGTACTGTTAATCTGACCTCTTTCAAAACCATTCTTTATCAGATGTGTAGACAGTGTCTCGTACCACGCCCTGGGAGCTTGATGTAACCCATACAAAGCCTTATCAAGTTTGTACACTCGATCAGGATAGTCTGGATCAACGAACTCATCTGGTTGTGAGACATACACCACTTCTTGGACTTTCCCGTAAAGAAATGCACTCTTCACATCTAGTTGGTAAACTTTGAAGCCCTTGAATGTTGCGAAAGCTAGAAACAAACGAATCGCCTCCAACCTTGCCACTGGTGCAAACACTTCATTGTAATCAATCCCTTCTTGCTGATTGAAACCTTTTACCACCAATCGAGCCTTGTTTCGTGTCACAATCCCTCTGTCATCCTTCTTGCACTTAAACACCCATTTAGTGCCTATCTCTCTTTCACCTTTAGGAGGGTCCATTAACTCCTAAACCTTCAACTTCGCAAACTGTGCCAATTCCTCTTGCATAGCCTCAACCCATGAATTGTCTTTAAGAGCCATATGAATGTTCTTCGGCTCCTCTTGGGAAATAAAGCAACTATACAAGCATTCGTTCACTATCCCAGTCTTCTCAATCGACACAAATAAGCCAGAATTCGCTGCTATGCTTCTTCTCGTCTGAACACCTGCAGTAGGATCTCCTAGTATCATGTCAACTGGATGATCTCTATTTGCTCGTGTAGTAGCAACAGTATCCACTTCTAAATTATCACCCAGGTTTGATCCAACCTCCCCTTGAATGTTCTGATCGGCAAATGGATTAATGAAATCCTCCCCCTCAATGGGTTCAGAGTCACTATCACTTGAATTAGGATCAGCAGCCCCTTTGGAAGTTTCCGCAGCATCTGTCATATCAACATTCGATCTAGGCATGAACTCGCCTTCATCGTCTCCACCAATCATTGTCTGAATCAACTGAGAATCATCTGCATTTGGAAACTCAGGAATATTAAACGATTTAAAAGTGCTTTCATAATCATATAATATAGCAGGACCACTCGTTGATTGTTGAGGTTTGTATGAAGTAATATCCACATTAAACACAACCTCAATTTTACCAGTTTTTAGATTAAAAACCCTTTTATTCGGTGCGCCAGGTACATAACCTAGAAAGTAGCCTTCGTCAGCCACCTCACCAAATTTTTGTTTATCTTTATTTCGCACAATGGTGCAGGGTAATCCAAATGGTTCAAAACCTTCCAAGTTTGGTTTCTTGTTAAACATTAATTCATGACAAGTTTTATTAAAACGTTTAACAGTCAAAACTTTGTTTAGGACGTAGCAAGCTGTATTCACAACTTCTCCCCAGAAAAGAATTGGTAGCTTTGAATCTGAAAGCATCGTCCTAGCGGCTTCAATCAACGTCCTGTTTTTCCTCTCAGCAACTCCATTTTGTTGAGGTGTATAAGGAGCAGAATATTGATGTTCAATTCCCTTTCGAAGACAGTAGAGATCCAGAATTCGATTCTTGAACTCCGTGCCATTATCACTCCTTATCCTCTTGATCCTAGCATCATGAACGTTTTCCAATTTCGTAAAAAGATCTATCAGCATCTCCGCCGTCTCATCTTTTGTACCTAAAAAGAAAACCCATGAATAACGTGAGTAATCATCTGTGACAACTAAACAATAGTACTTTCCACCTATGCTCCTCACGTTCACTGGACCAAATAAATCCATGTGAAGTAATTCATAAGGGGCATCTATGGAATTTACTGTTTTAGATTTGTGAGGTTTCTTATGTTGTTTTCCCTTTTGACATGGAAGACATTTATCTTCCACGTGAAACCTCTGCATTGGAACCCCTTTCACTAGCTCATTTTTAACAAGGTAATTCATTTTTCGATAGTGAATATGGGCCATGCGTCTGTGCCACAACATCGATTCAGCTTCAGATGCTTTTGATAGTAAACACGCCACCATAGCAGTTGGATCCTTAGCACCCATGTCCATGACATAAGTGTCATTTCTCCTTGGCGCTCGCATCACTATCCAATCGTCCGGAATCTTCAAACCTGGTTTCAACACTAATGCTTCATTCTTGGTAAAATGGACCGAGTGACCCTTGTCGCAGACTTGTGACACGCTCATCAGATTGTGTTTAAGCTGCTCCACATAGTTCACTTTGTCCAGAGTGATCTTCCCATTGGTCACTTTCCCTCGGCCTGTAATTCTACCACCTTTAGCACCCGCAAAATTTACTTTTCCACCATCATAATCTTCAAATTCAGTCAACAATCTCACATCCCCCGTCATGTGCCTGGAGCAGCCACTATCAACATACCATAAGTTGATAATCCTCCTTAGCAGCTCCTGCACACACCAACCAAGAAATTAGTTAGATTGGGGGACCCAAGCCTTAATGGTCTTGGGTCGTCCGAATTCACCAACTACTGGAACATCCATCCAATATCCATTACTCCTAACTGGAGTCTTGGATCTCAGACCTGTTGATGGAATTTGATTTTGATTTCCACTAGGTCTTTGGTCCTGAGGGTTCCTATACGTGTTTGGACTATTTGACCTTTGGAAATTTAGATTTGGGTATCTTGAATTTTGATTCCAAGAAGCATTATTGTTGTAATTTCTAAAGCCATTGTTATAAAAAGTTCGACCACCATCATTTTGGTATCGATTTTGATATTGACCTTGACTTCTGAAATTATTTGCATTATAATTGTTCATTCTTGGTGAACTGCTTCTAGGTCTGTCAAATCTGCCTGGTGGAGATCTAGGCTGAAATCTTGGTTGATTTCTTTGAAAACGAGGAACTTGCGGAGTTCCTTTTTCAGCCTTATCTACACCAACAGCAACATTTTCTGGTTTCTTAGGAGCAAATTTCTTTGGAGAATTTGCAACTTTCTCCTGTTTATCACCACTATTCTCTGGTGACTTCTCTCTCTTTCTCTCACTAACTTGTGCTTCACTCTTTTTGTTAGGATAACAGCTAGCTACATGTCCTTTGGTGTGACATTTGAAGCACGATCTCTTTTTCGAAGACTTCTTTTCTGAAGCCTTTGAACTAGATTCGGGTTTTTCTTCTGATGATGCCTTAGAAGGATTTGGTTCAGTTTGCTTAGTTTCAGAATTTTCTATGTTCTTGTTTTTCGTTTTTCATGTCACTTCCTTGAACAAAATTAACCTTTTTAACAAAAGTTGGATTGTTATTTTTAGGATGTGATGTGTTCTTTTTCAAAACAGGTTTGCTGTTATTATCCTTCTTAGCATCAGCACTCACAAACACATTTCCTTGACTTGATGTGGAACTACTTGGTGATGTTGACCCAAAGTCCATGAGATCATCTTCATCAGGCAAGAAAGAATAGTCATGACTAAAAGGAGGTGGAACTTCATTGAACCCATGAAATCCCACACTGGTTTTGTCATTACTTTTCTTCAAGCCACCCATCATATGTTTCATAACAAAAGTAGAGTCCCTGAATTGACCTAATTTCTTTTCAAGTTCAACAATTTTGAGTTGTGCATCTGACAACTCTTTGCATTTTTCAAAAATCTCTTTTGTTTTCTCTGCCATCATTTCATGAGCTAAGTCTATGACTTGAAGTTTTTCGTTTAGTTTGCAGGTTACAGCTTCAATTTTACTTTCATAACCTTTTATTTTCTTCAAGTATTAGGATTCATTTCTTTTAGCAAAAAAATTTGCTTATTTTATGTTAGACATCTCGCTCACCAGACTTTGGTTTTGTGTTGACAACCTGTCAACCTCACCCTGTAGTTCACGACATTTTAAACACACAGAATTTGACTTTACCTCTCCTGTTTGTTTGTCAAGATTGGCCATTAGTGCTGCAAGCTGAGCTTCCATTCTTTTATACTTAGCATCCTTTTCTTCAGCTTCCCGCTCCTGGTCAGATTTTTGCTTTTTCTCCTCAGCATCTGTTGTCTGATCAGCCTTCTTTTCTTCAGCTTTACTCTCTGCCTTCACCTCAGCCTCATCATCCACTTTTGCTTCAGCATCTCCCACAGTAGCTTCACCATCATCAATTGGAGTTATCTCTGCCATGAATGCCTGTGTGACATTGTCATCTTTTTCCAAGTGAATACTCCAGTCATATGAACCTTCTCTAGCAGTAGAGATCAGCGCTCTCGAGTTAGAGTTGTTTGATGCATTCCTGTTGTTTGAACTCTGACTCGAAGTCTCCTGCTTTTGTTTTTGACATTCCCTAGCAAAATGCCCATAACTTTGACAGTTAAAGCACCTCACTTTGGTTTTGTCGAAACCAACCGTCTTTCCTATAAACTTCCTTCCTGTTCGGTTCATAAATCTCTTCACTCTTCAAGTAATCATAGCCATTTGCCACTGCAAATCCATATCTTCAAGATCATCAGGGTCAATCTGATCATAATCTTCATCCAAAGTGGCAGGATCAGATATCTTCCCCTGAATGTAGTTCTCATAAGAAGCAACAAATGAAGCAAGTAGAGCAAGATGCTCTTCAGCAGACTTCACACTCATTGGCATTGACTTAACACCACTACTCTGCTTAGAAGCTGGTGTTCTCTTAGCTCCTGTTGTTCCTCCTGAAGCAGCTACAAAACACACATCACCATCTTCATTCAATGTGACCTGCTCATTCTCACACGAAAGAAACGCAGTAGCAGAGTCGCTAGAAGCGTTGTGAGATGAAGAAGGTGCAAGCCCATTGTAAATCGTTGGATCTTGAACCTGATCATATCCAGTGTCTTTCTTCTTCATACTGAGCTCATAAGCTCTCAGCTTGCCAACTACTTCTTCCAGCTCCTTTGTCTCATAATCTGCTTCACCCTTGATCATGAGAGTGTAGATATCCCACTTGGTAGGTAAGGTATCGAGCAGCTTATCATTCTTTTCAACGCCAGTATAGCAATCAATCTTATAGTTTTCCATTTCTGACATCAGATGATAGTAACGAGTGATGATGTCCTCAAGTGACTCATGCTTCATGTGCTTGAAAATAGCAAACTGCTTCTTCAGTAGATCAATCTTGTTTTTCTTAACATCTGCATTTCCTGCATATCGTTTTTCTAATGCATCCCACATATCTTTTGAATTTGTGTACTTTGTGAATGTATGCTTGATGCTATCAGGTAACGACATTTTAATTGCAGCCAATGCTCTCTTTTCAGCCTCATACATCTTTTTATCATTCTCTTCCATGTTCACATAGGCAGTTCTACGTGGTCTGCCCTCAAAGTCGTGAGTAGGGTTTGTGTACCCATCTTCAATACATATCCACATGCGCATGTCTTGATATTCAATGAAGGATTGGAAACGATCCTTCCATGTCCAATAATTTTCCACCTTCATCATCTTAGGCGGTTTGTTGGTAGTGCCAACCTCATGCTCCATTCTCAACAGCTCATTCAAACTAGACATGTTCGACATTTTTAACGTAACAGACTGATAATACCGTACAAAAATTTTCCGAAAACAGTGGTTACCAAATTACACCGTTAGAATCGTATCGAAAAGTCGAGTTTAATGATATCTAATGTCAAAAACCGAAATCGGAATTTTCCAGAGTCTTTTTACCCTAAAAATACAAGGAATTCAACGGTCCAAACGGTTCTGTCTAACGAACTACGGATCAATTTCTATTTGCAAAACAGTCAAATTTTATCGACGCTTGCCAACAAAAATTCCACCCCTTAATTATCCTGTTAATTTCGCTGGTTTTGCTGTTAATTTCGCTAGCCTCTTATGCTGTTAATTTCACTAGCCTCTTATGCTGTTAATTTCGCTGATATAGTTCGCTTAACAGACAGGTCAATTTCGCTGGCTATTTCGCTGGCTATTTCGCTGTTACGACGATTGGTAAGGTCGCCGAAAACCGTAATATTTTCGCTGTGGAAAATTTCACGGTTACCAAAGTCGCCTTTGGATTTACTTCGCCGATAAATATGCTGGTACTGATAATTTCGCTGGTCAAACAAATTCGCTGACTCCTTAAATTCGCTGAACCAGTATAATTGGAAACTTAATCTGATCAAAATTTTGAAAATTTTCCCAGATTTTCCTAACACCTTCCTGCAGAATCGAAACAGCAACAATATCAGTATTTTACGAAAATCAACAAGAAACAGAACGAAGAACGTGAAGAACACGAAGAACACTCTTCGAATCTTCAAGTGTATCCAGCCAAAATCCTTCAAAAAATCAACAGAATCTTTCCAGAATTCCTGAAAAACACCAAACAAACAAACCAGAAGATCAAAACAGCCAAAAATTTCGAAAATTTTATCAAACCAACAGAAAAATTCGAAAATTTTAAAACCCTAATTTTCAAAAATTTCGAAAACTCCCTGTTTCTGCCAAGCACAATTCTGAACCGAGCCTTCAAGAGCCTAATGCTCTGATACCAATTGTAGGTCCCCTATTCGTATGGATCTTCACAGAATTGTCTTTCCAATCAAGAGTTCGGAATCCTCTTGATCAGAATATCACAGAAAACGTGTAGGAAACAGAAAACAGCAAATCACTTTCAACTGGGGTTTCTATTGATTATCGATTACAAGAATTACAATCAATCAAACCCTAACCAACTATCAATTTCGTCCAAGCTATATCACTCTCACGAAATTGCTCTCACAAACTGTTTTGGCTGATTAACCTAAACCCTAAAGCCTAACCTTGTTTATATAACACAAGGTTGCAACATTAGACTGGGTTTGCTACATGGGCTAGGATAAACCACATGAGCTGCGAATTTGGGCAAGGCCCAATTCGTCCCACATCCCCATAAGTATGGGTTTGGTTTAGCCCAAACTCTATTATCTCACTAATACAAAGCTAAACCCGCTAACTGTTTATCGTTTAACTAATTACAAGATATCCAAAGACCAAATCTAAGTTGTTGTCACAAACATGCACCAACAGAGACTTACAAAGGGTCCAAGCAAGGATGTTTTGATTCAAAATTGCTCAGGTATGAGGTGTTAAACATCAACTTAGAGCAGAAATTGAATCAAAGTGTGAAGAACCCAAATGAGAAACCTTGCTATTTATAGGAAGTTAGGATCAATTGGATCATTCCAAGTGTTAGGAGGGTGTAATCTTGGCCGTACATGTGGGAACATGGTATTAGAATACAATGGGAGTTGAAAACCAGCTCCAGGTATTGCAAAAATTGCATAAACAACCCTGAATTTCAACCAGAATGCTGAAACTGAACATTCTGTCTGATCTGGTGTCACGCCCCTCGTAAGGATAGGCCTCACCTTACGCGGCCCGCTTAGCACACTTTCCAGAAATGTCAAAACAGGTCCCTGCACTTGAGAAATTTGCATTTTGATGCATTTTTGGCACGTTTAAGCCCCCATTAACCCCATTTTAAGGCTCTAAAATGAAGTTAAAGTATAGGGAACTCAAAATATGCTCAAAAACATCTCGGATGTCGTCTCGTTTGGTTGTACGGTTGCGTTATTCGGTTAATTACGACGGAAGTCGTAACGAACGCAAAAACGATCCAAATTAAGCGACGAATGAAATTTTATCATGCCAATCACTAAAATAAAATATTTTAATGATTACATAAATATTTGGATGTCCGGATATATTCAGAACGTAAGATATGCGCGAAAATGCAAACTTTTGCACTTTTTGACGCTTTTAGTCCCTATTGATCAAATAAGTTTATTTTAGCATACCAAACCCCTCAAAGCCTATTTCTAAGCTATGTAAAGGATATTTAGGGTATGTTTAACTTATGATCAAGTTCCGAAACGTTCGTTACTGAACAAATCGGCATACTTTCGCAGTTTGACACAAATAGTCCCTGCGATCGAATAGACTTGTTTTCAACACACCAAACCATCCAAAACTTATTTCTAAGTTATGTAAAGGTTATTTAAGGTATGTTAAGCCTATGTCACTATTCCGGAGTGTTTTTCGCGTTAAACTGACTGCGTTTACGCAGCAGTTTGCGTATAACCTTCCAGAAAGCGATTTAAAGCTTGAAATCGGAATCGAATCAAATCGTAAAATCATCAAACACAAATACACACATAATAACACCAAAACACATATAATAACACCAAATCACATTGTTTTATTAATAATCAACATTGTTTTACATTGTACATCGATTACAAAACACAGTTGTCACAGTAACCCATACTATCCACTCCAGTCATCCTAAGATTTAGGAATTTATTTGCTATTTGTTCTTTTTCATTGGGAGGGCAAAATTTCCTTTCTACCATGTTTTTAAATTCCTACCATTCCATATTGTAAACTCTATCACTTCCTCTAGACTGAAGGATAGTGTTCCACCATTCTAAGGTTGAATTCTTAAACAGATTAGAAGCAAACATTATCTTGTCCTATTCCGCACATTTACTTATTCTTAAGACTGCCTCATTCTTTTCTATCCAGCGTAGATATGCAACGGCCCCTTCATTTCCCGAGAATTCCATTTGTTTACAAGACCAGTATTCTTTGTAAGAACAACCGTAAGACACAGTTCTTCTTCTTTTGGGAATGGGCATTTGAAGTATGGGTCCATTGTTCATGCTATGTTCAGGTTCAGAGGGTCATTTGCTATCATGTTTACTTTTATTTTCTGCTTCCCTAACCGTTTGAATAATATATGGCATCGCATCTATTGTTCCTTGTGCCACTATGTGTTGGATGGCACTGTTATCCACTGGGTTTCCGTTATTATCGTTGTTTGGGTTTCCATTATCCAGGTTATTGTTACTCTGGTTATTGTTATTCTGGTTTTCCGGGTTATTATCTGGATTCTCTTGGTTCACTTGGTCGGCTATCTGAATTTTAAATATTTACCACATATTAATATCACAAGATAATATCTTAATACGATCAATCACATGACACGCATCTTAATCAAAAACGTCGAGCATTGCGACTTTACTCTTCCTTATCTATTATACGTCTACTTCAAACTAATACTGAAATTTGGAAATTACAATACTACTATGCATCGCTAACCACAAAGTGGTCTATACTATAACATATATTATTATTATATATATATTTGTTTTCAAACATATTATATATATTATTATATTATTATTATTACCAACTCCACCATCACCTTCACTGGTCTGGATTCATCCAGTAATCCATATTGCGCTCGTCATGTTTCCAGATGAGTCACTCTCCTACCTGCCTCATCCTCTCACTACTCTCTAAGATCTCTTCTCCGAAAGTTCGGAGCTCGTACACATTTTCTCCACTCATTGGGAGTGCAGGTGCAGGTACTAGGGCATGGGATTCTCCTGAGGGTACGGATTCTCTAAGATCTCCCTAATGTATTCATCATGGTCATAGTAGGGATCTAGAGGGTCCAGACCTGGATAGGCAGCTAAATTCGGCATGGTTTCGTCGTTTAGGTGATAGCGTGGCACATAATCCCTATGATCATCGAACCATGGATCATAAAATGGGTCTAAGGGAATAGGGGTTGGTATCCTAGGTATCTCCTCAGGGTTGAAATCATGCATTTCTACTTGATTTTCGAGGTTGTTTTCTATCTCCATCGGCTGAGTGGGGAACAAAGGTAAGGGTTGTGGGGCTACTAGTTGTTCCAGATTTGGGTCGGCAGCAGTTGTTGCTAGGATATGAAAATTGGCTAAGCTCCTATTAAGCATATCCTGTGTATGGGCATCTGACTCTCGCTTAGCGACTGCTAGGACTCTTTGCTGTTGCAACTTTCGCATTCTTTTCCTACGCTCGAATGCTCCCTTACTAAACCATCCTCTCTTTTTCTGAGGGAATGACTCTTCAGACTGAGCCTTAGAGACAAACATCCCTTCTTCCTGATCAGCTGAATACCCAGAGAGGGCAGGCTGGGAAGAGGTACCTTCACTCCTAGGTGAATCGGACAACAGACGATAAACGTCGGAGGCTCCTTGATCACTCATACTGTAAACTAACAAATAGTCAAATAACACATAACAATAATATACAGATATGCACGTATTTTCGTAATTTATTTCCTAACACTTTAAATAATATCTTGATGTCAGCAGAACACTTCTGTGGCTGAATCAGTGGCTTAGCTCTGATACCACCTTCTGTCGCAACCCTCGCCCCCTATCTGTCCCGGGAACGGGCAGCCGCGAGACTAGTTTTGGTGGTATCATTTGTTATTATTTTGGCAGCGGAAATTTCATCAGGACCGGAGTTAGGAAATGTTTATCAGAGTAAAACCACCATATTTTATATTAATAATCACATGGGTAAAACCCAAGTTTCTTATTACAACATGTTTATAGGGATAAACCGTATTTTATTGAATTTAAAACATCGTCTTTTAGGTAACTTTTATAGCCACATTTTTCCAAGCCGTCAGTGCTCTCCAACTGGCTTTCTTCTTATTGGCTTTTACATTTTGTTACCTGAAACGCGTTTTAAAAACATTTGTCAGTGGGAAATACTGGTGAGTGAATCCCAGTTTAATCAAGAAGAGTTTTATCAATTAACACAGTATTGAGAGCTATCACATTGTTTATTTCTACACAATTACTCATTCAGTATTGTCAATCCTGACTGGTGGGTCATATTACACATTGGCTAACTCTTTGTTCAATGGTAACGTGTTCCACATTTTGTATACAAAACCCCAACATACCGGCAGTAATTGAAGAATTACAAAGACTCAATCATTGCTTAATCATATTGTAAAATATTTAAGGTTTTGTAAAAACAGTTTGCAAAAAAGAGATTACTCACATTGCTGTCTTAGACTTCTTTCAAGGGTTTCCTGGTGTTAATCTATTAATTACACAAATGTACACGTGTTAGTATAATAACCCTTTATTTATATTAACGATACCCTCCCTGAGACGTCATTCCAACGACTACGTCGGGCAGAACCTCGACAGCCGTTACGGTACCCTGGATCAATCAGGCAGCGTATCTAATACGTAACCGGGGTTATAATACTTGCAACGGAGCAGAACTTCGTTAATTAGGGGTATTATGCCAGGAAATTATGTTATCTTCTTCAGAAATTCGTAAGAAAGAAAAGAAATGAGCGATCGTAACTGAAGGCCCGATGCCCTCTTATATAGGGCCTAATTTTGGGTTTCACGCGGCCCGCGTAAAGTGAGACTTAGGGCTATGCGGCCAACGTAGTTGACTGGGTTGGCCCTAGCCTGGCCTAGTCAGCGCACTAGCCCCGCCACGATCCTGACACGTGTCGGCCTGGGTATCGCCTGATCTCGTAGCTGTCGCGCCCCGCGTAAGATATCTAAGGGGTCTACGCGGCCCGCGAGCGACACGAAAACTTTGTTTTTAATTAATTTTTAATAAAATAGAGGTATTCGGGCTCGGTTTTCACGTATGGGGTGTATTTTAGGACATATTGGGATATTTTAAAATATATTAGGGTGTCAAAAAAATTTAGGAGGGTTGTTATAAGAAGGAACTAAGGAAGAAGATAACACGATCCAAGAGGAGATGATTTGCGAATGGGGGGGGTGCTTCTGCCGTCGCACAAATCAAGTAAAGTAGGGTTTGGTTTTATTTTTTTGTTCTCATGCAACACATATAACATACGTATATGTTAAACAGGTGAGGGTTTGGGCTAAATGGGCTGCAAAGGGGAAAGAGGGGTGGCGGGTTGGGCTTGTTGTTTCGCACAAGGGGAATGGGGTGGCGGGTTGGGCTTTGGTTTATTCTTGGGCAGAAGGGTGGGTTCGGTTTGGGGTTATAAGGTAGTGGCTTCAAGAGTTTCACAAAATAACTAATTAAGATGTTTCATTTCGCAAAGTAACATACTACAATGTTTCGTTTCGCAAAATAACGTATCACAATATTTCGGGTTCGGGTTTCACGTAATTCACATTACACATTACCAAGCACCCAACCATTCAATATAATCAAACACCATATTCAATTAATATAATGTACATGTAATTACAAAGTAAAACGAAACGTACAGGGATTTATACGAGTTGTCACATCATCCCCAACTTGAAAGAAATTTCGTCCCGAAATTTAGCACATAGTCACTGAGGAAGCTAGTTGTGTTGTGCGTTTTCCTGGGGTATCACATCATCCCCCCGTTGGTTTCGAATTTCGTCCCGCAATTCGGAAGTAGCTTCAGTACTGGACTCACCTTTTTTAAACAACTGGGGGTACTTGCGTTTCATCTGGTACTCTCCTTCCCAAGTGAACTCTGGGCCACGACGGGAGTTCCAACGAACTCGAACACTAGGTATCTTGGTTCATTTAAGAGACTTGATTTCCCGATCCATAATTTCCATTGGTTCTTCGACGAAGCGCAACTGGTCGTCGATAGTGAGTTCCTTGAAAGAAACAATGAGGGTCTCATCTGACAGACACTCTTTCAGATTTGACACGTGAAAGACGTTGTGAACACCACTGAGTTCTTCGGGCAAATTCAGTCTCTAAGCCACCTTGCCTATTTTCTCAGTGATGTCAAAGGGTCCGATATAACGCGGATTAAGCTTGCCCCGTTTGCCAAAGTGAACTACACCTTTCAATGGTGAGACTTTAAGTAGTACTCGATCCCCAACCTGGAACGCGAGAGGTTTCCTACGCTTATCAGTGTAGCTTTTCTGACGGTCACGAGCAGCCGCCATTCGTTGTCTGATTTGGGCAATCTTTTCCGTTGTGTCGATAACGAGTTCTGGGCCAGTGATTTGGCTGTCGCCAACTTCTGCCCAGCGTAGAGGTGATCAGCATTTTCGCCTGTACAAAGCCTCGAACAGAGCAGCCTTGATGCTCGTGTCATAACTATTGTTGTACGAAAACTCCACTAAAGGCAGATGTCTTTCCCAGCCATTACCAAAGTCGATAACACACGCCAAAGCATGTCTTCAAGAGTCTGGATGGTGCGTTCAGTCTGCCCATCCATTTGAGGGTGATAGGCTGTGCTCATGTCTAGACGTGAGCCAAAGGATTTGTGCATTGCCTGCCACAAATCAGATGCAAAGCGTGGGTCTCGATCAGAAATGATGGAAGTTGGCACTCCGTGCCTAGCGACTACTTCCCTCAAATAGATGTCTGCGAGTGTAGAAAACTTGTCAGTTTCCTTGATTGCCAGAAAGTGTGCAGACTTGGTTAGTCGATCCACGATCACCCAGATGGTGTTGTTTCCTCGCTGAGATCTAGGTAAGCCGGTGACGAAATCCATGGAAATTTGCTCCCATTACCATGTTGGGATCCCTGGTAGTTGGACTACTCCTGATGGCTTCTGGTATTCAACCTTAACCCTAACACAGGTCAATCATTTACTAACATAAGTCGCTATGTTAGCTTTCATGTAGGGCCACCAGTAAAAAGTTTTGACTCTTGGTACATCTTGTCAGAACCAGGATGCACCGGGTAACGAGATTTATGTGCTTCATCCATCACTAGCTCTCGTAAGTTTCCATAGGGCGGAACCCAAATACGTTCCATGAAGTAATAGGTACCGTCTTCCTTGCGTATAAGTTTCTTTTCCATGCCCCGCAGGGATTCAACTTTGAGGTTTTCTTCCTTCAGTGCTTCAATCTGAGCGTCACAAATCTGGGTAGGAAGACTAGAGTGAATAGTAAGCTATAACACACGTACATGCATAGGTTTGGTTTCATTTCGACTGAGGTCATCGGCCACAACGTTGGCCTTGCCTGGATGATACGTGATTGCACACTCGTAGTCGTTAAGGAGTTCGACCCATCGATGCTGTCGCATGTTCAACTCCTTCTAATCCAAGATATACTGGAGACTCTTGTGATCGGTGTAGATTTTGCACTTGGTACCGTACAAATAATGTCTCCATATCTTGAGTGCAAACACTACCGCTCCCAACTCTAAATCGTGGATAGTGTAGTTCTTTTCGTGAACCTTGAGTTGGTGTGATGCGTAAGCAATAACTTTCTCATGTTGCATCAACACACAACCAATTCCTTGGATTGATGCGTCACAATAAACAACGAAGTCTTCTGTGCCTTCAGGTAACTAAAGAATGGGTGCGCTACAAAGTTTCACCTTCAATTGTTGAAAAGCGGATTCCTGAGCATCACCCCATAATTATGTCAAATGTTGACTGGGAAGGACTATTTGTTGCCAAACAATGAAAAGATGTATGTGGAGGGACTAAAAATGTCAACATGCTTAAACTAAGCCTCTGAATGACCTTTAATGGTATTCGTATTCTTTAATGAGCCACTTATTGAACTAATGATACCGTACGTGATTTAATTCAAGAAGTTTTGAATTGAAGGGTTAAAAGCGTCAAGATGTTAATTTATACCTCTGAGTGACCTTTAAACGAACCCAAAGCCTAATGATGTTCGGTTATACTTTCGGGGATACCTACAAGCTAACTTGAAGGGTCAAAAGTGCCAAATATGAAACTTATATTGAGTTTAAAGGTTGAGGGGCTGAATGTGTCAAGATTGAAAGTTGTTTTGCTGAGATTTGAAGGTGTCGCATGCCGCGACGGCACCCTAGGTTCTAGGTCAAGTGCCGCGACGGGACTGTTTGCGTAGAAAATTAATGACAACTGCAGGTTTGCATGCCTTGTTCATCAATCAAACCACCTTCACTCACAGATTCGAAACCATGGCCTTATTGCTGGTTTTTAACACACCCCTGGACACCTGGAATGATCTTGCAACCCCTCAAACACCTGGCTTAATCTTAGGAATTCAGCTCCAACTATAAATAGGTGCAATGGGTGGCCTTTTACACTTGCACCTTCTCAAAAATCATTCTTCTCACTCTTAAGGACAATCCCAGCTGAAGGGAGACTCCACCTCAGTTCTAAAGTCGAGCTAGGACCTTTTGTAAGTGTTCCTAAACTCTGCTAGTCAGTTTATAAGCTTTTAAAAGCCGAAAGTCAAGTTGTTTTGATAAAAGCTTTGACTTTCGGTTTAGACCTTAATGGTCCAGCCATTGTTCGCGGCGAACATGACTATGTGATCGTAATTAGGTAGGTGTTAATCCCTCAAAAGGGCACCTCCTAAGAATCACATTTGCTTGCTCAATTGACGGGTCAAAGTTATTAATCTTAAAAAGTCAAACGGTTCAGTTTTTAAAATAATTCAAAACTGATAATGTAGGTGTTATAAAATATGTTTTATCACTTTAATAACTTAGTAATAATTATTAGAACATGTATAAACATGTTCAGCCCATCAATTCCAGGTTTAGGGTCGGTTCGCAACCGAAAGTCGCGAAGTTTGACTTTCGATTCTAACCTGAATTAGATTAGTTTCTTATTGTTTTAAGGTTCTATTATGACCATATTATATATTAGTATAACCCTCTGAGGTTATGTTACATGGTCATATAGTAATCTGAGTTTATTTTGCAAGTTCCGTTATTATACTTAATCTTTGACTAAAATATACCATTTTGTTTAAAAATAAGGTTTTAAACATAAATGAGCATGCAAACGAATTCAGTACTGATATGTTAACATATTTAGCACATTTTGATGTTAACATTCTGATCATAAACTAAGTTGCCTATCATATCGTAAACCATGCTTTTAAAAGGACCAAAATGCCCTTTCGGCATCTAAAATGGTTTTTAAAATTATTTCCTTATAAAACTCAATACCTACTGATGTAATATCATAAGTATAATAATTTGGAATGCTAAGTCAGTTTATAATATGAGTTTAACTACAAGTTCTTGTACAATGCCGATAAATGATGATAATGCCCTTATGGCACTTAAAATGGATTTTAAACATGATATGCATACAAAATATTTTACTTACTAATATGTTATGATAAATAACATATTTTAACTATTTAAACATGGTCATAACATCAGATTTCATTAACCATTGTTAATATCGTCATTTAACGACTTTTACGCCGTTTAGGCGTATAGTATGGCTTTTAACCATACTTATCACCCAAGACTTGTTACCTACTGATTTTATAAATTATTTTAAATATTTTTATAGTAGGTATAAGTTATAAACTCAGGATCCCAAATAAGTTCTCAAACTATGTGTGAAATGACCAAAATGCCCCTACGGTGCATAGTTTGGTCTTAAAACATAAACCACACATATATTTGATATCCTACTGATATTATATCATAAATTAACTATTTTTCCAGAATGTTTATGATCTTAACATCAGTTTTCTTGCAAGCTCCTTTTATAAGTCGTAAAATTACCAAAACGCCCTTATGGGGCTTAATTCGATTTCAAAACCTTAAAGGGCATACATGTTGATATCCTACTGATATTATAACATGTTTTAAGTATAATAACATATGGAACTTGTATATGACTCATCCGGTTACCCGTTAATGCTTATACGCGTCCGGTTTGACTTACGTACCTAGTTTACATAAGTTACCGAAACGAGTTTAACCTTATCTTTTTAATTTCAATTTCTAGAATGTAATTAGTTTACCCATATTATAAAAGTCTTCATACGTGTTGGGTTTAAACTAGATTCTAATCCGGTCATCGCTTAATCTAGCGTATTGTACCGTTTTTTATCCTTTAAGCTAGTCGGTCTAAGTCTATGACTTAAATAGGAGCCGTTAGCATTCTAATTGGTTATTATTACCATCATTCCAGACTAGAGCCTTCCAGTAAATGATACCTACACTTAACTATTGAATATACAACTGAGTTATTTAAATCTTGCACTTGAATCGAGTTATAGCTCATGTAAATACTTTTAACTTATTTTCCCTATATGGGCTTGGGATACGGTAAATTATTACCGCTTGGTCGGGTATGGGATCACTTAACCGGATTGTGTCTATCAAATTTGCATAACCCATTTTAATCCGCTTTGTTTGATAACTTAAACATTCGGGGTTAACGACCGTGTCCTAGATATCCTCAGCTCATTTAAGTTACTAATGGCCACGAGCTAAGCACGGGGTGTAAGCATACACCTGACATATGCGAATGCTAAAAATATTTTTACCCACAAGTTGGGGATAACTCCTTTGTGGGTTTATAAGTGGTGTGTCGGTTAATCATGTCTCGGTTTCTATACTAGGCCCCATATGTATTGACAAACATGTAAAACTGTATACAAAATTAAAATTCTTAATTGTCCCAAGTTATAAAAGATTTTCATGTGCCTTGTGCACTTAAATCAATTTTGGAAACATTTTCAAAACATGTCGGTTAATTGTATTTACCAGTGTAAACTGGCATATTTTCAAAAGACTAAGTTACTGGTACAACACGAAATATGCTGGAAGCTGCTTGGTATTGATAAGAGGATCTTGCAAATCCTTAGAATGCCTAAAGTCTATTGAACATCACTTTGTACATTTTTATGATTCGCCTGTGGATCTTATTATTACAACCGTTTATATATTATTTTTGAACTTTGAACACTTCGGTTTATAATAGTAATTTTATTCCAAGACTTCCACTGTGCTATTCTGTGTTTATTGACTATGATGATATCAACTTACGTCACGATACTTCCCCATCGGGCCCACCGGGTTATGTGGAAATATCAGGGTGTGACATGTTGGTATCAGAGTCAACGTTGAGTGAATTAAACACTAGCCTTTTGTGTTTAATCTCAATGCCACCGTAGCACATTCCTTAGACTTCCGAGTCTAGACAAATGACCTAGGATTAATGCTAATCTTTATTAAGTTTATATAAATTGTTTTCTTTGATTTTTGGCAGGTTAATTTCTAAGTATGCCGCCAAGAGTTAGAGGAGCTGGAAGAGGAAAAGCTCCCATGCGTGGGGGACCATCAAGTCGTGCAGGACCATCACATCAACGATTCCCGTCTGCATCATTCGACTTGGATCCCTATAAAGATTGGGGATATTTCACAGAACCTGCAAGATGCTCTATTTCTTTAAGCATTTCGCCTTCATACCATCACTCCTTCGGGCCTCAACATTCACATGAGTCCCAGCACTCTTATCACTCACAGTCACAAGGCCATTTTGACCCAAATGACTACATCAACATCCCTCCTGCTGGTCATAACCAGTTAGAGCCTGAGGAGCACCATGATGAGAGCCAAGACATGGATGTGGATGAAGATCCAGATCCGATTATGCCGCCATCGGGGACGCCTACGCATCCCATCAACATTTCAAGTGGTTCCACTTCTTACGTGGGATCGCCTTACCATGGCCCCGATGAATGGGCCGAATGGTGGAGTCAATATAAGTGGGAGTATACTCATTCTTATCACAACACTCCATAACAGCAGCCTCCACAAGAGGCATACATGCAAGTGGTGGAACAACCGCCACCACCGATGGAGGAACAACCACCTCCGCCACCTCCAGAACCATCAAGGAGGAAAAGAAATGCACGAATGTCAGTGCGTGGGGGGCCATGTTTTAGTTCACCCCAAGCTTCACAAACTCATCCCCTTATCCCTGAGGGTCCCTAAATGGGTGGACCCTCAAATCCTACGCCGGTGATTGATACTACACTAGCTACTTTTGCGTAACCACCGCCGCCAATGGGTTTTGAAATCCCAATCCCTACTTACCCAGCAGCGACTGGGTATAACCCATTCAACCCATCGACGCCTATGGGTTACAACATCCAGGCGCCTTCATACGATCCTTATGCAGAAGCAATCGTACACAATGCTTTATACCCTTCGCATTTTCCCCCAGCTTACCCAACTAGATGTCCAGCTTATGGGTACCAGTCTCCTACACCACAACCACAACAATTACCACCCCAACAATTGGAGATCTTAAACCATGCCCTGGAAAGGGTGGATGACATACAACGTCGGGTGGAAAGAGGTGAAAGGAAAACTAGTAAGTTCCTTAAGAAACTTACTAAGCTGATAATTGGAAAAGGGGACGAATGATGATTTCTTTTAATTGTCTTGTAGTTGTTAATTTCAATTAAGTCTCTACGTGGACATTTTATTTCAGTATTAGTCCCTGTGTGGACACTTTATTTCAGTATTTAGTCCCTGCGTGGACTTGTTTTATTTTGGTCCCTGCGTGGATAACTAGTTATGTTATTTAAGACCCGTTTAGGGAAATTTTGTAATTCTATTTTGAATTAATGAAAAACTTATCTTTGGAATTGTTGTTATTATGTATGTATTTCATCACATCCTTTGTTCAAGCGATCGTCTCTATTTTAATTTGAACTTTATCGATCTGCTAAATAATTCCAAAAGATCTTCTTAATGGTTTAACCCTGCCAAGTGGCAAGTCTACAATAATTGGCCAAGATTTTTTTGATAGTTAAGGGTGACTATCCCTTCTATCCAGAGGTGGAGAACTATGTTCAAGCCTCCAAGACTTTATGGTCAATGCGAGCATGGCTATATTGTTAAACCCTCTTAAGACAATTAATCTTTGTTAGCATTCAAGTAATGTTAACACTCCAGGCAGTGTGACTTGAGGAACCACTTTTGATTATATCCAAGCCTATATAGTCTATATGATCAATACGATCATGACTAATATCATTAGTGCGGTGATTATTATATTAACATCCGTTAGAGATGTCAATTGATTTGCCTATGGGCCAAAGTATATCGTCTTCTATGACGATGATAGTTGTAGGCTAAGATTCATGTCTAAAGGTGAAGAACTATGTTCAAGCCTTAAAAATCCTTGATCAAATGAGATCACGGTTTATGTTTTAACGTCTTTGTGACAAGGCCTTTTGTGCCATATTTTAAATGTCCTTCGGGACGAGCCTTCAGGCTATTTATTATTGTCAATATGATAATGGCAGTTGTGACTTATGATCCCTTGTCTAATGAATAAAGGACTATGTCCTATTCTAAATGCCATTGATGGTTCTCTTGTAACCTAGGCAAATTTTATTGCATTAATTTCGAAATAACCTTCATTAGAAATGTTAATAACCTATATGGTTTAATAATACCATGGTTTATTAATCATCAAATGCGATGATTCACTTTTAAATTACAACTAAGCAGTTGTTACTATTGGTGTTTAGCACTAAAGCTTCAAAAAATGGTGAATTCTGGCGAGGCTCACAGCAGTCGCAGCACCAGTAATGTTGCAAACAGAAACGATGCTGCAAATGTAAATGTTAATGGCGCTGATCTTCAGGCCATGATTGATGCAGCTGTTAGTAAAGTTGTGGATAGAGTTCTTGAGAACTACAAGGAGTCGAGTGCTACTCGCTCCAAGTCCCAATCAAAACCACATACATCTCGCAAGGAAGATTCTGTTCACTCATCGAATGCAAAGAGTGAACCACAAAAGAAGATTATTTTTTATAAGGAGCCTCGTTCCTCTAAAAGATGTACTTATAAGTATTTTGTCTCTTGCAAGCCAAGAGACTTCAATGGCGAGAAAAGGGCCATTGATTGCATGAAATGGTTGGATGAGATGGAAACCGTTGTGTATATCAGCGGTTGTGCGAAGGAAGACATTATGAAGTATGTGTCACAATCGTTCAAGGGTGATGCCCTTACTTGGTGGAAGGCATTGGTGTAGTCCACGGGGAAGAATCCCCTTTATAATCTGGAATGGTCCAAATTTGTGGACCTTGTGAAAGAAACCTACTGTCACACCCCTAAAATACCACATGCGGAAATACCGCGGGGCGTGTGACGTACCAGGATCCAAGCCACCAATCACATTGAACTTCGCATAATATAATTAAATAAAACTTTCATTTATTGACATTAAATGTTACAACGTTACAAACAATTCACAGTATACAGCGGAAGCATAATTCATTCGTTAAGTGTTTATAAACCATTAGTCTTGTGTTGCGATTCCATGTTTCTCGACCCATGACTACTCCAGCCTCCCAGACAGCAAGTTCCAACAATAAGTACCTAAAGGCCTGCAAGGCATGTAATAACGAGTCAACAACAAAGTTGAGCGAGTTCACAGTTGGTTGTTTAGTTTTCCAAGTTTGTTTTGAAAACCATAAGTTGTTTCGTAAACCATGAGTTAACCAGTATCTTTGTTTCCCAATCCATATCCATAACCAGTGGGGGCTTCCCCATGTGAACCACTAGACCGTTACCATATCGACAACTGATGAAAGTAAGTTGTGCCCTACGTCAATGTCTATCATCATTGACTAAGTGCCCAGATCCATTAGTACACGCCCGTCTGACCGGCACGGTGTGAGGCTTGTCAACCCTAATAGCGCTATTAACTAATGACCCGCTCGCCATTGGCCCGGCGATTAAGTCGATATAAAAATGAGGGACTTCATGATAGAGTTTTGTCTAGTAAGTTTAAGGTTGTTGTCCTACCCAAGGAGGAGGAACGTACGTATTCTACCCAAGGAGAATACGCATGATTAACATTAGCATCCTACCCATGGAGGATGGAGGTACATATCCTACCCAAGGAGGATATGTAGGTTCCGTTTTAATTCTTTAACCCATTCCTAACCACCGGGAATCCCATGCCTTAGAAATTGTGTGAACTCACCTTAGGTTTGCTCGGTAAGATTAAAGTACGTGTTCCCAGTTGGTCAATTTATCCCTATTATGGTTATCAATAACAGTTAGTTCCGTACACACGTGCACACATTCTTTGCATATACATTCCACAAGTGATAAGCAAATATGGCACATATTATCACACAAGTTACGACATTCATGGAACATTCAATTCCATCTATACTCATCTGATTTCATTACGTGCATAAGTATTAGGTCACACTTAGAAGGCTATACATGCATTCATCGATTTATAACAAAAACCTTCACTAACCAATGCATGTATCCACTAAACCTTATGTATCAACATATCACATTATGTGACCCAATCCCCTTGCACTGTTTGTGTGTAGCCATGACAACAATAACCTTTTATTATTTTCCCCTCAATCATCAATCATAATAAATATCTACCTTACTTATACAAACTAAATTGTTGCCCAAATATCATCACCCTTACAATAATTATCCATCACATTCTAACAAGTTTCCATACGTTAATCCAGAAATTATACCATGTAATCCATACACTTAATAAATCATGCCATTACTATATGTTTACAGATCAAACAATTAATCATGCCAAATATTAGACGTAACAGTAACAATCAAGTAGCACTAGTCACACAATGATAACAACATCAATCATGCAATAACCATATGTTTATCAAGAATTAACAATAAATCAAGAATTGAATAAGGATGATCGAACTAACCCATATCTCCTAGTTTACATGCAGACTATACATCCAGTTTAAGTTTCACGAATCACCGAATCAACACCAAGCATAACAAGAATACATACGTATATCTAATAAAAGATGTCATACTAACCACGAAGCTTAGAAGGTGTCGCGATAATGGAGGTGAGGGAACAAACAGCCGCTTCACATAGAACACTAGGGTTCCTCACAATATGGAGTATGCTAACAATCTAATGGAATCAAAACCCCTTTTTAATTGGTATATATCGCTAAAGGAGGGGGGTTCCGGCATGGGTTGGGTGTTGTATTGGACTTGGTTCACATTGGGCTTGGTTTAATTGATATGTGGGCCGAGAGTCACACTATAATTAATAGAGGTTTGGGCCAAGTAAATGGTGCATGCTAATAGTGTGGGTGGTATATATTAAGGATCAACATAACATCATTATTATAATCGGTATTTCAACTAGGCTCATGGGTTTACATATAATGGCCGACCACTGTGCTCCTAATCCTAATACTATTGGACCGCAATTAACAGTGAAAACACATGTAAATTAAATAGTTGAACGATTGTGTCAATTGCATTTAGTGGGTTAGCCACTTTAATTGCTCATTGAGTCACAATTATAAATCACATGGGTGTCACATGGGCCGAGATATATGAATTCACATGGCCGACAATTATGAATCATATGATTCACTGTCAAAGTTAATCCTATATTGATACTTGCATTGGGCCGAGAGACTTAATCGGATCATGATTTCCACTAACTGAAATTTGCCAACAATATCAACTCATTGGGCCGATCAAGTGTTAATATAATTACAGATCACATGGGTTACTCATTGTATTGAGATAAATTCTTTCATTACTCATTAACAACTCTACATCATACTAGTTCAACTATTCATCAGTAGGTTACAACATCAAATATGCAAGTTACAACACAAACCATTATGAAAAGTACGATTGCAACAAGTAACGTATCGGGGGAAAGACCTGTGAAAACTCGAGTTGTCACATCATCCCCATCTTGAAAGGAATTTTGTCCCGAAATTTAGTATGTAGTTACTGAGGAAGCTAGTTAAGTTGCGTGGTTTTTCCTGGGGTGTCACACCTACTGCCCTTAACATGAGGTTGAAAGGTAGAGTATGATTTCTTGACTCTTGTTATGAAAAATCTGGACTGTAGGACCTACGTCACCGACTTCAACTCAATGTCAAGGTTGGTACCCTACTTGTTATCCCTGAGCCCAAGCGCATTGCACGCTTTATTAGTGGTCTGGCATCAGAAATCAAGGGAATGGTGAAGGCTTCCAACCCTGCTACTTACAGATCCACTGTAGATCTATCTCTATCCCTCACTTTAGACGTGATAAGAAGCGGGCCTGGAAAGACCAATAAGGAGGGTAAGAGAAAGAGGGAGGATAACAGCTCCCACCGATCTGACAAAAAGAAGAAGGGTAGGTTTGGGTTCAAGAAGAACCAAGATAGATCGGGAGAGAAGCCCACTTGCAAGAAATCCAACCGCAGGCACTGGGGGCAGTGCAACTTGGACCCACAGGCTAAACCATGTGGTATCTGCAAGAAGAAGGGTCATAAAACCCTTGAATGCAAGAATCTCAAGGACGTAGTCTGCTATGGCTGCAATGAGAAGGGGCACATTAAAACCAACTGCCCCAAGAATGCCAAGAAGCCTGATGAGGCTAAGAAAGGGAATGCACGAGCATTCCAAATGAACGCTAAGTAGGCGGTGAACGACGATAACGTCATAGCAGGTACCTTTCTCATTAATGATGTTTTGTGACACTCTAGGTTTTTCCGAGCAAACACCTTGTAATTACTAAGCACGTATGAATAAATGATATATATTATTAAATGAAAGTTGCGTGATTATTTTGATGATTCTATGTGATCCTTGCACTATGATTGTATAGGTAGTATATATATATAGGTATGTGTGTGTAGTGGGCCAAGACCACGAAACCCGACTCGAGACCCCCCGGTCTCGAGCGAACAGTGAACGATTGGGCCGGTTGGGCCTTGCACATCTCGAAACCCACTCTCCTTAAACCTTTAGAGTGCACCTCTTGTTATATATAAACCTAAACCCTCACACTTTCTCCTTTACACACTCTCCCTCACCCTCTCAACAAAACCATAACAAAATCATCTCCTCCTCCTCATCCTCGGATCAAACCGGCTACCACAAGGGATTCTCGGAATTTGCTTGTAACCATCAATTGGAAGTTCTTTCATCAATCCTTCACACCTTCACACTTTGGAGTTCTAGCCGGTTAGTGTTTTATTGTTGTTATGATCCTTAGGTGATATCTTTGGTACAAAGTATGTCTTGAATGATGCATATGAACAATAAGATGCTTCTTTGATAATAATATGTGTATTTGAATGATAAATGAAGTAGATTGTTGTTTAAAATGATGAAGGATATAAGATGCCTTGACAATTTCTTGCCATATTGATATGAAACTTGTTAAGACTTGTTACTTGAATATTAGCTATGAATTGGCTTGAATAATGATATACAAAATCACAAATATCGAGTGTATGTTGATGATGACTAAATCGGTGATAATGTGCTAGATATAGGGCCGATGTTGATGACTAAATGGTATTTTGTTTTGGGTGAACATGCTTGCAAATGATGAACTGGATGAATGTGGGTTAAATATCATATGGATATTTGAATATGCTGTGTTTGATCCATTTTTATTAATAATTAGACAACAAAACATGTTATTGCAATATGGTTGGTTAGTACAAAATTACATGAAAACAGAATTCTATTGGATAGTACATTGGAACAGGGTCTAGAAGGATTCTTGTGCACGTATCCGAGGTTGCGACTCGAAACCCCCGGTTACGACTCGCAACCAAACATGACAACTCGAGACTACGGCGGTTACGACTCGCAACCAAACATGACAAGTCGAAACCTCCGGTTGCGACTCGAAACCAGAACATGACAAGTCGAAACCTCCGGTTGCGACTCGAAACCAGACCATGACAAGCCGAAACCTCCGGTTGCGACTCGAGACTGTGTGTTCTCGAGTCGAGACCTCCTGGTCTCGACTGGGCTGCTTGTCTCCGTTATTGGGCCAAGGACGTGTGGGTTGCGCATACCGTTCTATTTGGATTATGTGAAGCTGTTAACTGTTAGTGTGATCTGATAGGCCCAATAACACTTATGATTTGTAGGATAGTTGTTGATGTTCACTGTTCCACTACTACGTATCAGAATAGGCCCGATAACTTGCTGGATGATCATGTGTTGTGTATGCTATGTGTTAGTTATGTGTAGATTATACGTGAATACTTGTACCCCAACCTGACCTATACTGGTAACCATGTTAGGACGTGGTGACCAGCAAGCTTGACCAAGTAAGCTAATCTGCCGAGCAACCCAAGGTGAGTTCACACACTAAAAGCATGCGTCCCAGGGAGGGACACGAACAAACTAAATAATGTTTTCAAAACCGATACTTTCCGGGGGAATATGCAAACGGTACTCTTGTACTACTACATCCGGGGGAGATACGTTTGGGTATTATTTATAAATCACAACTAGCAACACTAAACGAATCTCTATCACATTAAGTCCCTGCTTATAGTACCGATTAATCGCCGGGGGCGAACGGGTTATTAGTTGATAGCGCTATTAGGTTTGACAACCTCACACCGTGACCGGGGGAGATCGGGCGTGAACTATAGACCTTGCATCTCGGTCAATGACGATAGACATTGACCTGGGGCACCAAATCTTCTCGTCAACAGTTTCGGTAATTCAAGTTTAGTAGCTTTCATATGGGGTAGCTCCCCATGACGTGATTATAAATGTTTTACCTAAACAACCTACATTTTCTTTTACAAAAGCTAAAACTGGACATTTCGTGAACTCGCCAACATTTCTGTTGACACCCTACTGCATGCTTTGCAGGTAACCAGTGAATCAGGAGCTTGCAGCTTGGGGATATGTAGTGGTCGTCTTAACCCGTTTGTTGGGTTTCAAATAATTTTGAACAATGAACTCTATTTTGAAACTGTTTGGTTTATGCTTCCGCTGTTTGTTTAAACTACCATTCGAACTTAAACTTTTAGAACTTTAAAAACATGGTGTTTACTAACTACTGTGGTTGGTGAATACTTTTACTATTATTCAATGCTCAGTATAATTGGTGGCTGGATCCTGGTCAGTCGCGCCTCCAAGCGGTAGTGCTCCGCATGTGGATTTTGGGGGTGTGACAGATTGGTATCAGAGCCATTGGTTATAGTGAACTTGGTTTTAAAAAGAAGAGTCTTTTTGAGAAAAACCGGACTATAACCCGTGACTCGTGACGACACTACACTCCAAGGGCAAGACTCAACATGTTAGACCTCGTAACTCGGACTTTTGCTTACTTGCTTGTTTATCTTATGATTGACTGCTCTACTATACATACTAGTGTGCCTAATTAGATAGATACACCTCCCTCTTCTATCTTATTCTCGCTACGTTACGACATCACACTCATACTGTGTTTTCTGGTTATGAAGACAATGAGTGGACGCGGAAGAGGAAGCGTTAACATGACTCAGGCTCAATTCGCTAACTTGCTCAACACGGTGGCTGCAGCTTTCGCAGCTCACCCTGGAGGTAAACTCGTTGCTATAGGATGTTTAGATCCTACCCCCACATCGTCTTTTCACCTCTAAACCTATTCGCTCCATTTCTCACAACAGGTCAGCCTGCGCCTGCGCAACCACGTGTTTGTACTTTCAAAACTTTCATGGATGGCAAGCCTCTCCCTTTCAACGGCACTGAGGGTGCCATAGGCCTTCTACACTGGATTGAAAAGGCCGAAGCTGTCTTTGCTGTCTGTGAGTGTCCCCCTGCTAACTGGGTAAAGTTCGCGACTGGTACGCTTGAGGGGAACGCGCTTTCATGGTGGAAAGCACAGATTCAGATGCTTGGTCTGGAAACTGCTAATGCTACTGCGTGGGAAGATTTCAAGGACATGATCAAAGAGGAATACTGTCACAGGGATGACATCCACAAACTCGAGAATGAGTACTATGCGCTCAAGATGGTTGGGTCAGAGATTGAGACCTACACCAAGCAGTCCAATGACTATGCTGCACTTTGCCCAAACATGTCCCAACCTATGTATCGAAGGATCGAATTGTACATCAAAGGTTTGGTCCCAGAAATTCGGAGCCATGTGACCTCAGCCAACCTCAACACCATACAGCCCGTGGTTCGTCTTGCTCACAAACTCACCAATCAGGCTGTGGAAGAAGGCAAGTTGCCCCAGAGAATCAGTGCTACTACTGGAGCTTCTAATGACAACAAACGAAAGTGGGATGGAAACCAGGGTAAGGATGCTAACTCTACTCAGGCCCCGGCTCAGCAAAGGAAAACTGAAAATAACAAGGGCCCTCAGCAGCAGGGTGGCTATCAGGGCCATCTCCCCAAATGTAACAAGTGCAATCGGCATCACAATGGGCCCTGTGCGAAGAACAAGTGCCAGCGGTGCAACAAGATGGGACATGAGGCCAAAGATTGTAGGAGCCCTCATCCCGCAAGGCAAAACCAACCACAGCAGCAGCAACATCATGGGAACATCAAGGGTTGTTTCCAGTGCGGAGCTGAGGGGCACATTAAGAAGAATTGTCCTCAGTTAAACCAGAACAACCCCAATCAGGGTGCGGGAAATAACAACAACAACGCCAACAATGCTGGGAATGGTGCAAGAGGAAGGGCTTTTGTGATTGGAGCCGGAGAAGCAAGGAATGACCCCAACGTTGTAGCGGGTAAGTTCCTCCTTAATGATCGTTATGTTTCTATGCTATTTGATTCCGGAGCAGATGCTAGTTATGTATCCCTACGTATTAGTAAGAAACTTAAGCTCACTCTTACGCCGCTAAGCTCTAAGCACACCGTTGAAATAGCTAATGGTAGAAACCTCGAGGCCTCACACATAATTCGTAACTGCAAATTAGAGTTGTCTGGTCAGACCTTCTGTATCGATCTCTTCCCAATCATTCTTGGAAGCTTCGACGTCATCATTGGTATGGATTGGTTATCCAAACATCGAGCGGAAATTCTCTGCCAAGAGAAAGCTATTCGTATTCCCCGTCCCCCTGGCAAACCTCTTATAGTTCAAGGCGACAAGAGCGGAGAAGTCACAGGCATCATTTCATTCTTAAAGGCCCAGAAGTGTCTACGAAAGGGGCACACCACTATCTTAGCACTCGTTGCCGACACACAGAAAATGGAAAACAGGATTGGAGATTTTCCAGTTGTACGCGACTATCCTGAGGTATTCCCGGAGGAACTACCTGGACTCCCTCCTCACCGTCAGGTCGAATTTCAAATCGAGCTAGCTCCCGGAGCAGCGCCTATAGCGCGTGCACCTTATCGATTAGCCCCCGCGGAGTTCAAGGAGCTTTCTACTCAACTACAAGAACTTTTGGACAAAGGTTTTATCCGTCCTAGTTCATCACCCTGGGGAGCCCCAGTGCTCTTCGTCAAAAAGAAAGATGGCTCATTCCGAATGTGCATTGACTACCGCGAACTTAACAAGGTTACCATCAAGAATCGTTATCCACTTCCCCGTATCGACGACCTGTTCGACCAGCTGCAAGGGTCGAGCTATTATTCCAAAATCGATCTGCGATCGGGCTATCACCAGCTGAGAGTCCGCGATGAGGACATCTCTAAGACTGCTTTCAGAACCCGCTATGGTCACTACGAATTCCTTGTTATGCCTTTCGGAATGACCAACGCCCCTGCGATCTTTATGGATCTCATGAACCGAGTATGCAAACCCTACCTCGACAAGTTCGTAATTGTGTTTATTGACGACATCTTAATCTACTCGAAGAGCCAAGAGGAGCATGAACAACACCTGCGTCTCATTCTCGAACTCCTTCGCAATGAGCAACTGTACGCCAAATTCTCGAAATGTGATTTCTGGCTTAGAGAAGTTCATTTCCTTGGGCACATCGTCAATCAGGAAGGGATCCATGTTGACCCTGCTAAGATTGAGTCCATTATGAATTGGCCCGTACCCAAGACTCCGACCGAAGTTCGCCAATTCTTGGGATTGGCAGGATACTATCGAAGATTCATCAAGGGATTTTCTAAGATCGCTCAACCACTTACGACCCTCACTCAGAAGGGTGTTGCGTACAAATGGAGTAATGCTCAGGAATCTGCCTTCCAGGAACTAAAGAAAAATCTTTGTAGTGCTCTTATTCTTTCCTTACCTGAAGGTACCGACGACTTTGTTGTTTACTGCGATGCTTCTATCCAAGGGCTCGGTTGCGTGTTGATGCAACGCGAGAAGGTTATTGCTTACGCTTCGCGACAACTCAAGATCCACGAACGGAACTACACGACGCATGACTTAGAATTTGGAGCTGTGGTCTTCGCACTCAAGCTTTGGAGACACTACTTGTACGGCACCAAGTGCACGATTTACACTGATCACAAGAGTCTCCAGCACATAATGGAACAAAAGGAGTTGAATATGCGGCAACGCCGATGGGTCGAGCTCCTAAATGACTACGAGTGTGCAATTAAATACCATCCAGGCAAGGCTAATGTGGTAGCCGATGCCCTCAGCAGAAAGGAGACCAAACCCAAGCGTGTTCGTGCCTTACAGCTCACTATCCACTCGAACCTCCCTAACCAGATTCGAAATGCTCAGGTTGAAGCATTGAAAGCCGAGAACATCAGGGCTGAGTCCCTACGAGGATTGAGACAACGATTGGAACGAAAAGAAGACGGTGCTTACTACGTAGCCGGACGCATATGGGTTCCGCTTTATGGAAATGTACGTGACCTTGTGATGGATGAAGCCCATAAGTCCCGTTACTCAGTACATCCGGGTTCGGATAAGATGTACCACGACTTGAGGACTACCTATTGGTGGCCTGGTATGAAAGCCCACATAGCAACTTATGTCAGAAAATGTTTAACTTGTGCAAGAGTCAAGGCGGAGTATCAAAAACCATCAGGCCTACTCCAACAACCAGAGATCCCACAGTGGAAATGGGAGCAAATTTCCATGGACTTCGTCACCGGCTTGCCTAGGTCTCAACGCGGAAACGACACCATTTGGGTGATAGTAGATCGATTAACTAAATCTGCCCACTTCTTGGCTATTAAAGAGACGGACAAGTTCTCCACCTTAGCAGAGGTATACTTAAAGGAAGTGGTTTCGAAGCATGGAGTGCCAACCTCTATTATTTCCGATCGAGACGCACGTTTTACTTCTGAGTTGTGGCAAGCTATGCACAAATCTTTTGGCTCACGTTTAGACATGAGCACCGCTTATCACCCGCAAACGGATGGGCAATCCGAACGCACCATCCAAACCCTCGAAGACATGCTTAGGGTGTGCGTGATCGATTTTGGCAAAAATTGGGAGAAGCACCTACCCTTAGTGGAATTCTCCTACAACAACAGCTACCACACCAGTATTCAGGCGGCACCCTTTGAAGCATTGTACGGCCGTAAATGTTGATCGCCTCTCTGCTGGGCGGAGGTAGGTGACAGCCAAATCACAGGCCCGGAACATGTAGTCGACACCACAGAAAAGATTGCCCAGATTAGGCAACGCATGGCGGCAGCTCGTGACCGTCAAAAGCACTACGCTGACAAAGATAGGAAACCGCAAGAGTTCCAGGTTGGTGAACGGGCTCTACTTAAGGTCTCACCCTGGAAGGGTGTGGTTCGTTTTGGAAAACGGGGCAAGCTTAATCCAAGATATGTCGGACCCTTTGAAGTTACCGAAAAGATCGGTACGGCCGCTTACAGGTTGAATCTGCCTGAAGAACTGAGTGCTGTGCACAATGTCTTCCACGTGTCTAATCTGAAGAAGTGTCTATCAGATGAAACACTCGTCATTCCTTACAAGGAACTTACTATTGACGAACGGCTACACTTTACTGAGGAACCGATTGAGATCACGGATCGTGAGATCAAAACCCTCAAACGTAGCCAGATACCTCTCGTGCGAGTTCGTTGGAACTCACGCCGTGGCCCAGAATTTACCTGGGAGCGGGAAGACCAGATGAAGCGCAAGTATCCCCAGTTGTTCCCTAATGAAACTTCCAGCACTGAAGCTACAACCGAATTTCGGGACGAAATTCCAAATTAACGGGGGGATGATGTGACACCCCGTTGAAACGTTCGCATTTGCACTAGCTTGTCAGTGGCTGCCTAAACTTTCGGGACGAAAGTTCTTAAAACTTGGGGATAATGTGACACTCTAGGTTTTTCCGAGCAAACACCTTGTAATTACTAAGCGCGTATGAATAAATGATATATATTATTAAATGAAAGTTGCGTGATTATTTTGATGATTCTATGTGATCCTTGCACTATGATTGTATAGGTAGTATATATATATAGGTATGTGTGTGTAGTGGGCCAAGACCACGAAACCCGACTCGAGACCCCCCAGTCTCGAGCGAACAGTGAACGATTGGGCCGGTTGGGCCTTGCACATCTCGAAACCCACTCTCCTTAAACCTTTAGAGTGCACCTCTTGTTATATATAAACCTAAACCCTCACACTTTCTCCTTTACACACTCTCCCTCACCCTCTCAACAAAACCATAACAAAATCATCTCCTCCTCCTCATCCTCGGATCAAACCGGCTACCACAAGGGATTCTCGGAATTTGCTTGTAACCATCAATTGGAAGTTCTTTCATCAATCCTTCACACCTTCACACTTTGGAGTTCTAGCCGGTTAGTGTTTTATTGTTGTTATGATCCTTAGGTGATATCTTTGGTACAAAGTATGTCTTGAATGATGCATATGAACAATAAGATGCTTCTTTGATAATAATATGTGTATTTGAATGATAAATGAAGTAGATTGTTGTTTAAAATGATGAAGGATATAAGATGCCTTGACAATTTCTTGCCATATTGATATGAAACTTGTTAAGACTTGTTACTTGAATATTAGCTATGAATTGGCTTGAATAATGATATACAAAATCACAAATATCGAGTGTATGTTGATGATGACTAAATCGGTGATAATGTGCTAGATATAGGGCCGATGTTGATGACTAAATGGTATTTTGTTTTGGGTGAACATGCTTGCAAATGATGAACTGGATGAATGTGGGTTAAATATCATATGGATATTTGAATATGCTGTGTTTGATCCATTTTTATTAATAATTAGACAACAAAACATGTTATTGCAATATGGTTGGTTAGTACAAAATTACATGAAAACAGAATTCTATTGGATAGTACATTGGAACAGGGTCTAGAAGGATTCTTGTGCACGTATCCGAGGTTGCGACTCGAAACCCCCGGTTACGACTCGCAACCAAACATGACAACTCGAGACTACGGCGGTTACGACTCGCAACCAAACATGACAAGTCGAAACCTCCGGTTGCGACTCGAAACCAGAACATGACAAGTCGAAACCTCCGGTTGCGACTCGAAACCAGACCATGACAAGCCGAAACCTCCGGTTGCGACTCGAGACTGTGTGTTCTCGAGTCGAGACCTCCTGGTCTCGACTGGGCTGCTTGTCTCCGTTATTGGGCCAAGGACGTGTGGGTTGCGCATACCGTTCTATTTGGATTATGTGAAGCTGTTAACTGTTAGTGTGATCTGATAGGCCCAATAACACTTATGATTTGTAGGATAGTTGTTGATGTTCACTGTTCCACTACTACGTATCAGAATAGGCCCGATAACTTGCTGGATGATCATGTGTTGTGTATGCTATGTGTTAGTTATGTGTAGATTATACGTGAATACTTGTACCCCAACCTGACCTATACTGGTAACCATGTTAGGACGTGGTGACCAGCAAGCTTGACCAAGTAAGCTAATCTGCCGAGCAACCCAAGGTGAGTTCACACACTAAAAGCATGCGTCCCAGGGAGGGACACGAACAAACTAAATAATGTTTTCAAAACCGATACTTTCCGGGGGAATATGCAAACGGTACTCTTGTACTACTACATCCGGGGGAGATACGTTTGGGTATTATTTATAAATCACAACTAGCAACACTAAACGAATCTCTATCACATTAAGTCCCTGCTTATAGTACCGATTAATCGCCGGGGGCGAACGGGTTATTAGTTGATAGCGCTATTAGGTTTGACAACCTCACACCGTGACCGGGGGAGATCGGGCGTGAACTATAGACCTTGCATCTCGGTCAATGACGATAGACATTGACCTGGGGTACCAAATCTTCTCGTCAACAGTTTCGGTAATTCAAGTTTAGTAGCTTTCATATGGGGTAGCTCCCCATGACGTGATTATAAATGTTTTACCTAAACAACCTACATTTTCTTTTACAAAAGCTAAAACTGGACATTTCGTGAACTCGCCAACATTTCTGTTGACACCCTACTGCATGCTTTGCAGGTAACCAGTGAATCAGGAGCTTGCAGCTTGGGGATATGTAGTGGTCGTCTTAACCCGTTTGTTGGGTTTCAAATAATTTTGAACAATGAACTCTATTTTGAAACTGTTTGGTTTATGCTTCCGCTGTTTGTTTAAACTACCATTCGAACTTAAACTTTTAGAACTTTAAAAACATGGTGTTTACTAACTACTGTGGTTGGTGAATACTTTTACTATTATTCAATGCTCAGTATAATTGGTGGCTGGATCCTGGTCAGTCGCGCCTCCAAGCGGTAGTGCTCCGCATGTGGATTTTGGGGGTGTGACATGTTTATTCTAGAGTCTTATTCGATTCAGGTGCAGATAAGTCTTTTGTAGATCTTAAGTTTAGTAAACTTTTAAATCTGCCCGTAAGAACTCTAAATATTAAAAATGAGGTATAGCTTGCCGATTGTACCTTAGAAACTGCTTCATCTATACTTGATGGATGTTCCATATCCATTAAGAATCATTCTATTCCATTATCTCTTTTGCCAATGAAATTGGCGGGGTTTGACGTAGTTTTGGGTATGGATTGGTTGTCACATAACCAAGCTCGTATCGCGTGTGACAAGAAACTCGTTGAAATTAAAATCCCTTCCGGTGAAATGATCACCATCCAGGGAGATATACACTACGGATTGCCTGATCAAGTATCTATACTTAAGGCATCCAAGTGCTTGAGGAGCGGGTGTGTCATTTACAAGGCACATGTGATAGTGGATGAACCAAAGCCAAGGATAGAAGATATTCCAGTTATCACTGATTACCCTGATGTCTTTCCTGACGAACTATTTGGATTACCTCCTGAGAGGCAAGCGGAGTTCAGAATTGACATCATGCCTGGATCTGCACCAGTTGCACGAGCTCCATATCGTCTAGCGCCGACTGAAATGAAAGAATTAAGAGCCCAGTTGGATGAGCTATTGGAGAAGGGCTTCATTCAGCCTAGTTCATCGCCTTGGGGAGCGCCTATATTATTTGTGAAGAAGAAGGACGGTTCAATGCGTCTGTGCATTGATTACCGTGAGTTAAACAAGGTAACGATCAAGAATCGTTATCCTTTTCCCAGGATCGACGATCTGTTGATCAACTACAAGGAGCAAGCTTCTTCTCGAATATAGACTTAAGGTTAGGGTATCATCAACTTAAAATTAGAAGTGAGGACGTACCCAAGACCGCTTTCAGGACCAGATACGGCAATTATAAGTTCTTGGTGATGCCTTTTGGGCTCACTAATGCACCTGCAGCATTCATGGATCTCATGAATAGAGTCTGCAAGCCGTATTTAGATAAGTTTATCATTGTCTTCATATACGACATACTTATCTACTCTCGTAATCAATCTGACAACGAGAAACATCTTAGATGCATTCTGAAGCTGTTACAGTAGAAGAAACTTTATGCTAAGTTCTCCAAGTGCGAATTTTGGCTTCGCGAAGTCCAATTCCTTGGACACGTCATAAGTGAGCGTGGTATCCAACTGGATCCTGCCAAGATTGAAGCAATCATGAATTGGGAGGCACCTAAGACACCCCCAGAGATTCGTTGTTTCTTAGGTCTGGCAGGTTATTACAAGAGGTTCGTTGAGAACTTTTCGAGGATAGCCACTCCTTTGACTACCTTGACCTGTAAAAATGTAAGTTTAATTGGGGTCCAAAACAACAAGAATCTTTTGAGATTCTTAAGCACAAGTTGAGCAATGCTCCTGTGCTGACTATGCCAGAAGGCATTGAGGAGTTCGTTATCTACTGCGATGCTTTGCTCACTGGCATGGACTGTGTGCTTATGCAAAAAGGCAAAGTGATTGCCTACGCATCACGACAACTAAAGGTGCACGAAAGGAATTACACCACCCATGATTTGGAATTGGGTGTCTTTGTATTTGCACTAAAGCTGTGGAGACATTACCTATATGGAACAAAGTGTATTATATACACTGATCATAAAAGTCTCCAACACATGTTCAATCAAAAGGATCTGAATATGAGACAACGCCGATGGATGGAAACGTTGAATGACTACGATTGTGAAATTCGCTACCATCCTGGCAAAGCAAATGTAGTCGTTGATGCGCTGAGTCGCAAGGAAAGAGTTAAACCTGTAAGGATTAACGCCAAAAGCATCGAGCTAAATAACAGCTTGAATGAAAAGCTGTTAAATGCGCAGAAAGAATCTATGTTAGAAGCTAACCTTCCAAGTGAAGAATTGGGTGGAACTGTTAATCAGTTGTCACCTGGGAATGATGGAATCCTTAGATTCAATGGTCGAAGCTGGGTTCCGATCTTTGGAGGACTTAGAGATCTAATCCTCCAGGAAGCGCATAACTCTAAATACTCAGTTCACCCTAGAGATGACAAAATGTATCAAGAACTGAAAGCAAACTATTGGTGGATGGGTTTAAAGAAATCCATAGCCACATATGTAGCCAAGTGTCTGACGTGTTTGCAAGTTAAAGCCGAACATCAAAAGCCGTTAAGACTTCTACAACAATTGGGAATTCCCACATGGAAATGGGAAATGGTAACTATGAATTCTATTACCAAGTTACCTAAAACCAAGCATGGAAATGATACAATATGTGTTATTGTTGATAGACTAACTAAGTCAGCACATTTCTTACCCATAAAGGAGACGCATAACTCTGATAAATTAGCAAAGTTGTATGTGGATGAGATTGTGTCCCTACATGGAGTGCCAGTATCTTATAGATATCCGATACAGATACTAGATACATTTCTCACTTCTGGAAAAGTTTCTAGCAATCCTTTGGCACTTGATTGAACTTCAGTATGGCTTACCATCCGCAGACTAATGGACAGAGTGAGCGTACTATCCAGACTCTAGAAGACATGCTTCGTGCATGTGTAATCGACTTAGGTGGTAGCTGGGATGACCATCTCCCCCTAATTGAATTCGCCTACAATAATAGTTATCATACGAGCATATGGGAGAAAATGTCGAACACCCGTCTGCTGGGCAGAAGTTGGGGAGGCCCAACTATCAGGACCTCATATAGTCCTTGAGACGACGGATAAGATTATACAAATCCTTGATCATCTAAAAGCCGCCAGAGATAGGAAAAAGAGCTACGCTGACAAGAGGCGCAAACCTCTTAAGTTCCAGGTAGGGGACAAAGTTCTGTTGAAAGTACCACCTTGGAAGGGTGTAATGCATTTCGGAAAGAAGGGCAAGTTAAGCTCGAGATATATTGGACCATTCGAAATCATCGAATGTGTCGGGTCCATAGCATACAAGTTGAATCTACCAGAGGAGCTTAGTGGAATTCACAATGTGTTCCACATTTACAATCTAAAGAAATGTCTAGCCGATGAGTCGCTAGCAATGTCTCATGAAGACGTGCAGATAGATAAAAACCTGCGGTTTGATGAAAAACCAATATTGATCGAGGATCGACAGGTTAAGATGCTCCGACGGAAGCAGGTACCCATTGTGAAGCTCAAATGGGATGCCCGTAGAGGCCCCGACTATACGTGGGAGGTCAAGTCCACTATGCGACAGAAGTACCCCCACCTTTTTCAGTAAATCTAACACCTCGTAAAATCATGCCCAATGATGTATCGACATGTGTCCTTAACCCTAATTATGTCAAATGTTGACTAGGAAGGACTATTGTTGCCAAACAATGAAAGGATGTATGTGGAGGGACTAAAAATGTCAACATGCTTAAACTAAGCCTCTGAATGACCTTTTATGGTATTCGTATTCTTTAACTAGCCACTTATTGGACGAACAATACCGTTTATGATTTAATTCAAGAAGTTGTGAATTGAAGGGTTAAAAGCGTCAACATGTTAATTTATACCTCTGAGTGACCTTTTAACGAACTCGAAGCCTAATGATGTTCGGTTATACTTTCGGGAAAACCTACAACCTAACTTGAAGGGTCAAAAGTGCCAAATATGAAACTTATATTGAGTTTAAAGGTTGAGGGACTGAATGTGTCAAGATTAAAAGTTGTTTTGCTAAGATTTGAAGGTGTCACGTGCTGCAACGGCACCCTTGGTTCTTGGTCGCGTGCCACGACGGGACTGTTTGCGGAGAAAATTAATGCCAGCTGCAGGTTTGCATGCCTTGTTCATCAATCAAACCACCTTCACTCACAAATTCAAACCATGGCCTCATTGCTAGTTTTTAACACACCCCTGGGCACCTGGACTGATCTTGCAACCCCTCAAACACCTGGCTTGATCTTAGGAATTCAGCTCCAAGTATAAATAGGTGCAATGGGTGGCCTTTTACACTTGCACCTTCTCAAAAATCATTCTTCTCACTCTTAAGGAGATTCCCAGCTGAAGGGGGACTCCACCTCAGTTCTAAAGTCGAGCTAGGACCTTTTGTAAGTGTTCCTAACCTCTGCTAGTCAGTTTATAGGCTTTTAAAAGCCGAAAGTCAAGCTTTTTCGATAAAAGCTTTGACTTTTGGTTTAGACCTTAATGGTCCAGCCATTGTTCTAGGCGAACATGACTATGTGATCGTAATTAGGTAGGTGTTAATCCTTCAAAAGGGCAACTCCTAAGAATCACATTTGCTTGGTCAATTGACGGGTCAAAGTTATTAATCTTAAAAAGTCAAACGGGTCAGTTTTTAAAATAATTCAAAACTGATAATGTAGGTGTTATAAAATATGTTCTATCACTTTAATAACTTAGTAATAATTATTAGAACATGTATAAACATGTTCAGCCCGTCAATTCCAGGTTTAGGGTCGGTTCGCAACCGAAAGTCGCGAAGTTTGACTTTTATTTTGACTTTCGATTCTGACCCGAATTAGATTAGTTTCTGATTGTTTTAAGGTTCTATTATGACCATAT
Source organism: Helianthus tuberosus (assembly GCA_030545235.1). Taxonomy (NCBI): domain Eukaryota; kingdom Viridiplantae; phylum Streptophyta; class Magnoliopsida; order Asterales; family Asteraceae; genus Helianthus; species Helianthus tuberosus. Next base: position 176,467,914 of record CM060420.1, read on the forward strand.
TATATATTAGTATAACCCTCTGAGGTTATATTACATGGTCATATAGTAATCTGAGTTTATTTTGCAAGTTCCGTTATTATACTTAATCTTTGACTAAAATATGCCATTTTGTTTAAAAATAAGGTTTTAAACATAAATGAGCATGCAAATGAATTCAGTACTGATATGTTAACATATTTAGCACATTTTGATGTTAACATTCTGATCATAAACTAAGTTGCTTATTATATCGTAAATCATGATTTTAAAAGGACCAAAATGCCCTTTCGGCATCTAAAATGGTTTTTAACATGATTTCCTTATAAAAATCAATACCTATTGATGTAATATCAGAAGTAGAATTATTTGGGATGTTAAGTCAGTTTATAATCTGAGTTTAACTACAAGTTCTTGTATAATGTCGATAAATGACGATAATGCCCTTATGGCACTTAAAATGGGTTTTAAACATGACATGCATACAAAATCTATTACCTACTAATATCTTATGATAAATAACATATTTTAACTATTTAAACATGGTCATAACATCAGATTTCATAAACCATCGTTAATATCGTCATTTAACGACTTTTACGCCGTTTAGGAGCATAGTATGGTTTTAAACCATACTTATCACCCAATACTTGTTACCTACTGATTTTATAAATTATTTTAAATGTTTTTATAGTAGGTATAAGTTATAAACTCAGAATCCCAAATAAGTTCTCAAACTATGTGTGAAATGACCAAAATACCCATACGGTGTATAGTTTAGTCTTAAAACATAAACCACACATATATTTGATATCCTACTGATATTATATCATAAATTAACTATTTTTTCCAGAATTTTTATGATCTTAACATCAGTTGACTTGCAAGCTCCTTTTATAAGTCGTAAAATTACCAAAACGCCCTTATGGGGCTTAACAAGCATACATGTTGATATCCTACTGATATTATAACATGTTTTAAGTATAATAACATATGGAACTTGTATATGACTCATCCGGTTACCCGTTAATGCTTATACGCGTCCGGTTCGACTTATGTAACTAGTTTAAATAAGTTTACCGAAACGGGTTTAACCTTATCTTTTTAATCTCAATTTCCAAAATGTAATTAGTTTACCCATATTATACAAATCTTCATACTTGTTGGGTTTAAATTACATTCTAATCCTGTCATCGCTTAACCTAGTGTATTGTACTGTTTTTGATCCTTTAAGCTAGTCGATCTAAGTCTATGACTTAAATAGGACCCGTTAGCAATCTAATTGGTTATTATTACCATCATTCCAGACTAGAGCCTTCCAGTAAATGATACATGCACTTAACTGTTGTATATGCGACTGAGTTATTTAAATCTTGCACTTGAATCGAGTTATAGCTCAGGTAAATGCTTTTAACTTATTTTCCCTATACGGGCTTGGGATACGGTAAATTATTACCGCTTGGTCTGGTATGGGATCACTTAGCCGGGTTGTGGCTATCAAATCTACATTAACCCGTTTTAATCCATTTTGTTTGATAACTTAAACATTGGGGATTAACGACCGTGTCCTGGATATCCTCGGCTCATTTAAGTTACTAATGGCCACGACTTAAGCACGGGGTGTAGGCATACACCTGAAATATGCGAATGCTAAATATATTTTTACCCACAAGTTGGGGATAACTCCTTTGTGGGTTTATAAGTGGTGTGTCGGTTAATCATGTCTCGGTTTCTATACTGGGCCCCATATGTATTGACAAACATGGAAAACTATATACAAGATTAAAATTCTTAATTGTCCCAAGTTATAAAAGATTTTCATGTGCCTTGTGCACTTAAATCAATTTTGGAAACATTTTCAAAACGTTTCGGTTAATTGTATTTACCACTGTAAACTGACGTATTTTCAGAAAATTAAGTTACAGGTACAACACGAAATAGACTGGAAGATGCTTGGTATTGATAAGAGGATCTTGAAAATCCTTAGAATGCCTAAAGTCTGTTGAACATCATTTTGTACATTTTTATGATCCGCATGTGGATCTTATTATTACAACCGTCTGTATATTATTTTTGAACTTTTGAACACTTCGGTTTGTATAGTAATTTTATTCCAAGACTTTCGCTGTGATATTCTGTGTTTATTGACTATGATGATATCAATTTACATCGCGATGCTCCCCACCGGGCCCACCGGTTTATGTGGAAATATCGGGATGTGACAAAACAAAGTTACTACCAATAATTGGATTCTATTAAGAGGAATTAGGTTACTATTGATGATTGGTCATTGGCACGAGCACAAGTTCATGTTGGTCGTTGTTATAGTTCTAAAAATAGTGTAGTTTCCAAAACCAAAAAAATCAAATGCATAATCAAGGTGTTGCCCATGTACCCTGCTAGATGGACTCCCATGTTAACCCTTGTTGTTTGTTGAAGCCATAAATAGTATTAGTCTTGGGCGAATGTGCACACCACACATCCTAATCCATATCAAATTTTATTTGGATTTCTCTTTAATCTCAAGTAAATCTTAATTACCTAGATTAAATTATAACACTAAAGTCACCAATATGCTATCTAAGTAGAAGGTTCGTGGGAAGCAGACAAAAATCGAACTCCTGAAGCAATAAATTGATCGATCTTCATTACAAGAAACCTTCTTGTTGCATATGATCGATGGGGTTACCAACGATTGAACATGAAAAACTTCTTGTTTACATGCCTTTGAACCCAAAAACCTTATAGATTACCTGTGATTGAACTGGAACGATTTTGATTACCTATGAGAGGAGGGGAGAGATGAAGGAGTGGGTATAAGGATGGTGAATTACAAGGATTATTTTGTCTTTTTAACCTTTTTACATCCCATTCACAAATTTACAAACCAAACACAATGCAAATTTTTATTAAATTCAATACCAATTACTTTCTAACCATCCAATTCTAGTTTTCCAGTTATCTATGAATTAGGTCCATGCATTGAATAAGGGTAGAAAATACCTATGTATTATTTGATGGTTCCATCCCTTACATGTGGCAGTTGTTATGATAGAACAAAGATTGGGAAGAGGTAATCGGTTGTTTGTTTGCATCATCAATACATAGACATGTGGTTATGAACCTAATGGTGGAGAATAAGTGGCATGAAACGACATCTTGTTACTGGAATTGATCGTTGGAGTTTGTTTGGCGATTGTTTGTAGCATCAAGATTGAGTGAGCAAACTATTAAAAGAGGTTTGAAATTGTGCAATCCAAATATGGCACATGTGGTTACAAGGAATATGCCATTTAATCTACCAACATTACAAACTCAATGAGGGCGTACAAAAATCAGGAAAACGATGGTTGTGTGTAATAGGGTCAAGATAGCAAACGATCATGAATCCAACGGGCAAGCGTGAAAGCAAAAACATTCAAAACGAGAAATGGGACAAATATTCAAGTTTAGGGTCGGTTATTTGATTAGTTTAAAAATTCCAAACTTAGGTGAGCCCTCAACCTTATTACCTGAAACATACATACATGCATTTGCTAATCCATTGACTTTTTAGTTTTCATATTTCTAATCTATTGGTTAATAAAATTATATAAACTAACGGGTAGCTGATGGCAGTCGTCAAGTCATTCAAAAAAACTCACTTAAGCTAGATAGCTAGGGTATCGTATCCACAAAAAGCATGTGGTGTTTATTACATTTGTGAGAAGGAATACATAAGACTTAAATTAATATCAACCTAGATTGCAATTACACTAAAAAGACAATCAAAAGGCACACCAAATACGAAACAAAGAACAAGCAATCACATTCAGGTTCGGGTTTGATAACACCATGTATACTCGACATGATTGCCAACACTAGTAAACTACATAGATATAGCATTGTTTTACATACTTGAATTACTTGGATGATGGACAACTAATGGACGCTTCAATCAAACACAGATCTTTAAACGATTCTAGACCGAATAATTAACGTTGTATGATGGAGTACTTATCAATTACCTACCTACTATCCGACGTAATCAATCAAAACACCTTGTTCTCTGTAGATAAAGGCCAAAAAAGATAAACGAAGCAATGACGTGTTAAAATAATAAATCGCTCAACACACTATTATATTAAGGAATATTGAATTTTAATAATCCCAACTATTAGTTATTGACCGCCAACAGTCCCAACTTCAAAAATAACCACTAGCAGTCCCAACTATTAACATATTGGCCTCCAATGGACGCTGACTAATAGAACCCTAACGCCGTTAGTCTCCGGTCGTCAAGAAAAAAAATTTGGTCAGAAAACTCATTTTTAAACGGAAAACTCGACATTTTCATCCTAAACATCTTTTTAACCTTATTACGGACCTTTAGGAACCTTTATCTAGTAAAAGGCCCAATTATTGAAGTCGTCAGAAACTCATTTTTTCGCTGGAAAACTTCTTTTTGGCCGGAAAACTTAACATCTTTGTCCCAAACCTCTTTGTAACCTTAGATCGGACCTTTAGAAACCTTTTTCTGGCCAAATAACGGTTTTTCGGTGACCGAAGACTAACAGCGTTAGGGTTCTGTTAGTATGGGTCTATTGGTGGCTAATATGTCAATAGTTGGAACTGCCAACGGTTATTTTTGAAGTTGGAACTAATAGCGGCCAACGGCGAATAGTTGTTATTATTAAAATCCAATATTCGTTGTATTAAACACATGAATATACTATCATCACTCACTATTAAAAATAACAAGAACACGTTCATGTCTAGTAAAGTTTATAAATTAAATTGAATACAAATGCATAACCAAACCCTATACACATTGCAAGAAAACTAATTAACTAATCATAAAGTTAAAGTGATCTAGTTACAGGATTCTTCGTATATAATTAGATAAATAATACTTCCTTTTTCATGGCTTAAAACTACAGCAATGTTTCTGACTTTCTTCTCTCGCATAGCATCCCCCAGATCAAAAAGTTTGAGTAAATTACTTTTTAAGTCCTTGTGTTTTAGTGGTTTTAACCATATGAGTCCAAAATAAAAAAGTTTAACCCCTTGAGTTCCTAGACGCTTTTTTTATAACCTTTTGAGTCCTACTGAGTCGAATCTTTTAACCTTTTGAGTCTAATTTTTTTTTTAACAAAATTAGACTCAAAACGTTATAAAATGAACAAAATTAGACTCAAAACGTTATAAAATGAGCGGTTTAGGACTCAAGGCGTTAAAATTTTTTATTTTGAAGTCAAGTAGTTAAAATCACTAAAAAGAGGGACTCAAAAACTAATTTACGCTTTCTTTTTATACCATCTACTCTTTCTTTTTATACCATCAGATTTTGTTTTAAGGGTTAGCCCAATGGTTTTTTTATAATTACAGCCCAACTAAAATTGCATCAAAGAGTTGCAACCAATTACATTAATTCATAGCCCACTATGTTAGCCTGCAATGCATCAAAGATTAATGCGATGATCATTAATTTATTTACTCCACTTAATATTTCAAATCACATCTCACCTCACACAAATTATATAAAAATTATAAATGTTGTAGATTATATAAAGCCTCCGTTCCGTTATGTGTAAGTATGCTTATAATTCTATTCTTTTATTTTTATATATATCATGTGTAAAAATTGCAAAAAAACAAAAAATAATAATAAACGAGCTTGTGAAAAGAACCAATCTTAAGCTAAATACTTCAACCCATTAATATAAATGTTTTAGCTTGTTAAGATAAACAAGCCTAGCCCAAGCTTTTACAAACCAAGCCTAAGCCGACCCTGGCTCTCAGCTTGTTTAGAGATCACATAGCGGCGGTCGATATGGCCTCTCCAAAAATCAACACTTAAAAACATACATCTAATCATTAATAAGAGATTAACCAAGCCTAACCCATACGCAAAACCAAAAACCAAAAGTGACCGGCTTTCTTTCATTCACCAAGACGAATTTTCGGTTTTGGTTTGGTCTGAGCCCAAAACCTACCCAAACCGAACCCGTAAGACTATGAAACAAAAAGGCCCAAACTATCTACACACCAAGTGTGTAGATAGCCACATCCAAAAATGTGTTTTTTGTCCTATATGTACACACTGTAGTGTCGAGCTGTGGCCAAAGCGCGGCGTTTTGGTTCGGTCAACCAGACAAAGACTGGCGGGTGTCTGACGGGTCTGTTGACCGGACCAAAACGCCGAGCTTTGGCCGTGTTAACCAGACAAAAGACTGACACCCAATCAGTCTTTTGTCTGGTTGACAGGACCAAAACGCGGCCAAAGCTCGGCGTTTTGGTCCGGTCAACAGACCCGTCAGACACCCGTCAGTCTTTGTCTGGCTAACCGGACCAAAACGCCGCGCTTCAGCCACAGCTCGACACTGCAGGGTGTACATATAGGACAAAAAACACATTTTTGGTGTGCCAATAGGCAAATGAGTGTGTGAATAGATACACCCAACAAAAATAACCACAGATTGATTCTAGAAATACATTCAATCTTGATTTCTAAATTCAAAGCTTCACAGAGATACTTTACTAATAGATAGATCAACATCTTATGCTAATCAACTAACCATCTTCAATCACTAATTCAACACTAACCCACAGCAGGTAAAGTAAAAGGTAGAAAAATTTTGAAATCTTGAATATAAAAAGATTGTTTTCAAGCATAATGCGCGTTAGCATATGAAAGAAACTGTATACTTGCCGCTACAAGCACCACCACCACCACAACCACCACTACCATCATCCTCATGATGTCAGATTTATTGTAGAGAAATTTAGTATTTGTAGTTAATTGGGTAGCATGTTCATGGTGGAGTTGGGCCAGCCCATGTTCGAGTACATCGGAAGATTTTGCATGTGCTGCGGCTGTGGCGGCGGCTGCTGCTGATGCGGCTGCTGGTGTTGGTGCTGGTGCGGGTGTTGGGTAGCGTTGTTGTATGAGCCCGGGATCCTATGAAGAGGGCTGCTCCCGCTTTCGTCAGATGATTCGCTTGATGCGCCTTCGGATGGAGGACTTATACCGGGAACCGCCCCTCCACCGCCACTGCCGCCACCGAAACTCAACATGTTTGGTGGTGCGACTGGTGATGGCCCGACGTTAGATTTTGGTTTCTTTGCTTCTGCAATGAAGCTGCCAACGATAACCTGATACACAAAACCATTGTTATAATACACTAGGGGTGCAAACGAGCCGCGCGGCTCGCGAGCTGCTTGAGATCAGCTCAAGAAAAAGCTTGAAACGAGCCGAGTCTTATCGAGCCGAGCTTGAGCCTAAAATAAAGCTCATTTATTCATTTAGCCTGAGCTCAAGTCTGGCAGGCCTTATCAAGCCTTAGTGTAATTTTAGTTTTTATTAATATTTAATAAGATTTAACCCTTATTTAAAGTTGTCTAATAAACGAGCCGGGCTTGTTTAAACTTGTTTACGAGCCGATCCTGAAGCTAATAATAAGCTTGTTTAGTAAACGGACCCGAGCTTCGCTTATCGAGCTCGCGAGCCTAAACGAGTCTATTATCTATATTGTTTTTATATAATTTATTAATCAATAGATAATAAACAAGCCAAAGCATGAGAAACTACCAACGAGCCGAGCTCGAGCTTTAAAAACAAAGCTCAAACTGAGCCGAGCTCGAGCTCTAATAAGTTAATCAAGCTCGAGCTAGAGCCTGATCAAGCTCGAGCTAGAATCTGATCGAGCTCAGTCCATATAATATTAACACACACGCATAGTGTGGCGTCTGTCTATAAAGAAAGAGAGGGAGAGGGACCTGTACAGGTGATGCCGCCACCAACATCCCGGCAACACCGCCACCGAGAACTCGGCCATCTGAACCGGCAAGGGAAACACTTAATCCACTAGGTTTGCTGTTACCGTCACTTTCTGAGTGCACAAAGGAGCCTGATAACGATATTATCTCAAACCGGCCCTGAAATATACATGAAATGAAATGGGTATTTAGCGATATAAGTATCAATTACAAACGGGTTGATTAATGTGTTTTTATGCTAAACATGATGAGGGTCAAACGAATGAAATTCCTCAAAAACAGTGATGCATTTATATATAAAACTGAAAGATGAAATAAAAATGCAACATGGATCCTAAGTTTATGGAAAACATGAGAGAAAATATACTACCCTATATGCATGCATGTGAACGTGGGAGAAAACATTGGTATGACGGGAACGTATCACTTGATGTAATAATCTTGAAACCGGATTCTTTTTTTCTAGAAAACAAAAAGAAATCGGTAAAAAAAAGCTGAACTGGCTTGTGTAAAAATGAAAGGGAACCCTCAGTGTATACAAGAAGAAACCCTTGATAAAGCCTATACCGAGCCCATCGGCCGTAAATTAATAAATAAATTAATACAATATATATACACACACTAAAAGGGTGCTTGCACGATGCGGTGGGAACACAGACACTAGTAATCATGTAACATGTTTATTTTTTTCAAATAGAAAAAAACTATAGCAATGTCATACTCAAATTAAGGAGAATAAAATGGTCGTTGTTATGGTGTAATTTAAAAAAAAAAGAGTTAATTACTGTTTCCGTCCCTGTGGTTTGTCAAAAATCACTATTTCAGTCCATTAGTTTAAAAATTGTGATTTCAGTCCCTGTGGTTTCACTTTCGTAACCATTTCAGTCCTTGTGGTTTCACTTTCGTAACCATTTCAATCCATTATTCTGTTAAGTACAGGGACTGAAATGGTTACGAGGTGGACTGAAATGGTTACGAAAGTGAAACCACGGGGACTGAAATCGCAATTTTTAAACTAATGGACTGAAATAGTGATTTTTGACAAACCACAGGGACGAAAACAGTAATTAACTCAAAAAAAAAACCTTACATATGAGAAAGTTATGACCGCTTAAAAATCAATAGGGGTTAAAAAAACTATAGCAATGCCATACTCAAATAGAGAAGAATAAAATGGGCGTTTTAGTGATGTGATTATTAAATAAAAAAAAAACCTTACATATGAAAAGGTTATGACCATTTAAAAATCATTAGGGATAGGTGGTTTAAAAGTCAACAATATAATTTAAACGATTGTACCATATGTCCATATGTTTTAAAAGTTGTATTCTTAAACTTTTACAATTATGTTAAATTACCTTGTTGTCCTCCTTATATGTATTATAATATAGTATAGATATATTTAACAGTTTGGATGGAAACGTATAGATGTAATATAAAATTGCAAAACATAAATATAAACAATCAATCACACAGGTGTCTGCTCTGGGCACATTATAATTTTAATTTGCACATCTTGATAATTGTGTGTATAAAAGGGGAGGGAGTAAAAGTGTAAACCTCATAAGTTACAGTACCACCAGTCGATGCTGGCTGGCGAAGTGTGACATTGCTGATGGCACCATTGGCCGATAAAATACAAACTGTACGAGGTCCTTGTTGTGAAAATGAGACCATCGTTGAGGAAATATCCTGTTAAAATGATTAATACAAATCAGGAAACGTCAAGTACGTAATATATAAGACAGAACTTTGTAATCTGTAATGTAAAGATTATCGAAACAAGTGATTACAACAAAATATGAGTCCATTCAAAATTACCAAAATGGGTGAGCATAATTTTCACATGGAACCATTAAGTTCATTTACATACATACGATGATAAAGGTAAAACCTAGGCCGTTAATGCGGTAAAATATTGGATATCTCATATCGGTCAAGGACCGATATTTAAGATATAGGTTATCGCAGTGGGATATCGGTAATTTTATTTTAATATCATACAAAATTTATATATATATAGCAATATAACACTAACAATTCAGTATACTCTCCTACCATTAAGAAATTAACCTTTTGCAACGTGCAAAACACTAGCAATTGTAGCAAGTAGGAACTGATTAATACTTAAAACCATAGTTATTAAAGCGAGCGCCCAAGCGCGCCTAGGCGCAAATAAAGCCTCAGGCCCAACAAATCGCCCTGAGTGCGCCTCGCGCCTTTAACAACTATGGTTCATGTCATGGTTATTAAAGCGAGCGCCCAGGCGCGCCTAGGCGCAAATAAAGCCCCGGGCCCAACAAATCGCCCTGAGTGCGCCTCGCGCCTTTAATAACTATGCTTAAAACACTAACAACTAACAATTAAGACTTAAAACACTAATAGCAGCAATAATAAGAAAGACAAATGGTAGAACTAAGAAGAAAGGCACTCATATCGGGAAAATCAGTGATATATCGGTCAATACTGCCCATAATATCGGTACCGACATTTGACACCAATATGTTACATGGGGACCAATAACCAACATATCACCGATATTAACTGCATAGGGTAAAAGTTTCTAAGCAAAACCACATAGCACTTCTATAAGCCACATTTATTAAAAAGAACTGATATAGGTATAATATGCCACATAAATTAGGTAGTCAAACCTAGCAGACCACTGAGGCGATGCTAGAGGAGATTTACAGACATGCAAAAATTGAGTCAAGTGAGCATAGAATACATTCTCATGAAAATAAATCACAACACTTGACACTTCATGAAAATCACAACACTTGACACTCCATGAAAAGTGGTATTAAACTATCTATGACATATCACTACGTAAGGCTGGCAAATCGTGTCTTAACAGGTTTCTGACGGCGCGCACAACATAAGTTTCAAACATGATTACGACTCGTTTAACTACTTTCTACCTCATGTTTATAAAACAGTTTTATGTTTTATGTACAAAGATCAATAAATGATAGATCCTAACATTGTAATTTTAATTATTTTAAAAATTAAAAAAGTCAAAGGGTGTATTTTTCAGTCAAACAGGTCTAATCGTGTCTTAACAGGTACCCAATTGCCAGCCCACATATGCATACATTCAATATTGCATTAAATATGCATCATCAAAACTATGGAAATATAGAATATCAAAGGATTAAAAAGAAAACCTAGAAGTAGTCAAATGAGCAACATTTCTGATTAATACCTTTGACACTCCATGCATATTAAAGAAGTGTCCCGCTAATAATTAAATGCATAGAACACATTTTTCAAGATAATAATTGTTAATACTTAATAGATGCATAATAAATCATCAAAAGCTAAGAAGAAATGTTTTAACTTGGTCCACAGTTTTTACATAAATATTTTTGCCGCAATAAACACCTAGAAATATAGATCTTTGACTTAGCTACAAACCCAACCGAACCAATCAACAAACCTATTATCCGAAAGCCCACAATATTATTATAAAATATTGTTAATTACCAAAATGTTCTGTACATATGTAAGAAGTCAAAATGACATTGAAACCAACAATACGAAAAAAACAAACACAAACGTTATAAACCTATAACCATGGTTGCAAAAGTCGTTAGGCGCTCCCTAGTCGGTCGACTGGGGAGTTGAGAGTACTCAGCCTAGGCGGAGAGTACTCGGGGAGTACTCGGACATGTTAAATTATAAAGAAATTCGTTTTCGGGAAATTACATATATGTCAAATATCATAAGTTTACTATTATTTATAACAAAATACATGAATATCGATATAAATAAAAAAATGTTCAAATAGTAAAGTATTTCAAAAATTGATATCCATTCCTTTAAAATGATATTCATTCTTTAATATGATAGATATAGGAATTATGTTTTATTTTTTATTTTTTTAAGTAAAACTTGGCCCAAGTTGACCTACTAGATCTGATTCTGGTCAACCAGGTTGACCGCGCTTGATTATTAGAAGCGGATGCTTGTCTACAACTCTCATTATTCGTCAACTAAACAAGTAATTTGTGAGAAATAAACATACAAACACACATACACATAGTGATACAAATATCAAATCAAGTTTATTAATTTCAAAAAACTAATATACAAAAAAAAAAGTAGCATTACCTCTCCTGCTTTTACAACAATCACATGAGGTGTAAACCCAACTCCAGGTAAACCTGCCCATCATATAAAACAACATATACTCACTATAATTAACATTCAACAAAATATAATAGTAACAAGTAACAACCAGGGGCGGTTCTTAGAAGAAGGTGGGCAGGGCCACGGCCCGGGCAAGTTTTTCGGCCGTAGTGCTAATTTTCTGCATTTCGATCGAAAATTTTTATATATACTATGTTTGGCCCGGGCTTGCCTGGGCTTTTTTTAGTGCCCATATCTTTCGGACCTGGCACGTTCAACGGGCAAGATCTGCCACTGGTAACAACAATCAATCATTAAATTTTAACATAACTAAACAACACTTCAATAGTTGTATATACCTAAAGCATCCAACTGCTTCTTCCCCAAACCCGGTGGCCTTCCCCTCTGTTTCTTAGAAACCGAATCCAAATTCGGAGTCCCACCGCTACCATCATTCGAATTCTCCAAATTCCCACCACCCCCACCCCCACCACCAGTTCCAGTATTCGATACAGCACTAACCGGGTTCGGAGACAACCCGAGGGCAATGCCGCCATCATTCGAAGGTGAATACTTCCTGGGGCGGCCCCTTTTCTTCTTAGCCGGCTCAGAGCTATACCCGCCAGGCCGAAACCCGCCCGACGGAGACGATCTGTCACCGAACTGATCAGAACCGAAGGGGAATCGGTTCTGAATCGAATTGGGTGTCATCAAGTTTGAATTTTTATTGCTACCCATTGAAGAATCATGGGAATTGTTGGGTAGATTGTGGTGGGTGTGGGTGGAGTAAGAGTTTTGTGGCATCATCATGCCTGGTGGCGGCTGCTGGTGGTGATGGGGTTGTTGGTGGTGGTGTAGCGACGGTTGTGGTGGTGGGGCAAGTGATTCTCGTGAATCCATTGATTGTTGTTGAAATGCAGGTGGATCTTGGAAATGAATTTTGAGAATTTAGTTTGGGGTGGCGAGTGGAGTGAAGAAGGGGGTTTAAAGGAAGAGATGAAAGAGGGGAATTGTAATTAGGGTTTTTATTGTTAAAGATGAAATCTTTTTGGGCATTTATTGAGTGCATCTACTACTTGTGTGCTTGCTTGCTTGCTTGCTTGCTTCAGCTTGTGACACATTTTGGCTTCAACACAACTACTTTGAAGTTTCTTGATTCTTATCTACAGCTCAAGTCTACCAAGTCAATATTTTTAATGTAGCTATGACTTATAAGTTATAAATACCAAGTCAATATTTTCACGCCCCAACATGTATACAGCCTGTATAGAGTACGGACCGTATAACTGATTGTTGCACACAAAAAAATGTAAAGGAATGTTTTTTTGTCCATGTATACGGGCTGTATAAAATTATACGACCCGTATAGAATGCTATTCAACCCATATAATGTTATACGGCCCGTATAGTATGTTATACGGCCCGTATAGTATGTTATACGGCCTAATATTTTCTCTATGTATACGAGCCGTATAACATTATACGAGCCATATAACATTATACGGCCAAATATTTGTCATGTTAAATTATTCTATATGGACCGTATAACGTTATACGGCTCGTATACAGGGTGTGAAATTAAGATTTTAGGGTGTGGGATTATTACATGTTTTATATGTTTGTCTTTTCACGTGTGAGCCTTGTAAGTTTCATTTTCATAACATCGTGAAGGATATTCTTTGATATGTTTACTGTACTAGCGTTCAGCGTCTCGTCTTTTGACTTCCTAGTCGATCAACTAGGTGTGCCTATTAATAGTTGGGTTGGTTGGTGCGATACTCGTCGGTCGATCTCTAGATATTGTTTATTTCTCGGTTATGATAATGTCTTGTGATCCTTAAAACGTCAACATGTTGTGTCTCGTTCTAGTGCTAAAACTGAACATATATATTGTGTGTTGTCGATATTGTTGTTGACTTGAAACAATCTTCTTGGATTACATTGTCCGCTCCAACGCAACTGTAGTTTTGCGATGTTTGCTTGTCAGTTGTCAAGTAACTCATTAGGGCATGTGCTATAGTCGTCCCACACTCCCGCAAGTGCCACATCACCAAGTGATACTAAAGACATGTCCCCGCTCTCCCGCATATGCCACATCACCAAGCAGTACCAAAGGTGTTTTTTTCTTTATCACTTGGCGGTGACGCCTTCACCTTGCGGGGAGGCCATCTCGCAGTGCCAAAGGATCCCGGTGTGGTTGGTGTTCCTGCCTAAGTAGCACTGGAACGGGTACGGGATCGGGGTACGGAGACGATACGGGAACGAGAAACGGCAAAACTCAAATTTCCAAGATACGGGTACAGCAATAAAAATATAAAAAAAAATAAAAATACATTAAACAAATTCCAAAAATACTACATCTTCCAAAGGTAATTAATTATCAATAATCAAATCATTTTCAAATTCTGGTTCATCTAGTGAGAGATCGGCAATCGATAGAGAATTAGAGATGATGAGACTTGAGAGTTTAAAGATTAGAGAAACCGAATATGGTAGGTCTATTTATTTAATGGCCGGTTGTGGAATTTGAAAGGGTAAAAACTAGGGTTGTTCATGAGCCGACCCGATCCGATCCGATCGAGGGTCTGCTCGTGCTCGGATTGAATTACAACCGATCCGATCCGATCGAATCGAATTTGCAAAACCGAGCACAAAAGTGATGCTCATGCTCGGATTGAATTTGAATCGAGCGGATTGTTTTCGCTCGGTTTTTCTCAAATCCTAACTAAAATCGAGCGGATCGTTTTCGCTCAGTTTCGCTCGATTGAATTATAAGGCTGCGTTCAACAAAAACAAATTCTAACTTAATTAAAACATGTCCAACACCTTACTAACAAAAGCAATACATAACTAAAATCATGATTTTAAAAATGTTCTTAACAATATCAAGAAGCACAAAATAAAGTGCGAAATACAATCAGATTATGAGATTGTTTTAGGAATTAGGAATTTAGGGTTAGATTTTGGTGTGTGGCAGTGGCGATATGCAGATCGAACATTCGAACAATCAGTTTATGACTATGTGATTATTTTAGGAGTTAGGTAGCGTTTGGTATGCACGAATGAGAGGTGGAATGGAAATGACCATTGAGAGGGAAGGGATTTAAGGTTTGATTTTGGTATTAACTATTAAGTTGGGCTAGTATATTTTTTGGGCTTTTAACTTTTCTTGGGCTAGTATATTTTTTGGGTTTTTAATCTTTAAAATCTATAATATATATATTTTGGGCTTTTAATTATTTACTAAAAATAATTCGAGCGAAACCGAGCAATCGACAAGCAAGCGGACCTTTGCTCATGCTTGGATTGAATTTGAATCGAACCGATCCGAGCGGCTCATTTACAAACTGAGCGGAAATCGAACAAGCATTTTTCGGGCATTTTTTCGAGCGATCCTCGATCGTCGAGCAGTTTGGACAGCCCTAGTAAAAACCCTAAAATAAATGGAAACGGGCTGGATACTTCTACGAGATACGTCCCCGACATTGGAAACGTCCCCGACGAGTACTCATGGTGTTTCCGTCTCCGACAAATACCCGAGACGGGTACGGCCACATAAATGGAGTCCCCGTGCTTGCTAGGGGCCACGGTGCCACTTAGTAGAAAAGGTCAAATCACGTCAAAGTTAAAAGTGAGTGGCTACAATTGTACAGCCACAAAAGGAGTACAAAAGGGGCCTTGACCTAGAAAAGTCAAGCTTGAAAGTTACCTGTGTAAAGCAAAATTTATAAAGCAAGAAAGTTTTGTCAAACATAAAGCAAGAAAATTTATAACCACTTCAAATTCTACAACATATCATATAAAGTCTTATCAAAGAACATGCCTTTATAAAATCAAATTTTCAATCCAATCCTTTCTATAGCACACAACTTCAAGAAAAGAATGTCGTTTAATCTAGCATCTGATCTCATATGAACCCGCTTTCGTGATATACCTCACCCACTCAACCGTGTTGTACCCGCTCTTCTCCCACACCTGCAAAAAAACGAAATTAAAATACATTAAAGAGTAAATTGCCAAAATCGTCCATGAGGTTTGGGCATATTTGTCATTTTCATCCAAAAACAACTTTTTTGTACCATATAGTCCTTCATTGTTTGGGATTTTTTGCCATTTTCATCCAAACGTCTTACTTTTTTGCCAACATCATCCCTGAGATTTCGGATTTTTTGCCATTTTCATCCAAATGTTTGATTGGAAAAATAAAGCAAATTAGATGTTTGGATGAAAATGGCAAAAAAATCCCAAAAGTGAAGGACTATATTGTACAAAAAGTTGTTTTGGATGAAAATGGCAAACATGCCCAAACCTCAAGCACAATTTTGGCAATTTACTCTACAATAAAATATAATCAATCGTTAAGGATCAAAAAAGATTACGTACCTTGAGAAACCTGACTCTTAATCCAGATGCCGTAAACATAGGAACCTACAAAAACACAAGAATGAAACCATTTCTTACTTTCGATTTTCGAAATTCAATTTATTCACTGTTTTTTTAATGATTCTTTTTAGTGACCAAATGTTATCACCTGAAACTCCATTTGTATTGGTGGTCTAGTCCACGACTTCTTTTCCACAATCGTCGAAATCAATTCCACTTCCGCACTCAAAGTCGATTCGGTTTGTCCCGGGAATTTACGTATCCTGTAAATTTATTATAACACGTGTTAAAAACCACCACCTAATAAGAGGGTATTCATAAAGAAAATTAAAAAAAAAAACAAGTGAAGTACACGGATGATCCCAGTGTTTAACCAAAATTTTGGATTAGGTCCTTAGTTTTTCAAAAGTACATGGATGGTACCAGTGCTTCGCACTTTGTAACGCATTTAGCCCCCAACTAACAAATCTAAAGGTTTCAGCAAGTCCAAGTTAGGGACTAAATGTGTTAAAAAGTGCAAACCACAAGGACCATCCATGTACTTTTGGCAAAAGTTGGGAACTAAATGCATTACAAAGTGCAAACCACAAGGACCATTCGTGTACTTTTGAAAAACTAGGGACCAAATCCAAAATTTTGGTCAACCACAGGGACCATCCATGTACTTTATTCAAAAAAAACGAACCACGCTGTTTAGATAATAGATACTCACTTCCACATCAAACAGTCGAGAGAAGCATTATACTTTGCTCGTCCAGATGTCACTTGAACACTCGTTTTTGCGGTCTGTTTAGGTACCGGAACCTTGATCACAACTCCAAGAGCAAACATTTTCGCACCAAAAACGCTCTTTACCTGAAAAGCAGTGTTTCGGGTTAGAATATGATATAACTACCCTAAAATAAATAAGTCAAAACGTGTTTCGGGTCAACCCATTAGCTAACCCACTCATTTTGCTATACTTGCAGTTTACGAACCTTAACGTTAACTTCCATGCGTGTCCGGCCCAATTCTTTGATGGTAGGCAATACCCGGAACGGAAGATTTACACCTTCAGTGATACGATACCTGTTGCGTAAATTATTTAACATAAATGTTACAATATATTGGATGAAATACATAATTTTAAATGCCAACAAAGTAGCAAGTTTACTTCATTAGTTCGAATTCACCGTCTGGTGGCACAAAGCTGACGGTTTTTTCTGAATTAAATCTGGTCAAGTTTACACACTGATGGAACGTAACGTCATCCAGCTCAATAGTTTTCCCACTGCATTAAATAGTAAAGTTAAAAATAATAATAATAATAATAATAATAAATATTATTAAAGGACAAGTTGGGTTACTGTAGAGTCCGACATATCAGAGCTACGGTAACTTTTATTTTATTTGTCGTTTTTTTAATTTGAACCCTTAACTTTCAGTTTTTACACTTACACAGTTACACCCCCTTAACTTTCTAAAAACTTAATGAAATTTTATTTTGACCCCCCCCCCCTCTCGAGTTTTAAGTGCTTATTTATATATGTGTACGTGTCGGTATAAATGATTAAATTCAAGTTGGTTTACGTTTTGACGTAAATTTTGTCGGGTCATATATAATACGTTTTCGCGCATATTTTTATGTATGTTTTCGGTTGGTCTACGTTTTGACGTAATATTTGGAAACGAGTCGGGTCATATATTATACGTTTTCATTAGACAGTATAAATTCGAGTTACTTTACGTTTCAACGCCGGCGCAACGCGTTACCATCCTTTAACTTTAAAAAACACTATTTTCTAGGGGTGCAAACGAGCCGAGCGGCTCGCGAGCTACTCGAGATGGGCTCGAGAAAAAGCTCGAAACGAGCCGAGCCTTATCGAGTCCGAGCCGAGCCGAGCTTGAGCCTAAAATAAAGCTCTTTTGTTTATCGAGCCCGAGCCTCGCATGTGAAGCTCGTTAGGCTCGTCGAGCCTTAGTGTAAATGAGCCGAGTCGAGCTGAGCTTATTCAAACTTGTTTACAATCCGACCTCGAACCTAAAAATAAGTTTATTTAGTGAAACGAGCCCGAGCCCGAGCTTCACTTATCAAGCTCGCGAGCCTAAAGAGTCTATTATTTATATTATTTTTATTTAATATATTAATTAATAGATAATAAACGAGCCGAGCTCGAGCTTGAAAAAATACAAACGAGCCGAGCTCGAGCCTTGAAAACAAAGCTCGAATCGAGCCGAGCTCGAACACCGAGCTCGCATAAGTTAATCGAGCTCGAGCCTGGTCAAGCTCGGGCTCGGCTCGGCTCGTTTGCACCCCTACAGTATTTTCTTATGTTTCGACGTAATTTTTTTAGGAAATAAGTCAAGTCAAATATAGAACGTTTTCGTGCTTATTTTTATGTACGTTTTCAGTTGGTCTACGTTTTGACGTAAATGTTGTTCGGAAACGAGTCGTGTCAAATGCAATTTGTTTTCATTAAACAGTATAAATTCGCGTTACTTTACGTTTCGACTCCACTGCAACGCGCGAAAGGAATTTACTAGTTTTAATTAAACTGGAACAAACCTTAAACATATAAACTAACATATTTAAAGCGAGAAATTACCTCTTAGTAGGGCGCGACTTAAGTTCAGATTCTTTTTCGAGTCCAATTTTGTCGTTTAATCCGAGCTTCAAATCAGGCATACCCGAAAGAAAACACTTCATAAGAATCTTGCCCGTTACGTCACAACGCAGTACGCTACCTATTAGCATTAACGTTATTTATCAAGGAATGAAAATATTTAACATATGCACATGTGAAAGTGAAACACGTTTCAATTGTACCTTTTGAAGACATAAGAAGATTAACGCTTTCTACAATATCCAAAAACACTTCATTCTTTTTATAAGAAAGACCTTCCCTACGCCATCCGACCGCACCGGTTACTTGTAAAGTAGCATTGGGAACCGGTTTATCTGAAGGCTGTTTAAACTCATTGACAAACAAACTACAATTCAGATAATGTTTAATTTGTGTCGTAAATAATAGAGTAAAATGCCATTTCCGTCCCTAAGGTTTGGCCAGTTTTGCGACTTTCATCCAAAGGTTTGTTTTTCCGCATCTGGATCCAAAAGGTTTGAAATCTTGCCATTTTCATCCAGCTCGTTAACTCCATCCATTTTTTTCTCCGTTGAGCCAGGGGTATTTCCATCTTTTTTTTTTGTTAACTTAAAGGGCAATTCAGTCTTTTCACTTTATGTACAACCATTTAGCATAATGCTAAACGTAACCTGGGTAAATGGAAGAAAAAAACCGAATTGCCCTTTAAGTTAACAAAAAAAACGAAAATACCCCTGAATTAACGGAGAAAAATGGATGGAGTTAACCAACCGGATGAAAATGGCAAGACCTTAAACCTTTTGGATCCAGATGTGAAAAAACAATCCTTTGGACGAAAGTCGCAAAACTGGCCAAACCTCAAGGACGAAAATGGCATTTTACTCTAAATAATAAGAATAATAG
This sequence comes from Helianthus tuberosus, assembly GCA_030545235.1. Lineage (NCBI taxonomy): Eukaryota > Viridiplantae > Streptophyta > Magnoliopsida > Asterales > Asteraceae > Helianthus > Helianthus tuberosus. The sequence continues at coordinate 176,487,647 of CM060420.1, forward strand.
GTGACAACTAACCTTTGATGAGAATGGTGAGCGTACACCCTCTTGAGTAATGTAAAGTTTCAATATTTCTGGAGAAAGATTTTGTGGATAACCAAAATCCATAATTTCTGCAAATAAAACAAGATATACAACAGACTGAAACACGATATAATACGATAAAACAAAAATTAATATATGATTTTAATAAAACGACTCTTACCGTCTAATAACTCGTATATCAATACAAAGTTGTTGCGGATGGCATCCTCATCAAAAGCACCGCCGAAATACGATTTAAATAAATTAACCGCCTGCATGAGAACGAGATTACTTAACAAACATCAGTCTTAGGAGTTTATCAAAGAGGTCTTGACATTTCTTTTACTAAATTAAAAGATAATAAATTACCTCAACAACAAACTTGAAGGCGCATGCTACATTGGCGTTACTGCTGACAACAATGACTATGTAGACATTGCTAATTCTCATATAGAAAAACGAGCAACCGCCGATCTGGCGAACGGGACATGTGCCTAGTTCCTTTGTTTGCATTATGTGCATTCTAAAGGCATCAACCATATTTCCCCTAAAAGATGTAACAATAAAGAACAAACAGAAATAACAAGATACATGAGCAGTTGTTAGGTTTTAATCACACACACGAGCAATAAAGACACGAGATTTACGTGGTTCGGTTACAGTGTGTAACCTACGTCCACGGGGGCAACTAGGGTTTATGTTTTATTGAGTGATAATCTGTTAACAAGTACAAGAGATTATATACAGGCTAGACTAATTAGGGTTTAACCCTTTGTTAAACAAGTAATTAAGCAAACTGGGCCCATTAGGGTTAGAGACGGCCGGTCCCTTCTCCTTTCTTTCCTAGTTCACGGCTAGCCCAAGTGGGCCGAAGGCAACAACTATAACAAAATCAGCACATTTACATGTTTGCATTTGCAACAACTAGAATATATGACCGTGTAATACAATTACTCAATGAGATTCACATAAAACTTATTGAAAAACATCATCATCATACTTAGTAAATCCCACCAACAGCAAAGCTAAGGTATGTATAAAACATAGGCAAAATTGAATATAAATATACACTAAAGACATCAAATAATTCAATTATTTTGCATACATTACATAACACATGGAATCAATAATATCTTAAACGGAAACAGGCAGATAGCATTATAACCTCTAAATCTCGTTAATCCTAGTCCTAGTCTAGCATTATAATTTAAATGTATGCTATAGAACTAATCATCTCAAACAACGACATCAAGTACATAACGAGAATCGTGATAGAGAACTTCCTAGAACTTGCTTTCAAAAGCCAATCCCTTCTCCTATTATCCTATATAGTATATAGTACTAACTACTTCATTATTGATACACAAAACACTCCTTTTGTTCCCAGAATAAACAATTAAACATATATATGCTTTACCCATGAACAAATAAGTGAAAGTGCATCATGTGGATAGCTGAAAGACAAAAGGGTACATGCACTAATCGGTCTTTGTCCCGATTGCTGAGTGTTATGTGCTTTATGTCCAAGGCTTGATGCAAAACTACTATCGAGCCGGGGGTCTCACTGGAAGCAGCCTCTCTATTCCTACGGGGTAGAGGTAAGGCTGTCTACATCTTACCCTCCTCAGACCCTACCTTTGCTTTGATATTGGTGGGATTTACTGAGTGTGATGATGATGATGATGACCCATGAACAAATAAGTGTGTTACTTTAAAAAATAAAAAATGATCAAAATTCCAGTGTTGTAAAAACCGGGATTAATCAATAATCGCCTAGGCCGATTTCTGCAACATTGGTTTTAAGTACTTGACATTGTTATGTTTAAGTTTAGTTACTTATGTTCGAACTATACTATGTAAACTTTGAAGTACTATATTCATAACGATGTGTGTGTGTGTGTATATATATATTCGAAAAATTACAAACAAAAACTTCATTCTGATTAATCGCTAGTTGTTACCCCACCGCCGCGCCTAGCGATTTTTACAACACTGCAAGATTCTAAACTGTATAACAAAAAATGCTTATGTAACTGCAAGATTGCACACCAAATAAATCTATGCATAACTTACATCTTCTCTCAACTAGATGCTTACAAACAAGAAATGTAAATCCAATCTTAATCATTTGGACAACTAAAAATGGAACCAATCTACATAACAATTAACAAAGCACATGATTCACAACTATTGGTCTACAAAACCTTATGGGAATAAAGCATCATTCAACATACATAACACGAAATCATGATTAATGAGAAGAGAGAGTAGCAACTGACCCAACGTCATCGCGATAAAGACGGTTAATGAGGACATCACCGCGAAGGTTTAAGAAGTAGATAGCGGAAGCAGCCACCGGCATCTTTACAGCCACCGCCGCTGCAGTTGACAACTCAATCAGAAGAAGAAGAAGAAGATCAGATCTGAAATTGGGGTTTCAGATTTCTTGTAAAAGGTTCTTCGGTTGCAGCTGGTAAATGGACGAATTGGGGCAGTTTTCGTCAAACAGATACACGCTAGTCAAATTAAAGATTTTTAAATTATTTGGTTTAATAAAAGCAACAACGGCATGAGATGTTGGTTCAGCGATAAAAATGTATGTTCTTTTTGTGGTGACGTAGGTCCGATTCTTGTTTGGGTCATGATCAAGGGACCATCTGGGTGAGGGGATGAATTGGGGCTTCAATCTGGTTCGTGTGCATCAGGGGGCACGGTCTCATAACGGTCGATGAGTCGACTTTAAATATAGCCCCGAGCAGGATGAGTTTACACGTAACATTCTTTAACGTTAAAAAAATAGTAAATTACAAGTTTTATCCTTTATGTTTACATCAAATTGCAGACGATGTCTCTTAGTACAAAAGCTGACGAGTTTTGTACTTAATATATCAAAATCTTGCACGTTATGTCCTTTGAGCTTAACCGAGTTAATTTTTTTTTTGGTTAAATCTCCTTGTCATATCATATGCCTTTGACACGAGGGCATTCTTGTCATTCACCTCTTTAAGGACTGTTGTGTAAAATAACTTACATTAACGGACTATTAAGTAAAAAATATCAAAAACTCTGCACTCTCTCTCTCTAAACTCCACCCCCCCCCCCCTCCTCTCTATCACACGCTCAAATATATTCGAAAAGTTCAGAGAAAAGATATAGGGAAAACACCGGCCCAGCTCCAGAATCATCTTCACTGGTTTCGATTTTCGTTACCAGCAGTAATGGTTCATCAAGCTGATGTTCATGAATTCGACCTAGAGATGGCTAAATAGATTGCAAGCGGTAATGATTCATCAAGCGATAATGGAGCGTTTAGTTTGTGTCATTCCTGATTTGGGTGTTTTGTTCATCTGATTAGGTTAACATATTTGATCTTGATAAAAGGGGAGTTTAGTGAAAGTTTTGGGTGTTTGATTTGATCATTAATGGCGGGATGGTGGGTCCCAGGTTGTACACTTGTTGTAATTGTAGGAATTATGTTGTCCTTGATGGGAATGTTACATCCTCCCCACCTTGTTTTAAATCTCGTCCTCGAGATTTGGGCTATAATATCTCTTTTAGAGTTATGTCACGTCTTAATCAATAAGAACAGTATTAAGGTAAATGACACAAAGACTCACATACTGCTTAATCGCATTGTAAAACATTTAAGGTTTTGTAAAATATTCCAAAAACATTAACAAAAAGAGGATAAACTCACATTGCTGTCTTAGGCTTTTCGTAAGGGTTTCCTGGGTATAATCTATAATTTATACAAATGTACATTGGTTAGTACCATAACCCTTTGAAATTATTAATAATACCCTCCCCGAGACGACATTCCAACAACTACGTCGGGCAGAACCACGACAGTTGTTACGGAACCCTAAATCAATCGGGCAGCGTAACTATTATGAAACCGGGGTTATAATACTTACAACGGAGCAGAACTTCGTTAATTAGGGGTATAATACCCAAAATATTATGCTTATAACTTCAGAATTCGAGATTGAGAATGAAATGTGAGCGACGGAAATCGAAAACTGATGTCTGCTATTTATAGTTGTGAAATCTGATCCTCACGCGGCCCTCGTCAAAGACAGGGAACATTGAAGCGGCCCGCGTCAACCTTGGTCAACGCAGTAGCTTAGCTGGGTCATCACTAGGCTTGACACGATTGCGACACGTGTCAGCACCGGATGCATCCGCGTATCACGAGCCCGCGCGGCCCGCTTTAATGTAAGCTTAAGTTGAAGCGGCCCGCCTCAACTTAACTTTTCAGATTTTTAATTTTATTTTATATATATAACATAACTAGGGTTCGGTTTTCACATACGGGGTATAATATAAAACATATTGAGACATTTTATAGTATATTTAGAGAGTCGGAATATTATGAGGGTTGTGGTTTTACCGAGGGTTGTTACAGTTTGGCCCTTGTTCATGTAACTCGAATCCTTGCCCGGTATATCACATTTTAGTTTTACACCATTGTGAACCTTACGCCTCTTGGCATTGAAAAATCTTCATAAACTAAATCACACGTGTATATGTTGACATTTAACAGATATACAGTCAAGAAAATCAAGAGCAATGGTGATATATATGCGGATTAGACACCAAAAAATCACTCAAAAAATGGCTACAATTTTAGGAATGTGTTTAGTGACGACATCAGATTCCTAATTTATGGAGAATGGTCTAGTGGCAAGAAAAGCTGCTTCCAGGAGCTTGTCAAGTGTTTTCACTCGACGATTCCATTCTTGGGTGGTTGGTTTGGCCCTTGTTCCTGTAACTCGAATCCTAGCCCGGTATATCCCATTTTAGTTTTACACCAATGTGAACCTTACGCCTTTTTTACTCTCTAATCGAGGTTCTCGAAATTGAAAAATCTTCATAAACTAAATCACACGTGTATATGTTGAAATTTAAGAAATATACAGTCAAGAAAATCAAGAGCAATGGTGATATATATGCGGATTAGACACCAAAAAATAAACACTCAAAAAATGGCTACAATTTAAGGAATGTGTTTAGTGACGGCATCAGATTCCTAATTGATGGAGAAAGATCTGGTGGCAAGAAAAGCTGCTTCCAGGCGGTTGCCAAGTGTTTTCGCTCGACGATTCCATTCTTGGGTGGTTGGTTTGGCCCTTGTTCATGTAACTCGATTCCTAGCCCGGTTTATATAACAACCCTAAAGAAAACCGACACCCTCATAAATTTTCCGACACCCTAATATATTTTAAAATATCCCAATATGTCCTAAAATACACCCCATATGTGAAAACGGGCCCCGAATACCTTAAATATTATTAAAAATAATCAAAAATCAATTTTTGGGTTTTGTCGCGGGCTGCGTAGACCCCTTAAGGATCTTACGCGGGCCGCTAGAGATTAAAAGTGTGGCGCATCCCGGTGCTGCCACGTGGCAGCCACATGTCGACCCTATACGCTGACCCGGATCAGCTATACCGTTGACCATAGTTGACGCGGGCCGCGTAGCCTTTGTCTAAACTTTACGCGGGCCACGTAAAAGTCGAACTCAGCCCCTATATAAGAAGGCATCGAGCCTTCAGTCGAATTCGTTCAGATTTCTTTTCTCAATCTCAAAACTAAAGTGTAGGCATTATACACGGGTATAATACCCCCCCTAAATAACGAAGTTCTGCTCCGTTGTAAGTATCATAACCCCTGGATACGTATTAGATACTCTGCCCGATTGATCTAGGGTTCCGTAACGGCTGTCGTGGTTCTGCCCGACGTAGTCGTTGGAATGCCGTCTCAGGGAGGGTATTACTAATGTTAAAATGGGTTATTATACTAACACGTGTGCATTTGTGTAAATTATAGATTATCACCAGGAAACCCTAAAGAATAATCTAAGACAGCAATGTGAGTAATCTTCTTTTTGTTAACTGTTTTTACAAAACCTCACACAATTAATTACATATTAAACAGTTATTGAGTATTTGTAAGGATATAATTATCGTGGGTATGTTGGGGTTTTGTATACAAAATTTGTTACTGGAGGGGTAACATTTCCACAAGTCAGGTCTGACAGTACCACGGGTGATAATTGATATGACTTGGAAACAAATGTAATTGCGAGACCGTCCTCAATACTGTACAATGGTTTTTATTTAAACTTGATTAAACTGGGATTCACTCACCAGTATTTCCCACTGACAAATGATTTTAAAACGCGTTTCAGGTAACAAATTGTGAAAGCCAAATAGAAGCCAGCTGGACAACACTGAAGGCTTGGAAAAGTGGCAATAAAGTTACCTAAAATAAAATAGATGTTTTATTAAATAAATTTGGATTTATTCCTATAAAATTGTGTATACTGCAAAATTGGGTTTTATCCCATGTGTTTAATATTATGAAAATGTGGTATTTTACTCTGATCAAATATTTCCTAACTACGGTCCTGATGAAAATTCCGCTGCCAAATTAGATAATACACGATACCACCGAAACTAGCTCGTGGCCGCCCATTCCTGTATTTGCATAGGGATCGGGGGTTGCGACAGAAGGTGGTATCAGAGCTAAGCCACTGATTCAGCCACAGAAGTGTTCTGCTGACATCAAAATTCAATATGTTAGGAAATAAATTACGGAAATACATGCATAATTATTTATTTGTTATGTGTTATTTGACTATTTGTTAGTTACAATATGAGCGACCAAAGACCATCTGACGCGTACCGTCAATTGTTTGGTTCGCCTAGAAGCGGAGGTGCCTCTTCTCAGCCTGCCCTCTCAGGGTACTCTGCTAATACGGAAGAAGGAATATTTGTGTTTAAGGCTCAGTCCGAGGAGCCATTCCCTCAGAAAAAGAGAGGATGGTTCAGTCGAGGGGCACATGAGCGTAGGAAGCGTATGAAAAAGTTACAAGACCAGAGAGCACTAGCAGCAGCTAAAAGAGAAACTGATGCCTATGCCCAGGATATGATTAATACGGGTATAGCCAACATCCACATCCTAGCAACCACTGCAGCTGACCCTAATCTGAAACAAATAATCGCACCCCAACCACAACCACCATTTCCTGATCAACCAATGGAGATAGAAAACCTCGAAAATCAAGTAGAAATGCATGACTTCAATCCGGAAAAAATACCTAGGGTACCTGCACCAAACCCCTTAGACCCAAATTACGACCCCTGGTTGGACGATAATAGGGACTATGTGCAATGTTACCCGGTACATGAAGACATGCCCATGCCAAACATAGGAGCCTACCCAGGTTTGGATCCTTTAGATCCCTATTACCACGATGTATTCATTAGGGAAATTTTAGAGAATCCTTACCAATTTCAGGCCCCTACACCCCCATATCAAGAATCCACACCCAAGATTCCGAACCCAGTCCTAGAACCTGCACCCCCAATGAGTGCAGAAAACGTACAAGAACTTAGGACATTTGGTGAGGAAATTTTAGAGAGTAGTGAAAGAATGCAACAGGTGGGAGAGCGACTCGTCTGGAAGTACGACGAGCGCAATATGGATTTCTGGATGAATCCATATCCATGAATGTGATGATGGAGACTGTAGTAGTAATAATAATAAAATAATATAATATGTGTGTATGTGTATGAAAAAAAAAACTACGGATGCCTATTATTAGTAGTGTAACTTTAAATTTCAGTCAGTATTATAATTTTTATTTCAGTACTAGTGTGTAATAGATGCATAGTATATGAAAATAGAGTAAGTCGCAATGATCGACGCTTTTGACCAAAATGCGTGTCATGTGATTGGCTATATTAAATATTATTTTGTGATATTAATACGTGGTAAATGTTTAAAATTCAGATGGCCGACGAAGGAAATCAAGAAAATCTGAATAACGATAACCAGAGTAACATTAACTTGGTTAATGAGAATCCGAGCATCAATAACAATGGAAACCAAGTGGATAATAGTGCCATCCAACACATAGTGGCACAAGGAATTATAGATGCAATGCCATTTATTATTCAAACTGTTCAAGTAGCGAATAATAAAAGTAAACATAGCAGTAAGCGACCAATTGAACCAGAGCACAGCATAAACAATGGACCCGCACTTCAAATGCCCATTCCCAAAAGAAGAAGAACCATGCCTTATGGTTGTTCTTACAAAGAATTCTAGTCCTGCAAACCAATAGAATTCTCAGGCAATGAAGGAACCATTGCAGCTCTGCGCTGGATAGAAAAGACTGGGGCTGTTTTAAAAATAAGCAAGTGTGCTGAAGAAGATAAGTTAATGTTTGCCTCTAATTTGTTTAAGAACTCAGCCTTAGAATGGTGGAACACTATCCTCCAGTTCAGAGGAAGTGATGAGGTATATAATATGGAATGGGAGAAATTTAAAAATATGGTAGAAAGGAAATTTTGCCCTCCCAATGAAAAGGAACATATAGCAAATAAGTTTCTGAACTTAAGAATGACCGGGGTAGATAGTAAGGGTTATACTACCACATTCTTTGAATATGCTAGAATAGTACCAATCCTTGCATCACCTGAACCGGTATTAATCTCCCGTTACATCTGGGGATTAATTGGAGAGATTAGACATGTAGTTAAGGCAGCTAGACCCCAAACTATAGAAGAAGCTGTAGAACTAGCAAATACCTTGACAGATGAGTTAATCCGTACTAGAGAAGAAGACCAGAGGAGAAACCTAGCCCAAAGGCTTACCCAAGAATTCCGTTCTGGGAATTCCAACCGTAGGAATATAGGTTCTACCTCTGCACCATACTGCAAGGTCTGCAAGAAAAAGCATTCGGGAAAATGCTCCACTCACTGCAATTTCTGCAAGGCACCAGGACACAAGGAAGAAGATTGCAGGAGAAAATCCAGTAATGGACTATGCTTCAACTGTGGAGAAAAAGGTCACATCAAGCCGAACTATCCGAAATTGGCTCCAGCTGCGAACAACAAGAACACTAAAAATGCTAGAGCATTTGTTCTGACAGCAGATGAAGCCAAAATGATTCTGGATGTGATAGCCGGTACGTTTTTAGTTAATGATATTTTTGCTAAAGTATTATTTGACTCTGGTGCAAACCAAAGTTTTATTAATACTACGTTTTGCAAACATCTAAATCAACCATTAACTAAACTCTCACAAGAATGTCTAGTCGAGACAGCAAATGGAGAAACAGTTAGATGAATTATTAGAGAAAGGATTCATATAGCCAAGTTCATCGCCGTGGGGAGCACCGATTTTATTCGTTAAGAAGAAGGACGGATCAATGCGTATGTGCATTGACTACCGTGAATTAAACAAGGTCATGATTAAGAACCGGTACCCATTACCAAGAATCGATGATCTGTTCGATCAATTGCAAGGAGCTCGATTTTTCTCTAAAATCGATTTAAGGTCAGGATATCATCAATTAAAGGTACAGGAAGAGGGCATTCCTAAAACCGCATTCAGAACAAGGTATGGCCATTATGAATTTACTGTCATGCCATTTGGTTTAACCAATGCCCCAGCTGCATTTATGGACATGATGAACCGAATATGTAAGCTATATTTGGATAAATTCATAATTATTTTTATTGATGATATTCTCATCTATTCTAAAAGTAAAGAGGAACATGCAAAGCATTTGCACGCACTTTTAAGTCTATTAAGAAAGGAAAAGATCTATGCTAAATTTTCAAAGTACGAGTTTTGGTTAGAGCAAGTACAGTTTCTTGGACACTTAGTTAATCATGAAGGAATTAATGTGGATCCAACAAAGATCGATGCGATTACCAAATGGAAAACCCCTGAGTCACCAACCGAGGTTATATGTTTCTTAGGATTGGCCGGTTATTATAGAAGGTTTATTCAAGATTTTTCTAAGATAGCCATTCCTTTAACTAAGTTAACCTGTAAATCCATTAAGTTTGAATGGGGACCAAAGCAAGAAGAAGCTTTTAGAATTCTTAAGCAAAGATTAACCCATGCACCCATATTAGCGTTACCAAAAGGAACTGAAGATTTTGTAGTATATTGTGACGCTTCTAAATTAGGTTATGGATGTGTGTTGATGCAACGCCAAAAGGTTATAGCTTACGCATCTAGACAACTTAAGAATCATGAAGAGAATTATTCAACCCATGATCTAGAATTAGGAGCTATAATTTTTGCCCTTAAAATTTGGAGACATTACCTTTATGGTAGTAAGTTTACCATATTTACTGATCATAAAAGTTTAAGATATGTTTTTGGGCAAAAAGAATTGAATATGAGACAAAGACGCTAGATGGAGATACTTAGTGATTATGATTGTGATATTCAGTATCATGAAGGAAAAGCAAATGTGGTTGCTGATGCTTTAAGCCGAAAGTATCACGAAAAGCCAAAGAGGGTACGTTCTCTTAAATTAAATCTGCAAGTAGATTTAAATGATCAGATAAGAGAAGCACAAGAATCAGTAATCAAGGAGGATACTGAAAAATTAAAAGGTATGCTAAAGGAATTAGAACAAGGAACAGATGGAATTTGGAGATTCCATAAGAAGAAAATGTGGATACCCAAATTAGGAAACCTGCGCCATCGTATATTAGAAGAAGCCCAGAAGTCTAAGGGGCTGTTTGGTAGCCTCTTAATGGTTCCATTAAGAGGCTACATCTGAATGGGACAGAGTTAAGAGTGTTTGGTTTGTTAAGTGAATACCTCTTAATGATTCCATGTGCCTCTGACCGATTCAGTTTTAAAACATATCTGAATGAAAAGCAAAGACCTAAATACCCACAAATACCCACGTACGTAACACACGTTCCTTCCATCCATACTTCTCTTCTCTTCTGGCGACCACCATCCAAGCACATCAATTGCAGATTCCAAGCAAATCTTTGCTCACAACCAGGTAATCTTTCTTCGATCGCTATGTGTGTGTTTTGATGTCTGTTAATGATGTGTGTTATGGTTTTCTATGTTATGAGCAACTACGAAATCATGAATTAAATACGATAAGATGCGAATTTGATACTTACAGATCGAAATTCAGGGAACTTTGTCACCAATTTGATGTTTAGGGTTTATGTTTAGGGTTTATGTTTAGGGCATGAATCAGTGACTGATGCATAGTGGCTTGAAGTGAGATGTCATACATGCGTAAGATACATATGTAATTCGAGATTTAATTCAGACACAATTATGCAGGGGACCTTTACGAATGTTTTTTTTTTCAATCCCATTTGAGGTGTTTAAAGTATGCTTTTTCAATAATACTCTGCTATTCTTTAATATAATGATTCAGCTATATATGTTACTAGTCTAGCTGCACTAGAGATACTACGTGCTCTACATGGTGGTCAACAGATAATTGATTCTGTTGATGTTACATGCGGATTAAGTTTAGGAGAATACAAAGCTCTTGCATTTGCTGGAGCTTTTAGGTGACTCATTTAAGCCTTTGTTCTTTAATTGATCTTATGTATTCACACCTTTTCTCCTTATAATGTTTTGTGCATTTTTCTTTAGCACATGATGAACCCATATAAGATAGAAGTTTTTGAACTGAAGGAGAATGATTGTAATGTAGGTCAGTAAGTGGATGTATGAAAGAGATATGAATTTAATGACTATAGGTAAAAAAGGGTATTGAAATGACTGGGCTCGCGCTCGGCTCGTCATGTTTTTATGAAACTCGAGCTCGAGATCGGCTCGATTCGAGCCTACTTACATGAGCTCGAGCTCGGCTCGCAAGTCAAACCCAAAGCTTAAGCCCGGCTCGACTCGGCTCCATCTATTTTTTACACCCCTAATGTAAAAAATATAGAAAAAAATAAGTTATGTAGCTGCACATCCCAAAAGTTATACTCTCTTTTTTTATCCCAAATATAGAAAAAAAGGTTATGATGGTCATAACTAATGTGGGAAAATTTCAATTGTTTTATGTTGCTGCACATCCCAAAAGTTATCATTCTACGGTGTATCAATGTGTCTTCCAAAAGTTATGACATGTACCGTACAACCCATCATTGATTTTTAGTGTAGACTTCTTTTATGTGTAGACCTCTTTTATGGCACTTGATGTTCAATGTTATTGATGTGCTTGAATGGTACTTGATGTTCGATTTGATTGAATCTTGCTTTTATTTTGTTTTGAAATGTTCAAAGAAATGTCACAAAGAAGGGGTAGGATTAGTTGGAAGCAAGAGAGTGTTGACAAAACATTTCTTGAAGCATGTATTGTAGAAGTAACACTCCATGGCCGTGAAGGAAGCAGCCTTAAACAAAGCTCATGGAAGAATGTGGCGGAAAAGTTGAAAACCGAACACAATTTCATAGTGGATCAAAAACAAATGAAGAACCGCTATGATTATCTAAAATCAAAATTTGCTGCTTGGTCAAAGCTTAAGAACAAAACCGGCAACGTTTATAATCCTGTAACAAACACCTTTAACTTGTCAGAAGAAGAATGGCAACTAGAGATAAAGGTATTTAGTTTTTCTAAATAATAGTTATTATTATATTTCAATTATCTTATACTATTTTATATTATTTTCCTACACAGTCAAACAAATACGTAGAAGCTTTGAGAAGTGCGCCACTTTCTTTCCCCGAGCTTTGTGTTCAACTGTTTGAGGGATCTACTTCGAACGGCTTTGACAGTTGGGGGCCATCTTCTACACTTCCTCATCTTTCTGTGGAAGTGTTTGACCACAATTTAAATGGTATTGAGGATATCGAGTGCGGTCAAATGGAACCCCCAACTCAAGGTGCTACTGAGGAGGCATCCGGTCGGTCTAAAAAAAGGGAGAAACGAAAAGATAAGGCAACAATAGATGAAGTTGGGGACTGCATTACTAAGGTAGCAAAGATCTTGATAGAGAAACACAATCTTTCTAATGATATTGATGCATGCATGGAGAAGTTGGAGACAATGGGATGGGGAGAGTTAGATGTGAAATATCAAACATCACTTTTGCTTTTTGGTGAAAGTGCTGATATTAGGAAAGTGTGGTTACGACTTCAGCCGCAAAGTTGTGAGCTATGGGTCAAGAATGCTGGAGCAAAGTATGGATTGCTCGGATAGGGTTTTGTGGGTGTCATGTTATGGATGTTTTATGCATAGGGTTTTGTTGCACAGATTGTTATGGATGTTTTTTTAGATGATTCTGTGGATAATTGTTATGGATGTTTTTTTTAGATGATTTTGTGGATATTATGTCAAGGATGTTTTTTGTTTGGATTGAATTTTGTGGATCTTATGTATCGATGGTTTTTAATATTTTGTCATGGATATTTTTTGATGTTATGATATGGGTCTTTTGTTTATCTTGAATGTTGTTTAATGGTTATGACAGGTAGCCTATGGATCCTGACGATGAGATTATAGTTTTCATTCTCCTTTGTTGGTATTGGAAACGGTTAGACTCAAAAAGAAAAAGAAATGAAAACATAAGAGACCTGAATTCGGCATTGACCGGTCATGCATACACACAAGAATTGTTGCATGGATCTTCTACACAGTGTCATGAGTTGATGCGTCTTTCACGTGATGCATTTGTACTATTGTGCAATCATTTTAAAGAAAAAAATTGGTTGCGAAGTAGTAGGTCAATAAGCTTTGAAGAAAAGTTGGCTATGTTTTTAACAGTCATAGGCCATAATGAACGTTTTCGAATGGTTAAACGAAGGTTTCAACACTCAACAGAAACAATTCATAGATGTTTTCATGAGGTCCTAAATGCAATGATGAGTTTCGCAAGAGAAGTTATAAATCCAACATCTTCTAATGCAATTGCAAATACCTCAGAACGACATAGAAAGCTAAAACAAATATTCCCTGGAGCAATAGGTGCGCTAGATGGAACTCTTGTACATGCAGTCGTGCCTGTTGATCAACAGACTCGTTACAGGGGAAGAGGAAAGGGTGAATGCTTTCAGAATGTCTTAGCAATTTGTGATTTTGATATGATATTCACGTTTGTATGGGCCGGATGGGAGGGGATTGCACATGATTCACGAGTTTTAAAAGAAGTTGCATTTAACCCGACTTCCGGGTTCTCCTTCCCCCCACCAGGTTTTTAATCATTTTAACTTTAATTATTTATAAATTACCTATTGTTTATGTAACAGTTTTGATACTGGTGTTTACAGATAAATATTACCTTTGTGACGCTGCATACACCAACACTCGTGGATTTATGACTCCCTACCGTAATACGAGATATTGGTTAGCCGATTTTCGACGACAACGTGCGTTAACTAAGGAAGAAAAATTCAATCATGCCCATGCACAACTCAGAAATGTTATTGAGCGCTCATATGGTGTTTTGAAAGCAAGATTCCCAATCCTAAAGCAAATGGCTCCCTTTTCTTTTCCAATCCAAAGGGACATAGTGATCGCCTGTTTCGCCGTCCATAATTTTATAAGGAAATGCAATATTCGTGATCAATTATTTGTGGAGTATGGCAAGAACACTGTGTTTTCTGAAATACAAGGTGGAGAAAATGTTGGGCAGTTCGTTCACGACATAGAATGGGGTTCACAAGACATCGAGTATATGACTACTTTGCGTAACCAGATAGCTAGTCAACTAATTTGAAATGTTTAAAATTAAAATTCTACGCAAATTATTATTTTCTAGTTGAATTTTAGTATGTTTTTAAGAATTTTGAAGGATTTATATGTAATTTGGATTTTCTATAATGTTATGTGTTTTCATTTTATTATTATTAATATTCCAGAACCGTCATTCAGAGCACTGACCAAACAGATACATTTCATTCAGCATAAAATAGTTCAGAGGGGTAAAGTAGTCATTGTGCATAGTCATTCAGAGGTCCAACCAAACAGCACTTTTTGGTTCAGCACTTCCTGGTTCAGAGTCTCTTACCCATTCAGACCTCTTACTGGTTCAGCACTTACCCATTCAGAGGTAGCCAAACGGCCCCTAAGTATACGATGCATCCAGGAAGTGATAAGATGTACCAGGATTTAAGAAAGAATTTCTGGTGGATAGGAATGAAAAAGGACATAGCAACCTATGTTTCTAAATGTTTAACCTGTTCACAAGTCAAAGCTCAACATCAGAAACCCTCAGGTTTGTTACAGTAGCTAGAAATGCTAGTGTGGAAATGGGAATTAATAACAATGGATTTTGTTACTAAATTACCCAAAACAAAGAAAGGTAATGATACAATCTGGGTGATTGTAGATAGACTAACTAAGTCAGCTCACTTCCTATCAATGAAGGAAACTTTCACTATGGAACAGCTAGCTAAATTATATGTAAATGAAATAGTTTCATTACATGGAATACCTTTATCAATTGTTTCTGATAGAGATAGCCGTTTTACCTCTCATTTTTTGTCAAGTTTTCAAAAAGCAATGGGAACCAAGTTAAATCTAAGCACCGCTTATCATCCTCAAACGGACGGACAAAGCGAAATAATGATTCAGACAATGGAAGACATGCTTAGAGCTTGTGTAATTGATTTCGGAGGTAATTGGGACGATCACTTACCTTTAATAGAATTTTCTTATAATAATAGTTATCACACAAGTATCAATGCTGCACCATTCGAAGCACTTTATGGACGAAAGTGCCGAACCCCAGTCTGTTGGGCAGAAATTGGGGAAAAGAAACTATCTGGACCTGAGATAGTGCAGGAGACAGCCGACAAGATTATTCAAGTCAAGGAACGACTGAAAGCAGCACGTGATCGACAGAAGAGCTATGCTGATAACCGACGCAAACCATTGGAATTTCAAGTAGGAGATAAAGTGTTGTTGAAAGTCTCTCCTTGGAAAGGAATAGTAAGATTCATCAAACGAAGAAAGATAAGTCCCAGGTATGTTGGACCTTTTGAGATTATTAGAAGAATAGTACCTGTAGTCTATCAGCTACAACTGCCAGAGGAAATGGCAGGAATACATGATGTATTTCATATATCAAATCTCAAGAAATGTTTAGCCGATGAATCACTGATGGTACCTCTTAAGGATATAGAGGTAAATGAACAACTCAAGTTTGTAGAAAGGCCTCTACATATTGAAGATAGAAAAGTCAAAAACCTTAAACATAAGAGACTAATTCTGGTCAAAGTGAAGTGGGACTCCAAAAGAGGACCTGAGTACACATGCGAGCTTGAATCAGAAATGCAAAGGAAATATCCACACCTATTCCAGTAGATCTCGAGGACGAGCTCTAAAACAAGGTGGGGAGGATATAACAACCCTAAAGAAATCCGACACCCTCATAAATTTTTCGACATCCTAATATATTTTAAAATATCCCAATATGTCCTAAAATACACCCCATACGTGAAAACGGGCCCTGACTACCTTAAATATTATTAAAAATAACCAAAAATCAATTTTTGGGTTTTGTCGCGGGCCGCGTAGACCCCTTAGGAATCTTACGCGGGCCGCTAGAGATCAAAAGTGTGGCGCATCCCGGTGCTGCCACGTGGCAGCCACATGTCGACCCTATACGCTGACCCTGATCAGCTATACCGTTGACCATAGTTGACGCGGGCCGCGTAGCCCTTGTCTAAACTTTACGCGAGCCACGTAAAAGTCGAACTCAGCCCCTATATAAGAAGGCATCGAGCCTTCAGTCGAATTCGTTTAGATTTCTTTTCTCAATCTCAAAACTAAAGTGTAGGCATTATACACGGGTATAATACCCCCCTAAATAACGAAGTTCTGCTCCGTTGTAAGTATCATAACCCCTGGATACGTATTAGATACTCTGTCCGATTGATCTAGGGTTCCGTAACGGCTGTCGTGGTTCTGCCTAACGTAGTCGTTGAAATGCCGTCTCGGGGAGGGTATTACTAATGTTAAAATGGGTTATTATACTAACACGTGTGCATTTGTGTAAATTATAGATTGTCACCAGGAAACCCTAAAGAATAATCTAAGACAGCAATGTGAGTAATCTCCTTTTTGTTAACTGTTTTTACAAAACCTCACACAATTAATTACATATTAAACAATTATTGAGTATTTGTAAGGATACAATTATCATGGGTATGTTGGGGTTTTGTATACAAAATTTGTTACTAGAGGGGTAACATTTCCACAAGTTAGGTCTGACAGTACCACGGGTGATAATTGATATGACTTGGAAACAAATGTAATTGCGAGACCGTCCTCAATACTGTACAATGGTTTTTATTTAAACTTGATTAAACTGGGATTCACTCACCAGTATTTCCCACTGACAAATGATTTTAAAACGCGTTTCAGGTAACAAGTTGTGAAAGCCAAATAGAAGCCAGCTGGACAGCACTGAAGGCTTGGAAAAGTGGCAATAATGTTACCTAAAATAAAATAGATGTTTTTATTAAATAAAATAGGATTTATTCCTATAAAAATGTGTATACTGCAAAATTGGGTTTTATCTCATGTGTTTAATATTATGAAAACGTGGTATTTTACTCTGATCAAATATTTCCTAACTACGGTCCTGATGAAAATTCCGCTGCCAAATTAGACAATACACGATACCATGGAAACTGGCTTGCGGCCGCCCATTCCTGTATTTGCATAGG
Source organism: Helianthus tuberosus (assembly GCA_030545235.1). Lineage (NCBI taxonomy): Eukaryota > Viridiplantae > Streptophyta > Magnoliopsida > Asterales > Asteraceae > Helianthus > Helianthus tuberosus. Next base: position 176,505,140 of record CM060420.1, read on the forward strand.
GATCGCGGGTTGCAACAGTTTATCACATTTTAGTTTTACACCATTGTGAACCTTACGCCTCTTTTACTCTCTGATCGAGGTTCTCGGCATTGAAAAATCTTCATAAACTAAATCACACGTGTATATGTTGATATTTAACAGGCAATGGTGATATATATGCGGATTAGACACCAAAAAATAAACACTCAAAAAATGGCTACAATTTAAGGAATGTGTTTAGTGACGGCATCAGATTCCTAATTGATAGAGAAAGGTCTGGTGGCAAGAAAAGCTGCTTCCAGGAGGTTGTCAAGTGTGTTCGCTCGACGATTCCATTCTTGGGCGGTTGGTTTGGCCCTTGTTCCTGTAACTCGAATCCTAGCCCGGTATAACCCATTTTAGTTTTACACCATTGTGAACCTTACGCCTTTTTTACTCTTCGATCGATGTTCTCGGCATTGAAAAATCTTCGTAAACTAAATCACACGTGTATATGTTGACATTTAAGAGATATACAGTCAAGAAAATCAAGAGCAATGGTGATATATATGCGGATTAGACACAAAAAAATAAACATACAAAAAATGGCTACAATTTAAGTAATGTGTTTAGTGACGGCATCAGATTCCAAATTGATGGAGAAAGGTCTGGTGGCAAGAAAAGCTGCTTCGAGGAGGTTGTCAAGTGTTTTCGCTCAACGATTCCATTCTTGGGTAGTTGGTTTGGCCCTTGTTCATCTAACTCGAATCCTAGCCCGGTATATCCCATTTTAGTTTTACAACATTGTGAACCTTACGCCTTTTTTACTCTCTGATCGAGTTACTCGGCATTGAAAAATCTTCGTAAATTAAATCACACTTGTATATGTTGACATTTAAGAGATATACAATCAAGAAAATCTAGAGCAATGATGATACATATGCGGATTAGACACAAAAAAATAAACACTCAAAAAATGGCTACAATTTATTTGATGTGTTTAGTGACGGCATCAGTTTTCTAATTGATGGAGAAAGGTCTGGTGGCAAGAAAAGCTGCTTCCAGGAGGTGGTCAAGTGTTTTCGCTCGACGTTTCCATTCTTGGGGGGTTGGTTTGGCCCTTGTTCCTGTAACTCGAATCCTAGCCCGGTATATCCCATTTTAGTTTTACACCATTGTGAAACTTATGCCTTTTTTACTCTCTGATCGAGGTTCTCGGCATTGAAAAATCTTCGTAAACTAAATCACACGTGTATATGTTGACATTTAAGAGATATACAGTTAAGAAAATCAAGAGCAATGGTGATATATATGCGGATTAGACACCAAAATATAAACACTAAAAAATGGCTACAATTTAAGGAATGTGTTTAGTGACGACATCATATCCTAATTGATGGAGAAAGGTCTGGTGGCAAGAAAAGCTGCTTCCACGAGGTTGTCAAGTGTTTTCACTCGACGACTCCATTCTTGTGTGGTTGGTTTGGCCCTAGTTCCTGTAACTCGAATCCTAGCCCGGTATATCCCATTTTAGTTTTACACCATTGTGAACCTTGCGCCATTTTTACTCTTTGATCGAAGTTCTTGGCATTGAAAAATCTTCGTAAACTAAATCACACGTGAATATGTCGACATTTAAGAGATATACAGTCAAGAAAATCAAGAGCAATGGTGATATATATGCGGATTAGACACAAAAAATTAAACACTCAAAAAATGGCTACAATTTAAGGAATGTGTTTAGTGACGACATCAGATTCCTTATTGATGGAGAAATGTCTGGTGACAAGAAAAGCTGCTTTCATGAGGTTGTCAAGTGTTTTCGCTCGACGATTCCATTCTTGGGTGGTTGGTTTGGCCCTTGTTCATGTATCTGGAATCCTAGCCCGGTATATCCCATTTTAGTTTTATACCATTGTGAACCTTACGTCTCTTTTAATCTCTGATCGAGGTTCTCAGCATTGAAAAATCTTCGTAAATGAAATCAGACGTGTATATGTTGATATTTAAGAGATATACAGTCAAGAAAATCAATAGCAATGGTGATATATATGCGGCTTAGACACCAAAAAATAAACACTCAAAAAATGGCTACAATTTTACGAATGTTTTTAGTGACGGCATCAGATTCCTAATTGATGGTGAAATGTCTGGTGGCAAGCAAAGCTGCTTCCAGGAGGTTGTCAAATGTTTTCGCGCGACGTTTCCATTCTTGGGGGGTTAGTTTGGCCCTTGTTCTGGTAACTCGAATCCTAGCCCGGTATATTCAATTTTAGTTTTACACCATTGTGAAACTTATTCCTTTTTTACTCTCTAATCGAGGTTCTCGGCATTGAAAAATCTTCGTAAACTAAATCACACGTGTATATGTTGACATTTAAGAGATATACAGTCAAGAAAATCAAGAGCAACGGTGATATATATGCGGATTAGACACCAAAATATAAACACTCAAAAAATGGCTACAATATAAGGAATGTGTTTAGTGATGGCATCAGATCCTAATTGATGTAGAAAGGTCTGGTGGCAAGAAAAGCTGCTTCTACGAGGTTGTCAAGTGTTTTCACTCGACGATTCCATTCTTGTGTGGTTGGTTTGGCCCTTGTTCCTGTAACTCGAATCCTAGCCCGGTATATCCCATTTTAATTTTACACCATTGTGAACCTTACGTCATTTTTACTCTCTGATCGAGGTTCTTGGCATTGAAAAATCTTCGTAAACTAAATCACACATGTATATGTCGACATTTAAGAGATATACACTCAAGAAAATCAAGAGCAATGGTTATATATATGCGGATTAGACACCAAAAAATAAACACTAAAAAAATGGTTACAATTTAGGGAATGTGTTTAGTGACGTCATCCGATTCCTAATTCATTGAGAAAGGTCTGGTGGCAAGAAAAGCTGCTAAAAAGAGGTTGTCAAGTGTTTTCGCTCGACGATTCCATTCTTGGGTGGTTGGTTTGGCCCTTGTTCATGTATATGGAATCCTAGCCCGGTATATCCATTTTAGTTTTATACCATTGTGAACCATACGCATTTTTTACTCTCTGATCGAAGTTCTCGGCGTTGAAAAATCTTCCTAAACTAAATCACACGTGTATATGTTGACATTTAAGAGATATACAGTCAAAATAATTAAGAGCAATGGTGATATATATGCGGATTTGACACCAAAAATAAACACTCAAAAAATGTCTACAATTTAAGGAATGTGTTTTGTGACCGCATCAGATTCCTAATTGATGGAGAAAGGTCTGGTGGCAAGAAAAGCTGCTTCTAGGAGGTAGTCAAGGGTTTTCGGTCGACGATTCCGTGTTTGGGTGGTTGGTTTGGCCCTTGTTCCTGTAACTCGAATCCTAGCCCGGTGTATCCCATTTTAGTTTTACACCATTGTGAACCTTACGTCTTTTTTACCTCTGATCTAGGTTCTCGGCATTGAAAAATCTTCGTAAACTAAATCACACGTGTATATGTTGACATTTAAGAGATATACAGTCAAGAAAATCTAGAGCAATGGTGATATATATGCGTATTAGACACCAAAAAATAAACACTCAAAAATGGGCTACAATTTAAGGAGTGTGTTTAGTGACGGCATCAGATTCCTAATTGATGGAGAAAGGTCTGATGGAAAAGAAAAGCTGCTTCCACGAGGTTGTCAAGTGTTTTCGCTCGACAATTCCATTCTTGTGTGGTTGGTTTGGCCCTTTTTCCTGTAACTCGAATCCTAACCCGGTATATCCCATTTTAGTTTTACACCAATGTGAACCTTACGCCTTTTTTACTCCCTGATCGAGGTTCACGGCATTGAAAAATCTTCGTGAACTAAATCACACGTGTATAATTTGACATTTAAGAGATATACAATCAAGAAAATCAAGAGCAATGGTGATATATATGCGGATTTAACACCAAAAAATAAACACTAAAAAAATGGCTACAATTTAAGGAATGTGTTTAGTGACGACATCAGATTCCTAATTGATGGAGAAAAGTCTGGTGGTAAGAAAAGCTGTTTCTAGGAGTTAGTGTAACACCCCGAAAATATAAAACCTAATATTAAATTTATAAAGTATAAATTTAACGAGAATTTACTAATTAAGAATTTTAACCTAGTTAGTTATTTTCTTCAAAATGGTTCATTACATGGTTAAAGGTTAACCAACTATATGTTGAACAAAGTAGAGGGACCTTAGTTGTTAATTCTGAAACTTAATTAAATGGAACAAATAAAAATAAACCAAACACCCCAAATCTGGGTGTTGGTCGATCAGGGAGAAGCAGGGGGCGACACCCCCTTTTCAAAAACCATAATCTCACCAAAACAATCAAATTGAGGGCTCAAATCTGATAAAAAACGAAATCTGAACATAGAACAGTGATCCTCATCACAAGAGGATTACAAGGTATGTAAAAATTCGTGTTAATCCTTTGTTTGAAATTCTCATGATTTTGGAAAATCTAAGATTAGATGTTGCATGTGTGTTGTTTGATTTGATTAGAGATGATGTAGTGTCTAGAAGTGAAACCTAGACAACTACATATGAAATCATGTCCAATTTCAGGAAATTCCATGAACACCTTGAAGGTGGGTTATGGGTTTTACAAGATGAAGATGAACACTAGGGTTTAGGATGATTATTCTAGTGTAATTTGATTGTTGAAAGTGATTCCAGAAAGATATGATGCTTAAAACACTATAGGAGGGCTTTATTGTTGTCAAGTTAGCTAATTAGCAAGCTAAGAAGTTGATTACTAAGGTATAAAAATTCTGCATATGAAGTGTTTGTTGAAATGCCTCAAAGAAGACTTGAAAATTAGAATTTTGTAGTTAAAACGCCTAATCGTGATGTTTTAACTATTATGTGAAATATGGTTTACAAAGAGTTCTAAACAAGATAACCTTGAACTCTATAGGACAAGATACCGGAACGTCGAGTGGACAAGCCGGTGGTGACTCACGGTTGAAGGGCGTGCGCTAAGGTATGTAACTTGACCCGTTACATATATTTTTTTTCGGATGATTCAAATATGTAATTAAACTTTGAATAAGAGTTGTTTCGAATTAAGCATTGAAGTCGTTATATTGATTGATTTATTAAATTTGGTTGGTACCCGTTGGTAGTCGTCATATAGAAGGATTCTTTAGACGAGCCAAACGGGTCAAATAATCAAGTAAAACATGATTTATATTCCGGAAATATTATAGATTGTTCTACGCTATTGGTTAATATTTATCACATGTTAGAAATACTAGATTTGGATGTAATGGGATGTTAGAAAGGCAAATTACAAGATTGGTTTGAAAGAAATGAACTAAACGAAACAAGACATGGATTCCCAGGACTTACCGTAAATTACGGTAATACCGTAATTTACGGTATAGGTCATACATGTTACGGTGATTAGCCCCTGATTTACGGTGACCAAAAATTCTTAGGGCTCACCGTAAATTACGGCGATGCCGTAATTTACGGTGGATCCAGGAAAGTTGTTTTGTTTTTATTATTTCAAATGTGATGTTCAACCTAGTGATTATATTATACGATAACGTCAAAACTAATGTTTTAAATGGTTTTGATCGTAGGTAAATTGGCAAATCTTACGGGTGGCGATCAAGTGATTTTTTTGAAGAACCGAACACTACATGTCTAAGCTTCCGCTACGTTTTGAATCTTTAAAACTTTTGTGTATGGGATGTAAACATGTTTTGAACATCTTTCAATTAACAAACGATTCAACTTAGTTATTAGTTGACTAAGTTTGATGTAAGTTATGAACTTTGATATGATAGTCAGGTTTTGTAAACAATATTTTACTAGAAATGGTACAAACTATTATGAACATCAAGGGTATAAATTTAGGGTGTTACAAGTTGGTAATCAGAGCTCAAGGTTGTCATTAAGTGTTCGGTTCAAGCTTGATCGATCGTCCGGTAAGAATTAACTTATTTTGTTAATAAATTATGTACTATGTATAAAAATATATATATATATATGATGAACAAGTATGCATGAAAAGAGTGTGTAAGCTCACTCAAAAACAAGAAATGCATGAAACAAGAATTATTAAATCAAGTTACGGACTTGTTTTAATAGAAACAAGAATGATAAAATCAAGTTACGAACTTGATTGAATTGAAACGAGAATGATTGAATCAAGTTATGAACTTGATTAAATCAAAACAAGTAAAGCAAGTGTTATAAATGAAATGTTTAACAATCTATGTAAACATTTCAGAAATAGAGATGGCTGAAGGAGGCAATGATAATGCGGTGCCAAGAGTCACCGAACAAATGAGAGAAGTGATTGCCGAAGAGGTTGGAAAGGCGATCGAAAACAGTTTGTCGGGCCTTATTGATAAAATTCAAAACACGGTTTTATCAATAGTGGAAGGGAGAATCAAGAAATTGGAAGATGATTCCAATTCAACAAAGGAAAAGCATGGTGGACGAAAGTCTTGTTCATACAAGGAATTCATGGCATGTAAACCACCAATATATAATGGGGAGGTTGATCCAATCGTGTGCCAACGATGGCTAAGTGATATCGAAGGAGTATTCGAGAGAACTCATTGTGATGAAAATGACTACGTAGCTTATGGTACGGGTCAATTAAGAGGCCAAGCGAAAGCCTGGTGGGATAACAAAAAGAAGGAGATTGGAAGTGAAGTAGCTAAGGCCATGACATGGGAGGAGTTTAAGACGCCGTTTCTTAAACACCATAGTCCCAAGGCGGTCATAAATAAAATCAAGGAAGAGTTCATGCAACTCAGACACAAAGGTGAATCCATAGACAAGATCACGGGGATGTTTATGGACAAGATGAAGTTCTGTGATGATTTGATAAAGAATGAAGAACAAAAGGTCTATTATTATCATAACATGCTAAGCGCGGAGTATAGAGAGTTCATAACCCCTTCAAAGTACGAGACCCTTACCGAGATTGTCAATGCTGCTCGGGAAAGGGAGATTGAATTGAAGAAAAGTATAGAACGGGCTGAACGAAGGGCACAAGATGTGAATCCAAGCCCTGCCAAGAAAGCAAGAACGAATGAATCAGCAAAGAAATCAGATGCTAAAGGTAGTACATCAGGTTGCAAAATTTGTGGGAAAAATCATAAAGGCGAATGTCGTTACAAGGATAAGCCTTGTCCCATATGCAAGAAAACGGGACATATGGCTATGTCGTGCCCGGAGAAAGTGACGGTTTGTTACAATTGTTATCGAACGGGTCACAAAAAGTCGGAATGCCCGGAACTGGTTGGAAAGAAAGATGGGCAGGAACCGAAGGGTGAAGCCCCAAAAGCAAAGGCAAGATCTTTTCAATTAACCGCCGCAGAAGCGAAGATTGAACCTGACGTGGTCTCAGGTATATTTGCTGTAAATTCAATTCCCGCACACGTGTTATTTGATACGGGTGCGAATAAATCCTTTGTTTCATATGGGTTTATTCGACATCCTTCATTTGTTCTAACCAAATTACCTGTGCCTTTAGAAGTAGAGATAGGTAATAACAAAAGCTTTATTGTTTGTGATGTATGTGAAAATTGTAAACTGAGCATCGATGATGAAGAATATTTGATAAATCTAATCCCGATGTCGATGGGAGAATTCCAAGTAGTCGTGGGGATGGATTGGCTATCTCAATACCATGCAAAGGTCATGTGTTTTCGCAAAGAGATAAAACTAACATCTCCAAGCGGAAAACACATCACCATTTATGGCGAAAAACGAGGCAACCCCATAGTATGTTCGATGTTGAAAGCTCACAAGCTCATGAAGCGAGGATGCAAGGCATTCATAATTTATGCAAATGAGACCGAGAAAGAATCACGAAAGATTGGAGATGTACCGGTAGTACGAGATTATGAAGATGTTTTTCCGGAAGATTTACCGGGGATACCGCCTGAACGGGAAGTAGAGTTCGGGATCGAATTGATTCCGGGCGCGAAACCTGTAGCAAAAGCCCCGTACCGACTTGCACCGTCGGAACTACAAGAGTTGATGTCCCAAATCCAAGACCTGCTTGACAAGGGATTCATAAGGCCGAGTGTGTCTCCTTGGGGCGCACCGGTATTGTTCGTGAGGAAGAAAGACGGGAGCATGCGTATGTGTATTGATTACCGGGAGTTAAACAAACTCACGGTAAAGAACCGGTACCCGCTCCCGAGGATAGATGATTTATTCGACCAATTACAAGGCGCGAATTGGTTTTCCAAAATTGACCTTAGATCGGGGTATCACCAACTTAAGGTCAAAGAAGAAGATGTGCCGAAGACGGCTTTCCGCACGAGGTACGGACATTATGAATTCCTCGTGATGTCGTTCGGGCTAACAAACGCACCCGCTGCTTTCATGGACCTCATGAACCGGGTTTGCAAGCCAATGTTGGATAAGTCGGTCATCGTGTTTATCGATGATATCTTGGTGTACTCGAAAAGTGAAGCTGAGCACGCGAATCACTTACAAGAAGTGTTAGAGACACTTCGGCGAGAGAAGTTATATGCAAAATTCTCTAAATGTGCCTTTTGGTTACGAGAGGTTCAATTTTTAGGCCATGTCATAAATGCTGACGGAGTTTTGGTGGATCCGTCAAAGATAGAGGCGGTGTCAAAATGGAATCCCCCGAAGAACCCTTCGGAAATTAGAAGCTTTTTGGGGCTTGCTGGATATTATAGAAGATTCATTCAAGATTTCTCCAAGATTGCATCGCCGCTAACAAAGCTAACCCAAAAGAAAGCAAAGTTTGTTTGGGGAGTCGATCAAGAAAAAGCGTTTCGGACGCTAAAAGAAAAGCTAACTCAATCTCCGGTACTGACATTGCCGGACGGAGTCGAAGACATGGTGGTTTATTCGGATGCTTCATTATCGGGGCTCGGTTGCGTGTTGATGCAACGGGGCAAGGTAATAGCCTATGCCTCGAGACAATTGAAGATACACGAGAAGAAATACCCTACGCACGATCTCGAGTTGGCAGTGGTGGTATTTGCATTAAAAATATGGAGGCATTACTTGTATGGGGTAAAATGCACCATATTCACCGACCACAAGAGCTTGAAATACTTCTTCGATCAGAAGGAGTTAAATATGCGACAAAGGCGATGGTTGGAAACGGTGAAAGACTATGATTGTGAGATACATTATCACCCCGGAAAGGCAAATGTGGTAGCGGACGCTCTGAGCAGAAAAGCGGATTATGTCCCGATACGAGTACGATCGATGCAACTCGTGGTAACCTCGGGTATACTTGAACGTATTCGAGAGGCGCAATTAGAAGCAGTGAAAGAAGAGAATTGGAAGAAAGAAAGAATAATTGGTCAACTGAAAGATTTGTCGGATGGGAATCACGGATTAAAGACTCGATCCGGAAGGATATGGGTCCCGCATACCTGTGGAGTGAAGGCGCTTTTACTTAACGAAGCTCATAAATCCCGTTATTCGATTCATCCGGGTGCAACCAAGATGTACAATGATTTGAAACAAAATTATTGGTGGCCCGGAATGAAGAGGGACGTGGCGAAATATGTGGAAAAATGCTTGACATGTTTGCAAGTCAAGGCGGAGCACCAGAAACCATACGGCAAACTTCAACCGTTAGAAATTCCGGTTTGGAAATGGGAACATATTACAATGGACCTGTTAACCAAGTTGCCTAAGACATATCGTGGTTTTGATGCCATATGGGTAGTGGTGGATAGATTGACGAAAAGTGCTCACTTCATTCCGATTCGTGAGACTTATACGTCAGAAAAGATGTCAGAAGTTTATACCAATGAAATCATAGCACGTCATGGGGTGCCGGTGTCCATCGTGTCTGATAGGGATACCCGGTTTACTTCGAATTTCTGGCGTGATTTCCAAGAGCAAATGGGAACCAAATTGTTCATTAGCACTGCGTACCATCCTCAAACTGATGGACAAAGTGAAAGAACGATACAAATATTGGGAGACATGCTACGGGCGTGTATAATTGACTTTGGAGGCAGTTGGGATGTTCACCTACCGTTAGCCGAGTTTTCGTATAACAACAGTTACCAATCTAGTATTAAAATGGCACCATACGAAATGCTTTACGGTAGGAAGTGTCGAACCCCGGTTTGTTGGGGTGAAGTGGGTCCACGTGAACTTGCCCACCAAGATATAGTACGAGCCACGAACGAAAAGATCGATAAAGTTCGGGCACACTTGAAAGCGGCCCAAGACAGGCAAAAGGCGTATGTTGATAAAAGGAAAAGGCCGATTGAATTTCAAGTCGGTGACATGGTCATGTTAAAGGTGTCCCCATGGAAAGGCGTTATTAGATTCAGAAAAAAGGGGGAAGTTAAGCCCAAGGTTTATCGGGCCATTTAAAATTATCGGGAGAGTTGGCAAGGTAGCTTACCGTCTTGAATTACCGGAGGAGTTAAGTGGAATCCATGGCACGTTCCACGTGTCACAACTAAGAAAGTGCTTAGCGGACGAAACGGACTATATTCATTACGACGATATCGAAGTGGATAATAGTTTGAATTATGCGGTGAGACCGGTGGAGATTTTGGACCGAAAGGTCAAACATTTACGAAATAAACAAATTGATCAAGTCAAAGTCAAATGGGAGCATATGGAAGGTTCGGACACTACGTGGGAGTACGAAGAGGAGATGCGACGTCTTCACCCTACTTTATTTGGTACGTACTACGGTTTCGAGGACGAAACCCTTTTAAGGGGGGTGAACTTGTAACACCCCGAAAATATAAAACCTAATATTAAATTTATAAAGTATAAATTTAACGAGAATTTACTAATTAAGAATTTTAACCTAGTTAGTTATTTTCTTCAAAATGGTTCATTACATGGTTAAAGGTTAACCAACTATATGTTGAACAAAGTAGAGGGTCCTTAGTTGTTAATTCTGAAACTTAATTAAATGGAACAAATAAAAATAAACCAAACACCCCAAATCTGGGTGTTGGTCGATCAAGGAGAAGCAGGGGGCGACACCCCCTTTTCAAAAACCATAATCTCACCAAAACAATCAATTTGAGGGCTCAAATCTGATCAAAAACGAAATCTGAACATAGAACAGTGATCCTCATCACAAGAGGATTACAAGGTATGTAAAAATTCGTGTTAATCCTTTGTTTGAAATTCTCATGATTTTGGAAAATCTAAGATTAGATGTTGCATGTGTGTTGTTTGATTTGATTAGAGATGATGTAGTGTCTAGAAGTGAAACCTAGACAACTACATATGAAATCATGTCCAATTTCAGGAAATTCCATGAACACCTTGAAGGTGGGTTATGGGTTTTACAAGATGAAGATGAACACTAGGGTTTAGGATGATTATTCTAGTGTAATTTGATTGTTGAAAGTGATTCCAGAAAGATATGATGCTTAAAACACTATAGGAGGGCTTTATTGTTGTCAAGTTAGCTAATTAGCAAGCTAAGAAGTTGATTACTAAGGTATAAAAATTCTGCATATGAAGTGTTTGTTGAAATGCCTCAAAGAAGACTTGAAAATTAGAATTTTGTAGTTAAAACGCCTAATCGTGATGTTTTAACTATTATGTGAAATATGGTTTACAAAGAGTTCTAAACAAGATAACCTTGAACTCTATAGGACAAGATACCGGAACGTCGAGTGGACAAGCCGGTGGTGACTCACGGTTGAAGGGCGTGCGCTAAGGTATGTAACTTGACCCGTTACATATATTTTTTTTCGGATGATTCAAATATGTAATTATACTTTGAATAAGAGTTGTTTCGAATTAAGCATTGAAGTCGTTATATTGATTGATTTATTAAATTCGGTTGGTACCCGTTGGTAGTCGTCATATAGAAGGATTCTTTAGACGAGCCAAACGGGTCAAATAATCAAGTAAAACATGATTTATATTCCGGAAATATGATAGATTGTTCTACGCTATTGGTTAATATTTATCACATGTTAGAAATACTAGATTTGGATGTAATGGGTTGTTAGAAAGGCAAATTACAAGATTGGTTTGAAAGAAATGAACTAAACGAAACAAGACATGGATTCCCAGGACTTACCGTAAATTACGGTAATACCGTAATTTACGGTATAGGTCATACATGTTACGGTGATTAGCCCCTGATTTACGGTGACCAAAAATTCTTAGGGCTCACCGTAAATTACGGCGATGTTCAAATGTGATGTTCAACCTAGTGATTATATTATACGATAACGTCAAAACTAATGTTTTAAATGGTTTTGATCATAGGTAAATTGGCAAATCTTACGGGTGGCGATTAAGTGATTTTTTTGAAGAACCGAACACTACATGTCTAAGCTTCCGCTACGTTTTGAATCTTTAAAACTTTTGTGTATGGGATGTAAACATGTTTTGAACATCTTTCAATTTACAAACGATTCAACTTAGTTATTAGTTGACTAAGTTTGATGTAAGTTATGAACTTTGATATGATAGTCAGGTTTTGTAAACAATATTTTACTAGAAATGGTACAAACTATTATGAACATCAAGGGTATAAATTTAGGGTGTTACAGTTAGTCAAGTGTTTTCGCTCGACGATTCCATTCTTGGGTGTTTGGTTTGGCTCTTGTTCCTGTAACTCGAATCCAAGCCCGGTATATCCCATTTTAGTTTTACAGTATTGTGAACCTTACGCCTTTTTTACTCTTTGATCGAGGTTCTCGGCATTGAAAAATTTTCGTAAACTAAATCACACGTGTATATGTCGACATTTAAGAGATACAGTCAAGAAAATCAAGAGTAATGGTGATATATATTCGGATTAGACACCAAAAAATAAACACTCAAAAAATGGCTACAATTTAAGGAATGTGTTTAGTGACGGCATCAGATTCCTAATTGATGGAGAAAGGTCTGGTGGCAAGAAAACCTGCTTCCAGGAGGTTATCAAGTGTTTTCGCTCGACGATTCCATTCATAGGTGGCTGGTTTGGCCCTTGTTCATGTAACTCAAATCCTAACCCGGTATATCCCATTTTAGTTTTACACCATTTTGAACCTTACGCCTTTTTTACTCTCTGATCGAGGTTCTCGGCAGTGAAAAATATTCGTAAACTAAATCATACGTGTATATGTTGACATTTAAGAGATATACAGTCAAGAAAATCAAGAGCAATGGTGATATATATGCGGATTAGATACCAAAAAATAAACACTAAAAAATGGCCACAAGTTAAGGAATGTGTTTAGTGTCGGCATCAGATTCCTAATTGATAGAAAAGGTTTGATGGCAAGAAAAGCTTCTTCCAGGAAGTTGTCAAGTGTTTTCACTCGACGATTCCATTCTTGGGTGGTTGGTTTGGCCCTTGTTTCTGTAACTCGAATCTTATCCCGGTATATCCCATTTTAGTTTTACACCATTGTGTTTAGTGACGGCATCAGATTACTAAATGATGGAGAAAGGTCTGGTGGCAACAAAATCTGCTTCTAGGAGGTTGTCAAGTGTTTTCGCTCGACGATTCCATTCTTAGGTGGTTGGTTTTGCCCTTGTTCCTGTAGCTCGAATCCTAGCCCGGTATATCCCATTTTAATTTTACACCATTGTGAACCTTACGCCTTTTTTCCTCTCTGATCGAGGTTCTTGGCATTGAAAAATCTTCGTAAACTAAATCCCACGTGTATATGTTGACAGTTAAGAGATATACAGTCAAGAAAATCAAGGGCAATGGTGATATATATGCGGATTAGACACCAAAAAAACACTCAACAAATGGCTACAATTTAAGGAATGTGTTTACTGACGGCATCAGATTCCTAATTGATGGAGAAAGGTCTGGTGGCAAAAAAAGCTGCTTCTAGGAGGTTATCAAGTGTTTTCGCTCGACGATTACATTCTTGTGTGGTTGGTTTGGCCCTTGTTCCTGTAACTCGAATCCTAGCCCGGTATATCCCATTTTAATTTTACACCATTGTGAACCTTACTCCTTCTTTACTCTTTGATCGAGGTTCTCGGCACTGAAAAATCTTCGTAAACTAAATCACACGTGTATATGTTGACATTTAAGAGATATACAATCAAGAAAATCTAGAGCAATGGTGATATATATGCGTATTAGACACCAAAAAATAAACACTCAAAAAATGGCTACAATTTAAGGAGTGTGTTTAGTGACAGCATCAGATTCCTAATTGATGGAGAAAGGTCTGATGGAAAAGAAAAGCTGCTTCCACGAGTTTGTCAAGTGTTTTCGTTCGACAATTCCATTCTTGTGTGGTTGGTTTGGCCCTTGTTCCTGTAACTCGAATCCTAACCTGATACATCCCATTTTAGTTTTACACCATTGTGAACCTTACGCCTTTTTTACTCTCTGATCGAGGTTCTCGGCATTGAAAAATCTTCGTGAACTAAATCACACGTGTATAAGTTGACATTTAAGAGATATACAGTCAAGAAAATCAATAGCAATGGTGATATATATGCGGATTTAACATCAAAAAATAAACACAAAAAAATGGCTACAATTTAAGGAATGTGTTTAGTAACGGCATCAGATTCCAAATTAATGGAGAAAGGTCAGGTGGCAAGAAAAGCTGCTTCCAGGAGTTAGTCAAGTGTTTTCGCTCGACGATTCCATTCTTGGGTGTTTGGTTTGGCTCTTGTTCCTGTAACTCGAATCCAAGCCCGGTATATCCCATTTTAGTTTTACACCATTGTGAACCTTACGCCTTTTTTACTCTCTGATCGAGGTTCTCGACAGTGAAAAATCTTCGTAAACTAAATCACACGTGTATATGTCGACATTTAAGAGATACAGTCAAGAAAATCAATAGTAATGGTGATATATATTCGGATTAGACACCAAAAAATAAACACTCAAAAAATGGCTACAATTTAAGGAATGTGTTTAGTGACGGCATCAGATTCCTAATTAATAGAGAAAGGTCTGGTGGCAAGAAAAGCTGCTTGCAGGAGGTTGTCAAGTGTTTTCGCTCGACGATTCCATTCTTGGGTGGCTGGTTTGCCCCTTGTTCTTGTAACTCAAATCCTAGCCCGGTATATCCCATTTTAGTTTTACACCATTGTGAAACTTACGCCTTTTTTACTCTCTGATCGAGGTTCTCGGCAGTGAAAAATCTTCGTAAACTAAATCATACGGGTATATGTTGACATTTAAGAGATATACAGTCAAGAAAATCAAGAGCAATGGTGATATATTCGGATTAGATACCAAAAAATAAACACTAAAAAAATGGCCACAAGTTAAGGAATGTGTTTAGTGACGGCATCAGATTCCTAATTGATAGAAAAGGTTTGGTGGCAAGAAAAGCTTCTTCCAGGAGGTTGTCAAGTGTTTTCACTCGACGATTCCATTCTTGGGTGGTTGGTTTGGCCCTTGTTCCTGTAACTCGAATCCTATCCCGATATATCCCATTTTAGTTTTACACCATTGTGTTTAGTGACGGCATCAGATTCCTAATTGATGAAGAAAGGTCTGGTGGTAAGAAAATCTGCTTCTAGGAGGTTGTCAAGTGTTTTCGCTCGACGATTCCATTCTTGGGTGGTTGGTTTTGCCCTTGTTCCTATAGCTTGAATCCTAACCCGGTATATCCCATTTTAATTTTACACCATTGTGAACCTTACGCCTTTTTTACTCTCTGATCGAGGTTTTCGGCATTGAAAAATCTTCGTAAACTAAATCACACGTGTATATGTTGACAGTTAAGAGATATACAGTCAAGAAAATCAAGGGCAATGGTGATATATATGCGGATTAGACACCAAAAAAAAACACTCAACAAATGGCTACAATTTAAGGAATGTGTTTAGTGACGACATCAGATTCCTAATTGATGGAGAAAGGTCTGGTGGCAAAAAAGCTGCTTCTAGGTGGTTGTCAAGTGTTTTCACTCGACGTTTACATTCTTGTGTGGTTGGTTTGGCCCTTGTTCCTGTAACTCGAATCCTAGCCCGGTATATCCCATTTTAATTTTACACCATTGTGAACCTTACGCCTTTTTTACTCTTTGATCGCGGTTCTCGGCATTGAAAAATCTTCGTAAACTAAATCACACGTGTATATGTTGACATTTAAGAGATATACAGTCAATAAAATCTAGAGCAATGGTGATATATATGCGTATTAGACACCAAAAAATAAACACTCAAAAAATGGCTACACTTTAAGGAGTGTGTTTAGTGACGGCATCAGATTCCTAAATGATGGAGAAAGGTCTGATGGAAAAGAAAAGCTGCTTCCACGAGATTGTCAAGTGTTTTCGCTCGACTATTCCATTCTTGTGTGGTTGGTTTGGCCCTTGTTCCTGTAACTCGAATCCTAACGCGGTACATCCCATTTTAGTTTTACACCATTGTGAACCATACGCCTTTTTTACTCTCTGATCGAGGTTCTCGGCATTGAAAAATCTTCGTGAACTAAATCACACGTGTATAAGTTGACATTTAAGAGATATACAGTCAAGAAAATCAAGAGCAATGGTGATATATATGCGGATTTAACACCAAAAAATAAACACTAAAAAAATGGCTACAATTTAAGGAATGTGTTTAGTGACGGCATCAGATTCCTAATTGATGGAGAAAGGTCTGGTGGCAAGAAAAGTTACTTCCAGGAGTTAGTCAAGTGTTTTTGCTCGACGATTCCATTCTTGGGTGTTTGGTTTGGCTCTTGTTCCTGTAACTCGAATCCAAGCCCGGTATATCCCATTTTAGTTTTACACCATTGTGAACCTTACGCCTTTTTTACTCTGTGATCGAGGTTCTCGACATTGAAAAATTTTCGTAAACTAAATCACACGTGTATATGTCGACATTTAAGAGATACAGTCAAGAAAATCAATAGTAATGGTGATATATATTCGGATTAGACACCAAAAAATAAACACTCAAAAAATGGCCACAATTTAAGGAATGTGTTTAGTGACGGCATCAGATTCCTAATTGATAGAAAAGGTTTGGTGGCAAGAAAAGCTTCTTCCAGGAAGTTGTCAAGTGTTTTCACTCGACGATTTCATTCTTGGGTGGTTGGTTTGGCCCTTGTTCCTGTAACTCGAATCGTATCCCAGTATATCCCATTTTAGTTTTACACCATTGTGTTTAGTGGCGGCATCAGATTCCTAATTGATGGAGAAAGGTCTGGTGGCAAGAAAATCTGCTTCTAGGAGGTTGTCAAGTGTTTTCGCTCAACGATTCCATTCTTGGGTGGTTGGTTTGGCCCTTGTTCCTGTAACTCGAATTCTAGCCCGGTATATCCGATTTTAGTTTTACACCATTGTGAACCTTACGCCTTTTTTACTCTCTGATCGAGGTTCTCGGCATTGAAAAATCTTCGTAAACTAAATCACATGTGTATATGTTGACAGTTAAAAGATATTCAGTCAAGAAAATCAAGGGCAATGGTGATATATATGCGGATTAGACCCCAAAAAAAACCACTCAACAAATGGCTACAATTTAAGGAATGTGTTTAGTGACGGCATCAGATTCCTAATTGATGCAGAAATGTCTGGTGGCAAGAAAAGCTGCTTCTAGGAGGTTGTCAAGTGTTTTCGTTCGACGATTCCATTCTTGGGTGGTTGGTTTGGCCCTTGTTCCTGTAACTCGAATCCTAGCCCGGTATATCCCATTTTAATTTTACACCATTGTGAACCTTACGCCTTTTTAACTCTCTGATCGAGGTTCTCGACATTGAAAAATCTTTAACTAAATAACACGTGTATATGATAACATTTAAGAGATATACAGTCAAGAAAATCAAGGGCAATGGTGATATATATATACGGATTAAACACCAAAAAAAAACACTTAACAAATGGCTACAATTTAAGGAATGTGTTTTGTGACGGTATCAGATTGCTAATTGATGGAGAAAGGTATGGTGGCAAGAAAAGCTGCTTCTAGGAGGTTGTCAAGTGTTTTCGTTCAACGATTCCATTCTTGGGTGGTTGGTTGGGCCCTTGTTCATGTAACTTGAATCCTAGCCCGGTATATTCCATTTTAAGTTGACACAATTGTGAACCTTACGCCTTTTTTACTCTCTGATCGATGTTCTCGACATTGAAATATCTTTGTAAACTAAATAACACGTGGATATGTTGACAGTTAAGAGATATACAGTCAAGAAAATCAAGAGCAATGGTGATATATATGCGGATTAGACACCAAAAAAAACACTCAACAAATGGCTACAATTTAAGGAATGTGTTTAGTGACGGCATCAGATTCCTAATTGATGGAGAAAGGTCTGGTGGTAAGAAAAGCTGCTTCTAGGAGGTTGTCAAGTGTTCTCGTTCGACGATTACATTCTTGGGAGGTTGATTTGGCCCTTGTTCATGTAACTCGAATCTTAGCCCGGTATATCCCATTTTAATTTTACACCATTGTGAAGCTTACGCCTCTTTTACTCTCTGATCCAGGTTCTCGGCATTGAAAAATCTTCGAAACTAAATCAGACGTGGATATGTTGACATTTAAGAGATATGCAGTCAAGAAACTCAAGGGCAATGGTGATATATATGCGGATTAGACACAAAAAAAAACACTCAGCAAATGGCTACAATTTAAGGAATGTTTTGAGTGACGGCATCAAATTTCTAATTGATGGAGAAGGGTCTGGTGGTAAGAAAAGCTGCTTTTAGGAGGTTGCCAAGTGTTTTCGCTCGACGATTCCATTCATGGGTGGTTGGTTTGACCCATTTTTCCTGTAACTCGAATCCTAGCCCGGTATATCCCATGTTAATTTTACACCATTGGGAACCTTACACCTTTTTTACTCTCTGATCGAGGTTCTCGGCATTGAAAAATCTTCGTAAACTACATCACACGTGTATATGTTGACATTTAAGAGATATACAGTCAAGAAAATCAAGGGCAATGGTGATATATATGCGGATTAGACACAAAAAAAAACCACTCAACAAATGGCTACAATTTAAGGAATGTGTTTAGTGACGGCATCAGATTACTAATTGATGGAGAAATGTATGGTGGCAAGAAAAGCTGCTTCTAGGAGGTTGTCAAGTGTTTTCTTTCGACGATTCCATTCTTGGTGGTTGGTTTGGCCCTTGTTCTTGTAACTCGAATCCTAGCCCGGTATATCCCATTTTAGTTTTACACCATTGTGAACCTTACGCCTTTTTTACTCTCTGATCGAGGTTCTCGGCATTGAAATATCTTCGTAAACTAAATCACACGTGCATATGTTGACATTTAAGAGATATATAGTCAAGAAAATCAAGGTCAATGGTGATATTTATGCAGATTAGAAACAAAAAAAACCACTCAACAAATGACTACAATTTAAGGAATGTGTTTAGTGACGGCATCAGATTCCTAATTGATGGAGAAAGGTCTGGTGGTAAGAAAATCTATTTCTTGGTGGTTGTCAAGTGTTTTCGCTCGATGATTCCATTCTTGGGTGGTTGGTTTGGCCCTTGTTCCTGTAACTCGAATCCTAGCCCGGTATATCCCATTTTAATTTTACACCATTGAGAACCTTACGCCTTTTTTACTCTCTGATCGAGGTTCTCGGCGTTGAAAAATCTTCGTAAACTAAATCACACGTGTATATGTTGACATTTAAGAGATATACAGTCAAGAAAATCAAGGGCATTGGTGATATATATGCGGATTAGACACAAAAAAAAACACTCAACAAATGGCTACAATTTAAGGAATGTGTTTAGTGACGGCATCAGATTCCTAATTGATGGAGAAAGGTCTAGTGGCAAGAAAAGCTGCCTCTAGGAGGTTGTCAAGTGTTTTCGCTTGACGATTCCATTCTTGGGTGGTTGGTTTGGCCCTTGTTCCTGTAACTCGAATCGTAGCCATGTATATCCCATTTTAATTTTACACCATTGTGAACCTTACGCCTTTTTACTGTCTCATCGAGGTTCTCGGCATTGAAAAATCTTCGTAAACTAAATCACACGCGTATATGTTGACATTTAAGAGATATACAGTCAAGAAAATCATGGGCAATTGTGATATATATGGGGATTAAACACAAAAAAAAAACACTCAACAAAAGGCTACAATTTAAGGAATGTGTTTAGTGACGGCATCAGATTCCTAATTGATGAAGAAAGGTCTGGTGGCAAGAAAAGCTGCTTCTAGGAGGTTGTCAAGTGTTTTCGCTCGACGATTCCATTCTTGGGTGGTTGGTTTGGCCCTTGTTCCTGTAACTCGAATCCTAGCCCGGTATATCCCATTTTAATTTTACACCATTGTGAACCTTAGGCCTTTTTTACTCTCTGATCGAGGTTCTCGGCTTTGAGAAATATTCGTAAACTAAATCACACATTTATATCTTGACATTTAAGAGATATACAGTCAAGAAAATCAAGGGCAATGGTGATATATATGCGGATTAGACCCCAAAAAAAACCACTCAACAAATGGCTACAATTTAAGGAATGTGTTTAGTGACGGCATCAGATTCCTAATTGATGCAGAAATGTCTGGTGGCAAGAAAAGCTGCTTCTAGGAGGTTGTCAAGTGTTTTCGTTCGACGATTCCATTCTTGGGTGGTTGGTTTGGCCCTTGTTCCTGTAACTCGAATCCTAGCCCGGTATATCCCATTTTAATTTTACACCATTGTGAACCTTACGCCTTTTTAACTCTCTGATCGAGGTTCTCGGCATTGAAATATCTTCGTAAACTAAATCACACGTGTATATGTTGACATTTAAAAGATATACAGTGAAGAAAATCAAGGGCAATGGTGATATATATGCGGATTTGACACAAAAAAAACCACTCAACAAATGGCTACAATTTAAGGAATGTGTTTAGTGACGGCATCAGATTTCTAATTAATGGAGAAAGGTCTGGTGGCAAGAAAAGCTGCTTCTAGGAGGTTGTCAAGTGTTTTCGCTCGACGATTCCATTCTTGGGTGGTTGGTTTGGCCCTTGTTCCTGTAACTCGAATCCTAGCCCGGTATATCCCATTTTAATTTTACACCATTGTGAACCTTACGCTTTTTTTACTCTCTGATCGAGGTTCTCGGCTTTGAGAAATATTCGTAAACTAAATCACACGTTTATATCTTGACATTTAAGAGATATACAGTCAAGAAAATCAAGGGCAATGGAGATATATATGCGGATTAGACCCAAAAAAAAACCACTCAACAAATGGCTACAATTTAAGGAATGTGTTTAGTGACGGCATCAGATTCCTAATTGATGCAGAAATGTCTGGTGGCAAGAAAAGCTGCTTCTAGGAGGTTGTCAAGTGTTTTCGTTCGACGATTCCATTCTTGGGTGGTTGGTTTGGCTCTTGTTCCTGTAACTCGAATCCTAGCCCGGTATATCCCATTTTAATTTTACACCATTGTGAACCTTACGCCTTTTTAACTCTCTGATCGAGGTTCTCGGCATTGAAATATCTTCGTAAACTAAATCACACGTGTATATGTTGACATTTAAAAGATATACAGTGAAGAAAATCAAGGGCAATGGTGATATATATGCGGATTTGACACAAAAAAAACCACTCAACAAATGGCTACAATTTATGGAATGTGTTTAGTGACGGCATCAGATTTCTAATTAATGGAGAAAGGTCTGGTGGCAAGAAAAGCTGCTTCTAGGAGGTTGTCAAGTGTTTTCGCTCGACGATTCCATTCTTGGGTGGTTGGTTTGGCCCTTGTTCCTGTAACTCGAATCCTAGCCCGGTGTATCCCAATTTAAATTTACACCATTGTGAACCTTACGCCTTTTTTACTCTCTGATCAAGGTTCTCGGCATTGAAAAATCTTCGTAAACTAAATCACACGTGTATATGTTGACATTTAAGAGATATACAGTCAAGAAAATCAAGGGCAATGGTGATATATATGCGGACTAGACCCAAAAAAAACACTCAACAATTGGCTACAATTTAAGGAATGTGTTTAGTGACGCCATCAGATTCCAAATTGATGGAGAAAGGTCTGGTGGCAATAAAAGCTGCTTTTAGGAGGTTGTCAAGTGTTTTCGCTCGACGATTCCATTCTTGGGTGGTTGGTTTGGCCCTTGTTCCTGTAACTCGAATCCTAGCCCGGTATATCCCATTTTAATTTTGCACCATTGTGAACCTTACGCCTTTTTTACTAACTGATCGAGGTTCTCAGCATTGAAAAATCTTCGTAAACTAAATCACACATGTATATGTTGACATTAAAGAGATATACAGTCAAGAAAATCAAGGGAAATGGTGATATATATGCGGATTAGACACCAAAAAAAACGCTCAACAAATGGCTACAATTTAAGGAATGTGTTTAGTGACGGCATCAGATTCCTAATTGATGAAGAAAGGTCTGGTGTCAAGAAAAGCTGCTTCTAGGAGGTTGTCAAGTGTTTTCGCTCGACGATTCCATTCTTGGGTGGTTGGTTTAGCCCTTGTTCCTATAACTCGAATCCTAGCCCTGTATATCCCATTTTAATTTTACACCATTGTGAACCTTACGCCTTTTTTACTCTCTGATCGAGGTTCTCGGCATTGAAAAATCATCGTAAACTAAATCACACGTGTATATGTTGACATTTAAGAGATATACACTCAAGAAAATCAGGGGCAATGGTGATATATATGCGGATTAGACACAAAAAAAAACACTCAACAAATGGCTACAATTTAAGGAATGTTTTTACCGACGGCATCAGATTCCTAATTGATGGAAAAAGGTCCAGTGGCAAGAAAAGCTGCTTCTAGGAGGTTGTCAAGTGTTTTCGCTCGACGAGTCCATTCTTGGGTGGTTGGTTTGGCCCTTGTTCCTGTAACTCGAATCCTAGCCCGGTATATCGCATTTTAATTTAACACCATTGTGAACCTTATTCCTTTTTACTCTCTGATCGAGGTTCTCAGCATTAAAAAATCTTCATAAACTAAATCACACGTGTATATGTTGACATTTAAAAGACATAATGTCAAGAAAATCAAGGGCAATGGTGAAATATATGCGGATTAGACACAAAAAAAAACACTCAACAAATGGCTACAATTTAAGGAATGTGTTTAGTGACGGCATCAGATTCCTAATTGATGGAGAAAGGTCTAGTGGCAAGAAAAGCTGCTTCTAGGAGGTTGTCAAGTGTTTTCTCTCGACGATTCCATTCTTGAGTGGTTGGTTTAGCCCTTGTTCCTGTAACTCGAATCCTATCCCTGTATATCCCATTTTAATTTTACACCATTGTGAACCTTACGCCTTTTTTACTCTCTAATCGAGGTTCTCGGCATTGAAAAATCTTCGTAAACTAAATCACACATGTATATGTTGACATTAAAGAGATATACAGTCAAGAAAATCAAGGGAAATGGTGATATATATGCGGATTAGACACCAAAAAAAAAACACTCAACAAATGGCTACAATTTAAGGAATGTGTTTAGTGACGGCATCAGATTCCTAATTGATGAAGAAAGGTCTGGTGTCAAGAAAAGCTACTTCTAGGAGGTTGTCAAGTGTTTTCGCTCGACGATTCCATTCTTGGGTGGTTGGTTTAGCCCTTGTTCCTGTAACTCGAATCCTAGCCCTGTATATCCCATTTTAATTTTACACCATTGTGAACCTTACGCCTTTTTTACTCTCTGATCGAGGTTCTCGGCATTGAAAAATCTTCGTAAACTAAATCACACGTGTATATGTTGACATTTAAGAGATATACACTCAAGAAAATCAAGGGCAATGGTGATATATATGCGGATTAGACACAAAAAAAAAAACAATCAACAAATGGCTACAATTTAAGGAATGTGTTTAGTGACGGAATCAAATTCCTAATTGATGGAGAAAGGTCTGGTGGCAAGAAAAGCTGCTTCTAGGAGGTTGTCAAGTGTTTTCGCTCGACGATTCCATTCTTGGGTGGTTGGTTTGGCACTTGTTCCTGTAATTCGAATCCTAGCCCTGTATATCCCATTTTAATTTTACACCATTATGAACCTTACGCCTTTTTTACTCTCTGATCGAGGTTCTCGGCATTGAAAAATCTTCATAAACTAAATAACACGTGTATTTGTTGACATTTAAGAGATATACAGTCAAGAAAATCAAGGGAAATGGTGATATAAATGCGGATTGGACACACAAAAAAAAAACACTCAACAAATGGCTACAATTTAAAGAATGTGTTTAGTGACAGCATCAGATTCCTAATTGATAGAGAAAGGTCTGGTGTCAAGAAAAGCTGCTTCTAGGAGGTTGTCAAGTGTTTTCGCTCGACGATTCCATTATTGGGTGGTTGGTTTGGCCCTTGTTCCTGTAACTCGAATCCTAGCCCGGTATATCCCATTTTAATTTAACACCATTGTGAACCTTATTCCTTTTTACTCTCTGATCGAGGTTCTCAGCATTAAAAAATCTTCATAAACTAAATCACACGTGTATATGTTGACATTTAAGAGATATACAGTGAAGAAAATCAAGGGCAATGGTGATATATATG
This sequence comes from Helianthus tuberosus, assembly GCA_030545235.1. Classification (NCBI taxonomy): domain Eukaryota; kingdom Viridiplantae; phylum Streptophyta; class Magnoliopsida; order Asterales; family Asteraceae; genus Helianthus; species Helianthus tuberosus. Next base: position 176,529,493 of record CM060420.1, read on the forward strand.
CGGATTAGACACAAAAAAAAAACACTCAACAAATGGCTACAATTTAAGGAATGTTTTTACTGACGGCATCAGATTCCTAATTGATAGAAAAAGGTCTAGTGGCAAGAAAAGCTGTTTCTAGGAGGTTGTCAAGTGTTTTCTCTCGACGATTACATTCTTGGGTGGTTGGTTTGGCCCTTTTTCGTGTAACTCGAATCCTTTCCCGGTATATCCCATTTTAATTTTACACCATTGTGAACCTTACGCCTTTTTTACTCTCTGATCGAGGTTCTCGGCATTGAAAAATCTTCGTAAACTAAATCACACGTGTATATGTTGACATTTAAGAGATATACAGTCAAGAAAAACATGGGAAATGGTGATATATATGCGGATTAGACACAAAAAAAAAACACTCAACAAATGGCTACAATTTAAATAATGTGTTTAGTGACGGCATCAGATTCCTAATTGATGGAAAAAGGTCCAGTGGCAAGAAAAGCTGTTTCTAGGAGGTTGTCAAGTGTTTTCGCTCGACGAGTCCATTCTTGGGTGGTTGGTTTGGCCCTTGTTCCTGTAACTTGAATCCTAGCCCGGTATATCCCATTTTAATTTAACACCATTGTGAACCTTATTCCTTTTTACTCTCTGATCGAGGTTCTCAGCATTAAGAAATCTTCATAAACTAAATCACACGTGTATATGTTGACATTTAAAAGACATAATGTCAAGAAAATCAAGGGCAATGGTGAAATATATGCGGATTAGACACCAAAAAAACACTCAACAAATGGCTACAATTTAAGGAATGTGTTTAGTGACGGCATCAGATTCCTAATTGATGAAGAAAGGTCTAGTGGCAAGAAAAGCTGCTTCTAGGAGGTTGTCAAGTGTTTTCTCTCGACGATTCCATTCTTGAGTGGTTGGTTTAGCCCTTGTTCCTGTAACTCGAATCCTAGCCCTGTATATCCCATTTTAATTTTACACCATTGTGAACCTTACGCCTTTTTTACTCTCTAATCGAGGTTCTCGGCATTGAAAAATCTTCGTAAACTAAATCACACATGTATATGTTGACATTAAAGAGATATACAGTCAAGAAAATCAAGGGAAATGGTGATATATATGCGGATTAGACACCAAAAAAAAAACACTCAACAAATGGCTACAATTTAAGGAATGTGTTTAGTGACGGCATCAGATTCCTAATTGATGAAGAAAGGTCTGGTGTCAAGAAAAGCTGCTTCTAGGAGGTTGTCAAGTGTTTTCGCTCGACGATTCCATTCTTGGGTGGTTGGTTTAGCCCTTGTTCCTGTAACTCGAATCCTAGCCCCGTATATCCCATTTTAATTTTACACCATTGTGAACCTTACGCCTTTTTTACTCTCTGATCGAGGTTCTCGGCATTGAAAAATCTTCGTAAACTAAATCACACGTGTATATGTTGACATTTAAGAGATATACACTCAAGAAAATCAAGGGCAATGGTGATATATATGCGGATTAGACACAAAAAAAAAAACACTCAACAAATGGCTACAATTTAAGGAATGTGTTTAGTGACGGAATCAAATTCCTAATTGATGGAGAAAGGTCTGGTGGCAAGAAAAGCTGATTCTAGGAGGTTGTCAAGTGTTTTCGCTCGACGATTCCATTCTTGGGTGGTTGGTTTGGCCCTTGTTCCTGTAACTCGAATCCTAGCCCTGTATATCCCATTTTAATTTTACACCATTATGAACCTTACGCCTTTTTTACTCTCTGATCGAGGTTCTCGGCATTGAAAAATCTTCATAAACTAAATAACACGTGTATTTGTTGACATTTAAGAGATATACAGTCAAGAAAATCAAGGGAAATGGTGATATAAATGCGGATTGGACACACAAAAAAAAACACTCAACAAATGGCTACAATTTAAAGAATGTGTTTAGTGACGGCATCAGATTCCGAATTGATAGAGAAAGGTCTGGTGTCAAGAAAAGCTGCTTCTAGGAGGTTGTCAAGTGTTTTCCCTTGACGATTCCATTATTGGGTGGTTGGTTTGGCCCTTGTTCCTGTAACTCGAATCCTAGCCCGGTATATCCATTTTATTTTTACATCATTGTGAACCTTACGTGTTTTTTACTCTCTTATCGAGGTTCTCGGCATTGAAAAATCTTCGTAAACTAAATCATACGTGTATATGTTTACATTTAAGAGATATACATTCAAGAAAATCAAGAGAAATGGTGATTTATATGCGGATTAGACACAAAAAAAACACTCAACAAATGGCTAGAATTTAAGGAATGTGTTTAGTGACGGCATCAGATTCCTAATTAATGGAGAAAGTTCTGGTGGCAAGAAAAGCTGCTTCTAGGAGGTTGTCAACTGTTTTCGCTCGACGATTCCATTCTTGGGTGGTTGGTTTGGCCCTTTTTCCTGTAACTCGAATCCTAGCCCGGTATATCCCATTTTAATTTTACACCATTGTGAACCTTACGCCTTTTTTACTCTCTGATCGAGGTTCTCGGCATTGAAAAATCTTCGTAAACTAAATCACACGTGTATATGTTGACATTTAAGAGATATACAATGAAGAAAATCAAGGGTAATGATGATATATATGCGGATTAGACACCAAAAAAAAAAACACTCAACAAATGGCTACAATTGAAGGAATGTGTTTAGTGACGGCATCAGATTCCTAATTGATGGAGAAAGGTCTGGTGGCAAGAAAAGCTGATTCTAGGAGGTTGTGAAGTGTTTTCGCTCGATGATTCCATTCTTGAGTGGTTGGTTTGGCCCTTGTTCCTGTAACTCGAATCCTAGCCCGGTATATCCCATTTTAATTTTGCACCATTGTGAACCTTACGCCTTTTTTACTCTCTGATCGAGGTTCTCGGCATTGAAAAATCTTCGTAAACTAAATCACACGTGTATATGGTGACATTTAAGAGATATACAGTGAAGAAAATCAAGGGTAATGGTGATATATATGCGGATTAGACACAAAAAAAACACTCAACAAATGGCTACAATTTAAGGAATGAGTTTAGTGACGGCATCAGATTCCTAATTGATGGAAAAAGGTCAGGTGGCAAGAAAAGCTGCTTCTAGGGGGTTGTTAAGTGTTTTCCCTTGACGATTCCATTCTTGGTTGGTTGGTTCGGCCCTTGTTCCTGTAACTCAAATCCTAGCCCGGTATATCCCATTTTAATTTTGCACCATTGTGAAGCTAACGCCTTTTTTACTCACTGATCGAGGTTCTCGGCATTGAAAAATCTTCGTAAACTAAATCACACGTGTATATGTTTTCATTTTAGAGATATACAGGCAAGAAAATCAAGGGCATTGGTGATATTATGCGGATTAGACACAAAAAATAAAACACTCAACAAATGGCTACAATTTAAGGAATGTGTTTAGTGACGCCATCAGATTCCTAATTGATGGAGAAAGGTCTTGTGGCAATAAAAGCTGCTTCTAGGAGGTTGTCAAGTGTTTTCGCTCGACGATTCCATTCTTGGGTGGTTGGTTTGGCCCTTGTTCCTATAACTCGAATCCTAGCCTGGTATATCCCATTTTAATTTTACACCATTGTGAACCTTACGCCTTTTTTACTCTCTGATAGAGGTTCTCGGCATTGAAAAATCTTCGTAAACTAAATCACACGTGTATATGTTGACATTTAAGAGATATACAGTGAAGAAAATCAAGGGCAATGGTGATATATATGCGGATTAGACACAAAAAAAAACACTCAACAAATGGCTACAATTTAAGGAATGTGTTTAGTGACGGCATCAGATTCCTAATTGATGGAAAAAGGTCTGGTGGCAAGAAAAGCTGCTTCTAGGGGGTTGTCAAGTGTTTTCGCTCGATGATTCCATTCTTGGTTGGTTGGTTTGGCCCTTGTTCCTGTAACTCAAATCCTAGCCCGGTATATCCCATTTTAATTTAACACCATTGTGAACCTTATGCTTTTTTTACACTCTGATCGAGGTTCTCGGCATTGAAAAATCTTCTTAAACTAAATCACACGTGTATATGTTGACATTTAAGAGACATACAGTCAAGAAAATCAAGGGCAATGGTGAAATATATGCGGATTAGACACAAAAAAAAACACTCAACAAATGGCTACAATTTAAGGAATGTGTTTAGTGACGGCATCAGATTCCTAATTGATGGAGAAAGGTCTAGTGGCAAGAAAAGCTGCTTCTAGGAGGTTGTCAAGTGTTTTCTCTCGACGATTCCATTATTGGGTGGTTGGTTTAGCCCTTGTTTCAGTAACTCGAATCCTAGCCCTGTATCCCATTTTAATTTTACACCATTGTGAACGTTACGCCTTTTTTACTCTCTGATCGAGGTTCTCGGCATTGAAAAATCTTCGTAAACTAAATCACAGGTGTATATGTTGACATTGAAGAGATATACAGTCAAGAAAATCAAGGGCAATGGTGATATATAATCGGATTAGACACAAAAAAAAAACACTCAACAAATGGCTACAATTTAAGGAATGTGTTTAGTGACGACATCAGATTCCTAATTGATGGAGAAAGGTCTGGTGGCAAGAAAAGCTGCTTCTAAGAAGTTGTCAAGTGTTTTCGCTCGACGATTCCATTCTTGGGTGGTTGGTTTGGCCCTTGTTCCTGTAACTCGAATCCTTGCCCAGTATATCCCATTTTAATTTTACACCATTGTGAACGTTACGCCTTTTTTACTCTCTGATCGAGGTTCTCGGCATTGAAAAATCTTCGTAAACTAAATCACACGTGTATATGTTGACATTTAAGAGATACACACTCAAAAAAATCAAGGGCAATGGTGATATATATGTGGATTAGACAAAACAAAAAACACTCAACAAATGGCTACAATTTAAGGAATGTGTTTAGTGACGGAATCTGATTCCTAATTGATGGAGAAAGGTCTGGTGGCAAGAAAAGCTGCTTCTAGGAGGTTGTCAAGTGTTTTCGCTCGACGATTCCATTCTTGGGTTGTTGGTTTGGCCCTTGTTCCTGTAACTCGAATCCTATCCCTGTATATCCCATTTTAATTTTACACCATTGAGAACCTTACGCCTTTTTTACTCTCTGATCGAGGTTCTCGGCATTGAAAAATCTTCGTAAACTAAATCACACGTGTATATGTTGACATTTAAGAAATATACAGTCAAGAAAATCAAGCGCAATGGTGATATATATGCGGATTAGACACAAAAAAAAGGAAAAATTACAAGTTTTGTCCTTTATTTTTATACCACTTTTCAGGTGGCGTCCTTTTTAATGAATGTTGACAGGCGGTGTCCTTTACTAGATATTTTGTTGGAAGTTTAGTCCTTTACACCCAACCCAGTTAAAAAACTCTGTTAATTGTTGGGTGTAAAGGACTAAACATGCAACCAAATACCTACGTAAAGGACTAAACTTGCAACAAAATACCTAGTAAAGGACACCGCCTGTCAACAATTAACAGAGTTTTTTAACTGGGTTCGGTGTAAAGGACTAAACTTGAAACAAAATACCTAGTAAAGGATACCGCCTGTCAACATTCGTTAAAAAGGACACCGCCTGAAAAGTGGTATAAAGATAAAGGACAAAACTTGTAATTTTTCAAAATATAAAACACTCAACAAATGGCTAGAATTTAAGGAATGTGTTTAGTGACGGCATCAGATTCCTAATTAATGGAGAAAGGTCTGGTGGCAAGAAAAGCTGCTTCTAGGAGGTTGTCAAGTGTTTTCGCTCGACGATTCCATTCTTGGGTGGTTGGTTTGGGCCTTGTTCCTGTAACTCCAATCCTAGCCCGGTATATCCCATTTTATTTTTACACAATTGTGAACCTTACACCTTTTTTTCTCTCTGATCGAGGTTCTCGGCATTGAAAAATCTTCGTAAACTAAATCACACGTGTATATGTTGACATTTAAAAGATATACAGTGAAGAAAATCAAGGGCAATGGTGATATATATGCGGATTAGACACAAAAAAAAAACACTCAACAAATGGCTACAATTTAAGGAATGTGTTTAGTGACGGCATCAGATTCCTAATTGATGGAGAAAGGTCTGGTCCCAAGAAAAGGTGCTTCTAGGAGGTTGTCAAGTGTTTTCACTCGACGATTCCATTCTTGGGTGGTTGGTTTGGCCCTTGTTCCTGTAACTCGAATCCTAGCCCGGTATATCCCATTTTAATTTTGCACCATTGTGAACCTAACGCCTTTTTTACTCACTGATCGAGGTTCTCAGCATTGAAAAATCTTCGTAAACTAAATCACACGTGTATATGCTGACATTTAAGAGATATACATTGAAGAAAATCAAGGGCAATGGTGATATATATGCGGATTAGACACAAAAACAAAAACACTCAACAAATGGCTACAATTTAAGGAATGTGTTTAGTGACGGCATCAAATTCCTAATTGATGGAGAAAGGTCTAGTGGCAAGAAAAGCTGCTTCTAGGAGGTTGTCAAGTGTTTTCTCTCGACGATTCCATTCTCGGGTGGTTGGTTTGGCCCTTTTTCCTGTAACTCGAATCCTTAGCTGGTATATCCCATTTTAATTTTACACCATTGTGAACCTTACGCCTTTTTTACTCTCTGATCGAGGTTCTCGGCATTGAAAAATCTTCGTAAACTAAATCACACGTGTATATGTTGACATTTAAGAGATATACAGTCAAGAAAATCAAGGGAAATGGTGATATATATGCGGATTAGACACAAAAAAAAAACACTCAACAAATGGCTACAATTTAAGGAATGTGTTTAGTGACGACATCGGATTCCTAATTGATGGAGAAAGGTCTGGGGGCAAGAAAAGCTGCTTCTAGGAGGTTGTCAAGTGTTTTCGCTCGACGATTCCATTCTTGGGTGGTTGGTTTGGCCCTTGTTCCTGTAACTCGAATCCTAGCCCGGTATATCTCATTTTAATTTTACATCATTGTGAACCTTACGTGTTTTTTACCCTCTGAGCGAGGTTCTCGGCATTGAAAAATCTTCGTAAACTAAATCACACGTGTATATGTTGACATTTAAGAGATATACAGTCAAGAAAATCAAGGGCAATGGTGATATTATGCGGATTAGACACAAAAAAAAAACACTCAACAAATGGCTACAATTTAAGGAATGTGTTTAGTGACGACATCAGATTCCTAATTGATGGAGAAAGGTCTGGTGGCAATAAAAGCTGCTTCTAGGAGGTTGTCAAGTGTTTCCGCTCGAAGATTCCATTCTTGGGTGGTTGGTTTGGCCCTTGTTCCTGTAACTCGAATCCTAACCCGGTATATCCCATTTTAATTTTACACCATTGTGAACCTTACGCCTTTCTTACTCTCTGATCGAAGTTCTCGGCACTAAAAAATCTTCGTAAACTAAATCACACGTGTATATGTTGACATTTAAGAGATACACACTCAAAAAAATCAAGGGCAATGGTGATATATATGTGGATTACACAAAACAAAAAACACTCAACAAATGGCTACAATTTAAGGAATGTGTTTTGTGACGGAATCTGATTCCTAATTAATGGAGAAAGTTCTGGTGGCAAGAAAAGCTGCTTCTAGGAGGTTGTCAAGTGTTTTCACTCGACGATTCCATTCTTGGGTGGTTGGTTTGGCCCTTGTTCCTGTAACTCGAATCCTAGCCCGGTATATCCCATTTTAATTTTACACCATTGTGAACCTTACGCCTTTTTTACTCTCTGATCGAGGTTCTCGGCATTGAAAAATCTTCGTAAACTAAATCATACGTGTATATGTTTACATTTAAGAGATATACAGTCCAGAAAATCATGAGAAATGGTGATATATATGCGGATTAGACACAAAAAAAACACTCATCAAATGGCTAGAATTTAAGGAATGTGTTTAGTGACGGCATCAGATTCCTAATTAATGGAGAAAGTTCTGGTGGCAAGAAAAGCTGCTTCTAGGAGGTTGTCAAGTGTTTTCGCTCGACGATTCCATTCTTGGGTGGTTGGTTTGTCCCTTGTTCCTGTAACTCGAATCCTAGCCCGGTATATCCCATTTTAATTTTACACCATTGTGAACCTTACGCCTTTTTTACTCTCTGATCGAGGTTCTCGGCATTGAAAAATCTTCGTAAACTAAATCACACGTGTATATGTTGACATTTAAGAGATATACAATGAAGAAAATCAAGGGCAATGATGATATATATGCGGATTAGACACCAAAAAAAAACACTCAACAAATGGCTACAATTGAAGGAATGTGTTTAGTGACGGCATCAGATTCCTAATTGATGGAGAAAGGTCTGGTGGCAAGAAAAGCTGATTCTAGGAGGTTGTCAAGTGTTTTCGCTCGACGATTCCATTCTTGGGTGGTTGGTTTGGCCCTTGTTCCTGTAACTCGAATCCTAGCCCGGTATATCCCATTTTAATTTTGCACCATTGTGAACCTTACGCCTTTTTTACTCTCTGATCGAGGTTCTCGGCATTGAAAAATCTTCGTAAACTAAATCACACGTGTATATGGTGACATTTAAGAGATATACAGTGAAGAAAATCAAGGGCAATGGTGATATATATGCGGATTAGACACAAAAAAAATCACTCAACAAATGGCTACAATTTAAGGAATGTGTTTAGTGACGGCATCAGATTCCTAATTGATGGAAAAAGGTCAGGTGGCAAGAAAAGCTGCTTCTAGGGGGTTGTCAAGTGTTTTCGCTTGAGGATTCCATTCTTGGTTGGTTGGTTTGGCCCTTGTTCCTGTAACTCAAATCTTAGCCCGGTATATCCCATTTTAATTTTTCAGCATTGTGAACCTAACGCCTTTTTTACTCACTGATCGAGGTTCTCGGCATTGAAAAATCTTCGTAAACTAAATCACACGTGTATATGTTGACATTTAAGAGATATACAGGAAAGAAAATCAAGGGCAATGGTGATATTATGCGCATTAGACACAAAAAAAAACACTCAACAAATGGCTACAATTTAAGGAATGTGTTTAGTGACGCCGTCAGATTCCTAATTGATGGAGAAAGGTCTGGTGGCAATAAAAGCTGCATCTAGGAGGTTGTCAAGTGTTTTCGCTCGACGATTCCATTCTTGGGTGGTTGGTTTGGCCCTTGTTCCTGTAACTCGAATCCTAGCCCGGTATATGCCATTTTAATTTTACACCATTGTGAACCTTATGCCTTTTTTTACTCTCTGATAGAGGTTCTCGGCATTGAAAAATCTTCGTAAACTAAATCACACGTGTATATGTTGACATTTAAGAGATATACAGTGAAGAAAATCAAGGGCAATGGTGATATATATGCGGATTAGACACAAAAAAAAAAACACTCAACAAATGGCTACAATTTAAGGAATGTGTTTAGTGACGGCATCAGATTCCTAATTGATGGAAAAAGGTCTGGTGGCAAGAAAAGCTGCTTCTAGGGGGTTGTCAAGTGTTTTCGCTCGACGATTCCATTCTTGGTTGGTTGGTTTGGCCCTTGTTCCTGTAACTCAAATCCTAGCCCGGTATATCCCATTTTAATTTAACACCATTGTGAACCTTATGCCTTTTTTACACTCTGACCGAGGTTCTCGGCATTGCAAAATCTTCTTAAACTAAATCACATGTGTATATGTTGAAATTTAAGAGACATACAGTCAAGAAAATCAAGGGCAATGGTGAAATATATGCGGATTAGACACAAAAAAAAAACACTTAACAAATGGCTACAATTTAAGGAATGTGTTTAGTGACGACATCAGATTCCTAATTGATGGAGAAAGGTCTGGTGGCAAGAAAAGCTGCTTCTAGGAAGTTGTCAAGTGTTTTCGCTCGACGATTCCATTCTTGGGTGGTTGGTTTGGCCCTTGTTCCTGTAACTCGAATCCTTGCCCAGTATATCCCATTTTAATTTTACACCATTGTGAACGTTACGCCTTTTTTACTCTCTGATCGAGGTTCTCGGCATTGAAAAATCTTCATAAACTAAATCACACGTGTATATGTTGACATTTAAGAGATACACACTCAAAAAAATCAAGGGCAATGGTGATATATATGTGGATTAGACAAAACAAAAAACACTCAACAAATGGCTACAATTTAAGGAATGTGTTTAGTGACGGAATCTGATTTCTAATTGATGGAGAAAGGTCTGGTGGCAAGAAAAGCTGCTTCTAGGAGGTTGTCAAGTGTTTTCGCTCGACGATTCCATTCTTGGGTGGTTGGTTTGGCCCTTGTTCCTGTAACTCGAATCCTATCCCTGTATATCCCATTTTAATTTTACACCATTGAGAACCTTACGCCTTTTTTACTCTCTGATCGAGGTTCTCGGCATTGAAAAATCTTCGTAAACAAAATCACACGTGTATATGTTGACATTTAAGAAATATACAGTCAAGAAAATCAAGCGCAATGGTGATATATATGCGGATTAGACACAAAAAAGGAAAAATTACAAGTTTTGTCCTTAATTTTTATACCACTTTCCAGGTGGCGTCCTTTTTAATGAATGTTGACAGGCGGTGTCCTTTACTAGATATTTTGTTGCAAGTTTAGTCCTTTACACCCAACCCAGTTAAAAAACTCTGTTAATTGTTGGGTGTAAAGGACTAAACATGCAACCAAATACCTACGTAAAGGACTAAACTTGCAACAAAATACCTAGTAAAGGACACCGCCTGTCAACAATTAACAGAGTTTTTTAACTGGGTTCGGTGTAAAGGACTAAACTTGAAACAAAATACCTAGTAAAGGATACCGCCTGTCAACATTCGTTAAAAAGGACACCGCCTGAAAAGTGGTATAAAGATAAAGGACAAAACTTGTAATTTTTCAAAATATAAAACACTCAACAAATGGCTAGAATTTAAGGAATGTGTTTAGTGACGGCATCAGATTCCTAATTAATGGAGAAAGGTCTGGTGGCAAGAAAAGCTGCTTCTAGGAGGTTGTCAAGTGTTTTCGCTCGACGATTCCATTCTTGGGTGGTTGGTTTGGGCCTTGTTCATGTAACTCCAATCCTAGCCCGGTATATACCATTTTATTTTTACACAATTGTGAACCTTACACCTTTTTTTCTCTCTGATCGAGGTTCTCGGCATTGAAAAATCTTCGTAAACTAAATCACACGTGTATATGTTGACATTTAAGAGATATACAGTGAAGAAAATCAAGGGCAATGGTGATATATATGCGGATTAGACACAAAAAAAAACACTCAACAAATGGCTACAATTTAAGGAATGTGTTTAGTGACGCCATCAGATTCCTAATTGATGGAGAAAGGTCTGGTGCCAAGAAAAGGTGCTTCTAGGAGGTTGTCAAGTGTTTTCACTCGACGATTCCATTCTTGGGTGGTTGGTTTGGCCCTTGTTCCTGTAACTCGAATCCTAGCCCGGTATATCCATTTTAATTTTGCACCATTGTGAACCTAACGCCTTTTTTACTCACTGATCGAGGTTCTCGGCATTGAAAAATCTTCGTAAACTAAATCACACGTGTATATCCTGACATTTAAGAGATATACAGTGAAGAAAATCAAGGGCAATGGTGATATATATGCGGATTAGACACAAAAACAAAAACACTCAACAAATGGCTACAATTTAAGGAATGTGTTTAGTGACGGCATCAAATTCCTAATTGATGGAGAAAGGTCTAGTGGCAAGAAAAGCTGCTTCTAGGAGGTTGTCAAGTGTTTTCTCTCGACGATTCCATTCTCGGGTGGTTGGTTTGGCCCTTTTTCCTGTAACTCGAATCCTTGGCCGGTATATCCCATTTTAATTTTACACCATTGTGAACCTTACGCCTTTTTTACTCTCTGATCGAGGTTCTCGGCATTGAAAAATCTTTGTAAACTAAATCACACGTGTATATGTTGACATTTAAGAGATATACAGTCAAGAAAATCAAGGGAAATGGTGATATATATGCGGATTAGACACAAAAAAAAACACTCAACAAATGGCTACAATTTAAGGAATGTGTTTAGTGACGACATCAGATTCCTAATTGATGGAGAAAGGTCTGGTGGCAAGAAAAGCTGCTTCTAGGAGGTTGTCAAGTGTTTTCGCTCGACGATTCCATTCTTGGGTGGTTGGTTAGGCCCTTGTTCCTGTAACTCGAATCCTAGCCCGGTATATCTCATTTTAATTTTACATCATTGTGAACCTTAAGTGTTTTTTACCCTCCGAGCGAGGTTCTCGGCATTGAAAAATCTTCGTAAACTAAATCACACGTGTATATGTTGACATTTAAGAGATATACAGTCAAGAAAATAAAGGGCAATGGTGATATTATGCGGATTAGACACAAAAAAAAAACACTCAACAAATGGCTATAATTTAAGGAATGTGTTTAGTGACGACATCAGATTCCTAATTGATGGAGAAAGGTCTGGTGGCAATAAAAGCTGCTTCTAGGAGGTTGTCAAGTGTTTCCGCTCGACGATTCCATTCTTGGGTGGTTGCTTTGGCCCTTGTTCCTGTAACTCGAATCCTAACCCGGTATATCCCATTTTAATTTTACACCATTGTGAACCTTACGCCTTTCTTACTCTCTGATCGAAGTTCTCGGCACTGAAAAATATTCGTAAACTAAATCACACGTGTATATGTTGACATTTAAGAGATATACAGTGAAGAATATCAAGGGCAATGGTGATATATATGCAGATTAGACACAAAAAAAAAAAAAACAATCAACAAATGGCTACAATTTAAGAAATGTGTTTAGTGACGGCATCAGATTCCTAATTGATGGAAAAAGGTCTGGTGGCAAGAAAGCTGCGTCTAGGAGGTTGTCAAATGTTTTCGCTCGACGATTCCATTCTTGGGTGGTTGGTTTGGCCCTTGTTCCTGTAACTCGAATCCTAGCCCGGTATATCCCATTTAAATTTGACACAATTGTGAATCTTATGCCTTTTTTTACTCTCTGATCGAGATTCTCGGCATTGAAAAATCTTCGTAAACTAAATGACACGTGTATATGTTGACATTGAAGAGATATACAGTTAAGAAAATCAAGGGCAATGGTGATATATATGCGGATTAGACACAAAAAAAAAACACTCAACAAATGGCTACAATTTAAGGAATGTGTTTTGTTACGACATCAGATTCCTTATTGATGGAGAAAGGTCTGGTGGCAAGAAAAGCTGCTTTTAGGAGGTTGTCAAGTGTTTTCGCCCGACGATTCCATTCTTGGGTGGTTGGTTTGGCCCTTGTTCCTGTAACTCGAATCCTTGCCCGATATATCCCATTTTAATTTTACACCATTGTGAACCTTACGCCTTTTTTACTCTCTGATCGAGGTTCTCGGCATTGAAAAATCTTCGTAAACTAAATCACACGTGTATATGTTGACATTTAAGAGATATACACTCAAGAAAATCAAGGGCAATGGTGATATATATGCGGATTAGACACAAAAAAAAAACACTCAACAAATGGCTACAATTTAAGGAATGTGTTTAGTGACGACATCAGATTCTTAATTGATGGAGAAAGGTTTGGTGGCAAGAAAAGCTGCTTCTAGGAGGTTGTCAAGTGTTTTCGCTCGAGGATTCCATTCTTGGGTGGTTGGTTTGGCCCTTGTTCCTGTAACTCGAATCCTAGACCTGTATATCCCATTTTAATTTTACATCATTGTGAACCTTACGTGTTTATTACTCTCTGATCGAGGTTCTCGGCATTGAAAAATCTTCTTAAACTAAATCACACGTGTATATGTTGACATTTAAGAGATATACCGTCAAGAAAATCAAGAGCAATGGTGATATATATGCGGACTAGACATAAAAAAAACACTTAACAAATGGCTACAATTTAAGGAATGTGTTTAGTGACGGTATCTGATTCCTAATTGATTGAGAAAGGTCCTTGTGGCAAGAAAAGCTGCTTCTATGAGGTTGTCAAGTGTTTTCACTCGACGATTCGATTCTTGGGTGGTTGGTTTGGCCCTTGTTCCTGTAACTCGAATCCTAGCCCAGTATATCCCATTTTGATTTTACACCATTGTGAACCTTACACCTTTTTTACTCTCTGATCGAGGTTCTCGGCATTGAAAAATCTTCGTAAACTAAATCACACGTGTATATGTTGACATTTAAGAGATATACAGTCAAGAAAATCAAGGGCAATGGTGATATATATGCTGATTAGACACAAAAAAAAAACACTCAACAAATGGCTAGAATTTAAGGAATGTGTTTAGTGACGACATCAGATTCCTAATTGATGGAGAAAGGTCTGGTGGCAAGAAAAACTGCTTCTAGGAGGTTGTCAAGTGTTTTCGCTCGACGATTCCATTCTTGGGTGGTTGGTTTGGCCCTTGTTCCTGTAACTCGAATCCTAGCCCGGTATATCTCATTTTAATTTTGCACCATTGTGAACCTTACGCCTTTTTTACTCTCTGATCGAGGTTCTCGGCATTGAAAAATCTTCGTTAACTAAATCACACGTGTATATGTTGACATTTAAGAGATATACAGTCAAGAAAATCAAGGGCAATGGTGATATTATGCGGATTAGACAGCAAAAAAAACACTCAACAAATGGCTACAATTAAAGAATGTGTTTAGCGACGACATCAGATTCCTAATTGATGGAGAAAGGTTTGGTGGCAAGAAAAGCTGCTTCTAAGAGGTTGTCAAGTGTTTTCGCTCGACGATTCCATTCATGGGTGGTTGGTTTGGCCCTTGTTCCTGTAACTCGAATCCTCGCCCTGTATATCCCATTTTAATTTTACACCATTGTGAACCTTACGCCTTTTTTCCTCTCTGATCGAGGTTCCCGGCATTGAAAAATCTTCGTAAACTAAATCACACGTGTATATGATGACATTTAAGAGATATACACTCAAGAAAATCAAGGGCAATGGTGATATATATGCGGATTTGACACAAAAAAAACACTCAACAAATGGCTATAATTTAAGGAATGTGTTTAGTGATGGAATCAGATTCCTAATTGATGGAGAAAGGTCTGGTGGCAAGAAAAGCTGCTTCTAGGAGGTTGTCAAGTGTTTTCGCTCGACGATTCCATTCTTGGGTGGTTGGTTTGGCCCTTGTTCCTGTAACTCGAATCCTAGCCCTGTATATCCCATTTTAATTTTACACCATTGTGAACCTTACGCCTTTTTTACTCTCTGATCGAGGTTCTCGGCATTGAAAAATATTCATAAACTAAATCACACGTCTATAAGTTGACATTTAAGAGATATATAGTCAAGAAAATCAAGGGAAATTGTGATATATATGCGGATTAGACACAAAAAAAAAACACTCAACCAATGGCTACAATTTAAGGAATGTGTTTAGTGACGACATCAGATTCCTAATTGATGGAGAAAGGTCTGGTGGCAAGAAAAGCTGCTTCTAGGAGGTTGTCAAGTGTTTTCGCTCGACGATTCCATTCTTGGGTGGTTGGTTTGGCCCTTGTTCCTGTAACTCGAATCCTAACCCTGTATATCCCATTTTAATTTTACATCATTGTGAACCTTACGTGTTTATTACTCTCTGATCGAGGTTCTCGGCATTGAAAAATCTTCATAAACTAAATCACACGTGTATATGTTGACATTTAAGAGATATACACTCAAGAAAATCAAGGGCAATGGTGATATATATGCGGATTAGACACAAAAAAAACACTCAACAAATGGCTACAATTTAAGGAATGTGTTTAGTGACGACATCAGATTCCTAATTGATGGAGAAAGGTCTGGTGGCAAGAAAAGCTGCTTCTAGGAGGTTGTCAAGTGTTTTCGCTCGACGATTCCGTTCTTGGGTGGTTGGTTTGGCCCTTGTTCCTGTAACTCGAATCCTAGCCTTGTATATCCCATTTTAATTTTACATCATTGCGAACCTTACGTGTTTATTACCCTCTGATCGAGGTTCTCGGCATTGAAAAATCTTCGTAAACTAAATAACACGTGTATATGTTGACATTTAAGAGATATACCGTCAAGAAAATCAAGAGCAATGGTGATATATATGCGGACTAGACATAAAAAAACACTTAACAAATGGCTACAATTTAAGGAATGTGTTTAGTGACGGTATCAGATTCCTAATTGATAGAGAAAGGTCCTTGTGGCAAGAAAAGCTGCTTCTATGAGGTTGTCAAGTGTTTTCACTCGACGATTCGATTCTTGGGTGGTTGGTTTGGCCCTTGTTCCTGTAACTCGAATCCTATCCCAGTATATCCCATTTTGATTTTACACCATTGTGAACCTTACACCTTTTTTACTCTCTGATCGAGGTTCTCGGTATTGAAAAATCTTCGTAAACTAAATCACACGTGTATATGTTGACATTTAAGAGATATACAGTCAAGAAAATCAAGGGCAATGGTGATATATATGCGGATTAGACACCAAAAAAAAACACTCAACAAATGGCTAGAATTTAAGGAATGTGTTTAGTGACGACATCAGATTCCTAATTGATGGAGAAAGGTCTGGTGGCAAGAAAAACTGCTTCTAGGAGGTTGTCAAGTGTTTTCGCTCGACGATTCCATTCTTCGGTGGTTGGTTTGGCCCTTGTTCCTGTAACTCGAATCCTAGCCCGGTATATCCCATTTTAATTTTACATCATTGTGAACCTTACGTGTTTTTTACCCTCTGAGGAGGTTCTCGGCATTGAAAAATCTTCGTAAACTAAATCACACGTGTATATATTGAAATTTAAGAGATATACGGTTAAGAAAATCAAGGGCAATGGTGATATATATGCGGATTAGACACAAAAAAAACACTCAACAAATGGCTACAATTTAAGGAATGTGTTTAGTGACGACATCAGATTCCTAATTGATGGAGAAAGGTCTGGTGGCAAGAAAAGTTGCTTCTAGGAGGTTGTCAAGTGTTTTCGCTCGACGATTCCATTCATGGGTGGTTGGTTTGGCCCTTGTTCCTGTAACTCGAATCCTAGCCCGGTATATCCCATTTTAATTTTACATCGTTGTGAACCTTACGCGTTTTTTACTCTCTGATCGAGGTTCTCGGCATTGAAAAATCTTCGTAAACTAAATCACACGTGTATATGTTGACATTTAAGAGATATACAGTCAAGAAAATCAAGGGCAATGGTGATATTATGCGGATTAGACACCAAAAAAAACACTCAACAAATGGCTACAATTAAAGAATGTGTTTAGTGACGACATCAGATTCCTAATTGATGGAGAAAGGTTTGGTGGCAAGAAAAAGCTGCTTCTAGGAGGTTGTCAAGTGTTTTCGCTCGACGATTCCATTCATGGGTGGTTGGTTTGGCCCTTGTTCCTGTAACTCGAATCCTCGCCCTGTATATCCCATTTTAATTTTACACCATTGTGAACCTTACGCCTTTTTTCCTCTCTGATCGAGGTTCTCGGCATTGAAAAATCTTCGTAAACTAAATCACACGTGTATATGATGACATTTAAGAGATATACACTCAAGAAAATCAAGGGCAATGGTGATATATATGCGGATTAGACACAAAAAAAAACACTCAACAAATGGCTACAATTTAAGGAATGTGTTTAGTGACGAAATCAGATTCCTAATTGATGGAGAAAGGTCTGATGGCAAGAAAAGCTGCTTCTAGGAGGTTGTCAAGTGTTTTCGCTCGACGATTCCATTCTTGGGTGGTTGGTTTAGCCCTTGTTCCTGTAACTCGAATCCTAGCCCTGTATATCCCATTTTAATTTTACACCATTGTGAACCTTACGCCTTTTTTACTCTCTGATCGAGGTTCTCGGCATTGAAAAATCTTCATAAACTAAATCACACGTCTATAAGTTGACATTTAAAAGAAATATAGTCAAGAAAATCAAGGGAAATTGTGATATATATGCGGATTAGACACAAAAAAAAAACACTCAACAAATGGCTACAATTTAAGGAATGTGTTTAGTGACGGCATCACATTCTTAATTGATTGAGAAAGGTCTGGTGGCAAGAAAAGCTGCTTCTAGGAGGTTGTCAAGTGTTTTCGCTCGACGATTCCATTCTTGGGTGGTTGGTTTAGCCCTTGTTCCCGTAACTCGAATCCTAGCACGGTATATCCCATTTTAATTTTACATCATTGTGAACCTTACGTGTTTTTTAATCACTGATCGAGGTTCTCGGCATTGAAAAATCTTCATAAACTAAATCACACGTGTATATGCTGACATTTAAGAGATACACAGTCAGGAAAATCAAGGGCAATGGTGATATATATGCGGATTAGACACAAAAAAAAAACACTCAACAAATGGCTACAATTTAAGGAATGTGTTTAGTGACGGCATCGGATTCCTAATTGATGGAGAAAGGTCTGGTGGCAAGAAAAGCTGCTTCGAGGAGGTTGTAAAGTGTTTTCGCTCGACGATTCCATTCTTGGGTGGTTGGTTTGGCCCTTGTTCCTGTAACTCGAATCCTAGCCCGGTATATCCCATTTTAATTTTACATCATTGGGAACCTTACATGTTTTTTACTCTCTGATCGAGGTTCTCGGCATTGAAAAATCTTCTTAAACTAAATCACACGTGTATATGTTGACATTTAAGAGATACACACTCAAAAAAATCAAGGGCAATGGTGATATATATGTGGATTAGACAAAACAAAAAACACTCAACAAATGGCTACAATTTAAGGAATGTGTTTAGTGACGACATCAGATTCCTAATTGATGGAGAAAGGTCTGGTGGCAAGAAAAACTGCTTCTAGGAGGTTGTCAAGTGTTTTCGCTCGACGATTCCATTCTTGGGTGGTTGGTTTGGCCCTTGTTCCTGTAACTCGAATCCTAGCCCGGTATATCTCATTTTAATTTGGCACCATTGTGAACCTTACGCCTTTTTTACTCTCTGATCGAGGTTCTCGGCATTGAAAAATCTTCGTTAACTAAATCACACGTGTATATGTTGACATTTAAGAGATATACAGTCAAGAAAATCAAGGGCAATGGTGATATTATGCGGATTAGACAGCAAAAAAAACACTCAACAAATGGCTACAATTAAAGAATGTGTTTAGCGACGACATCAGATTCCTAATTGATGGAGAAAGGTTTGGTGGCAAGAAAAGCTGCTTCTAGGAGGTTGTCAAGTGTTTTCGCTCGACGATTCCATTCATGGGTGGTTGGTTTGGCCCTTGTTCCTGTAACTCGAATCCTCGCCCTGTATATCCCATTTTAATTTTACACCATTGTGAACCTTACGCCTTTTTTCCTCTCTGATCGAGGTTCCCGGCATTGAAAAATCTTCGTAAACTAAATCACACGTGTATATGATGACATTTAAGAGATATACACTCAAGAAAATCAAGGGCAATGGTGATATATATGCGGATTTGACACAAAAAAAACACTCAACAAATGGCTATAATTTAAGGAATGTGTTTAGTGTTGGAATCAGATTCCTAATTGATGGAGAAAGGTCTGGTGGCAAGAAAAGCTGCTTCTAGGAGGTTGTCAAGTGTTTTCGCTCGACGATTCCATTCTTGGGTGGTTGGTTTGGCCCTTGTTCCTGTAACTCGAATCCTAGCCCTGTATATCCCATTTTAATTTTACACCATTGTGAACCTTACGCCTTTTTTACTCTCTGATCGAGGTTCTCGGCATTGAAAAATCTTCATAAACTAAATCACACGTCTATAAGTTGACATTTAAGAGATATATAGTCAAGAAAATCAAGGGAAATTGTGATATATATGCGGATTAGACACAAAAAAAAAAACACTCAACCAATGGCTACAATTTAAGGAATGTGTTTAGTGACGACATCAGATTCCTAATTGATGGAGAAAGGTCTGGTGGCAAGAAAAGCTGCTTCTAGGAGGTTGTCAAGTGTTTTCGCTCGACGATTCCATTCTTGGGTGGTTGGTTTGGCCCTTGTTCCTGTAACTCGAATCCTAACCCTGTATATCCCATTTTAATTTTACATCATTGTGAACCTTACGTGTTTATTACTCTCTGATCGAGGTTCTCGGCATTGAAAAATCTTCATAAACTAAATCACACGTGTATATGTTGACATTTAAGAGATATACACTCAAGAAAATCAAGGGCAATGGTGATATATATGCGGATTAGACACAAAAAAAACACTCAACAAATGGCTACAATTTAAGGAATGTGTTTAGTGACGACATCAGATTCCTAATTGATGGAGAAAGGTCTGGTGGCAAGAAAAACTGCTTCTAGGAGGTTGTCAAGTGTTTTCGCTCGACGATTCCATTCTTCGGTGGTTGGTTTGGCCCTTGTTCCTGTAACTCGAATCCTAGCCCGGTATATCCCATTTTAATTTTACATCATTGTGAACCTTACGTGTTTTTTACCCTCTGAGGAGGTTCTCGGCATTGAAAAATCTTCGTAAACTAAATCACACGTGTATATATTGAAATTTAAGAGATATACGGTTAAGAAAATCAAGGGCAATGGTGATATATATGCGGATTAGACACAAAAAAAACACTCAACAAATGGCTACAATTTAAGGAATGTGTTTAGTGACGACATCAGATTCCTAATTGATGGAGAAAGGTCTGGTGGCAAGAAAAGTTGCTTCTAGGAGGTTGTCAAGTGTTTTCGCTCGACGATTCCATTCATGGGTGGTTGGTTTGGCCCTTGTTCCTGTAACTCGAATCCTAGCCCGGTATATCCCATTTTAATTTTACATCGTTGTGAACCTTACGCGTTTTTTACTCTCTGATCGAGGTTCTCGGCATTGAAAAATCTTCGTAAACTAAATCACACGTGTATATGTTGACATTTAAGAGATATACAGTCAAGAAAATCAAGGGCAATGGTGATATTATGCGGATTAGACACCAAAAAAAACACTCAACAAATGGCTACAATTAAAGAATGTGTTTAGTGACAACATCAGATTCCTAATTGATGGAGAAAGGTTTGGTGGCAAGAAAAGCTGCTTCTAGGAGGTTGTCAAGTGTTTTCGCTCGACGATTCCATTCATGGGTGGTTGGTTTGGCCCTTGTTCCTGTAACTCGAATCCTCGCCCTGTATATCCCATTTTAATTTTACACCATTGTGAACCTTACGCCTTTTTTCCTCTCTGATCGAGGTTCTCGGCATTGAAAAATCTTCGTAAACTAAATCACACGTGTATATGATGACATTTAAGAGATATACACTCAAGAAAATCAAGGGCAATGGTGATATATATGCGGATTAGACACAAAAAAAAACACTCAACAAATGGCTACAATTTAAGGAATGTGTTTAGTGACGAAATCAGATTCCTAATTGATGGAGAAAGGTCTGATGGCAAGAAAAGCTGCTTCTAGGAGGTTGTCAAGTGTTTTCGCTCGACGATTCCATTCTTGGGTGGTTGGTTTAGCCCTTGTTCCTGTAACTCGAATCCTAGCCCTGTATATCCCATTTTAATTTTACACCATTGTGAACCTTACGCCTTTTTTACTCTCTGATCGAGGTTCTCGGCATTGAAAAATCTTCATAAACTAAATCACACGTCTATAAGTTGACATTTAAAAGAAATATAGTCAAGAAAATCAAGGGAAATTGTGATATATATGCGGATTAGACACAAAAAAAAAACACTCAACAAATGGCTACAATTTAAGGAATGTGTTTAGTGACGGCATCACATTCTTAATTGATTGAGAAAGGTCTGGTGGCAAGAAAAGCTGCTTCTAGGAGGTTGTCAAGTGTTTTCGCTCGACGATTCCATTCTTGGGTGGTTGGTTTAGCCCTTGTTCCCGTAACTCGAATCCTAGCACGGTATATCCCATTTTAATTTTACATCATTGTGAACCTTACGTGTTTTTTAATCACTGATCGAGGTTCTCGGCATTGAAAAATCTTCATAAACTAAATCACACGTGTATATGCTGACATTTAAGAGATACACAGTCAGGAAAATCAAGGGCAATGGTGATATATATGCGGATTAGACACAAAAAAAAAAAACACTCAACAAATGGCTACAATTTAAGGAATGTGTTTAGTGACGGCATCGGATTCCTAATTGATGGAGAAAGGTCTGGTGGCAAGAAAAGCTGCTTCGAGGAGGTTGTAAAGTGTTTTCGCTCGACGATTCCATTCTTGGGTGGTTGGTTTGGCCCTTGTTCCTGTAACTCGAATCCTAGCCCGGTATATCCCATTTTAATTTTACATCATTGGGAACCTTACATGTTTTTTACTCTCTGATCGAGGTTCTCGGCATTGAAAAATCTTCTTAAACTAAATCACACGTGTATATGTTGACATTTAAGAGATACACACTCAAAAAAATCAAGGGCAATGGTGATATATATGTGGATTAGACAAAACAAAAAACACTCAACAAATGGCTACAATTTAAGGAATGTGTTTAGTGACGACATCAGATTCCTAATTGATGGAGAAAGGTCTGGTGGCAAGAAAAACTGCTTCTAGGAGGTTGTCAAGTGTTTTCGCTCGACGATTCCATTCTTGGGTGGTTGGTTTGGCCCTTGTTCCTGTAACTCGAATCCTAGCCCGGTATATCTCATTTTAATTTGGCACCATTGTGAACCTTACGCCTTTTTTACTCTCTGATCGAGGTTCTCGGCATTGAAAAATCTTCGTTAACTAAATCACACGTGTATATGTTGACATTTAAGAGATATACAGTCAAGAAAATCAAGGGCAATGGTGATATTATGCGGATTAGACAGCAAAAAAAACACTCAACAAATGGCTACAATTAAAGAATGTGTTTAGCGACGACATCAGATTCCTAATTGATGGAGAAAGGTTTGGTGGCAAGAAAAGCTGCTTCTAGGAGGTTGTCAAGTGTTTTCGCTCGACGATTCCATTCATGGGTGGTTGGTTTGGCCCTTGTTCCTGTAACTCGAATCCTCGCCCTGTATATCCCATTTTAATTTTACACCATTGTGAACCTTACGCCTTTTTTCCTCTCTGATCGAGGTTCCCGGCATTGAAAAATCTTCGTAAACTAAATCACACGTGTATATGATGACATTTAAGAGATATACACTCAAGAAAATCAAGGGCAATGGTGATATATATGCGGATTTGACACAAAAAAAACACTCAACAAATGGCTATAATTTAAGGAATGTGTTTAGTGTTGGAATCAGATTCCTAATTGATGGAGAAAGGTCTGGTGGCAAGAAAAGCTGCTTCTAGGAGGTTGTCAAGTGTTTTCGCTCGACGATTCCATTCTTGGGTGGTTGGTTTGGCCCTTGTTCCTGTAACTCGAATCCTAGCCCTGTATATCCCATTTTAATTTTACACCATTGTGAACCTTACGCCTTTTTTACTCTCTGATCGAGGTTCTCGGCATTGAAAAATCTTCATAAACTAAATCACACGTCTATAAGTTGACATTTAAGAGATATATAGTCAAGAAAATCAAGGGAAATTGTGATATATATGCGGATTAGACACAAAAAAAAAACACTCAACCAATGGCTACAATTTAAGGAATGTGTTTAGTGACGACATCAGATTCCTAATTGATGGAGAAAGGTCTGGTGGCAAGAAAAGCTGCTTCTAGGAGGTTGTCAAGTGTTTTCGCTCGACGATTCCATTCTTGGGTGGTTGGTTTGGCCCTTGTTCCTGTAACTCGAATCCTAACCCTGTATATCCCATTTTAATTTTACATCATTGTGAACCTTACGTGTTTATTACTCTCTGATCGAGGTTCTCGGCATTGAAAAATCTTCATAAACTAAATCACACGTGTATATGTTGACATTTAAGAGATATACACTCAAGAAAATCAAGGGCAATGGTGATATATATGCGGATTAGACACAAAAAAAACACTCAACAAATGGCTACAATTTAAGGAATGTGTTTAGTGACGACATCAGATTCCTAATTGATGGAGAAAGGTCTGGTGGCAAGAAAAGCTGCTTCGAGGAGGTTGTAAAGTGTTTTCGCTCGACGATTCCATTCTTGGGTGGTTGGTTTGGCCCTTGTTCCTGTAACTCGAATCCTCGCCATGTATATCCCATTTTAATTTTACACCATTGTGAACCTTACGCCTTTTTCCTCTCTGATCGAGGTTCCCGGCATTGAAAAATCTTCGTAAACTAAATCACACGTGTATATGATGACATTTAAGAGATATACACTCAAGAAAATCAAGGGCAATGGTGATATATATGCGGATTTGACACAATAAAACACTCAACAAATGGCTATAATTTAAGGAATGTGTTTAGTGATGGAATCAGATTCCTAATTGATGGAGAAAGGTCTGGTGGCAAGAAAAGCTGCTTCTAGGAGGTTGTCAAGTGTTTTCGCTCGACGATTTCATTCTTGGGTGGTTGGTTTGGCCCTTGTTCCTGTAACTCGAATCCTAGCCCTGTATATCCCATTTTAATTTTACACCATTGTGAACCTTACGCCTTTTTTACTCTCTGATCGAGGTTCTCGGCATTGAAAAATCTTCATAAACTAAATCACACGTCTATAAGTTGACATTTAAGAGATATATAGTCAAGAAAATCAAGGGAAATTGTGATATATATGCGGATTAGACACAAAAAACAAAACACTCAACCAATGGCTACAATTTAAGGAATGTGTTTAGTGACGACATCAGATTCCTAATTGATGGAGAAAGGTCTGGTGGCAAGAAAAGCTGCTTCTAGGAGGTTGTCAAGTGTTTTCGCTCGACGATTCCATTCTTGGGTGGTTGGTTTGGCCCTTGTTCCTGTAACTCGAATCCTAACCCTGTATATCCCATTTTAATTTTACATCATTGTGAACCTTACGTGTTTATTACTCTCTGATCGAGGTTCTCGGCATTGAAAAATCTTCATAAACTAAATCACACGTGTATATGTTGACATTTAAGAGATATACACTCAAGAAAATCAAGGGCAATGGTGATATATATGCGGATTAGACACAAAAAAAACACTCAACAAATGGCTACAATTTAAGGAATGTGTTTAGTGACGACATCAGATTCCTAATTGATGGAGAAAGGTCTGGTGGCAAGAAAAGCTGCTTCTAGGAGGTTGTCAAGTGTTTTCGCTCGACGATTCCGTTCTTGGGTGGTTGGTTTGGCCCTTGTTCCTGTAACTCGAATCCTAGCCTTGTATATCCCATTTTAATTTTACATCATTGCGAACCTTACGTGTTTATTACCCTCTGATCGAGGTTCTCGGCATTGAAAAATCTTCGTAAACTAAATAACACGTGTATATGTTGACATTTAAGAGATATACCGTCAAGAAAATCAAGAGCAATGGTGATATATATGCGGACTAGACATAAAAAAACACTTAACAAATGGCTACAATTTAAGGAATGTGTTTAGTGACGGTATCAGATTCCTAATTGATAGAGAAAGGTCCTTGTGGCAAGAAAAGCTGCTTCTATGAGGTTGTCAAGTGTTTTCACTCGACGATTCGATTCTTGGGTGGTTGGTTTGGCCCTTGTTCCTGTAACTCGAATCCTATCCCAGTATATCCCATTTTGATTTTACACCATTGTGAACCTTACACCTTTTTTACTCTCTGATCGAGGTTCTCGGTATTGAAAAATCTTCGTAAACTAAATCACACGTGTATATGTTGACATTTAAGAGATATACAGTCAAGAAAATCAAGGGCAATGGTGATATATATGCGGATTAGACACCAAAAAAAAACACTCAACAAATGGCTAGAATTTAAGGAATGTGTTTAGTGACGACATCAGATTCCTAATTGATGGAGAAAGGTCTGGTGGCAAGAAAAACTGCTTCTAGGAGGTTGTCAAGTGTTTTCGCTCGACGATTCCATTCTTCGGTGGTTGGTTTGGCCCTTGTTCCTGTAACTCGAATCCTAGCCCGGTATATCCCATTTTAATTTTACATCATTGTGAACCTTACGTGTTTTTTACCCTCTGAGGAGGTTCTCGGCATTGAAAAATCTTCGTAAACTAAATCACACGTGTATATATTGAAATTTAAGAGATATACGGTTAAGAAAATCAAGGGCAATGGTGATATATATGCGGATTAGACACAAAAAAAACACTCAACAAATGGCTACAATTTAAGGAATGTGTTTAGTGACGACATCAGATTCCTAATTGATGGAGAAAGGTCTGGTGGCAAGAAAAGTTGCTTCTAGGACGTTGTCAAGTGTTTTCGCTCGACGATTCCATTCATGGGTGGTTGGTTTGGCCCTTGTTCCTGTAACTCGAATCCTAGCCCGGTATATCCCATTTTAATTTTACATCGTTGTGAACCTTACGCGTTTTTTACTCTCTGATCGAGGTTCTCGGCATTGAAAAATCTTCGTAAACTAAATCACACGTGTATATGTTGACATTTAAGAGATATACAGTCAAGAAAATCAAGGGCAATGGTGATATTATGCGGATTAGACACCAAAAAAAACACTCAACAAATGGCTACAATTAAAGAATGTGTTTAGTGACGACATCAGATTCCTAATTGATGGAGAAAGGTTTGGTGGCAAGAAAAGCTGCTTCTAGGAGGTTGTCAAGTGTTTTCGCTCGACGATTCCATTCATGGGTGGTTGGTTTGGCCCTTGTTCCTGTAACTCGAATCCTCGCCCTGTATATCCCATTTTAATTTTACACCATTGTGAACCTTACGCCTTTTTTCCTCTCTGATCGAGGTTCTCGGCATTGAAAAATCTTCGTAAACTAAATCACACGTGTATATGATGACATTTAAGAGATATACACTCAAGAAAATCAAGGGCAATGGTGATATATATGCGGATTAGACACAAAAAAAAAACACTCAACAAATGGCTACAATTTAAGGAATGTGTTTAGTGACGAAATCAGATTCCTAATTGATGGAGAAAGGTCTGATGGCAAGAAAAGCTGCTTCTAGGAGGTTGTCAAGTGTTTTCGCTCGACGATTCCATTCTTGGGTGGTTGGTTTAGCCCTTGTTCCTGTAACTCGAATCCTAGCCCTGTATATCCCATTTTAATTTTACACCATTGTGAACCTTACGCCTTTTTTACTCTCTGATCGAGGTTCTCGGCATTGAAAAATCTTCATAAACTAAATCACACGTCTATAAGTTGACATTTAAAAGATATATAGTCAAGAAAATCAAGGGAAATTGTGATATATATGCGGATTAGACACAAAAAAAAAACACTCAACAAATGGCTACAATTTAAGGAATGTGTTTAGTGACGGCATCACATTCTTAATTGATTGAGAAAGGTCTGGTGGCAAGAAAAGCTGCTTCTAGGAGGTTGTCAAGTGTTTTCGCTCGACGATTCCATTCTTGGGTGGTTGGTTTAGCCCTTGTTCCCGTAACTCGAATCCTAGCACGGTATATCCCATTTTAATTTTACATCATTGTGAACCTTACGTGTTTTTTAATCTCTGATCGAGGTTCTCGGCATTGAAAAATCTTCATAAACTAAATCACACGTGTATATGCTGACATTTAAGAGATACACAGTCAGGAAAATCAAGGGCAATGGTGATATATATGCGGATTAGACAAAAAAAAAAACACTCAACAAATGGCTACAATTTAAGGAATGTGTTTAGTGACGGCATCGGATTCCTAATTGATGGAGAAAGGTCTGGTGGCAAGAAAAGCTGCTTCGAGGAGGTTGTAAAGTGTTTTCGCTCGACGATTCCATTCTTGGGTGGTTGGTTTGGCCCTTGTTCCTGTAACTCGAATCCTAGCCCGGTATATCCCATTTTAATTTTACATCATTGGGAACCTTACATGTTTTTTACTCTCTGATCGAGGTTCTCGGCATTGAAAAATCTTCTTAAACTAAATCACACGTGTATATGTTGACATTTAAGAGATATACAATCAAGAAAATCAAGAGCAATGGTGATATATATGCGGATTAGACACAAAAAAAAACTCAACAAATGGCTACAATTTAAGTAATGTGTTTAGTGACGGTATAAGATTCCTAAATGATGGAGAAAGGTCTGGTGGCAAGAAAAGCTGCTTCTAGGAGGTTGTCAAGTGTTTTCGCTCGACGATTCCATTCTTGGGTGGTTGGTTTGGCCCTTGTTCCTGTAACTCGAATCCTAGCCCTGGATATCACATTTTAATTTTACATCATTGTGAACCTTACTTTTTTTTACTCTCTGATCGAGGTTCTCGGCATTGAAAAATCTTCGTAAACTAAATAAGACGTGTATATGTTGGCATTTAAGAAATATACAGTCAAGAAAATCAAGGGCAATGGTGATATATATATGCGGATTAGACACCAAAAAAAAGGAAAAATTACAAGTTTTGTCCTTTATCTTTATTCCACTTTTCAGGTGGTGTTCTTTTTAATGAATGTTGACAGGCGGTGTCCTTTACTAGATATTTTGTTGCAAGTTTAGTCCTTTACACCCAACCCGGTTAAAAAACTCTGTTAATTGTTGGGTGTAAAGCACTAAACTTGCAACAAAATACCTATTTAAAGGACTAAACTTGCAACAAAATACCAAGTAAAGGACACCGCCTGTCAACAATTAACAGAGTTTTTTAACTGGGTTGGGTGTAAAGGACTAAACTTGAAACAAAATACCTAGTAAAAGACACAGCCTGTCAACATTCGTTAAAAAGGACACCGCCTGAAAAGTGGTATAAAGATAAAGGACAAAACTTGTAATTTTTCCCAAAAAAAAAAAACACTCAACAAATGACTAGAATTTAAGGAATGTGTTTAGTGACGGCATCAGATTCCTAATTAATGGAGAAATGTCTAGTGGCAAGAAAAGCTGCTTCTAGGAGGTTGTCAAGTGTTTTCGCTTGACGATTCCATTCTTGGGTGATTGGTTTGGCCCTTGTTCCTGTATCTCGAATCCTAGCCTGGTATATCCCATTTTAATTTTACACCATTGTGAACCTTACGCCTTTTTTACTCTTTGATCGAGGTTCTCGGCATTGAAAAATCTTCGTAAACTAAATCACACGTGTATATGTTGACATTTAAGAGATATACAATGAAGAAAATCAAGGGCAATGGTGATATATATGTGGATTAGACACCAAAAAAAAGCACTCAACAAATGGCTACAATTTAAGGAATGTGTTTAGTGACGGCATCAGATTCCTAATTGATGGAGAAAGGTCTGGTGGCAAGAAAAGCTGCTTCTAGGAGGTTGTCAAGTGTTTTCACTCGACGATTCCATTCTTGGGTGGTTGGTTTGGCCCTTGTTCCTGTAACTCGAATCCTAGCCCGGTATATCCCATTTTAATTTTACACCATTGTGAACCTTACGTGTTTTTTACTCTCTGATCGAGGTTCTCGGCATTGAAAAATCTTCGTAAACTAAATCACACGTTTATATGTTGACATTTAAGAGATATACAGTGAAGAAAATCAAGGGAAATGGTGATATATATGAGGATTAGACACAAAAACAAAAACACTCAACAAATGGCTACAATTTAAGGAATGTGTTTAGTGACGGCATCAAATTTCTAATTGATGGAGAAAGGTCTAGTGGCAAGAAAAGCTGCTTCTAGGAGGTTGTTAAGTGTTTTCTCTCGACGATTCCATTCTTGGGTGGTTGGTTTGGCCCTTTTTCGTGTAACTCGAATCCTTGCCCGGTATATCCCATTTTAATTTTACACCATTGTGAACCTTACGCCTTTTTTACTCTCTGTTCGAGGTTCTCGGCATTGAAAAATCTCCGTAAACTAAATCACACGTGTATATGTTGACATTTAAGAGATATACAGTCAAGAAAATAAAGGGAAATGGTGATATATATGCGGATTAGACACAAAAAAAAACACCCAACAAATGGCTACAATTTAAGGAATGTGTTTAGTGACGGCATCAGATTCCTAATTGATGGAGAAAGGTCTGGTGGCAAGAAAAGCTGCTTCAAGGAGGTTGTCAAGTGTTTTCGCTCGACGATTCCATTCTTGGGTGGTTGGTTTGGCCCTTGTTCCTGTAACTCGAATCCTAGCCCGGTATATCCCATTTTAATTTTACATCATTGTGAACCTTACGTGTTTTTTACTCTCTGATCGAGGTTCTCGGCATTGAAAAATCTTCGTAAACTAAATCACACGTTTATATGTTGACATTTAAGAGATATACAGTCAAGAAAATCATGGGCAATGGTGATATTATGCGAATTAGAAACCAAAAAAACACTTACCAAATGGCTACAATTTAAGGAATGTGTTTAGTGACGACATCAGATTCTAAATTGATGGAGAAAGGTCTGGTGGCAATAAAAGCTGTTTCTAGGAGGTTGTTAAGTGTTTTCGCTCGACGATTCCATTCTTGGGTGGTTGGTTTGGCCCTTGCTCCTGTAACTCGAATCCTTGCCCGATATATTCCATTTTAATTTTACACCATTGTGAACCTTACGCTTTTTTTACAATCTGATCGAGGATCTCGGCATTGAAAAATCTTCGTAAACTAAATCACACGTATATATGTTGACATTTAAGAGATATACAGTGAAGAAAATCAAGGGCAATGGTGATATATATGCGGATTAGACACAAAAAAAAACTCAACAAATGGCTACAATTTAAGGAATGTGTTTAGTGACGGCATCAGATTCCTAATTGATGGAGAATGGTCTGGTGGCAAGAAAAGCTGCTTCTAGGAGGTTGTCAAGTGTTTTCACTCAACCGTTCCATTCTTGGGTGGTTGTTTTGGCCCTTGCTCCTGTAACTCGAATCCTAGCCCGGTATATCGCATTTTAATTTTGCACCATTGTGAACCTTACGCCTTTTTTACTTACTGTTCGAGGTTCTCGGCATTGAAAAATCTTCGTAAACTAAATCACACGTGTATATGTTGACATTTAAGAGATATACAGTGAAGAAAATCAAGGGCAATGGTGATATATATGCGGATTAGACACCAAAAAAAACACTCAACAAATGGCTACAATTTAAGGAATGTGTTTAGTGACGGCATCAGATTCGTAATTGATGGAGAAATGTCTGGTGGCAAGAAAAGCAGCTTCTAGGAGGTTGTCAAGTGATTTCGCTCGACGATTCCATTCTTGGGTGGTTGGTTTGGCCCTTGTTCCTGTAACTCGAATCCAAGCCCGGTATATCCCATTTTAATTTTACATCATTGTGAACCTTAGGTGTTTTTTACTCTCTGATCGAGGTTCTCGGCATTGAAAAATCTTCATAAACTAAATCACATGTGTATATGTTGACATTTAAGAGATATACAGTCAAAAAAATCATGGGCAATGGTGATATTATGCGGATTAGACACCAAAAAAACACTCAACAAATGGCTACAATTTAAGGAATGTGTTTAGTGACGGCATCAGATTCCTAATTGATGGAGAAATGTCTCGTGGCAAGAAAAGCAGCTTCTAGGAGGTTGTCAAGTGATTTCGCTCGACGATTCCATTCTTGGGTGGTTGGTTTGGACCTTGTTCCTGTAACTCGAATACAAGCCCGGTATATCCCATTTTAATTTTACATCATTGTGAACCTTAGGTGATTTTTACTCTCTGATCGAGGTTCTCGGCATTGAAAAATCTTCATAAACTAAATCACATGTGTATATGTTGACATTTAAGAGATATACAGTCAAAAAAATCATGGGCAATGGTGATATTATGCGGATTAGACACCAAAAAAACACTTAACAAATGGCTACAATTTAAGGAATGTGTTTAGTGACTACATCAGATTCCTAATTGATGGAGAAATGTCTGGTGGCAGTAAAAGCTGCTTCTAGGAGGTTGTCAAGTGTTTTCGCTCAACGATTCAATTCTTGGGTGGTTGGTTTGGCCCTTGCTCCTGTAACTCGAATCCTATCCCGGTATATATCCCATTTTAATTTTACA
This sequence comes from Helianthus tuberosus, assembly GCA_030545235.1. NCBI lineage: Eukaryota > Viridiplantae > Streptophyta > Magnoliopsida > Asterales > Asteraceae > Helianthus > Helianthus tuberosus. Next base: position 176,561,182 of record CM060420.1, read on the forward strand.
CCATTGTGAACCTTACGCCTTTTTTACTCTCTGATCGAGGTTCTCGGCATTGAAAAATCTTCGTAAACTAAATCACTCGTGTATATGTTGACATTTAAGAGATATACAGTGAAGAAAATCAAGGGCAATGGTAATATATATGCGGATTAGACACCAAAAAAAGCACTCAACAAATGGCTACAATTTAAGGAATGTGTTTAGTGATGGCATCAGATTCCTAATTGATGGAGAAAGGTCGGGTGGCAAGAAAAGCTGCTTCTAGGAGGTTGTCTAGAGTTTTCACTCGACGATTCCATTCTTGGGTTGTTGGTTTGGCCCTTGTTCCTGTAACTCGAATCCTAGCCCGGTATATCCCATTTTAATTTTGCACCATTGTGAACCTTACGCCTTTTTTACTCACTGATCGAGGTTCTCGGCATTGAAAAATCTTCGTAAACTAAATCACACGTGTATATGTTGATATTTAAGAGATATACAGTGAAGAAAATCAAGGGCAATGGTGATATATATGCGGATTAGACACCAAAAAAAAAAAACACTCAACAAATGGCTGCAATTTAAGGAATGTGTTTAGTGACGGCATCAGATTCCTAATTGATGGAGAAAGGTCTGGTGGCAAGAAAAGCTGCTTCTAGGAGGTTGTCAAGTGTTTTCGCTCGACGATTCCTTTCTTGGGTGGTTGGTTTGGCCCTTGTTCCTGTAACTCGAATCCTAGCCCGGTATATCCCATTTTAATTTTACATCATTGAGAACCTTACGTGTTTTTAACTCTCTGATCGAGGTTCTCGGCATTGAAAAATCTTTGTAAACTAAATCACACGTGTGTATGTTGACATTTAAGAGATATACAGTCAAGAAAATCATGGGCAATGGTGATATTATGCGGATTAGACACCAAAAAAACACTTAACAAATGGCTACAATTTAAGGAATGTGTTTAGTGACGACATCAGATTCCTAATTGATGGAGAAACGTCTGGTGGCAATAAAAGCTGCTTTTAGGAGGTTGTCAAGTGTTTTCGCTCGACGATTCCATTCTTGGGTGGTTGGTTTGGCCCTTTTTCGTGTAACTCGAATCCTTGCCCGGTATATCCCATTTTAATTTTATACCATTGTGAACCTTACGCCTTTTTTACTCTCTGATCGAGGTTCTCGGCATTGAAAAATCATCGTAAACTAAATCACACGTGTATATGTTGACATTTAAGAGATATACAGTCAAGAAAATCAAGGTAAATGGTGATATATATGCAGATTAGACACAAAAAAAAAAACTCAACAAATGGCAACAATTTAAGGAATGTGTTAAGTGACGGCATCAGATTCCTAATTTATGGAGAAAGGTCTGGTGGCAAGAAAAGCTGCTTTTAGGAGGTTGTCAAGTGTTTTCGCTCGACGATTCCATTCTTGGGTGGTTGGTTTGGCCCTTGTTCCTGTAACTCGAATCCTAGCCCGGTATATCCCATTTTAATTTTACATCATTGTGAACCTTACGTGTTTTTTACTCTCTGATCGAGGTTCTCGGCATTGAAAAATCTTCGTAAACTAAATCACCCGTGTATATGTTGATATTTAAGAGATATACAGTCAAGAAAATCAAGGGCAATGGTGATATTATGCGGATTAGACACAAAAAAACACTCAACAAATGGCTACAATTTAAGGAATGTGTTTAGTGACGACATCAGATTCCAAATTGATGGAGAAAGGTCTGGTGGCAAGAAAAGCTGCTTCTAGGAGGTTGTCAAGTGTTTTCGCTCGACGATTCCATTCTTGGGTGGTTGGTTTGGCCCTTGTTCCTGTAACTCGAATCCTAGCCTGGTATATCCCATTTTAATTTTACATCATTGTGAACCTTACGTGTTTTTTACTCTCTGATCGAGGTTCTCGGCATTGAAAAATCTTCGTAAAGTAAATCACTCGTGTATATGTTGACATTTAAGAGATATACAGTTAAGAAAATCATGGGCAATGGTGATATTATGCGGATTAGACACCAAAAAAAACACTCAACAAATGGCTACAATTAAAGAAAGTGTTTAGTGACGACATCAGATTCCTAATTGATGGAGAAAGGTTTGGTGGCAAGAAAAGCTGCTTCTAGGAGGTTGTCAAGTGTTTTCGCTCGACGATTCCATTCTTGGGTGGTTGGTTTGGCCCTTGTTCCTGTAACTCGAATCCTAGCCTGGTATATCCCATTTTAGTTTTACATCATTGTGAACCTTACGTGTTTTTTACTCTCTGATCGAGGTTCTCGGCATTGAAAAATCTTCGTAAACTAAATCACTCGTGTATATGTTGACATCTAAGAGATATACAGTCAAGAAAATCAAGGGAAATGGTGATATATATGCGGATTAGACACCAAAAAAAACACTCAACAAATGGCTACAATTTAAGGAATGTGTTTAGTGACGGCATCAGATTCCTAATTGATGGAGAACGGTCTAGTGGCAAGAAAAGCTGCTTCTAGGAGGTTGTCAAGTGTTTTCTCTCGACAATTCCATTCTTGGGTGGTTGGTTTAGCCCTTTTTCCTGTAACTCTAATCCTTGCCCGGTATATCCCATTTTAATTTTACACCATTGTGAACCTTACGCCTTTTTTACTCTCTGATCGAGGTTCTCAGCATTGAAAAATCATCGTAAACTAAATCACACGTGTATATGTTGACATTTAAGAGATATACAGTCAAGAAAATCAAGGGAAATGGTGATATATATGCGGATTAGACACCAAAAAAAACACTCAACAAATGGCTACAATTTAAGGAATGTGTTTAGTGACGGCATCAGATTCCTAATTGATGGAGAAAGGTCTGGTGGCAAGAAAAGCTGCTTTTAGGAGGTTGTCAAGTGTTTTCGCTCGACGATTCCATTCTTGGGTGGTTGGTTTGGCCCTTGTTCCTGTAACTCGAATCCTAGCCCGGTATATCCCATTTTAATTTTACATCATTGTGAACCTTACGTGTTTTTTACTCTCAGATCGAGGTTCTCGGCATTGAAAAATCTTCGTAAACTAAATCACCCGTGTATATGTTGATATTTAAGAGATATACAGTCAAGAAAATCAAGGGCAATGGTGATATTATGCGGATTAGACACAAAAAAAACACTCAACAAATGGCTACAATTTAAGGAATGTGTTTAGTGACGACATCAGATTCCTAATTGATGGAGAAAGGGCTGGTGGCAAGAAAAGCTGCTTCTATGAGGTTGTCAAGTGTTTTCGCTCGACGATTCAATTCTTGGGTGGTTGGTTTGGCCCTTGTTCCTGTAACTCGAATCCTAGCCCGGTATATCCCATTTTAATTTTACATCATTGTGAACCTTACCTGTTTTTTACTCTCTAATCGAAGTTCTCGGCATTGAAAAATCTTTGTAAACTAATTCACACGTGTATATGTTGACATTTAAGAGATATACAGTCAAGAAAATCATGGGCAACGGTGATATTATGCGGATTAGACACCAAAAAAACACTTAACAAATGGCTACAATTTAAGGAATGTGTTTAGTGACGGCATCAGATTCCTAATTGATGGAGAAAGGTCTGGTGGCAAGAAAAGCTGCTTCTAGGAGGTTGTCAAGTGTTTTCACTCGACGATTCCATTCTTGGGTGATTGGTTTGGCCCTTGTTCCTGTAACTCGAATCCTAGCCCGGTATATCCCATTTTAATTTTGCACCATTGTGAACCTTACGCCTTTTTTACTCACTGATCGAGGTTCTCGGCATTGAAAAATCTTCGTAAACTAAATCACACGTGTATATGTTGATATTTAAGAGATATACAGTGAAGAAAATCAAGGGCAATGGTGATATATATGCGGATTAGACACATAAAAAAAACACTCAACAAATGGCTACAATTTAAGGAATGTGTTTAGTGACGGCATCAGATTCCTAATTTATGGAGAAAGGTCTGGTGGCAAGAAAAGCTGCATCTAGGAGGTTGTCAAGTGTTTTCGCTCGATGATTCCATTCTTGGGTGGTTGGTTTGGCCCTTGTTCCTGTAACTCGAATCCTAGCCCGGTATATCCCATTTTAATTTTACATCATTGTGAACCTTACGTGTTTTTTACTCTCTGATCGAGGTTCTCGGCATTGAAAAATCTTCGTAAACTAAATCACACGTGTGTATGTTGACAGTTAAGAGATATACAGTCCAGAAAATCATGGGCAATGGTGATATTATGCGGATTAGACACCAAAAAAACACTTAACAAATGGCTACAATTTAAGGAATGTGTTTAGTGCCGACATCAGATTCCTAATTGATGGAGAAAGGTCTGGTGGCAAACTGGTAATAAAAGCTGCTTCTAGGAGGTTGTTAAGTGTTTTCGCTCGACGATTCCATTCTTGGGTGGTTGGTTTGGCCCTTGCTCCTGCAACTCGAATCCAAGCCCGGTATATCCTATTTTAATTTTACACCATTGTGAACCTTACGCCTTTTTTACTCTTTGATCGATGTTCTCGGCATTGAAAAATCTTCGTAAACTAAATCACACTGGTATATGTTGACATTTAAGAGATATACAGTAAAGAAAATCAAGGGCAATGGTGATATATATGCGGATTAGACACCATAAAAAAACACTCAACAAATGGCTACAATTTAAGGAATGTGTTTAGTGACGACATCAGATTCCTAATTGATGGAGAAAGGTCTGGTGGCAAGAAAAGCTGCTTCTAGGAAGTTGTCAAGTGTTTTCACTCGACGGTTCCATTCTTGGGTGGTTGTTTTGGCCCTAGTTCCTGTAACTCGAATCCTAGCCCGGTATATCCCATTTTAATTTTGCACCATTGTGAACCTTACGCCTTTTTTACTCACTGATCGAGGTTCTCGGCATTGAAAAATCTTCGTAAACTAAATCACACGTGTATATGTTGACATTTAAGAGATATACAGTGAAGAAAATCAAGGGCAATGGTGATATATATGCGGATTAGACACCAAAAAAATAAACACTCAACAAATGGCTACAATTTAAGGAATGTGTTTAGTGACGACATCAGATTCCAAATTGATGGAGAAAGGTCTGGTGGCAAGAAAAGCTACTTCTAGGAAGTTGTCAAGTGTTTTCGCTCGACGATTCCATTCTTGGGTGGTTGGTTTGGCCCTTGTTCCTGTAACTCGAATCCTAGCCTGGTATATCCCATTTTAATTTTACATCATTGTGAACCTTACGTGTTTTTTACTATCTGATCGAGGTTCTCGGCATTGAAAAATCTTCGTTAACTAAATCACACGTGTATATGTTGACATTTAAGAGATATACAGTCAAGAAAATCATGGGCAATGGAGATATTATGCGGATTAGACACCAAAAAAACACTTAACAAATGGCTACAATTTAAGGAATGTGTTTAGTGACGACATCAGATTCCTAATTGATGGAGAAAGATCTGGTGGCAATAAAAGCTGCTTCTAGGAGGTTGTCAAGTGTTTTCGCTCGACGATTTCATTCTTGGGAGGTTGGTTTGGCCCTTGCTCCTGTAACTCGAATCCTAGCCCGGTATATCCCATTTTAATTTTACACCATTGTGAACCTTACGCCTTTTTTACTCTCTGATCGAGGTTCTCGGCATTGAAAACTCTTCGTAAACTAAATCACACGTGTATATGTTGACATTTAAGAGATATACAGTGAAGAAAATCAAGGGCAATGGTGATATATATGCGGATTAGACACAAAAAAAACACTCAACAAATGGCAACAATTTAAGGAATGTGTTTAGTGACGACATCAGATTCCTAATTTATGGAGAAAGGTCTGGTGGCAATAAAAGCTGCTTCTAGGAGGTTGTCAAGTGTTTTCGCTCGACGATTCCATTCTTGGGTGTTTGGTTTGGCCCTTGCTCCGGTAACTCGAATCCTAGCCCGGTATATCCCATTTTAATTTTACACCATTGTGAACCTTACGCCTTTTTTTACTCTCTGATCGAGGTTCTCGGCATTGAAAAATCTTTGTAAACTAAATCACACGTGTATATGTTGACATTTAAGAGATATACAGTGAAGAAAATCAAGGGCAATGGTGATATATATGCGGATTAGACACAAAAAAAAACACTCAACAAATGGCTACAATTTAAGGAATGTGTTTAGTGACGGCATCAGATTCCTAATTGATAGAGAAAGGTCTGGTGGCAAGAAAAGCTGCTTCTAGGAGGTTGTCAAGTGTTTTCACTCGACGGTTCCATTCTTGGGTGGTTGTTTTGTCCCTTGTTCCTGTAACTCGAATCCTATCCCGGTATATCCCATTTTAATTTTGCACCATTGTGAACCTTACGCCTTTTTTACTCACTGATCGTGGTTCTCGGCATTGAAAAATCTTCGTAAACTAAATCACACGTGTATATGTTGACATTTAAGAGATATACGATGAAGAAAATCAAGGGCAATGGTGATATATATATGGATTAGATACAAAAAACAAAAACACTCAACAAATGGCTACAATTTAAGGAATGTGTTTAGTGACGGCATCAGATTTCTAATTGATGGAGAAATGTCTGGTGGCAAGAAAAGCTGCTTCTAGGAGGTTGTCACGTGTTTTCGCTCGACGATTCCATTCTTGGGTGGTTGGTTTGGCCCTTGTTCCTGTAACTCGAATCCTAACCCGGTATATCCCATTTTAATTTTACATCATTGTGAACCTTACGTGTTTTTTACTCTCTGATCGAGGTTCTCGGCATTGAAAAATCTTCGTAAACTAAATCACCCGTGTATATGTTGATATTTAAGAGATATACAGTCAAGAAAATCAAGGGCAATGGTGATATTATGCGGATTAGACACAAAAAAGAAACACTCAACAAATGGCTACAATTTAAGGAATGTGTTTAGTGACGACATCAGATTCCTAATTGATGGAGAAAGGTCTGGTGGCAAGAAAAGCTGCTTCTATGAGGTTGTCAAGTGTTTTCGCTCGACGATTCCATTCTTGGGTGGTTGGTTTGGCCCTTGTTCCTGTTACTCGAATCCTAGCCCGTTATATCCTATTTTAATTTTACATCATTGTGAACCTTACGTGTTTTTTACTCTCTGATCGAGTTTCTCGGCATTGAAAAATCTTCGTAAACTAAATCACACGTGTATATGTTGACATTTAAGAGATATACAGTCAAGAAAATCAAGAGAAATGGTGATATATATGCTTACTAGACACAAGAAAAACACTCAACAAATGGCTACAATTTAAGAAATGTGTTTAGTGACGACATCAGATTCCTAATTGATGGAGAAAGGTCTGGTGGCAAGAAAAGCTGCTTCTAGGAGGTTGTCAAGTGTTTTCGCTCGACGATTCCATTCTTGGGTGGTTGGTTTGGCCCTTGTTCCTGTAACTCGAATCCTAGCCCTGTATATCCCATTTTAATTTTACATCATTGTGAACCTTACGTGTTTTTTACTCTCTGATCGAGGTTCTCGGCATTGAAAAATCTTCGTAAACTAAATCACCCGTGTATATGTTGATATTTAAGAGATATACAGTCAAGAAAATCAAGGGCAATGGTGATATTATGCGGATTAGACACAAAAAAAAAAACACTCAACAAATGGCTACAATTTAAGGAATGTGTTTAGTGACGACATCAGATTCCTAATTGATGGAGAAAGGTCTGGTGGCAAGAAAAGCTGCTTCTATGAGGTTGTCAAGTGTTTTCGCTCGACGATTTCATTCTTGGGTGGTTGGTTTGGCCCTTGTTCCTGTTACTCGAATCCTAGCCCGTTATATCCCATTTTAATTTTACATTATTGTGAACCTTACGTGTTTTTTACTCTCTGATCGAGGTTCTCGGCATTGAAAAATCATCGTAAACTAAATCACACGTGTATATGTTGACATTTAAGAGATATACAGTCAAGAAAATCAAGGGTAATGGTGATATATATGCGGATTAGACACAAAAAAAACACTCAACAAATGGCTACAATTTAAGGAATGCGTTTAGTGACGACATCAGATTCCTAATTGATGGAGAAAGGTCTGGTGGCAATAAAAGCTGCTTCTAGGAGGTTGTCAACTGTTTTCGCTCGACGATTCCATTCTTGGGTGGTTGGTTTGTCCCTTGCTCCTGTAAATCGAATCCTAGCCCGGTATATCCCATTTTAATTTTACACGATTGTGAACCTTACGTCTTTTTTACTCTCTGATCGAGGTTCTCGGCATTGAAAAATCTTCGTAAACTAAATCACACGTGTATATGTTGACATTTAAGAGATATACAACGAAGAAAATCAAGGGCAATGGTGATATATATGCGGATTAGACACAAAAAAGAACACTCAACAAATGGCAACAATTTAAGGAATGTGTTTAGTGACGACATCAGATTCCTAATTGATGGAGAAAGGTCTGGTGGCAATTAAAGCTGCTTCTAGGAGGTTGTCAAGTGTTTTCGCTCGACGATTCCATTCTTGGGTGGTTGGTTTGGCCCTTGCTCCTGTAACTCGAATCCTAGCCCGGTATATCCCATTTTAATTTTACACCATTGTGAACCTTACGCCTTTTATACTCTCTGATCGAGGTTCTCGGCATTGAAAAATCTTCGTAAACTAAATCACATGTGTATATGTAGACATTTAAGAGATATACAGGGAAGAAAATCAAGGGCAATGGTGATATATATGCGGATTAGACACAAAAAAAAACTCAACAAATGGCAACAATTTAAGGAATGTGTTAAGTGTCGGAATCAGATTCCTAATTGATGGAGAAAGGTCTGGTGGCAAGAAAAGCTGCTTCTAAGAGGTTGTCAAGTGTTTTCACTCGACGGTTCCATTTTTGGGTAGTTGTTTTGTCCCTAGTTCCTGTAACTCGAATCCTAGCCCGGTATATCTTATTTTAATTTTGCACCGTTGTGAACCTTACGCCTTTTTTACTCACTGATCGAGGTTCTCGGCATTGAAAAATCTTCGTAAACTAAATCACACGTGTATATGTTGACATTTAAGAGATATACAGTCAAGAAAATCAAGAGAAATGGTGATATATATGCTTACTAGACACAAGAAAAACACTCAACAAATGGCTACAATTTAAGAAATGTGTTTAGTGACGGCATCAGATTCCTAATTGATGGAGAAAGGTCTGGTGGCAAGAAAAGCTGCTTCTAGGAGGTTGTCAAGTGTTTTCGCTCGACGATTCCATTCTTGGGTGGTTGGTTTGGCCCTTGTTCCTGTAACTCGAATCCTAGCCCTGTATATCCCATTTTAATTTTACATCATTGTGAACCTTACGTGTTTTTTACTCTCTGATCGAGGTTCTCGGCATTGAAAAATCTTCGTAAACTAAATCACCCGTGTATATGTTGATATTTAAGAGATATACAGTCAAGAAAATCAAGGGCAATGGTGATATTATGCGGATTAGACACAAAAAAAAAACACTCAACAAATGGCTACAATTTAAGGAATGTGTTTAGTGACGACATCAGATTCCTAATTGATGGAGAAAGGTCTGGTGGCAAGAAAAGCTGCTTCTATGAGGTTGTCAAGTGTTTTCGCTCGACGATTTCATTCTTGGGTGGTTGGTTTGGCCCTTGTTCCTGTTACTCGAATCCTAGCCCGTTATATCCCATTTTAATTTTACATTATTGTGAACCTTACGTGTTTTTTACTCTCTGATCGAGGTTCTCGGCATTGAAAAATCTTCGTAAACTAAATCACACGTGTATATGTTGACATTTAAGAGATATACAGTCAAGAAAATCAAGGGTAATGGTGATATATATGCGGATTAGACACAAAAAAAACACTCAACAAATGGCTACAATTTAAGGAATGCGTTTAGTGACGACATCAGATTCCTAATTGATGGAGAAAGGTCTGGTGGCAATAAAAGCTGCTTCTAGGAGGTTGTCAACTGTTTTCGCTCGACGATTCCATTCTTGGGTGGTTGGTTTGTCCCTTGCTCCTGTAACTCGAATCCTAGCCCGGTATATCCCATTTTAATTTTACACGATTGTGAACCTTACGTCTTTTTTACTCTCTGATCGAGGTTCTCGGCATTGAAAAATCTTAGTAAACTAAATCACACGTGTATATGTTGACATTTAAGAGATATACAACGAAGAAAATCAAGGGCAATGGTGATATATATGCGGATTAGACACAAAAAAGAACACTCAACAAATGGCAACAATTTAAGGAATGTGTTTAGTGACGACATCAGATTCCTAATTGATGGAGAAAGGTCTGGTGGCAATTAAAGCTGCTTCTAGGAGGTTGTCAAGTGTTTTCGCTCGACGATTCCATTCTTGGGTGGTTGGTTTGGCCCTTGCTCCTGTAACTCGAATCCTAGCCCGGTATATCCCATTTTAATTTTACACCATTGTGAACCTTACGCCTTTTATACTCTCTGATCGAGGTTCTCGGCATTGAAAAATCTTCGTAAACTAAATCACACGTGTATATGTAGACATTTAAGAGATATACAGGGAAGAAAATCAAGGGCAATGGTGATATATATGCGGATTAGACACAAAAAAAAACTCAACAAATGGCAACAATTTAAGGAATGTGTTAAGTGTCGGAATCAGATTCCTAATTGATGGAGAAAGGTCTGGTGGCAAGAAAAGCTGCTTCTAAGAGGTTGTCAAGTGTTTTCACTCGACGGTTCCATTCTTGGGTAGTTGTTTTGTCCCTAGTTCCTGTAACTCGAATCCTAGCCCGGTATATCTTATTTTAATTTTGCACCATTGTGAACCTTACGCCTTTTTTACTCACTGATCGAGGTTCTCGGCATTGAAAAATCTTCGTAAACTAAATCACACGTGTATATGTTGACATTTAAGAGATATACGGTGAAGAAAATCAAGGGCAATGGTGATATATATGCGGACTAGAGACAAAAACAAAAACACTCAACAAATGGCAACAATTTAAGGAATGTGTTTAGTGACGGCATCAAATTCCTAATTGATGGAGAAAGGTCTAGTGGCAATAAAAGTTGCTTCTAGGAGGTTGTCAAGTGTTTTCTCTCGACGATTCCATTCTTGGGTGGTTGGTTTGGCCCTTTTTCCTGTAACTCGAATTCTTGCCCGGTATATCCCATTTTAATTTTACACCATTGTGAACCTTACGCCTTTTTTACTCTCTGATCGAGGTTCTCGGCATTGAAAAATCTTCGTAAACTAAATCACACGTGTATATGTTGACATTTAAGAGATATACAGTCAAGAAAAACAAGGGAAATGGTGATATATATGCGGATTAGACACAAAAAAAACACAAAACTAATGGCTACAATTTAAGGAATGTGTTTAGTGACGGCATCAGATTCCTAATTGATGGAGAAAGGTCTGGTGGTAAGAAAAGCTGCTTCTAGGAGGTTGTCAAGTGTTTTCGCTCGACGATTCCATTCTGGGGTGGTTGGTTTGGCCCTTGTTCTTGTAACTCTAATCCTAGCCCGGTATATCCCATTTTAATTTTACATCATTGTGAACCTTACGTGTTTTTTACTCTCTGATCGAGGTTCTCGGCATTGAAAAATCTTCGTAAACTAAATCACCCGTGTATATGTTGATATTTAAGAGATATACAGTCAAGAAAATCAAGGGCAATGGTCATATTATGCGGATTAGACACAAAAAAAAAAACACTCAACAAATGGCTACAATTTAAGGAATGTGTTTAGTGACAACATCAGATTCCTAATTGATGGAGAAAGCTCTGGTGGCAAGAAAAGCTGCTTCTATGAGGTTGTCAAGTGTTTTCGCTCGACGATTCCATTCTTGGGTGGTTGGTTTGGCCCTTGTTCCTGTTACTCGAATCCTAGCCCGTTATATCCCATTTTAATTTTACATCATTGTGAACCTTACGTGTTTTTTACTCTCTGATCGAGGTTCTCGGCATTGAAAAATCTTCGTAAACTAAATCACACGTGTATATGTTGACATTTAAGAGATATACAGTCAAGAAAATCAAGGGCAATGGTGATATATATGCGGATTAGACACAAAAAAAACACTCAACAAATGGCTACAATTTAAGGAATGTGTTTAGTGACGACATCAGATTCCTAATTGATGGAGAAAGGTCTGGTGGCAATAAAAGCTGCTTCTAGGAGGTTGTCAACTGTTTTCGCTCGACGATTCCATTCTTGGGTGGTTGGTTTGTCCCTTGCTGCTGTAACTCGAATCCTAGCCCGGTATATCCCATTTTAATTTTACACGATTGTGAACCTTACGCCTTTTTTACTCTCTGATCGAGGTTCTCGGCATTGAAAAATCTTCGTAAACTAAATCACACGTGTATATGTTGACATTTAAGAGATATACAACGAAGAAAATCAAGGGCAATGGTGATATATATGCGGATTAGACACAAAAAAGAACACTCAACAAATGGTAACAATTTAAGGAATGTGTTTAGTGACGACATCAGATTCCTAATTGATGGAGAAAGGTCTGGTGGCAATAAAAGCTGCTTCTAGGAGGTTGTCAAGTGTTTTCGCTCGACGATTCCATTCATGGGTGGTTGGTTTGGCCCTTGCTCCTGTAACTCGAATCCTAGCCCGGTATATCCCATTTTAATTTTACACCATTGTGAACCTTACGCCTTTTTTACTCTCTGATCGAGGTTCTCGGCATTGAAAAATCTTCGTAAACTAAATCACACGTGTATATGTTGACATTTAAGAGATATACAGTGAAGAAAATCAAGGGCAATGGTGATATATATGCGGATTAGACACAAAAAAAAACACTCAACAAATGGCAACAATTTAAGGAATGTGTTAAGTGACGGAATTAGATTCCTAATTGATGGAGAAAGGTCTGGTGGCAAGAAAAGCTGCTTCTAAGAGGTTGTCAAGTGTTTTCACTCCACGGTTCCATTCTTGGGTAGTTGTTTTGTCCCTTGTTCCTGTAACTCGAATCCTAGCCCGGTATATCTTATTTTAATTTTGCTCCATTGTGAACCTTACGCCTTTTTTACTCACTGATCGAGGTTCTCGGTATTGAAAAATCTTCGTAAACTAAATCACACGTGTATATGTTGACATTTAAGAGATATACGGTGAAGAAAATCAAGGGCAATGGTGATATATATGCGGACTAGAGACAAAAACAAAAACACTCAACAAATGGCTACAATTTAAGGAATGTGTTTAGTGACGGTATCAAATTCCTAATTGATGGAGAAAGGTCTAGTGGCAAGAAAAGCTGCTTCTAGGAGGTTGTCAAGTGTTTTCTCTCGACGATTCCATTCTTGGGGGGTTGGTTTGGCCCTTTTTCCTGTAACTCGAATTCTTGCCCGGTATATCCCATTTTAATTTTACACCATTGTGAACCTTACGCCTTTTTTACTCTCTGATCGAGGTTCTCGGCATTGAAAAATCTTCGTAAACTAAATCACACGTGTATATGTTGACATTTAAGAGATATACAGTCAAGAAAAACAAGGGAAATGGTGATATATATGCGGATTAGACACAAAAAAAAAACACTCAACTAATGGCTACAATTTAAGGAATGTGTTTAGTGACGGCATCAGATTCCTAATTGATGGAGAAAGGTCTGGTGGCAAGAAAAGCTGCTTCTAGGAGGTTGTCAAGTGTTTTCGCTTGACGATTCCATTCTGGGGTGGTTGGTTTGGCCCTTGTTCCTGTAACTCTAATCCTAGCCCGGTATATCCCATTTTAATTTTACATCATTGTGAACCTTACGTGTTTTTTACTCTCTGATCGAGGTTCTCGGCATTGAAAAATCTTCGTAAACTAAATCACCCGTGTATATGTTGATATTTAAGAGATATACAGTCAAGAAAATCAAGGGCAATGGTGATATTATGCGGATTAGACACCAAAAAAAACACTCAACAAATGGCTACAATTTAAGGAATGTGTTTAGTGACGACATCAGATTCCTAATTGATGGAGAAAGGTCTGGTGGCAAGAAAAGCTGCTTCTAGGTGGTTGCAAAGTGTTTTCGCTTGACGATTCCATTTTTGGGTGGTTGGTTTGGCCCTTGTTCCTGTAACTCGAATCCTAGCCCGGTATATCCCATTTTTATTTTACATCATTGTGAACCTTACATGTTTTTTACTCTCTGATCGAGGTTCTCAGCATTGAAAAATCTTCGTAAACTAAATCATACGTGTATATGTTGACATTTAAGAGATATACAGTCAATAAAATCAAGAGAAATGGTGATATATATGCTGACTAGACACAAGAAAAACACTCAACAAATGGCTACAATTTAAGGAATGTGTTTAGTGACGGCATCAGATTCCTAATTGATGGAGAAAGGTCTGGTGGCAAGAAAAGCTGCTTCTAGGAGGTTGTCAAGTGTTTTCGCTCGACGATTCCATTCTTGGGTGGTTGGTTTGGCCCTTGTTCCTGAAACTTGAATCCTAGCCCGGTATATCCCATTTTAATTTTACATCATTGTGAACCTTACGTGTTTTTTAATCTCTGATCGAGGTTCTCGGCATTGAAAAATCTTCGTAAACTAAATCACCCGTGTATATGTTAATATTTAAGAGATATACAGTCAAGAAAATCAAGGGCAATGGTGATATTATGCGGATTAGACACAAAAAAAACACTCAACAAATGGCTACAATTTAAGGAATGTGTTTAGTGACGACATCAGATTCCTAATTGATGGAGAAAGGTCTGGTGGCAAGAAAAGCTGCTTCTATGAGGTTGTCAAGTGTTTTCGCTCGACGATTCCATTCTTGGGTGGTTGGTTTGGGCCTTGTTCCTGTTAATCGAATCCTAGCCCGTTATATCCCATTTTAATTTTACATCATTGTGAACCTTACGTGTTTTTTACTCTCTGATCGAGGTTCTCGGCATTGAAAAATCTTCGTAAACTAAATCACACGTGTATATGATGACATTTAAGAGATATACAGTCAAGAAAATCAAGGGCAATGGTGATATATATGCGGATTAGACACAAAAAAAACACTCAACAAATGGCTACAATTTAAGGAATGTGTTTAGTGACGACATCAGATTCCTAATTGATGGAGAAAGGTCTGGTGGCAATAAAAGCTGCTTCTAGGAGGTTGTCAACTGTTTTCGCTCGACGATTCCATTCTTGGGTGGTTGGTTTGTCCCTTGCTCCTGTAAGTCGAATCCTAGCCCGGTATATCCCATTTTAATTTTACACGATTGTGAACCTTACGCCTTTTTTACTCTCTGATCGAGGTTCTCGGCATTGAAAAATCTTCGTAAACTAAATCACACGTGTATATGTTGACATTTAAGAGATATACAACGAAGAAAATCAAGGGCAATGGTGATATATATGCGGATTAGACACAAAAAAGAACACTCAACAAATGGCAACAATTTAAGGAATGTGTTTAGTGACGACATCAGATTCCTAATTGATGGAGAAAGGTCTGGTGGCAATAAAAGCTGCATCTAGGAGGTTGTCAAGTGTTTTAGCTCGACGATTCCATTCTTGGGTGGTTGGTTTGGCCCTTGCTCCTGTAACTCGAATCCTAGCCCGGTATATCCTATTTTAATTTTACACCATTGTGAACCTTACGCCATTTTTACTCTCTGATCGAGGTTCTCGGCATTGAAAAATCTTCGTAAACTAAATCACACGTGTATATGTTGACATTTAAGAGATATACAGTGAAGAAAATCAAGGGCAATGGTGATATATATGCGGATTAGACACAAAAAAAAAACACTCAACAAATGTCAACAATTTAAGGAATGTGTTAAGTGACGGAATCAGTTTCCTAATTGATGGAGAAAGGTCTGGTGGCAAGAAAAGCTGCTTCTAGGAGGTTGTCAAGTGTTTTCACTCGACGGTTCCATTCTTGGGTAGTTGTTTTGTCCCTTGTTCCTGTAACTCGAATCCTAGCCCGGTATATCTCATTTTAATTTTGCACCATTGTGAACCTTACGCCTTTTTTACTCACTGATCGAGGTTCTTGGCATTGAAAAATCTTCGTAAACTAAATCACACGTGTATATGTTGACATTTAAGAGATATACGGTGAAGAAAATCAAGGGCAATGGTGATATATATGCGGACTAGAGACAAAAACAAAAACACTCAACAAATGGCTACAATTTAAGGAATGTGTTTAGTGACGGCATCAAATTCCTAATTGATGGAGAAAGGTCTAGTGGCAAGAAAAGCTGCTTCTAGGAGGTTGTCAAGTGTTTTCTCTCGACGATTCCATTCTTGGGTGGTTGGTTTGGCCCTTTTTCCTGTAACTCGAATTCTTGCCCGGTATATCCCATTTTAATTTTACACCATTGTGAACCTTACGCCTTTTTTACTCTCTGATCGAGGTTCTCGGCATTGAAAAATCTTCGTAAACTAAATCACACGTGTATATGTTGACATTTAAGAGATATACAGTCAAGAAAAACAAGGGAAATGGTGATATATATGCGGATTAGACACAAAAAAACACTCAACTAATGGCTACAATTTAAGGAATGTGTTTAGTGACGGCATCAGATTCCTAATTGATGGAGAAAGGTCTGGGGGCAAGAAAAGCTGCTTCTAGGAGGTTGTCAAGTGTTTTCGCTCAACGATTCCATTCTGGGGTGGTTGGTTTGGCCCTTGTTCCTGTAACTCTAATCCTAGCCCGGTATATCCCATTTTAATTTTCCATCATTGTGAACCTTACGTGTTTTTTACTCTCTGATCGAGGTTCTCGGCATTGAAAAATCTTCGTAAACTAAATCACCCGTGTATATGTTGATATTTAAGAGATATACAGTCAAAAAAATCAAGGGCAATGGTGATATTATGCGGATTAGACACCAAAAAAAAACACTCAACAAATGGCTACAATTTAAGGAATGTGTTTAGTGACGACATCAGATTCCTAATTGATGGAGAAAGGTCTGGTGGCAAGAAAAGCTGCTTCTAGGTGGTTGCAAAGTGTTTTCGCTTGACGATTCCATTTTTGGGTGGTTGGTTTGGCCCTTGTTCCTGTAACTCGAATCCTAGCCCGGTATATCCCATTTTAATTTTACATCATTGTGAACCTTACATGTTTTTTACTCTCTGATCGAGGTTCTCGGCATTGAAAAATCTTCGTAAACTAAATCACACGTGTATATGTTGACATTTAAGAGATATACAGTCAAGAAAATCATGGGCAATGGTGATATTATGCGGATTAGACACCAAAAAAACACTTAACAAATGGCTACAATTTAAGGAATGTGTTTAGTGACGACATCAGATTCCTAATTGATGGAGAAAGGTCTGGTCGTAATAAAAGCTGCTTCTAGGAGGTTGTCAAGTGTTTTCGCTCGACGATTCCATTCTTGGGTGGTTGGTTTGGCCCCTGCTCCTGTAAACTCGAATCCTAGCCCGGTATATCCCATTTTAATTTTACACCATTGTGAACCTTACGCCTTTTTTACTTTCTGATCGAGGTTCTCGGCATTGAAAAATCTTCGTAAACTAAATCACACGTGTATATGTTGACATTCAAGAGATATACGGTGAAGAAAATCAAGGGCAATGGTGATATATATGCGGATTAGACACAAAAAAAAACACTCAACAAATGGCTACAATTTAAGGAATGTGTTTAGTGACGACATCAAATTCCTAATTGATGGAGAAAAGTCTAGTGGCAAGAAAAGCTGCTTCTAGGAGGTTGTCAAGTGTTTTCTCTCGACGATTCCATTCTTGGGTGGTTGGTGTAGCCATTTTTCCTGTAACTCGAATTCTTGCCCGGTATATCCCATTTTAATTTTACACCATTGTGAACCTTACGCCTTTTTTACTCTCTGATCGAGGTTCTCAGCATTGAAAAATCTTCGTAAACTAAATCACACATGTATATGTTGACATTTAAGAGATATACAGTCAAGAAAATCAAGGGAAATGGTGATATATACGCGGATTAGACACAAAAAAAAATACTCAACAAATGGCTACAATATAAGGAATGTGTTTAGTGACGGCATCATATTCCTAATTGATGGAGAAAGGTCTGGTGGCAAGAAAAGCTGCTTCTAGGAGGTTGTCAAGTGTTTTCGCTCGACGATTCCATTCTTGGGTGGTTGGTTTGGCCCTTGTTCCTGTAACTCGAATCCTAGCCCGGTATATCCCATTTTAATTTTACATCATTGTGAACCTTACGTGTTTTTTACTCTCTGATCGAGGTTCTCGGCATTGAAAAATCTTCGTAAACTAAATCACACGTGTATATGTTGATATTTAAGAGATATACAGTCAAGAAAATCAAGGGCAATGGTGATATTATGCGGATTAGACACCAAAAAAAAAACACTCAACAAATGGCTACAATTTAAGGAATGTGTTTAGTGACGACATCAGATTCCTAATTGATGGAGAAAGGTCTCTTGGCAATAAAAGCTGCTTCTAGGAGGTTGTCAAGTGTTTTCGCTCGACGATTCCATTCTTGGGTGGTTGGTTTGGCCCTTGTTCCTGTAATTCGAATCCTAGCCCGGTATATCCCATTTTAATTTTACACCATTGTGAACCTTACGCCTTTTTTACTCTCTGATCGAGGTTCTCGGCATTGAAAAATATTCGTAAACTAAATCACACGTGTATATGTTGACATTTAAGAGATATACAGTGAAGAAAATCAAGGGCAATGGTGATATATATGCGGATTAGACACAAAAAAAACACTCAACAAATGGCTACAATTTAAGGAATGTGTTTAGTGACGGCAACAGATTCCTAATTGATGGAAAAAGGTCTGGTGGCAAGAAAAGCTGCTTCTAGGAGCTTGTCAAGTGTTTTCGGTCGGCGATTCCATTCTTGGGTGGTTGGTTTGGCCCTTATTCCTGTAACTCGAATCCTAGCCCGGTATATCCCATTTTAATTTAACACCATTGTGAACCTTATGGCTTTTTTACTCTCTGATCGAGGTTCTCGGCATTGAAAAATCTTCATAAACTAAATCATACGTGTATATTTTGACATTTAAGAGACATACAGTCAAGAAAATCAAAGGCAATGGTGAAATATATGCGGATTAGACACAAAAAAAAAACACTCAACAAATGGCTACAATTTAAGGAATGTGTTTAGTGACGGCATCAGATTCCTAATTGATGGAGAAAGGTCTAGTGGCAAGAAAAGCTGCTTCTAGGAGGTTGTCAAGTGTTTTCTCTCGACGATTCCATTCTTGGGTGGTTGGTTTGACCCTTGTTCCTGTAACTCGAATCCTTGCCCGGTATATCCTATTTTTAATTTTACACCATTGTGAACCTTACGGCTTTTTTACTCTCTGATTGAGGTTCTTGGCTTTGAAAAATCTTCGTAAACTAAATCACACGTGTATATGTTGACATTTAAGAGATATACAGTCAAGAAAATCAAGTGCAATGGTGATATATATGCGGATTAGACACAAAAAAAAAACTCAAACAATGGCTTCAATTTAAGGAATGTGTTTAGTGACGGCATCAGATTCCTAATTGATGGAGAAAGGTCTGGTGGGAAGAAAAGCTGCATCTAGGAGGTTGTCTAGTGTTTTCGCTCGACGATTCCATTCTTGGGTGGTTGGTTTGGCCCTTGTTCCTGTAACTCGAATCCTAGCCCTGTATATCCTATTTTAATTTTACATCATTGTGAACCTTACGTGTTTTTTACTCTCTGATCGAGGTTCTCGGCATTGAAATATCTTCGTACACTAAATCACACGCGTATATGTTGACATTTAAGAGATATACAGTCAAGAAAATCTAGAGCAATGGTGATATATATGCGGATTAGACACAAAAAAAAAACACTCAACAAATGGCTACAATTTAAGGAATGTGTTTAGTGACGGCATCAGATTCCTAATTGATGGAGAAAGGTCTGGTGGCAAGAAAAGCTGCTTCTAGGAGGTTGTCAAGTGTTTTCGCTCGACGATTCCATTCTTGGGTGGTTGGTTTGGCCCTTGTTCCTGTAACTCGAATCCTAGCCATGTATATCCCATTTTGATTTTACACCATTGTGAACCTTACGCCTTTTTTACTCTCTAACCGAGGTTCTCGGCATTGAAAAATCTTCGTAAACTAAATCACACGTGTATATGTTGACATTTAATAGATATACAGTCAAGAAAATCAAGGGCAATGGTGATATATATACGGATTAGACACAAAAAAAAACACTCAACAAATGGCTACAATTTAAGGAATGTGTTTAGTGACGACATCAGATTCCTAATTGATGGAGAAAGGTCTGGTGGCAAGAAAAGCTGCTTCTAGGAGGTGGTCAAGTGTTTTCGCTCGACGATTCCATTCTAGGGTGGTTGGTTTGGCCCTTGTTCCTGTAACTCGAATCCTAGCCCGGTATATCCCATTTTAATTTTACATCATTGTGAACCTTACGCCTTTTTACTCTCTGATCGAGGTTCTCGGCATTGAAAAATCTTCGTAAACTAAATCACACGTGTATATGTTGAGACTTAAGAGATATACAGTCAAGAAAATCAAGGACAATGGTGATATATATGCGGATTAGACACAAAAAAACAACACTCAACAAATGGCTACAATTTAAGGAATGTGTTTAGTGACGACATCAGATTCCTAATTGATGGAAAAAGGTCTGGTGGCAAGAAAAGCTGCTTCTCGGAGGTTGTCAAGTGTTTTCGCTCAACGATTCCATTCATGGGTGGTTGGTTTGGCCCTTGTTCCTGTAACTCGAATCCTCGCCCTGTATATCCCATTTTAATTTTACACCATTGTGAACCTTACGCCTTTTTTACTCTCTGATCGAGGTTCTCGGCATTGAAAAATCTTCATAAACTAAATCACACGTGTATATGTTGACATTTAAGAGATATACAGTCAAGAAAATCAAGGGCAATGGTGATATATATGCGGATTAGACACAAAAAAAAAACAGTCAACAAATGGCTACAATTTAAGGAATGTGTTTAGTGACGGCATCAGATTCCTAATTGATGGAGAAAGGTCCGGTGGGAAGAAAAGCTGCTTCTAGGAGGTTGTCAAGTGTTTTCGCTCGACGATTCCATTTTTGGGTGGTTGGTTTGGCCCTTGTTCCTGTAACTCGAATCCTAGCCCTGTATATCTCATTTTAATTTTACACCATTGTGAACCTTATGCCTTTTTTACTCTCTGATCGATGTTCTCGGCATTGAAAAATCTTCGTAAACTAAATCACACGTGTATATGTTGACATTTAAGAGATATACAGTCAAGAAAATCAAGGGCAATGGTGATATATATGCGGATTTGACACAAAAAAAAACAGTCAACAAATGGCTACAATTTATGGAATGTGTTTAGTAACGACATCAGATTCCTAATTGATGGAGAACGGTCTGGTGGCAAGAAAAGCTGCTTCTAGGAGGTTGTCAACTGTTTTCGCTCGACGATTCCATTCTTGGGTGGTTGGTTTGGCCCTTGTTCCTGTAACTCGAATCCTAGCCCTGTATATCCCATTTTAATTTTACATCATTGTGAACCTTACGCGTTTTTACTCTCTGATCGAGGTGCTCGGCATTGAAAAATCTTCGTAAACTAAAGAACACGTGTATATGTTGACATTTAAGAGATATACAGTCAAGAAAATCAAGGGCAATTGTGATATATATGCGGATTAGACACAAAAAAAAAACTCTCAACAAATGGCTACAATTTAAGGAATGTGTTTAGTCACGACATCAGATTCCTAATTCATGGAGAAAGGTCTGGTGGCAAGAAAAGCTGCTTCTAGGAGGTTGTCAAGTGTTTTCGCTCGACGATTCCATTCTTGGGTGGTTGGTTTGGCCCTTGTTCCTGTAACTCGAATCCTAGCCCGTTATATCCCATTTTAATTTTACACCATTGTGAAACTTACACCTTTTTTACTCTCTGATCGAGGTTCTCGGCATTGAAATATCTTCGTAAACTAAATCACACGTGTATATGTTGACATTTAAGAGATATACATTGAAGAAAATCAAGGGCAATGGTGATATATATGCGGATTAAACACAAAAAAAAACACTCAACAAATGGATACAATTTAAGGAATGTGTTTAGTGACGGCATCAGATTCCTATTTGATGGAGAAAGGTCTGGTGGCAAGAAAAGCTGCTTCTAGGAGGTTGTCAACTGTTTTTGCTTGACGATTCCATTCATGGGTGGTTGGTTTGACCCATGTTCCTGTAACTCGAATCCTAGCCCGGTATATCCAATTTTAATTTAACACCATTGTGAACCTTATGCCTTTTTTACTCTCTGATCGAGATTCTCGGCATTGAGAAATCCTCATAAACTAAATCATACGAGTATATGTTGACATTTAAGAGAAATACAGTCAAGAAAATCAAGGGCAATGGTGAAATATATGCGGATTAGACACAAAAAAAAACACTCAACAAATGGCTACAATTTATGGAGAAAGGTCTAGTGGCAAGAAAAGCTGCTTCTAGGAGGTTGTCATGTGTTTTCTCACGACGATTCCATTCTTGGGTGGTTGGTTTGGCCCTTGTTCTTGTAACTCGAAACCTAGCCCTGTATATCCCATTTTAATTTTATACCATTGTGAACCTTACGCCTTTTTTACTCTCTGATCGAGGTTCTCGGCATTGAAAAATCTTCGTAAACTAAATCACACGTGTATATGTTGACATTGAAGAGATATACAGTCAAGAAAATCAAGGGCAATGGTGATATATATGCGGATTAGGCATACAAAAAAAAACTCAACAAATGGCTACAATTTTTGGAATGTGTTAAGTGACGACATCAGGTTCCTAATTGATGGAGAAAGGTCCGGTGGCAAGAAAAGCTGCTTCTAGGAGGTTGTCAAGTGTTTTCACTCGACGATTCCATTCTTGGGTGGTTGGTTTGGCCCTTGTTCCTGTAACTCAAATCCATGCCCGGTATATCCCATTTTAATTTTACACCATTGTGAACCTTACGCCTTTTTTACTCTTGGATCGAGGTTCTCGGCATTGAAAAATCTTCGTAAACTAAATCACACGTGTATATGTTGACATTTAAGAGATATACACTCAAGAAAATCAAGGGCAATGGTGATATATATGCGGATTAGACACAAAAAAAACACTCAACAAATGGCTACAATTTAAGGAATGTGTTTAGTGACGGCATCAGATTCCTAATTAATGGAGAAAGGTCTGGTGGCAAGAAAAGCTGCTTCTAGGAGGTTGTCAAGTGTTTTCGCTCGACGATTCCATTCTTGGGTGGTTGGATTGGCCCTTGTTCCTGTAACTCGAATCCTAGCCCTGTATATCCCATTTTAATTTTACACCATTGTGAACCTTACGCCTTTTTTACTCTCTGATCGAGGATCTCGGCATTGAAAAATCTTCGTAAACTAAATCACACGTGTATATGTTGACATTTAAGAGATATACAGTCAAGAAAATCAAGAGCAATGGTGATATACATGCGGATTAGACACAAAAAAAACACTCAACAAATGGCTACAATTTAAGGAATGTGTTTAGTGACGGTATCAGATTCCTAATTGATGGAGAAAGGTCTGGTGGTAAGAAAAGCTGCTTCTAGGAGGTTGTCTAGTGTTTTCGCACGACGTTTCCATTCTTGTGTGGTTGGTTTGGCCCTTGTTCCTTTAACTCGAATCCTAGCCCGGTATATCCCATTTTAATTTTATATCATTGTGAACCTTACGCGTTTTTACTCTTTGATCGAGGTTCTCGGCATTGAAAAATCTTCGTAAACTAAATCACACGTGTATATGTTGACATTTAAGAGATATATACAGTCAAGAAAATCAAGGGCAATGGTGATATATATGCGGATTAGACACCAAAAAAAAAAACACTCAACAAATGGCTACAATTTAAGGAATGTGTTTAGTGACGACATCAAATTCCTAACTGATGGAGAAAGGTCTGGTGGCAAGAAAAGCTGCTTCTAGGAAGTTGTCAAGTGTTTTCACTCGACGATTCCATTCTTGGGTGGTTGGTTTGGCTCTTGTTCCTGTAACTCGAATCCCTGCCCGGTATATGCCATTTTAATTTTACACCATTGTGAACCTTACGCCTTTTTTACTCTCGGATCGAGGTTCTCGGCATTGAAAAATCTTCGTAAACTAAATCACACGTGTATATGTTGACATTTAAGAGATATACACTCAAGAAAATCAAGGGCAACGGTGATATATATGCGGATTAGACACAAAAAAAAAACACTCAACAAATGGCTACAATTTAAGGAATGTGTTTAGTGACGGCATCAGATTCCTAATTGATGGAGAAAGGTCTGGTGGCAAGAAAAGCTGCTTCTAGGAGGTTGTCAAGTGTTTTCGCTCGACGATTCCATTCTTGGGTGGTTGGTTTGGCCGTTGTTCCTGTAACTCGTATCCTAGCCCTGTATATCCCATTTTAATTTTACACCATTGTGAAACTTACGCCTTTTTTACTCTCTGATCGAGGTTCTCGGCATTGAAAAATCTTCGTAAACTAAATCACACGTGTATATGTTGACATTTAAGAGATATACAGTCAAGAAAATCAAGAGCAATGGTGATATACATGCGGATTAGACACAAAAAAAACACTCAACAAATGGCTACAATTTAAGGAATGTGTTTAGTGACGGTATCAGATTCCTAATTGATGGAGAAAGGTCTGGTGGCAAGAAAAGCTGCTTCTAGGAGGTTGTCAAGTGTTTTCGCTCGACGATTCCATTCTTGGGTGGTTGGTTTGGCCCTTGTTCCTGTAACTAGAATCCTAGCACTGTATATCCCATTTTGATTTTACACCATTGTGAACCTTACGCCTTTTTTACTCTCCGATCGAGGTTCTCGGCATTGAAAAATATTCGTAAACTAAATCACACGTGTATATGTTGACATTTAAGAGATATACAGTCAAGAAAATCAAGGGCAATGGTGATATATATGCGGATTAGACACAAAAAAAAAACACTCAACAAATGACTACAATTTAAGGAATGTGTTTAGTGACGATATCAGATTCCTAATTGATGGAGAAAGGTCTGGTGGCAAGAAAAGCTGCTTCTAGGAGGTTGTCTAGTGTTTTCGCTCGACGTTTCCATTCTTGGGTGGTTGGTTTGGCCCTTGTTCCTGTAACTCAAATCCTAGCCCGGTATATCCCATTTTAATTTTATATCATTGTGAACCTTACGCGTTTTTACTCTTTGATCGAGGTTCTCGGCATTGAAAAATCTTCGTAAACTAAATCACACGTGTATATGTTGACATTTAAGAGATATACAGTCAAGAAAATCAAGGGCAATGGTGATATATATGCGGATTAGACACCAAAAAAAACCACTCAACAAATGGCTATAATTTAAGGAATGTGTTTAGTGACGACATCAGATTCCTAACTGATGGAGAAAGGTCTTGTGGCAAGAAAAGCTGCTTCTAGGTGGTTGTCAAGTGTTTTCGCTCGACGATTCCATTCTTGGGTGGTTGGTTTGGACCATGTTCCTGTAACTCGAATCTTTGCCCGGTATATCCCATTTTAATTTTACACCATTGTGAACCTTACGCCTTTTTTACTCTCTGATCGAGGTTCTGGGCATTGAAAAATCTTCATAAACTAAATCACACGTGTATATGTTGACATTTAAGAGATATACAGTCAAGAAAATCACAGGCAATGGTGATATATAAGCGGATTGGACACAAAAAAAAACACTCAACAAATGGCTACAATTTAAGGAATGTGTTTAGCGACGGCATCAGATTCCTAATTGATGGAGAAAGGTCTGGTGGCAAGAAAAGCTGCTTCTAGGAGGTTGTCAAGTGTTTCGCTCGACGATTCCATTCTTGGGTGGTTGGTTTGGCCCTTGTTCCTGTAACTCGAATCCTAGCCCTGTATATCCCATTTTAATTTTACATCATTGTGAACCTTACGTGTTTTTACTCTCTGATCGAGGTTCTCGGCATTGAAAAATCTTCGTACAGTAAATCACACGTGTATATGTTGACATTTAAGAGATATACAGTCAAGAAAGTCAAGAGCAATGGTGATATATATGCGGATTAGACACAAAAAAAAAACACTCAACAAATGGATACAATTTAAGGAATGTGTTTAGTGACGGTATCAGATTCCTAATTGATGGAGAAAGGTCTGGTGACAAGAAAAGCTGCTTATAGGAGGTTGTTAAGTGTTTTCGCTCGACGATTCCATTCTTGGGTGGTTGGTTTGGCCCTTGTTCCTGTAACTCGAATCCTAGCCCTGTATATCCCATTTTAATTTTACACCATTGTGAACCTTACGCCTTTTTTACTCTCTGAACGAGGTTCTCGGCATAGAAAAATATTCCTAAACTAAATCACACGTGTATATGTTGACATTTAAGAGATATACAGTCAAGAAAATCTAGGGCAATGGTGATATATATGCGGATTAGACAAAAAAAAAACACTCAACAAGTGGCTACAATTTAAGGAATGTGTTTAGTAACGACATCAGATTCCTAATAGATGGAGAAAGGTCTGGTGGCAAGAAAAACTGCTTCTAGGAGGTTGTCTAGTGTTTTCGCTCGACGATTCTATTCCTAGGTGGTTGGTTTGGCCCTTGTTCCTATAAATCGAATCCTAGCCCGGTATATCCCATTTTAATTTTACATCATTGTGAACCTTACGCGTTTTTACTTCTTGATCGAGGTTCTCGACATTGAAAAATCTTCGTAAACTAAATCACACGTGTATATGTTGACATTTAAGAGATATACAGTCAAGAAAATCAAGAGCAATGGTGATATATATGCGGATTAGACACAAAAAAAAAACACTCAACAAATGGCTACAATTTAAGGAATGTGTTTAGTGACGGTATCAGATTCCTAATTGATGGAGAAAGGTCTGGTGGCAAGAAAAGCTGCTTATAGGAGGTTGTCAAGTGTTTTCGCTCGACGATACCATTCTTGGGTGGTTGGTTTGGCCCTTGTTCCTGTAACTCGAATCCTAGCACAGTATATCCCAATTTGATTTTACACCATTGTGAACCTTACGGCTTTTTTACTCTCTGATCGAGGTTCTGGGCTTTGAAAAATATTCGTAAACTAAATCACACGTGTATATGTTGACATTTAAGAGATATACAGTCAAGGGCAATGGTGATATATATGCGGATTAAACACAAAAAAAACACTCAACAAATGGCTACAATTTAAGGAATGTGTTTAGTGACGACATCAGATTCCTAATTGATGGAGAAAGGTCTGGTGGCAAGAAAAGCTGCTTCTAGGAGGTTGTCTAGTGTTTTCGCTCGACGATTCCATTCTTGGGTGGTTGGTTTGGCCCTTGTTCCTGTAACTCGAATCCTAGCCCGGTATATCCCATTTTAATTTTATATCATTGTGAACCTTACGCCTTTTTACTCTTTGATAGAGGTTCTCGGCATTGAAAAATCTTCGTAAACTAAATCACACATGTATATGTTGACATTTAAGAGATATACAATCAAGAAAATCAAGGGCAATGGTGATATATATCCGGATTAGACACAAAAAAAAACACTCAACAAATGGCTACAATTTAAGGAATGTGTTTAGTGACGACATCAGATTCCTAACTGATGGAGAAAGGTCTGGTGGCAAGAAAAGCTGCTTCTAAGAGGTTGTCAAGTGTTTTCGCTCGACGATTCCATTCTTGGGTGGTTGGTTTGGCCCTTGTTCCTGTAACTCGAGTCCTTGCCCGGTATATCCCATTTTAATTTTACACCATTGTGAACCTTACGCCTTTTTTACTCTCTCGTCGAGGTTCTCGGCATTGAAAAATCTTCGTAAACTAAATCACACGTGTATATGTTGACATTTAAGAGATATACAGTCAAGAATATCAACGGCAATGGTGATATATAAGCGGATTAGACACAAAAAAAACACTCAACAAATGGCTACAATTTAATGAATATGTTTAGTGACGGCATCAGATTCCTAATTAATGGAGAAAGGTCTGGTGGCAAGAAAAGCTGCTTCTAGAAGGTTGTCAAGTGTTTTCGCTCGACGATTCCATTCTTGAGTGGTTGGTTTGGCCCTTGTTCCTGTAACTCGAATCCTAGCCCTGTATATCCCATTTTAATTTTACATCATTGTGAACCTTACGTGTTTTTTACTCTCTGGTCGAGGTTATCGGCATTGAAAAATCTTCGTAAACTAAATCAAACGTGTATATGTTGACATTTAAGATATATATACAGTCAAGAAAATCAAGAGCAATGGTGATATATATGCGGATTAGACACAAAAAAAACACTCAACCAATGGCTACAATTTAAGGAATGTGTTTAGTGACGGTATCAGATTCCTAATTGATGGAGAAATGTCTGGTGGCAAGAAAAGCTGCTTCTAGGAGGTTGTCAAGTGTTTTCGCTCGACGATTCCATTCTTGGGTGGTTGGTTTGGCCCTTGTTTCTGTAACTCGAATCCTAGCCCTGTATATCCCATTTTGATTTTACACCATTGTGAACCTTACGCCTTTTTTACTCTCTGATCGAGGTTCTCGGCATTGAAAAATATTCGTAAACTAAATCACACGTGTATATGTTGACATTTAAGAAATATACAGTCAAGAAAATCAAGGGCAATGGTGATATATATGCGGATTAGACACAAAAAAAAAAACACTCAACAAGTGGCTACAATTTAAGGAATGTGTTTAGTGACGACATCAAATTCCTAATTGATGGAGAAAGGTCTGGTGGCAAGAAAAACTGCTTCTAGGAGGTTGTCTAGTGTTTTCGCTCGACGATTCTATTCCTGGGTGGTTGGTTTGGCCCTTGTTCCTATAACTCGAATCCTAGCCCGGTATATCCCATTTTAATTTTACATCATTGTGAACCTTACGCGTTTTTACTCCTTGATCGAGGTTCTCGGCATTGAAAAATCTTCGTAAACTAAATCACACGTGTATATGTTGACATTTAAGAGATATACAGTCAAGAAAATCAAGAGCAATGGTGATATATATGCGGATTAGACACAAAAAAAAAACTCAACAAATGGCTACAATTTAAGGAATGTTTTTAGTGACGGTATCAGATTCCTAATTGATGGAGAAAGGTCTGGTGGCAAGAAAAGCTGCTTCTAAGAGGTTGTCAAGTGTTTTCCCTCGACGATTCCATTCTTGGGTGGTTGGTTTGGCCCTTGTTCCTGTAACTCGAATCCTAGTACTGTATATCCCATTTTGATTCTACACCATTGTGAACCTTACGACTTTTTTACTCTCTGATCGAGGTTCTGGGCATTGAAAAATATTCGTAAACTAAATCACACGTGTATATGTTGACATTTAAGAGATATACAGTTAAGAAAATCATGGGCAATGGTGATATATATGCGGATTAGACACAAAAAAAACACTCAACAAATAGCTACAATTTAAGGAATGTGTTTAGTGACGACATCAGATTCCTAATTGATGGAGAAAGGCCTGGTGGTAAGAAAAGCTGCTTCTAGGAGGTTGTCTAGTGTTTTCGCTTGACGATTCCATTCTTGGGTGGTTGGTTTGGCCTTTGTTCCTGTAACTCGAATCCTAGCCCGGTATATCCCATTTTAATTTTATATCATTGTGAACCTTACGCCTTTTTACTCTTTGATAGAGGTTCTCGGCATTGAAAAATCTTCGTAAACTAAATCACACGTGTATATGTTGACATTTAAGAGATATACAGTCAAGAAAATCAAGAGCAATGGTGATATATATGCAGATTAGACACAAAAAAAAAACACTCAACAAATGGCTACAATTTAAGGAATGTGTTTAGTGACGGTATCAGATTCCTAATTGATGGAGAAAGGTCTGGTGGCAAGAAAAGCTGCTTATAGGAGGTTGTCAAGTGTTTTCGCTCGACGATTCCATTCTTGGGTGGTTGGTTTGGCCCTTGTTCCTGTAACTCGAATCCTAGCACTGTATATCCAATTTTGATTTTACACCATTGTGAACCTTACGCCTTTTTTACTCTCTGATCGAAGTTCTGGGCTTTGAAAAATATTCGTAAACTAAATCACACGTGTATATGTTGACATTTAAGAGATATACAGTCAAGAAAATCAAGGGCAATGGTGATATATATGCGGATTAGACACAAAAAAAAACACTCAACAAATGGCTACAATTTAAGGAATGTGTTTAGTGACGACATCAGATTCCTAATTGATGGAGAAAGGTCTGGTGGCAAGAAAAGCTGCTTCTAGGAGGTTGTCTAGTGTTTTCGCTCGACGATTCCATTCTTGGGAGGTTGGTTTGGCCCTTGTTCCTGTAACTCGAATCCTAGCCCGGTATATCCCATTTTAATTTTATATCATTGTGAACCTTACGCCTTTTTACTCTTTGATAGAGGTTCTCGGCATTGAAAACTCTTCGTAAACTAAATCACACGTGTATATGTTGACATTTAAGAGATATACAATCAAGAAAATCAAGGGCAATGGTGATATATATCCGGATTAGACACAAAAAAAAAACACTCAACAAATGGCTACAATTTAAGGAATGTGTTTAGTGACGACATCAGATTCCTAACTGATGGAGAAAGGTCTGGTGGCAAGAAAAGCTGCTTCTAAGAGGTTGTCAAGTGTTTTCGCTCGACGATTCCATTCTTGGGTGGTTGGTTTGGCCCTTGTTCCTGTAACTCGAGTCCTTGCCCGGTATATCCCATTTTAATTTTACACCATTGTGAACCTTACGTGTTTTTTACTCTCTGATCGAGGTTCTCGGCATTGAAAAATCTTCGTAAACTAAATCAAACGTGTATATGTTGACATTTAAGAGATATACAGTCAAGAAAATCAAGAGCAATGGTGATATATATGCGGATTAGACACAAAAAAAACACTCAACTAATGGCTACAATTTAAGGAATGTGTTTAGTGACGACATCAGATTCCTAATTGATGGAGATAGGTCTGGTGGCAAGAAAAACTGCTTCTAGGAGGTTGTCTAGTGTTTTCGCTCGACGATTCTATTACTGGGTGGTTGGTTTGGCCCTTGTTACTATAACTCGAATCCTAGCCCGGTATATCCCATTTTAATTTTACATCATTGTGAACCTTACGCGTTTTTACGCCTTGATCGAGGTTCTCGGCATTGAAAAATCTTCGTAAACTAAATCACACGTGTATATGTTGACATTTAAGAGATATACAGTCAAGAAAATCAAGAGCAATGGTGATATATATGCGGATTAGACACAAAAAACAAACTCAACAAATGGCTACAATTTAAGGAATGTGTTTAGTGACGGTATCAGATTCCTAATTGATGGAGAAAGGTCTGGTGGCAAGAAAAGCTGCTTATAGGAGGTTGTCAAGTGTTTTCGCTCGACGATTCCATTCTTGGGTGGTTGGTTTGGCCCTTGTTCCTGTAACTCGAATCCTAGCACTGTATATCCAATTTTGATTTTACACCATTGTGAACCTTACGCCTTTTTTACTCTCTGATCGTGGTTCTGGGCTTTGAAAAATATTCGTAAACTAAATCACACGTGTATATGTTGACATTTAAGAGATATACAGTCAAGAAAATCATGGGCAATGGTGATATATATGCGGATTAGACACAAAAAAAAAACACTCAACAAATGGCTACAATTTAAGGAATGTGTTTAGTGACGACATCAGATTCCTAATTGATGGAGAAAGGTCTGGTGGCAAGAAAAGCTGCTTCTAGGAGGTTGTCTAGTGTTTTCGCTCGACGATTCCATTCTTGGGAGGTTGGTTTGGCCCGTGTTCCTGTAACTCGAATCCTAGCCCGGTATATCCCATTTTAATTTTATATCATTGTGAACCTTACGCCTTTTTACTCTTTGATAGAGGTTCTCGGCATTGAAAACTCTTCGTAAACTTAATCACACGTGTATATGTTGACATTTAAGAGATATACAATCAAGAAAATCAAGGGCAATGGTGATATATATCCGGATTAGACACAAAAAAAAAACACTCAACAAATGGCTACAATTTAAGGAATGTGTTTAGTGACGACATCAGATTCCTAACTGATGGAGAAAGGTCTGGTGGCAAGAAAAGCTGCTTATAGGAGGTTGTCAAGTGTTTTCGCTCGACAATTCCATTCTTGGGTGGTTGGTTTTGTGACAACTCGAGTTTCCAAGATTTCCATCTTCGCATTTGTTGCACGTTAATTTTTTTTTGTTGTTTGTTACTCGACTTGTTTGTTTCACAACGCTTACATTTGAAAAACGTTAAATCGTGTTGCGATGATATTTTATATTTGGTATGCATCATAGTGTGTTTATATAAATAGATTGTTAATATCATGCTTTGTAGTAACATTGTGCTGAAAAATGAACACCCCAAATGAAAACAAGTGTTTTAGTCCAATTTGGGGCCAATGAAAACAGGACTGGGCTTTGGCCCAGTGAAGGTTTGTTTAGTATTTAACTTCCAACCATTACGGGAATTGGGTATTAGAAAAACCCTAAACACCTACCACATCCCCTCTCTCTCTCGTTTGTTTTGAAACCTGACGGCAGCCCTCTCCTCATTCGAAGCTAGATTCCTTGTTGATTATTCCGAGTCGGTTAGTGACTTTCACAATTAATTGTTGCATATCTGATTTCATTGTTATGTTGCTGCTTGTGTTAATGAAGTATGCGAAACACATGTTGATCAGGATTGTAAACAGATTTACATGCCTATAGTGTTCGATTATGTTATATGTTATGTTAATCAACTGGATGTTATATGCATATATGTTTGATAGTTGAACTGAAGAATGATCCTCTGTACATGACACATAGATGGTGGTTCAGATTGTATCGATAATTGTTGAATGAATAAAGTGATTGTGTGATTAGATTTGGGTTTATCAAGTGATTGTTATAGTCGACGTAACTGCTGAATGATTACCAGGATTTTCGTGATTCATAACTGTTATTGTGTACTGGATTGTTGATGATGATTGAAGGACCCAACGAAAACACCCCACAACTTAAAGTGGACGAAATCACATAAGTGATTTCGGCCCACATATAAGTCTTCGGCCCACAGAGTGTTTTCGGCCCAAGAGGGTTTTCGTCCACTTATGTTTTGGCTTGAGGGTTTTCGGCGCTAAAGGTGATTTCGGCTACATAGGGATTTCGGCCAAGGGGATTTTGATTATATATTGTTTTCGGCTCCTGAGTTGTTGTTAAGCTGTTAGTTTGTTAACTCAGTTAGTTTATTATTTCTGTTACATGTTAACTCTGTTGAGTACGTAACTGGGTTTAGCCAATTAACTGAGTTAAGTTTATTAACTCAGTTAACTTTATTTACTATGTTGAATTCATTTAGGACACTCTGTTAAGTAGTTAACTTTATTAACTTGTTAACTCTGTTAATTAACTAGCACTGTCAGTTTATTATTCCTGTTATACTTGTTTATTCTGGAAGCTTGTTATCTTTGCTTAATACATTAACCTGGTTAAGTCTGTTAACCCCCATCAAGCATGTTAATTGATTTACCAAGTTAGATATTACCAAGAACTCAGTTATATGGAGTATGACTGTATGAACATGAACCAACTGATATGTGTTATTTGATGAGAAATGCATGAACACACTATGTGACATAAATGACATGTGAAATATTACGAACATAAACTAATTGAATATACGTGCATACTATAGGACTTGATTGATTATTTGCGAGCACATAGTTTAGCATACCGAGCAAACAAGGTGAGTTCACACTTCTACCAAGGCATGGGATTCCCGGGGATGGGAATGGGTTGATTGATTATTTATGCTTAAGAGTTATCGGAATTACATACCATTGACCTCGGGAGAGGAAGGTCAATGGTAGATACTACGAGACTAGTGATACATATACTTCTCTTCGCAAACATGCCGGGATTGGCTGCGATACTAGAACAATCTTCGCAAACATGCCTGGAATGGCCGCGAACTATACTAGAACAATCTTCGCAAACATGCCTGGAATGGCCGCGAACTATACTTTAATCTTCGCAAACATGCCTGGAGGGCCGCGATACAAATATAACTAGTCTAGAAAACATGGGAAACCCCCACTAAACTTCGCAAACATGCCTAGAGGGCCGCAATGCTATTACATACGATACATAATTACTAAACGAACATACGATTTATGATACGAACATTATAACTAAATAACCTACTGTGAACTCGCTCAACTAGTTGTTGACTCTCTGTTACATGCCTTGCAGGACCTTAAGTACTTTTGGAGCTTGCACGGGAGGCACGGTCGTTGTGGACATGGATCGTGAATGTGTTGTTAAACATTATGACATTTTGTACTTAAACTTATGTTGGGTTTAACATTATTGCTTCCGCTACACACTTGTTTATATTTGGTTTTGGAAACACCTATCGTATTGATGAATGACTTTTACTATATACTTATGTTCAATATGATTGGTGGCTTGATCCTGGTCATGTCACGCCTCCAAGTGGTGGTACTCCGCGTGTGGATTTTTGGGGGTGTGACAGATTGGTATCAGAGCCATTGGTTATAGAGAACTCGGTTTTAATAAGGGGAAAACGTTTTTATTAAAACCAGACTATAACCGAAACAGTGCTCAACGATCCACAACGACGCCTCGCTCCACGTGCAAGACTCAACATCCTAGGTAATATGGTAAATGTTTTATTGCCTACTTGCTAGAATTGCATAAGAACTTTGCTTAGGGTATGCTTAGATTAACGTAACACTATTGCATGAGAACACTTGTGTGCTTACACTCTTCTGTCATCGCACTATTCGCGAACCTCTCTCACATACGTTGCATTTGCTATCAAGATCATGAGTGGACGCGTTAACCTAACTCAAGCCCCGATGGCGGCTTCGATCACTGAACAAGTTACTGCAGCACTCGCAGCTGCCCAGGCAGGAGGTGTAACCTGCCATCACCACTTACTCTAGGATCTTTAGATCCTACTCTCGTAAACCAACACTCGTGCTCAAGTATGTTTACTCTTACACACACGACAGGTCAACACGCTCAGCCACCAGTGTGCACGTTCAAAACTTTCATGGACTGTTGTCCTAGTACTTTTAGTGGCATTGAAGGAGCCGTTGGACTCCTCAATTGGTTTGAAAAGCTTGAGTCAGAAATTTTGAGATGTGTGAATGCCCTGAGGCTCGCAGGGTGAAGTACGCCACTGGTATTCTAGAAGGCATTGCGCTGACTTGGTGGAAGGCGCAAGTTCAGATGTTAGGGTTGGCAGTTGCTAACGCCACACCCTGGAATGATTTCAAAGAAACGATCAAAGATAAATACTATAGCCGTGATGACATTCACAAGCTGGAGGTAGAGTTCTACAATTTACAGATGATGGGATCGGAAATTGAAGCATATACGAAACAGTCAAACGAGCTGGCCATCTTGTGTCCAACTATGACGGACCCTCCAATCAAGCGTATTGAACTGTATTTCAAAGGCTTAGTATCAGAAATTCAAAGTCATGTGACTTCTGCTAACCTTGCTACTATTCAAGATGTTACTCGTCTTGCTCATCGTCTCACAGACCAGGCAGTGGAACAGAACAGGCTGCCTAAACGTATCAGTACTACTACTACCACTACTATTACTTCTGCTATTCCTAGTGACAACAAGCAAAAATGGGATGGAACCTCCAGCAAGGGTTCGACTTCCGTTCAGTCCCAGGCACAGAAGTGAAAGATTGATGATTACCAGAGCCCCAATCAGCAGTCTAATGGTAGTCAAAGGCAGGGTGGATATCGGGGAAATCACCCAAAATGCAACAGATGCAACAGACACCACAGTGGTCAGTGGAACAAGGTTCGTAGTCAGAGGTGTCTCAAGATTGATCATGAAGCCAAAGATTTCAGGAGTTCACAACCTGCACATCAGAATTGTCAGCAGTAACAGCGAGCACCGCAGAACCAGCAACAACAATACTCAGGGTAATGGGAATAATAACGGGGGTAATAACGACGGCAATGGTGCCAGGGGTCGAGTGTTCATGGTTGGTCAGGGTGATGCTAGAAATGACCCCAACGTTGTGATGGTATAGACATCGTCATTGGGATGAATTGGTTATCCCAACAGCAAGCAGAGATCCTATGCAAGAAGAAGGTCATTCATATTCCCCGTACTGGCAAAGAACCTCTCGAAGTTCAAGGCGACAAGAGTGGTGTCGTGAGTGGCATCATCTCCTTCTTGAAGGCTCAGAAGTGTTTACGAAAGGGCCACACAGCTGTTCTAGCACTTGTTACAGATACATCGAAGACAGAGAAGAAATTAGAGGATATTTCTGTTGTACACGACTTTCTTCAAGTGTTTCCTGAAGAGTTACCTGGGTTACTGCCCCATCGCCAGGTCGAATTTCAGATCGAGCTAGCTCCTGGAGCAGCACCCATAGCTCGAGCGCCTTACTGCTTAGCTCCAACTGAACTGGAAGAACTGTCTAAGCAATTACAAGAACTCTTAGAAAAAGGGTTTCATACGTCCTAGTTCTTCGCCCTGGGGAGCTCCAGTATTATTTGTGAAGAAGAAAGACGGTAATTTTCGCATGTGCATAGATTACCGCGAACTGAACAAGGTGACCGTGAAAAATCGCTATCCACTTCCACGCATCGACGACTTATTTGACCAGTTGCAAGGGTCGAGCTATTACTCGAAGATTGATCTGAGGTCAGGTTACCATCAATTGAGAGTCCGGGACGAGGACGTCTCCAAAACAGCATTCAGAACTCGCTACGGTCATTACGAGTTTTTGGTCATGCCATTCGGGCTAACGAACGCACCTGCGGTTTTCATGGATCTTATGAACAGGGTGTGCAAACCTTACCTTGACAAGTTTGTTATTGTTTTTTTTTATTGATAACATCCTGATCTACTCGAAGAATCGGGAGGAACATGAGCAGCATTTACGACTTATTCTGGAACTCCTTCGAACGGAACAGCTGTACGCTAAGTTTTCAAAATGCGACTTCTGGCTTCGTGAAGTCTACTTTCTAGGCCACGTGGTAAACAAGGATGGGATTCATGTCGATCCATCCAAGGTGGATTCGATCAAGAACTGGCCTGCACCTCGTACACCAACCGAAATACGCCAATTCTTGGGTTTGGCGGGTTATTACAGACGGTTCATCAAAGACTTCTCAAAGATTGCACAGCCGCTTACATTACTGACACAGAAGGGTGTTGCTTACCGTTGGAGTGATACACAGGAAACATCGTTTCAGCACTTAAAGGATAGACTCTGTAGCGCACCTATCCTCTCATTGCCTGAAGGCACGGACGATTTTGTAGTCTACTGCGACGCATCTATCCAAGGTCTTGGATGTGTGTTGATGCAACGGGATAAAGTTATTGCTTATGCTTCGCGCCAACTTAAGATTCACGAACGAAATTACACTACACACGATTTAGAGCTGGGAGCCGTTGTTTTTGCGCTCAAGATATGGCGACATTATCTGTGTGGCACCAAGTGCACCATCTACACCGATCACAGGAGTCTTGAGCATATCTTCAAGCAGAAAGAATTGAACATGCGACAACGTCGATGGGTCGAGTTACTGAACGATTACGAATGTGCTTTAAATTACCATCCGGGCAGAGCCAATGTGGTGGCCGACGCCCTCAGTCGAAAGGATACTACACCTAGGCGTGTACGAGCGTTGCAACTCACTATTCAGTCTAGTCTTCCTTCTCAGATACGAGATGCTCAAGTAGAAGCATTGAAACCAGAAAACGTCAGGGCTGAAGCCCTACGCGGTTCAAGGCAACGGTTAGAACAAAAGGCAGACGACGCCTACTATGTAACAGGACGCATCTGGGTCCCACTCTATGGTAATTTACGCGAACTTGTAATGGATGAAGCTCATAAGTCTCGCTACTCAGTACATCCTTGTTCGGATAAGATGTACCACGACCTCAGAACTACATATTGGTGGCCTAGCGTGAAGGCCCACATAGCAACTTACGTTAGCAAGTGTTTGACTTGTGCGAGAGTTAAATCGGAATATCAGAAACCTTCAGGCCCACTCCAACAACCTCAGATACCACAATGGAAATGGGAGCAAATTTCCATGGATTTTGTTACTGGCCTGCCTAGATCTCAACGTGGGAATGATACTATTTGGGTGATCGTGGATCGACTCACTAAGTCTGCACGCTTCCTGGCTATTAAGGAAACAGACAAGTTCTCTACTCTAGCAGACGTTTACTTGAAAGAAGTGGTTTCGAGGCACGGAGTGCCCACCTCTATTATCTCCGATCGTGATGCACGTTTTACTTCAGAACTGTGACAAGCAATACACAAATCTCTTGGCTCTCGTTTAGACATGAGCACAGCTTATCATCCTCAGACAGATGGGCAGTCTGAGCGCACTATTCGAACTTTAGAAGACATGCTTCGGGCATGCGTATTTGACTTTGGAAATGCTTGGGAAAAACATCTGCCACTGGTGGAATTTTCATACAATAACAGCCACTACACCAGCATTCAAGCCGCTCCATTCGAGGCATGGTACGGACGTAAATGTCGGTCACCTCTCTGTTGGGAAGAGGTGGGAGATAGTTAAATCACAGGTCCAGAACTTGTAGTTGATGCTACTGAACGAATTGCACAGATACGATAACGCATGGCGGCAGCTCGCGACCGTCAGAAAGTATACCCCGATAAGGGCAGGAAACCACTCGAGCTCCAGGTTTGGGAGCGGGTATTACTCAAAGTTTCACCCTGGAAGGGTGTGGTTCGTTTTGGAAAACGAGGCAAACTTAATCCGCGATTTGTCGGACCATTTGAAATCATTGAGAAAATAGGCAAGTGGCCTACAGACTGAACTTACCGGCTGAACTCAGTACAGTTCACAACGTCTTTCACGTGTCGAATCTGAAGAAGTGTCTGTCAGATGAGACCCTCATAGTTCCTTTGAAGGAGCTCACTATCGACGAACGGTTGCATTTCGTCGAAGAACCAGTTGAAATCACGGACCGGGATGTTAAGGTCCTCAAGCACACCAGAATACCTCTTGTTCGAGTTCGTTGGAACTCCCGTCGTGGCCCAGAGTTCACCTGGGAGCAAGAAGATCAAATGAAACTCAAGTGTCCCCAGTTATTCGGAACCAATGCAACCACTACTGAGGCTGAAGCTACCACAGAATTTCGGGAAGAAATTCCAAATCAACGGGGGGATAACGTGACACCCCAGGAGAACCAGTAAACGATAACTTACCTAGCTTCCTCAGTAACCGCATGCTAAATTTCGGGACGAAATTTCTTTCAAGTTGGGGATAATGTGACAACTCGAGTTTCCAAGATTTCCATCTTCGCATTTGTTGCACGTTAATTTTTTTTTTGTTGTTTGTTACTCGACTTGTTTGTTTCACAACGCTTACATTTGAAAAACGTTAAATCGTGTTGCGATGATATTTTATATTTGGTATGCATCATAGTGTGTTTATATAAATGGATTGTTAATATCATGCTTTGTAGTAATATTGTGCTCAAAAATGAACACCCCAAATGAAAACAAGTGTTTTAGTCCAATTTGGGGCCAATGAAAACAGGACTGGGCTTTGGCCCAGTGAAGGTTTGTTTAGTATTTAACTTCCAACCATTATGGGAATTGGGTATTAGAAAAACCCTAAACACCTACCACATCCCCTCTCTCTCTCTCGTTTGTTTTGAAACCTGACGGCAGCCCTCTCCTCATTCGAAGCTAGATTCCTTGTTGATTATTCCGAGTCGGTTAGTGACTTTCACAATTAATTGTTGCAGATCTGATTTCATTGTTATGTTGCTGCTTGTGTTAATGAAGTATGCGAAACACATGTTGATCAGGATTGTAAACAGATTTACATGCCTATAGTGTTCGATTATGTTATATGTTATGTTAATCAACTGGATGTTATACGCATATATGTTTGATAGTTGAACTGAAGAATGATCCTCTGTACATGACACATAGATGGTGGTTCAGATTGTATCGATAATTGTTGAATGAATAAAGTGATTGTGTGATTAGATTTGGGTTTATCAAGTGATTGTTATAGTCGACGTAACTGCTGAATGATTACCAGGATTTTCGTGATTCATAACTGTTATTGTGTACTGGATTGTTGATGATGATTGAAGGACCCAACGAAAACACCCCACAACTTAAAGTGGACGAAATCACATAAGTGATTTCGGCCCACATATAAGTCTTCGGCCCACAGAGTGTTTTCGGCCCAAGAGGGTTTTTGTCCACTTATGTTTTGGCTTGAGGGTTTTCGGCGCTAAAGGTGATTTCGGCTACATAGGGATTTCGGCCAAGGGGATTTTGATTATATATTGTTTTCGGCTCCTGAGTTGTTGTTAAGCTGTTAGTTTGTTAACTCAGTTAGTTTATTATTTCTGTTACATGTTAACTCTGTTGAGTACGTAACTGGGTTTAGCCAATTAACTGAGTTAAGTTTATTAACTCAGTTAACTTTATTTACTATGTTGAATTCATTTAGGACACTCTGTTAAGTAGTTAACTTTATTAACTTGTTAACTCTGTTAATTAACTAGCACTGTCAGTTTATTATTCCTGTTATACTTGTTTATTCTGGAAGCTTGTTATCTTTGCTTAATACATTAACCTGGTTAAGTCTGTTAACCCCCATCAAGCATGTTAATTGATTTACCAAGTTAGATATTACCAAGAACTCAGTTATATGGAGTATGACTGTATGAACATGAACCAACTGATATGTGTTATTTGATGAGAAATGCATGAACACACTATGTGACATAAATGACATGTGAAATATTACGAACATAAACTAATTGAATATACGTGCATACTATAGGACTTGATTGATTATTTGCGAGCACATAGTTTAGCATACCGAGCAAACAAGGTGAGTTCACACTTCTACCAAGGCATGGGATTCCCGGGGATGGGAATGGGTTGATTGATTATTTATGCTTAAGAGTTATCGGAATTACATACCATTGACCTCGGGAGAGGAAGGTCAATGGTAGATACTACGAGACTAGTGATACATATACTTCTCTTCGCAAACATGCCGGGATCGGCCGCGATACTAGAACAATCTTCGCAAACATGCCTGGAATGGCCGCGAACTATACTTTAATCTTCGCAAACATGCCTGGAGGGCCGCGATACAAATATAACTAGTCTAGAAAACATGGGAAACCCCCACTAAACTTCGCAAACATGCCTAGAGGGCCGCGATGCTATTACATACGATACATAATTACTAAACGAACATACGATTTACGATACGAACATTATAACTAAATAACCTACTGTGAACTCGCTCAACTAGTTGTTGACTCTCTGTTACATGCCTTGCAGGACCTTAAGTACTTTTGGAGCTTGCACGGGAGGCACGGTCGTTGTGGACATGGATCGTGAATGTGTTGTTAAACATTATGACATTTTGTACTTAAACTTATGTTGGGTTTAACATTATTGTTTCCGCTACACACTTGTTTATATTTGGTTTTGGAAACACCTATCGTATTGATGAATGACTTTTACTATATACTTATGTTCAATATGATTGGTGGCTTGATCCTGGTCATGTCACGCCTCCAAGCGGTGGTACTCCGCGAGTGGATTTTTGGGGGTGTGACAGGTTTGGCCCTTGTTCCTGTAACTCGAATCCTAGCCCTGTATATCCCATTTTAATTTTACATCATTGTGAACCTTACGTGTTTTTTACTCTCTGATCGAGGTTCTCGACATTGAAAATCTTCGTAAACTAAATCAAACGTGTATATGTTGACATTTAAGAGATATACAGTCAAGAAAATCAAGAGCAATGGTGATATATATGCGGATTAGACACAAAAAAAACACTCAACCAATGGCTACAATTTAAGGAATGTGTTTAGTGACGGTATCAGATTCCTAATTGATGGAGAAATGTCTGGTGGCAAGAAAAGCAGTTTCTAAGAGGTTGTCAAGTGTTTTTGCTCGACGATTCCATTCTTGGGTGGTTGGTTTGGCCCTTGTTCCTGTAACTCGAATCCTAGCCCTGTATATCCCATTTTGATTTTACACCATTGTGAACCTTACGCCTTTTTTACTCTCTGATCGAGGTTCTCGGCATTGAAAAATATTCGTAAACTAAATCACACGTGTATATGTTGACATTTAAGAGATATACGGTCAAGAAAATCAAGGGCAATGGTGATATATATGCGGATTAGACACAAAAAAAAAAAAACACTCAACAAGTGGCTACAATTTAAGGAATGTGTTTAGTGACGACATCAGATTCCTAATTGATGGAGAAAGGTCTGGTGGCAAGAAAAGCTGCTTCTAGGAGGTTGTCTAGTGTTTTCCCTCGACGATTCCATTCTTGGGTGGTTGGTTTGGCCCTTGTTCCTATAACTCGAATCCTAGCCCGGTATATCCCATTTTAATTTTACATCATTGGGAACCTTACGCGTTTTTACTCTTTGATCGAGGTTCTCGGCATTGAAAAATCTCCGTAAACTAAATCACACGTGTATATGTTGACATTTAAGAGATATACAGTCAAGAAAATCAAGGGCAATGGTGATATATATGCGGATTAGACACCAAAAAAAAAAACACTCAACAAATGGCTACAATTTAAGATATGTGTTTAGTGACGACATCAGATTTCTAATTGATGGAGAAATGTCTGGTGGCAAGAAAAGCTGCTTCTAGGAGGTTGTCAAGTGTTTTCGCTCTACGATTCCATTCTTGGGTGGTTGGTTTGGCACTTGTTCCTGTAACTCGAATCCTAGCCCGGTATATCCCATTTTAATTTTATACCATTGTGAACCTTACGCCTTTTTTAATCTCTGATCGAGGTTCTCGGCATGGAAAAATCTTCGAAAACTAAATCACACGAGTATGTGTTGACATTTAAGAGATATACAGTGAAGAAAATCAAGGGCAACGGTGATATATATGCGGATTAGACACCAAAAAAAACACTCAACAAATGACTACAATTTAAGGAATCTGTTTAGTGACGGCATCAGATTCCTAATTGATGGAGAAAGGTCTGGTGGCAAGAAAAGCTGCTTCTAGGAGGTTGTCAAGTGTTTTTGCACGACTATTCCATTCTTGCGTGGTTGGTTTGGTCCTCGTTCATGTAACTCGAATCCTACCCCGGT
This sequence comes from Helianthus tuberosus, assembly GCA_030545235.1. Taxonomy (NCBI): domain Eukaryota; kingdom Viridiplantae; phylum Streptophyta; class Magnoliopsida; order Asterales; family Asteraceae; genus Helianthus; species Helianthus tuberosus. The sequence goes on from CM060420.1 coordinate 176,604,189, forward strand.
ATATCCCTTTTTAATTTTACACCATTGTGAACCTTACGCCTTTTTTACTCTCAGATCGAGGTTCTCGGCATTGAAAAATCTTCGTAAACTAAATCACACGTGTATATGTTGACATTTAATAGATATACAGTCAAGAAAATCAAGGGCAATGGTGATACATATGCGGATTAGACACAAAAAAAAACACTCAACAAATGGCAACAATTTAAGGAATGTGTTTAGTGACGACATCAGATTCATAATTGATGGAGAAAGGTCTGGTGGCAAGAAAAGCTGCTTCTAGGAGGTTGTCAAGTGTTTTCGCTCGACGATTCCATTCATGGGTGGTTGGTTTGGCCCTTGTTCCTGTAACTCGAATCCTCGCCCTGTATATCCCATTTTAATTTTACACCATTGTGAACCTTACGCCTTCTTTACTCTCTGATCGAGGTTCTCGGCGTTGAAAAATCTTCGTAAAATAAATCACACGTGTATATCTTGACATTTAAGAGATATACAGTCAAGAAAATCAAGGGCAATGGTGATATATATGCGGGTTAGACAAAAAAAAACTCAACAAATGGCTACAATTTAAGGAATGTGTTTAGTGACGGCATCAGATTCCTAATTGATGGAGAAAGTTCTAGTGGCAAGAAAAGCTGCTTCTAGGAGGTTGTCAAGTGTTTTCGCTCGATGATTCCATTCTTGGGGGGTTGGTTTGGCCCTTGTAACTGTAACTCGAATCCTAGCCCTGTATATCCCATTTTAATTTTACACCATTGTGAACCTTACGCATTTTTTACTCTCTGATCGAGGTTCTCGGCATTGAAAAATCTTCGTAAACTAACTCACACGTGTATATGTTGACATTTAAGAGATATACAGTCAAGAAAATCAAGGGCAATGGTAATATATATGCGGATTAAACACCAAAAAAAAAACACTCAACAAATGGCTACAATTTAAGGAACGTGTTTAGTGACGACATCAGATTCCTAATTGATGGAGAAAGGTCTGGTGGCAAGAAAAGCTGCTTCTAGGAGGTTGTCAAGTGTTTTCGCTCGACGATTCCATTCTTTGGTGGTTGGTTTGGCCCTTGTTCCTGTAACTCGAATCCTAGCCCGGTATATCCCATTTTAATTTTACATCATTGTGAACCTTACGCGTTTTTACTCTCTGATCGAGGTTCTCGGCAATGAAAAATCTTCGTAAACTAAATCACACGTGTATATGTTAACATTTAAGAGATATACAGTCAAGAAAATCAAAGGCAATTGTGATATATATGCGGATTAGACACCAAAAAAAAAAAACACTCAACAAATGGCTACAATTTAAGGAATGTGTTTAGTGACCACATCAGATTCCTAATTCATGGAGAAAGGTCTGGAGGCAAAAAAAGCTGCTTCAAGGAGGTAGTCAAGTGTTTTCGTTCGACGATTCCATTCTTGGGTGGTCGGTTTGGCCCTTGTTCCTGTAACTCGAATCCTAGCCCGTTATATTCTATTTTAATTTTATATCATTGTGAACCTTACGCCTTTTTACTCTTTGATCGAGGTTCTCGGCATTGAAATATCTTCGTAAACTAAATCACATGTGTATATGTTGACATTTAAGAGATATACAGTGAAGAAAATCAAGGGCAATGGTGATATATATGCGGATTAGACACAAAAAAAACACTCAACAAATGGCTACAATTTAAGTAATGTGTTTAGTGACGTATCAGATTCCTAATTGATGGAGAAAGATGTGATGGCAAGAAAAGCTGCTTCTAGGAGGTTGTCAAGTGTTTTTGCTCGACGATTCCATTCTTGGGTGGTTGGTTTGGACCTTGTTCCTGTAACTCGAATCCTAGCACTGTATATCCCATTTTGATTTTACTCCATTGTGAACCTTACGCCTTTTTTACTCTCTGATCGTGGTTCTGGGCATTGAAAAATATTCTTAAACTAAATCACACGTGTATATGTTGACATTTAAGAGATATACAGTCAAAAAAATCAAGGGCAATGGTGATATATATGCGGATTAGACACAAAAAAAAACACTCAACAAATGGCTACAATTTAAGGAATGTGTTTAGTGACGACATCAGATTCCTAATTGATGGAGAAAGGTCTGGTGGCAAGAAAAGCTGCTTCTAGGAGGTTGTCTAGTGTTCTCGCTCGACGATTCCATTCTTGGGAGGTTGGTTTGGCCCTTGTTCCTGTAACTCGAATCCTAGCCCGGTATATCCCATTTTAATTTTATATCATTGTGAACCTTACGCCTTTTTACTCTTTGATAGAGGTTCTCGGCATTGAAAAATCTTCGTAAACTAAATCACACGTGTATATATTGACATTTAAGAGATATACAATCAAGAAAATCAAGGGCAATGGTGATATATATGCGGATTAGACACCAAAAAAACACTCAACAAATGGCTACAATTTAAGGAATGTGTTTAGTGACGACATCAGATTCCTAACTGATGGAGAAAGGTCTGGTGGCAAGAAAAGCTGCTTCTAAGAGGTTGTCAAGTGTTTTCGCTCGATGATTCCAATCTTGGGTGGTTGGTTTGGCCCTTTTTCCTGTAACTCTAGTCCTTTCCCGGTATATCCCATTTTAATTTTACACCATTGTGAACCTTACGCCTTTTTTACTCTCTGATCGAGGTTCTCGGGATTGAAAAATCTTCGTAAACTAAATCACACGTGTATATGTTGACATTTAAGAGATATACTGTCAAGAAAATCAAGGACAATGGTGATATATAAGCGGATTAGACAAAAAAAAAACAATCAACAAATGGCTAGAATTTAATGAATATGTTTATTGACGTCATCAGATTCCTAATTGATGAAGAAAGGTCTGGTGGCAAGAAAAGCTGCTTCTAGGAGGTTGTCAAGTGTTTTCGCTCGACGATTCCATTCTTGGGTGGTTGGTTTGGCCCTTGTTCCTGTAACTCGAATCCTAGCCAGGTATATCCAATTTTAATTTAACACCATTGTGAACCTTATGCCTTTTTTACTCTCTGATCGAGGTTCTCGGCATTGAGAAATCTTTATAAACTAAATCATACGTGTATATGTTGACATTTAAGAGAAATACAGTCAAGAAAATCAAGGGCAATGGTGAAATATATGCGGATTAGACACCAAAAAAAACAATCAACAAATGGCTACAATTTAAGGAATGTGTTTTGTGACGGCATCAGATTCCTAATTGATGGAGAAAGGTCTAGTGGCAAGAAAAGCTGCTTCTAGGAGGTTGTCATGTGTTTTCTCACGACGATTCCATTCTTGGGTGGTTGCTTTGGCCCTTGTTCCTGTAACTCGAAACCTAGCCCTGTATATCCCATTTTAATTTTATACAATTGTGAACCCTACGCCTTTTTTACTCTCTGATCGAGGTTCTCGGCATTGAAAAATCTTCGTAAACTAAATCACACGTGTATATGTTGACATTGAAGAGATATACAGTCAAGAAAATCAAGGGCAATGGTGATATATATGCGGATTAGGCATACAAAAAAAAACACTCAACAAATGGCTACAATTTAAGGAATGTGTTTAGTGACGACATCAAATTCCTAATTGATGGAGAAAGGTCTGGTGGCAAGAAAAGCTGCTTCTAGGAGGTTGTCTAGTGTTTTCGCTCGACGATTCCATTCTTGGGTGGTTGGTTTGGCCCTTGTTCCTGTAACTCGAATCCTAGCCCGGTATATCCCATTTTAATTTTATATCATTGTGAACCTTACGCCTTTTTACTCTCTGATCGAGGTTCTCAGCATTGAAAAATCTTTGTAAACTAAATACCACGTGTATATGTTGACATTTAAGAGATATACAATCAAGAAAATCAAGGGCAATGGTGTTATATATCCGGATTACACACAAAAAGAAAAACACTCAACAAATGGCTACAATTTAAGGAATGTGTTTAGTGACGACATCAGATTCCTAACTGATGGAGAAAGGTCTGATGGCAAGAAAAGCTGCTTCTAAGAGGTTGTCAAGTGTTTTCGCTCGACGATTCCATTCTTGGGTGGGTGGTTTGGCCCTTGTTCTTGTAACTCGAGTCCTTGCCCGGTATATCCCATTTTAATTTTACACCATTGTGATCCTTACGCCTTTTTTACTCTCTCGTCGAGGTTCTCGACACTAAAAAATCTTCGTAAACTAAATCACACATGTATATGTTGACATTTAAGAGATATACAATCAAGAAAATCAAGGGCAATGGTGATATATAAGCGGATTAGACACAAAAAAAACACTCAACAAATGGCTAAAATTTAATGAATATGTTTAGTGACGGCATCAGATTCCTAATTGGTGGAGAAAGGTCTGGTGGCAAGAAAAGCTGCTTCTAGGAGGTTGTCAAGTGTTTTCGCTCGACGATTGCATTCTTGGGTGGTTGGTTTGGCCCTTGTTCCTGTAACTCGAATCCTAGCCCTGTATATCCCATTTTAATTTTACATCATTGTGAACCTTACGTGTTTTTTACTCTCTGATCGAGGTTCTCGGCATTGAAAAATCTTCGCAAACTAAATCAAACGTGTATATGTTGACATTTAAGAGATATACAGTCAAGAAAATCAAGAGCAATGGTGATATATATGCGGATTAGACACAAAAAAAAACACTCAACCAATGGCTACAATATAAGGAATGTGTTTAGTGAGGGTATCAGATTCCTAATTGATGGAGAAATGTCTGGTGGCAAGAAAAGCTGCTTCTAAGAGGTTGTCAAGTGTTTTTGCTCAACGATTCCATTCTTGGGTGGTTGGTTTGGCCCTTGTTCCTGTAACTCGAATCCTAGCCCTGTATATCACATTTTGATTTTACACCATTGTGAACCTTAAGCCTTTTTTACTCTCTGATCGAGGTTCTCGGCATTGAAAAATATTCGTAAACTAAATCACACGTGTATATGTTGACATTTAAGAGATATACAGTCAAGAAAATCAAGGGCAATGGTGATATATATGTGGATTAGACACAAAAAAAAACACACAACAAGTGGCTACAATTTAAGGAATGTGTTTAGTGACGACATCAGATTCCTACTTGATGGAGAAAGGTCTGGTGGCAAGAAAAGCTGCTTCTAGGAGGTTGTCTAGTATTTTCCCTCGACGATTCCATTCTTGGGTGGTTGGTTTGGCCCTTGTTCCTATAACTCGAATCCTAGCCCGGTATATCCCATTTTAATTTTACATGATTGGGAACCTTACGCGTTTTTACTGTTTGATCGAGTTTCTCGGCATTGAAAAATCTTCGTAAACTAAATCACACGTTTATATGTTGACATTTAAGAGATATACAGTTAAGAAAATCAAGGGCAATGGTGATATATATGCGGATTAGACACAAAAAAAAAACACTCAACAAATGGCTAGAATTTAAGAAATGTGTTTAGTGACGACATCAGATTTCTAATTGATGGAGAAATGTCTGGTGGCAAGAAAAGCTGCTTCTAGGAGGTTGTCAAGTGTTTTCGCTCTACGATTCCATTCTTGGGTGGTTGGTTTGGCACTTGTTCCTGTAACTCGAATCCTAGCCCGGTATATCCTATTTTAATTTTATACCATTGTGAACCTTACGCCTTTTTTATTCTCTTATCGAGGTTCTCGGCATTGAAAAATCTTCGAAAACTAAATCACACGAGTATATGTTCACATTTAAAAGATATACAGTGAAGAAAATCAAGGGCAATGGTGATATATATGCGGATTAGACACAAAAAAAAAAACACTCAACAAATGGCTACAATTTAAGGAATGTGTTTAGTCACGGCATCAGATTCCTAATTGATGGAGAAAGGTCTGGTGGCAAGAAAAGCTGCTTCTAGGAGGTTGTCAAGTGTTTTTGCACGACTATTCCATTCTTGCGTGGTTGGTTTGGTCCTCGTTCATGTAACTCGAATCCTAGCCCGGTATATCCCTTTTTAATTTTATACCATTGTGAACCTTACGCCTTTTTTACTCTCAGATCGAGGTTCTCGGCATTGAAAAATCTTCGTAAACTAAATCACACGTGTATATGTTGACATTTAATAGATATACAGTCAAGAAAATCAAGGCCAATGGTAATATATATGCGGATTAGACACAAAAAAAAAAAACACTCAACAAATGGCTACAATTTAAGGAATGTGTTTAGTGACGACATCAGATTCATAATTGATGGAGAAAGGTCTGGTGGCAAGAAAAGCTGCTTCTAGGAGGTTGTCAAGTGTTTTCGCTCGACGATTCCATTCATGGGTGGTTGGTTTGGCCCTTGTTCCTGTAACTCGAATCCTCGCCCTGTATATCCCATTTTAATTTTACACCATTGTGAACCTTACGCCTTTTTTACTCTCTGATCGAGGTTCTCGACATTGAAAAATCTTCGTAAACTAAATCACACGTTTATATCTTGACATTTAAGAGATATACAGTCAAGAAAATCAAGGGCAATGGTGATATATATGCGGGTTAGACAAAAAAAACACTCAACAAATGGCTACAATTTAAGGAATGTGTTTAGTGACGGCATCAGATTCCTAATTTATGGAGAAAGGTCTGGTGGCAAGAAAAGCTGCTTCTAGGAGGTTGTCTAGTGTTTTCGCTCGACGATTCCATTCTTGGGGGGTTGGTTTGGCCCTTGTAACTGTAACTCGAATCCTAGCCCTGTATATCCCATTTTAATTTTACACCATTGTGAACCTTACGCCTTTTTTACTCTCTGATCGAGGTTCTCGGCATTGAAAAATCTTCGTAAACTAAATCACACGTGTATATGTTGACATTTAAGAGATATACAGTCAAGAAAATCAAGGGCAATGGTGATATATATGCGGATTAGAAACAAAAAAAAAAACACTCAACAAATGGCTACAATTTAAGGAATGTGTTTAGTGACGACATCAGATTCCTAATTGATGGAGAAAGGTCTAGTGGCAAGAAAAGCTGCTTCTAGGAGGTTGTCAAGTGTTTTCGCTCGATGATTCCATTCTATGGTGGTTGGTTTGGCCCTTGTTCCTGTAACTCGAATCCTATCCCGGTATATCCCATTTTAATTTTACATCATTGTGAACCTTACGCGTTTTTACTCTCTGATCGAGTTTCTCGGAATTGAAAAATCTTCGTAAACTAAATCACACGTGTATATGTTGACATTTAAGAGATATACAGTCAAGAAATCAAAGGCAATTGTGATATATATGCGGATTAGACACAAAAAAAAACACTCAACAAATGGCTACAATTTAAGGAATGTGTTTAGTGACGACATCAGATTCCTAATTCATGGAGAAAGGTCTGTTGGCAAGAAAAGCTGCTTCAAGGAGGTTGTCAAGTGTTTTTGCTCGACGATTCCATTCCTGGGTGGTCGGTTTGGCCCTTGTTCCTGTAACTCGAATCCTAGCCCGGTATATTCCATTTTAATTTTACACCATTGTGAACCTTACGCCTTTTTTTTCTCTCTAATCGAGGTTCTCGGCATTGAAAAATCTTCGTAAACTAAATCACACGTGTATATGTTGACATTTAAGAGATATACAGTCAAGAAAATCAAGGGCAATGGTGATATATATGCGGGTTAGACAAAAAAAAAACACTCAACAAATGGCTACAATTTAAGGAATGTGTTTAGTGACGACATCAGATTCATAATTGATGGAGAAAGGTATGGTGGCAAGAAAAGCTGCTTCTAGGAGGTTGTCAAGTGTTTTCGCTCGACGATTCCATTCATGGGTGGTTGGTTTGGCCCTTGTTCCTGTAACTCGAATCCTCGCCCTGTATATCCCATTTTAATTTTACACCATTGTGAACCTTACGCCTTTTTTGCTCTCTGATCGAGGTTCTCGGCCTTGAAAAATCTTCGTAAACTAAATCACACGTGTATATCTTGACATTTAAGAGATATACAGTCAAGAAAATCAAGGGCAATGGTGATATATATGCGGGTTAGACAAAAAAAACACTCAACGAATGGCTACAATTTAAGGAATGTGTTTAGTGACGGGATTAGATTCCTAATTGATGGAGAAAGGTCTGGTGGCAAGAAAAGCTGCTTCTAGGAGGTTGTCAAGTGTTTTTGTTCGACGATTCCATTCTTTGATGGTTGGTTTGGCCCTTGTTCCTGTAACTCGAATCCTAGCCCGGTATATCCCATTTTAATTTTACATCATTGTGAACCTTACGCGTTTTTACTCTCTGATCGAGGTTCTCGGCATTGAAAAATCTTCGTAAACTAAATCACACGTGTATATGTTGACATTTAAGAGATATACAGTGAAGAAAATCAAGGGCAATGGTGATATATATGCGGATTAGACACCAAAAAAAAAACACTCAACAAATGGCTACAATTTAAGGAATGTGTTTAGTGACGGCATCAGATTCCTAATTGATCGAGAAAGCTCTGGTGGCAAGAAAAGCTACTTCTAGGACGTTGTCAAGTGTTTTTACTCGACTATTCCATTCTTGCGTGGTTGGTTTGGTCCTCGTTCATGTAACTCGAATCCTAGCCCGGTATATCCCTTTTAAATTTTACACCATTGTGAACCTTACGCCTTTTTTACTCTCAGATCGTGGTTCTCGGCATTGAAAAATCTTCGTAAACTAAATCACACGTGTATATGTTGACATTTATGAGATATACAGTCAAGAAAATCAAGGGCAATGGTGATATATATGCGGATTAGACACAAAAAAAAAACACTCAACAAATGGCTACAATTTAAGGAATGTGTTTAGTGACGACATCAGATTCATAATTGATGGAGAAAGGTCTGGTGGCAAGAAAAGCTGCTTCTAGGAGGTTGTCAAGTGTTTTCGCTCAACGATTCCATTAATGGGTGGTTGGTTTGGCCCTTGTTCCTGTAACTTGAATCCTCGCCCTGTATATCCCATTTTAATTTTACACCATTGTGAACCTTACGCCTTTTTGACTCTCTGATCGAGGTTCTCGGCATTGAAAAATCTTCGTAAACTAAATCACACATGTATATCTTGACATTTAAGAGATATACAATCAAGAAAATCAAGGGCAATGGTGATATATATGCGGGTTAGACAAAAAAAACACTCAACAAATGGCTACAATTTAAGGAATGTGTTTAGTGACGGCATTAGATTCCTAATTGATGGAGAAAAGTCTGGTGGCAAGAAAAGCTGCTTCTAGGAGGTTGTCAAGTGTTTTCCCTCGACGATTCCATTCTTGGGGGGTTGGTTTGGCCCTTGTAACTTAACTCGAATCCTAGCCCTGTATATCCCATTTTAATCTTACACCATTGTGAACCTTACGCCTTTTTTACTCTCTGATCGAGGTTCTCGGCATTGAAAAATCTTCGTAAACTAAATCACACGTGTATATGTTGACATTTAAGAGATATACAGTCCAGAAAATCAAGGGCAATGGTGATATATATGCGCATTAGACACCAAAAAAAACACTCAAAAAATGGCTACAATTTAAGAAATGTGTTTAGTGACGACATCAGATTCCTAATTGATGGAGAAAGGTCTGGTGGCAAGAAAAGCTGCTTCTAGGAGGTTGTCAAGTGTTTTCGCTCGACGATTCCATTCTTTGGTGGTTGGTTTAGCCGTAGTTACTGTAACTCGAATCCTAGCCCGGTATATCCCATTTTAATTTTACATCATTGTGAACCTTACGCGTTTTTACTCTCTGATCGAGGTTCTCGGCATTGAAAAATCTTCGTAAACTAAATCACACGTGTATATGTTGACATTTAAGAGATATACAGTCCAGAAAATCAAGGGCAATGGTGATATATATGCGGATTAGAAACAAAAAAAAACACTCAACAAATGGCTACAATTTAAGGAATGTGTTTAGTGACGACATCAGATTCCTAATTGATGGAGAAAGGTCTGGTGGCAAGAAAAGCTGCTTCTAGGAGGTTGTCAAGTGTTTTCGCTCGACGATTCCATTCTTTGGTGGTTGGTTTAGCCGTAGTTACTGTAACTCGAATCCTAGCCCGGTATATCCCATTTTAATTTTACATCATTGTGAACCTTACGCGTTTTTACTCTCTGATCGAGGTTCTCGGCATTGAAAAATCTTCGTAAACTAAATCACACGTGTATATGTTGACATTTAAGAGATATACAGTGAAGAAAATCAAGGGCAATGGTGATATATATGCGGATTAGACACAAAAAAAAAACACTCAACAAATGGCTACAATTTAAGGAATGTGTTTAGTGACGGCATCAGATTCCTAATTGATCGAGAAAGCTCTGGTGGCAAGAAAAGCTACTTCTAGGAGGTTGTCAAGTGTTTTTACTCGACTATTCCATTGTTGCGTGGTTGGTTTGGTCCTCATTCATGTAACTCGAATCCTAGCCTGGTATATCCCTTTTAAATTTTACACCATTGTGAACCTTACGCCTTTTTTACTCTCAGATCGTGGTTCTCGGCATTGAAAAATCTTCGTAAACTAAATCACACGTGTATATGTTGACATTTATGAGATATACAGTCAAGAAAATCACGGGCAATGGTGATATATATGCGGATTAGACACAAAAAAAACACTCAACAAATGGCTACAATTTAAGTAATGTGTTTAGTGACGACATCAGATTCATAATTGATGGAGAAAGGTCTGGTGGCAAGAAAAGCTGCTTCTAAGAGGTTGTCAAGTGTTTTCGCTCGACGATTCCATTCATGGGTGGTTGGTTTGGCCCTTGTTTCTGTAAATCGAATCCTCGCCCTGTATATCCCATTTTAATTTTACACCATTGTGAACCTTACGCCTTTTTTAATCTCTGATCGAGGTTCTCGGCATTGAAAAATCTTCGTAAACTAAATCACACGTGTATATGTTGACATTTAAGAGATATACAGTCAAGAAAATCAAGGGCAATGGTGATATATATGCGGGTTAGACAAAAAAAAACACTCAACAAATGGCTACAATTTAAGGAATGTGTTTAGTGACGGCATCAGATTCCTAATTTATGGAGAAAGGTCTGGTGGCAAGAAAAGCTGCTTCTAGGAGGTTGTCAAGTGTTTTCGCTCGACGATTCCATTCTTGGGGGGTTGGTTTGGACCTTGTAACTGTAACTCGAATCCTAGCCCTGTATATCCCATTTTAATTTTACACCATTGTGAACCTTACGCCTTTTTTACTCTCTGATCGAGATTCTCGGCATTGAAAAATATTCGTAAACTAAATCACACGTGTATATGTTGACATTTAAGAGATATACAGTCAAGAAAATCAAGGGCAATGGTGATATATATGCGGATTAGAAACCAAAAAAAACACTCAACAAATGGCTACAATTTAAGGAATGTGTTTAGTGACGACATCAGATTCCTAATTGATGGAGAAAAGTCTGGTGGCAAGAAAAGCTGCTTCTAGGAGGTTGTCAAGTGTTTTCGCTCGACGATTCCATTCTTTGGTGGTTGGTTTGGCCCTTGTTCCTGTAACTCGAATCCTATCCCGGTATATCCCATTTTAATTTTACATCATTGTGAACCTTACGCGTTTTTACTCTCTGATCGAGGTTCTCGGAATTGAAAAATCTTCGTAAACTAAATCACACGTGTATATGTTGACATTTAAGAGATATACAGTCAAGAAATCAAAGGCAATTGTGATATATATGCGGATTTGACACAAAAAAAAAAACACTCAACAAATGGCTACAATTTAAGGAATGTGTTTAGTGACGACATCAGATTCCTAACTGATGGAGAAAGGTCTGGTGGCAAGAAAAGCTGCTTCTAAAAGGTTGTCAAGTGTTTTCGCTCGACGATTCCATTCTTGGGTGGTTGGTTTGGCCCTTGTTCCTGTAACTCGAGTCCTTGCCCGGTATATCCTATTTTAATTTTACACCATTGTGAACCTTACGCCTTTTTTACTCTCTGATCGAGGTTCTCGGCATTGAAAAATCTTCGTAAACTAAATCACACGTATATATGTTGACATTTAAGAGATATACAGTCAAGAAAATCAAGGACAATGGTGATATATAAGTGTATTAGACACAAAAAAAAACAATCAACAAATGGCTACAATTAAATGAATATGTTTAGTGACGGCATCAGATTCCTAATTGATGGAGAAAGGTCTGGTGGCAAGAAAAGCTGCTTCTAGGAGGTTGTCAAGTGTTTTCGCTCGACGATTCCATTCTTGGGTGGTTGGTTTGACCCTTGTTCCTGTAACTCGAATGCTAGCCCTGTATATCCCATTTTAATTTTACATCATTGTGAACCTTACGTGTTTTTTACTCTCTGATCGAGGTTCTCGGCATTGAAAAATCTTCGTAAACTAAATCAAACGTGTATATGTTGACATTTAAGAGGTATACAGTCAAGAAAATCAAGAGCAATGGTGATATATATGCGGATTAGACACAAAAAAAACACTCAACAAATGGCTACAATTTAAGGAAAGTGTTTAGTGACGGTATCAGATTCCTAATTGATGGAGAAATGTCTGGTGGCAAGAAAAGCTGCTTCTAGGAGGTTGTCAAGTGTTTTCGCTCGACGATTCCATTCTTGGGTGGTTGGTTTGGCCCTTGTTCCTGTAACTCGAATCCTAGCCCTGTATATCCCATTTTGATTTTACACCATTGTGAACCTTACGCCTTTTTTACTCTCTGATCGAGGTTCTCGGCATTGAAAAATATTCGTAAACCAAATCACACGTGTATATCTTGACATTTAAGAGATATACAGTCAAGAAAATCAAGGGCAATGGTGATATATATGCGGATTAGACACAAAAAAAATACTCAACAAGTGGCTACAATTTAAGGAATGTGTTTAGTGACGACATCATATTCCTAATTGATGGAGAAAGGTCTGGTGGCAAGAAAAGCTGCTTCTAGGAGGTTGTCTAGTGTTTTCCCTCGACGATTCCATTCTTGGGTGGTTGGTTTGGCCCTTGTTCTTATAACTCGAATCCTAGCCTGTTATATCCCATTTTAATTTTACATCATTGGGAACCTTACGCGTTTTTACTCTTTGATCGAGGTTCTCGGCATTGAAAAATCTTCATAAACTAAATCACACGTGTATATGTTGACATTTAAGAGATATACAGTCCAGAAAATCAAGGGCAATGGTGATATATATGCGCATTAGACACCAAAAAAAACACTCAAAAAATGGCTACAATTTAAGAAATGTGTTTAGTGACGACATCAGATTTCTAATTGATGGAGAAATGTCTGGTGGCAAGAAAAGCTGCTTCTAGGAGGTTGTCAAGTGTTTTCGCTCTACGATTCCATTCTTGGGTGGTTGGTTTGCCACTTATTCCTGTAACTCGAATCCTAGCCCGGTATATCCCATTTTAATTTTATACCATTGTGAACCTTACGCCTTTTTTACTCTCTGATCGAGGTTCTCGGCATTGAAAAATCTTCGAAAACTAAATCACACGTGTATATGTTGACATTTAAGAGATATACAGTGAAGAAAAACAAGGGAAATGGTGATATATATGCGGATTAGACACAAAAAAAAAACACTCAACAAATGGCTACAATTTAAGGAATGTGTTTAGTGACGGCATCAGATTCCTAATTGATGGAGAAAGGTTTGGTGGCAAGAAAAGCTGCTTCTAGGAGGTTTTCAAGTGTTTTTGCTTGACTATTCCATTCTTGCGTGGTTGGTTTGGTCCTCGTTCATGTAACTCGAATCCTAGCCCGGTATATCCCTTTTTAATTTTACACCATTGTAAACCTTACGCCTTTTTTACTCTCAGATCGAGGTTCTCGGCATTGAAAAATCTTCGTAAACTAAATCACACGTGTATATGTTGACATTTAAGAGATATATACAGTCAAGAAAATCAAGGGCACTGGTGATATATATGCGTATTAGACACAAAAAAAAACACTCAACAAATGGCTACAATTTAAGTAATGTGTTTAGTGACGACATCAGATTCATAATTGATGGAGAAAGGTCTGGTGGCAAGAAAAGCTGCTTCTAGGAGGTTGTCAAGTGTTTTCGCTCGACGATTCCATTCATGGGTGGTTGGTTTGGCCCTTGTTCCTGTAACTCGAATCCTTGCCCTGTATATCACATTTTAATTTTACACCATTGTGAACCTTACGCCTTTTCTACTCTCTGATCGAGGTTCTCGGCATTGAAAAATCTTCATAAACTAAATCACACGTGTATATCTTGACATTTAAGTGATATACAGTCAAGAAAATCAAGGGCAATGGTGATATATATGCGGGTTAGACAAAAAAAAAACACTCAACAAATGGCTACAATTTAAGGAATGTGTTTAGTGACGGCATCAGATTCCTAATTGATGGAGAAAGGTCTGGTGGCAAGAAAAGCTTCTTCTAGCAGGTTGTCAAGTGTTTTCGCTCAACAATTCCATTCTTGGGTGGTTGGTTTGGCCCTTGTAACTGTAACTCGAATCCTAACCCTGTATATCCCATTTTAATTTTACACCATTGTGAACCTTACGCCTTTTTTACTCTCTGAACGAGGTTCTCGGCATTGAAAAATCTTCGTAAACTAAATCACACGTGTATATGTTGACATTTAAGAGATATACAGTCAAGAAAATCAAGGGTAATGGTGATATATATGCGGATTAGACACCAATAGAAAACACTCAACAAATGGCTACAATTTAAGGAATGTGTTTAGTGACGACATCAGATTCCTAATTGATGGAGAAAGGTCTGGTGGCAAGAAAAGCTGCTTCTAGGAGGTTGTCAAGTGTTTTCGTTCGACGATTCCATTCTTTGATGGTTAGTTTGGCCCTTGTTCCTGTAACTCGAATCCTAGCCCGGTATATCCCATTTTAATTTTACATCATTGTGAACCTTACGCGTTTTTACTCTCTGATCGAGGTTCTCGGCATTGAAAAATCTTCGTAAACTAAATCACACGTGTATATGTTGACATTTAAGAGATATACAGTGAAGGAAATCAAGGGCAATGGTGATATATATGCGGATTAGACACCAAAAAAAACACTCAACAAATGGCTACAATTTAAGGAATGTGTTTAGTGACGGCATCAGATTCCTAATTGATCGAGAAAGCTCTGGTGGCAAGAAAAGCTACTTCTAGGAGGTTGTCAAGTGTTTTTACTCGACTATTCCATTCTTGCGTGGTTGGTTTGGTCCTCGTTCATGTAACTCGAATTCTAGCCCGGTATATCCCTTTTAAATTTTACACCATTGTGAACCTTACGCCTTTTTTACTCTCAGATCGTGGTTCTCGGCATTGAAAAATCTTCGTAAACTAAATCACACGTGTATATGTTGACATTTATGAGATATACAGTCAAGAAAATCAAGGGCAATGGTGATATATATGCGGATTAGACACAAAAAAAAATACTCAACAAATGGCTACAATTTAAGGAATGTGTTTAGTGACGACATCAGATTCATAATTGATGGAGAAAGGTCTGGTGGCAAGAAAAGCTGCTTCTAGGAGGTTGTCAAGTGTTTTCGCTCGACGATTCCATTCATGGGTGGTTGTTTTAGCCCTTCTTCCTGTAACTCGAATCCTCGCCCTGTATATCCCATTTTAATTTTACACCATTGTGAACCTTACGCCTTTTTTAATCTCTGATCGAGGTTCTCGGCATTAAAAAATCTTCGTAAACTAAATCACACGTGTATATGTTGACATTTAAGAGATATACAGTCAAGAAAATCAAGGGCAATGGTGATATATATGCGGGTTAGACAAAAAAAAAAACACTCAACAAATGGCTACAATTTAAGGAATGTGTTTAGTGACGGCATCAGATTCCTAATTTATGGAGAAAGGTCTGGTGGCAAGAAAAGCTGCTTCTAGGAGGTTGTCAAGTGTTTTCGCTCGACGATTCCATTCTTGGGGGGTTGGTTTGGCCCTTGTAACTGTAACTCGAATCCTAGCCCGGTATATCCCATTTTAATTTTACACCATTGTGAACCTTACGCCTTTTTTGCTCTCTGATCGAGGTTCTCGGCATTGAAAAATCTTCGTAAACTAAATCACACGTGTATATGTTGACATTTAAGAGATATATAGTCAAGAAAATCAAGGGCAATGGTGATATATATGCGGATTAGAAACCAAAAAAAACACTCAACAAATGGCTACAATTTAAGGAATGTGTTTAGTGACGACATCAGATTCCTAATTGATGGAGAAAGGTCTGGTGGCAAGAAAAGCTGATTCTAGGAGGTTGTCAAGTGTTTTCTCTCGACGATTCCATTCTTTGGTGGTTGGTTTGTCCCTTGTTCCTGTAACTCGAATCCTATCCCGGTATATCCCATTTTAATTTTACATCATTGTGAACCTTACGCGTTTTTACTCTCTGATCGAGGTTCTCGGAATTGAAAAATCTTCGTAAACTAAATCACACGTGTATATGTTGACATTTAAGAGATATACAGTCAAGAAATCAAAGGCAATTGTGATATATATGCGGATTAGACACCAAAAAAAAAAACACTCAACAAATGGCTACAATTTAAGGAATGTGTTTAGTGACGACATCAGATTCCTAACTGATGGAGAAAGGTCTGGTGGCATGGAAAGCTGCTTCTAAGAGGTTGTCAAGTGTTTTCGCTCGACGATTCCATTCTTGGGTGGTTGGTTTGGCCCTTGTTCCTGTAACTCGAGTCCTTGCCCGGTATATCCCATTTTAATTTTACACCATTGTGAACCTTACGCCTTTTTTACTCTCTGATCGAGGTTCTCGGCATTGAAAAATCTTCGTAAACTAAATCACACATATATATGTTGACATTTAAGAGATGTACTGTCAAGAAAATCAAGGACAATGGTGATATATAAGTGGATTAGACACAAAAAAAAAACAATCAACAAATGGCTACAATTTAATGAATATGTTTAGTGACGGCATCAGATTCCTAATTGATGGAGAAAGGTCTGGTGGCAAGAAAAGTTGCTTCTAGGTGGTTGTCAAGTGTTTTCGCTCGACGATTCCATTCTTGGGTGGTTGGTTTGACCCTTGTTCCTGTAACTCGAATCCTAGCCCTGTATATCCCATTTTAATTTTACATCATTGTGAACCTTACGTGTTTTTTACTCTCTGATCGAGGTTCTCGGCATTGAAAAATCTTCGTAAACTAAATCAAACGTGTATATGTTGACATTTAAGAGATATACAGTCAAGAAAATCAAGAGCAATGGTGATATATATGCGGATTAGACACAAAAAAAACACTCAACAAATGGCTACAATTTAAGGAATGTGTTTAGTGACGGTATCAGATTCCTAATTGATGGAGAAATGTCTGGTGGCAAGAAAAGCTGCTTCTAGGAGGTTGTCAAGTGTTTTCGCTCGACGATTCCATTCTTGGGTGGTTGGTTTGGCCCTTGTTCCTGTAACTCGAATCCTAGCCCTGTATATCCCATTTTGATTTTACACCATTGTGAACCTTACGCCTTTTTTACTCTCTGATCGAGGTTCTCGGCATTGAAAAATATTCGTAAACCAAATCACACGTGTATATCTTGACATTTAAGAGATATACAGTCAAGAAAATCAAGGGCAATGGTGATATATATGCGGATTAGACACAAAAAAAAACACTCAACAAGTGGCTACAATTTAAGGAATGTGTTTAGTGACGACATCATATTCCTAATTGATGGAGAAAGGTCTGGTGGCAAGAAAAGCTGCTTCTAGGAGGTTGTCTAGTGTTTTCCCTCGACGATTCCATTCTTGGGTGGTTGGTTTGGCCCTTGTTCTTATAACTCGAATCCTAGCCTGTTATATCCCATTTTAATTTTACATCATTGGGAACCTTACGCGTTTTTACTCTTTGATCGAGGTTCTCGGCATTGAAAAATCTTCATAAACTAAATCACACGTGTATATGTTGACATTTAAGAGATATACCGTCCAGAAAATCAAGGGCAATGGTGATATATATGCGCATTAGACACCAAAAAAAACACTCAAAAAATGGCTACAATTTAAGAAATGTGTTTAGTGACGACATCAGATTTCTAATTGATGGAGAAATGTCTGGTGGCAAGAAAAGCTGATTCTAGGAGGTTGTCAATTGTTTTCGCTCTACGATTCCATTCTTGGGTGGTTGGTTTGGCACTTATTCCTGTAACTCGAATCCTAGCCCGGTATATCCCATTTTAATTTTATACCATTGTGAACCTTACGCCTTTTTTAATCTCTGATCGAGGTTCTCGGCATTGAAAAATCTTCGAAAACTAAATCACACGTGTATATGTTGACATTTAAGAGATATACAGTGTAGAAAAACAAGGGCAATGGTGATATATATGCGGATTAGACTAAAAAAAAACACTCAACAAATGGCTACAATTTAAGGAATGTGTTTAGTGACGGCATCAGATTCCTAATTGATGGAGAAAGGTTTAGTGGCAAGAAAAGCTGCTTTTAGGAGGTTGTCAAGTGTTTTTGCTTGACTATTCCATTCTTGCGTGGTTGGTTTGGTCCTCGTTCATGTAACTCGAATCCGAGCCCGGTATATCCCTTTTTAATTTTACACCATTGTAAACCTTACGCCTTTTTTACTCTCAGATCGAGGTTCTCGGCATTGAAAAATCTTCGTAAACTAAATCACACGTGTATATGTTGACATTTAAGAGATATACAGTCAAGAAAATCAAGGGCAATGGTGATATATATGCGGATTAGACACCAAAAGAAAACACTCAACAAATGGCTACAATTTAAGGAATGTGTTTAGTGACGACATCAGATTCCTAATTGATGGAGAAAGGTCTGGTGGCAAGAAAAGCTGCTTCTAGGAGGTTGTCAAGTGTTTTCGTTCGACGATTCCATTCTTTGATGGTTGGTTTGGCCCTTGTTCCTGTAACTCGAATCCTAGCCCGGTATATCCCATTTTAATTTTACATCATTGTGAACCTTACGCGTTTTTACTCTCTGATCGAGGTTCTCGGCATTGAAAAATCATCGTAAACTAAATCACACGTGTATATGTTGACATTTAAGAGATATACAGTGAAGAAAATCAAGGGCAATGGTGATATATATGCGGATTAGACACCAAAAAAAACACTCAACAAATGGCTACTATTTAAGGAATGTGTTTAGTGACGGCATCAGATTCCTAATTGATCGAGAAAGCTCTGGTGGCAAGAAAAGCTACTTCTAGGAGGTTGTCAAGTGTTTTTACTCGACTATTCCATTCTTGCGTGGTTGGTTTGGTCCTCGTTCATGTAACTCGAATCCTAGCCCGGTATATCCCTTTTAAATTTTACACCATTGTGAACCTTACGCCTTTTTTACTCTCAGATCGTGGTTCTCGGCATTGAAAAATCTTCGTAAACTAAATCACACGTGTATATGTTGACATTTATGAGATATACAGTCAAGAAAATCAAGGGCAATGGTGATATATATGCGGATTAGACACAAAAAAAAAACACTCAACAAATGGCTACAATTTAAGGAATGTGTTTAGTGACGACATCAGATTCCTAATTGATGGAGAAAGGTCTGGTGGCAAGAAAAGCTGCTTCTAGGAGGTTGTCAAGTGTTTTCGCTCGACGATTCCATTATTGGGTGGTTGGTTTAGCCGTAGTTCCTGTAACTCGAATCCTAGCCCGGTATATCCCATTTTAATTTTACATCACTGTGAACCTTACGCGTTTTTACTCTCTGATCGAGGTTCTCGGCATTGAAAAATCTTCGTAAACTAAATCACACGTGTATATGTTAGCATTTAAGAGATATACAGTGAAGAAAATCAAGGGCAATGGTGATATATATGCGGATTAGACACAAAAAAACACTCAACAAATGGCTACAATTTAAGGAATGTGTTTAGTGACGGCATCAGATTCCTAATTGATGGAGAAACGTCTGGTGGCAAGAAAAGCTACTTCTAGAAGGTTGTCAACTGTTTTCGCTCGATGATTCCATTCATGGGTGGTTGGTTTGGCACTTGTTCCTGTAACTGGAATCCTAGCCCGGTATATCCCATTTTAATTTTAAATCATTGTGAACCTTACGCGTTTTTTACTCTCTTATCGAGGTTCTCGGTATTGAAAAATCTTCGTAAACTAAATCACACGTGTATATGTTGACATTTAAGAGATATACAGTCAAGAAAATCAAGGGCAATTGTGATATATATGCGGATTAGACACCAAAAAAAACACTCAACAAATGGCTACAATTTAAGGAATGTGTTTAGTGACGACATCTGATTCCTAATTGATGGAGAAAGGTCTGGTGGCAAGAAAAGCTGTTTCTAGGAGGTTGTTAAGTGTTTTCGCTCGACCATTCCATTCATGGGAGGTTGGTTTGGCCCTTGTTCCTGTAACTCGAATCCTCGCCCTGTATATCCCATTTTAAATTTACACCATTGTGAACCTTACGCCTTTTTTACTCTCTGATCGAGGTTCTCGTCATCGAAAAATCTTCGTAAACTAAATCAAACGTGTATATGTTGACATTTAAGAGATATCCAGTCAAGAAAATCAAGGGCAATGGTGATATATATGCGGATTAGACAAAAAAAACACTCAACAAATGGCTACAATTTAAGGAATGTGTTTAGTGACGGCATCAGATTCCTAATTGATGGAGAAAGGTCTGGTGGCAAGAAAAGCTGCTTCTAGGAGGTTGTCAAGTGTTTTCGCTCGACGATTCCATTCTTGGGTGGATGGTTTAGCCCTTGTTCCTGTAACTCGAATCCTAGCCCGGTATATCCCATTTTAATTTTACATCATTGTGAACCTTACGCGTTTTTACTCTCTGATCGAGGTTCTCGGCATTGAAAAATCTTCGTAAACTAAATCACACGTGTATATGTTGACATTTAAGAGATATACAGTCAAGAAAATCAAGGGCAATTGTGATATATAAGCGAATTAGACAACAAAAAAAAACACTCAACAAATGGCTACAATTTAAGGAATGTGTTTAGTGACGACATCAGATTCCTAATTCATGGAGAAAGGTCTGGTGGCAAGAAAAGCTGCTTCAAGGAGGTTGTCAAGTGTTTTCGCTCGACGATTCCATTCTTGGGTGCTCGGTTTGGCCCTTGTTCCTGTAACTCGAATCCTAGCCCCGTATATTCCATTTTAATTTTACACCATTATGAACCTTACGCCTTTTTTACTCTCTGATCGAGGTTCTCGGCATTGAAATATCTTCGTAAACTAAATCTCACGTGTATATGTTGTCATTTAAGAGATATATACAGTGAAGAAAATCAAGGGCAATGGTGATATATATGCGGATTAGATACAAAAAAAAAACACTCAACAAATGGCTACAATTTAAGGAATGTGTTTAGTGACGGCATCAGATTCCTAATTGACGGAGAAAGGTCTAGTGGCAAGAAAAGCTGCTTCTAGGAGGTTGTCAAGTGTTTTCGCTCGACGATTCGATTCTTGGGTGGTTGGTTTGGCCATTGTTCCTGTAACTCGAATCCTTGCCCGGTATATCCCATTTTAATTTTACACCATTGTGAACCTTACGCCTTTTTTCCTCTCTGATTGAGGTTCTCGGCATTGAAAAATCTTCGTAAACTAAATCACACGTGTATATGTTGACATTTAAGAGATATACAGTCAAGAAAATCATGGGCAATGGTGATATATATGCGGAGTAGACACAAAAAAAAACACTCAACAAATGGCTACAATTTAAGGAATGTGTTTAGTGACGGCATCAGATTCCTAATTGATGGAGAAAGGTCTGGTTGCAAGAAAAGCTGCTTCTACGAGCTTATCAAGTGTTTTCGCTCGACGATTCCATTCTTGGGTGGTTGGTTTGGCCCTTGTTCCTGTAACTCGAATCCTAGCCCGGTATATCCCATTTTAATTTTACATCATTGTGAACCTTACGCGTTTTTTACTCTCTGATCGAGGTTCTCGGCATTGAAAAATCTTCGTAAACTAAATCACACGTGTATATGTTGAAATTTAAGAGATATACAGTGAAGAAAATCAAGGGCAATGGTGATATATATGCAGATTAGACACAAAAAAAAAAAAAAAAACTCAACAAATGGCTACAATTTAAGGAATGTGTTTAGTGACGGCGTCAGATTCCTAATTGACGGAGAAAGGTCTAGCGGCAAGAAAAGCTGCTTCTAGGAGGTTGTCAAGTGTTTTCTTTCGACGATTCCATTCTTGGGTGGTTGGTTTGGCCATTGTTCCTGTAACTCGAATCCTTGCCCGATATATCCCATTTTAATTTTACACCATTGTGAACCTTACGCCTTTTTTACTCTCTGATCGAGGTTCTCGGCATAGAAAAATCTTCGTAAACTAAATCACACGTGTATATATTGACATTTAAGAGATATACAGTGAAGAAAATCAAGGGCAATGGTGATATATATGTGGATTTGACGCCAAAAAAAAAAACTCAACAAATGGCTACAATTTAAGGAATGTGTTTAGTGACGGCATCAGATTCCTAATTGATGGAGAAATGTCTAGTGGCAAGAAAAGCTGCTTCTAGGAGGTTGTCAAGTGTTTTCTTTCGACGATTCCATTCTTGGGTAGTTGGTATGGCCATTGTTCCTGTAACTCGAATCCTGGCCCGGTATATCACATTTTAATTTTACACCATTGTGAACCTTACGCCTTTTTTCCTCTCTGATCGAGGTTCTCGGCATTGAAAAATCTTCGTAAACTAAATCACACTTGTATATGTTGACATTTAAGAGATATACAGTTAAGAAAATCAAGGGAAATGGTGATATATATGCGGATTAGACACAAAAAAAAACACTCAATAAATGGCTACAATTTAAGGAATGTGTTTAGTGACGGCATCAGATCTCTAATTGATGGAGAAAGGTCTGGTTGCAAGAAAAGCTGCTTCTAGGAGGTTATCAAGTGTTTTCGCTCGAAGATTCCATTCTTGGGTGGTTGGTTTGGCCCTTGTTGCTGTAACTCGAATCCTAGCCCGGTATATCCCATTTTAATTTTACATCATTGTGAACCTTACGCGTTTTTTACTCTCTACTCGAGGTTCTCGGCATTGAAAAATGTTCGTAAACTAAATCACACGTGTATATGTTGACATTTAAGAGATATACAGTCAAGAAAATCAAGGGCAATGGTGATATTACGCGGATTAGACACAAAAAAAAACACTCAACAAATGGCTACAGTTTAAGGAATGTGTTTAGTGACGACATCAGATTCCTAATTGATGGAGAAAGGTCTGGTGGCAAGAAAAGCTGCTTCTAGGAGGTTGTCAAGTGTTTTCTCTCGACGATTCCATTCTTGGTTGGTTGGGTTGGCCCTTGTTCCTGTAACTCGAATCCTTGCCCGGTATATCCCATTTTAATTTTACACCATTGTGAACCTTACGCCTTTTTTCCTCTCTGATCGAGGTTCTCGGCATTGAAAAATCTTCGTAAACTAAATAACACGTGTATATGTTGACATTTAAGAGATTTAAAGTCAAGAAACTCAAGGGAAATGGTGATATATATGCGGATTAGACAACAAAAAAAACACTCAACAAATGGCTACAATTTAAGGAATGTGTTTAGTGACGGCATCAGATTCCTAATTGATGGAGAAAAGTCTGGTGGCAAGAAAAGCTGGTTCTAGGAGGTTATCATGTGTTTTCGCTCGACGATTCCATTCTTGGGTGGTTGGTTTGGCCCTTGTTCCTGTAACTCGAATCCTAGCCCGTATATCCCATTTTAATTTTACATCATTGTGAACCTTACGCGTTTTTTACTCTCTGATCGAGGTTCTCGGCATTGAAAAATCTTCCTAAACTAAATCACACGTGTATATGTTGACATTTAAGAGATATACAGTCAAGAAAATCAAGGGCAATGGTGATATTATGCGGATTAGACACCAAAAAAAAAACACTCAACAAATGGCTACAATTAAAGGAATGTGTTTAGTGACGACATCAGATTCTTAATTGATGGAGACAGGTCTGGTGGCAAGAAAAGTTGCTTCTAGGAGGTTGTCAAGTGTTTTCGCTCGACGATTCCATTCATGGGTGGTTGGTTTGGCCCTTGTTCCTGTAACACGAATCCTAGCCCGGTATATCCCATTTTAATTTTACATCATTGTGAACCTTACGCGTTTTTACTCTCTGATCAAGGTTCTCAGCATTGAAAAATCTTCGTAAACTAAATCACACGTGTATTTAAGAGATATACAGTCAAGAAAATCAAGGGCAATTGTGATATATATGCGAATTAGACAACAAAAAAAAACACTCAACAAATGGCTACAATTTAAGGAATGTGTTTAGTGACGACATCAGATTCCTAATTCATGGAGAAAGGTCTGGTGGCAAGAAAAGCTGCTTCAAGGAGGTTGTCAAGTGTTTTCGCTCGACGATTCCATTCTTGGGTGGTCGGTTTGGCCCTTGTTCCTGTAACTCGAATCCTAGCCCGTATATTCCATTTTAATTTTACACCATTATGAACCTTACGCCTTTTTTACTCTCTGATCGAGGTTCTCGGCATTGAAATATCTTCGTAAACTAAATCACACGTGTATATGTTGTCATTTAAGAGATATACAGTGAAGAAAATCAAGGGCAATGGTGATATATATGCGGATTAGATACAAAAAAAACACTCAACAAATGGCTACAATTTAAGGAATGTGTTTAGTGACGGCATCAGATTCCTAATTGACGGAGAAAGGTCTAGTGGCAAGAAAAGCTGTTTCTAGGAGGTTGTCAAGTGTTTTCGCTTGACGATTCGATTCTTGGGTGGTTGGTTTGGCCATTGTTCCTGTAACTCGAATCCTTGCCCGTTATATCCCATTTTAATTTTACACCATTGTGAACCTTACGCCTTTTTTCCTCTCTGATTGAGGTTCTCGGCATTGAAAAATCTTCGTAAACTAAATCACACGTGTATATGTTGACATTTAAGAGATATACAGTCAAGAAAATCATGGGCAATGGTGATATATATGCGGAGTAGACACAAAAAAAAAACACTCAACAAATGGCTACTATTTAAGGAATATGTTTAGTGACGGCATCAGATTGCTAATTGATGGAGAAAGGTCTGGTTGCAAGAAAAGCTGCTTCTAGGAGGTTATCAAGTGTTTTCGCTCGACGATTCCATTCTTGGGTGGTTGGTTTGGCCCTTGTTCCTGTAACTCGAATCCTAGCCCGGTATATCCCATTTTAATTTTACATGATTGTGAACCTTACGCGTTTTTTACTCTCTGATCGAGGTTCTCGGCATTGAAAAATCTTCGTAAACTAAATCACACGTGCATATGTTGAAATTTAAGAGATATACAGTAAAGAAAATCAAGGGCAATGGTGATATATATGCAGATTAGACACAAAAAAAAAATCAACAAATGGCTACAATTTAAGGAATGTGTTTAGTGACGGCATCAGATTCCTAATTGACGGAGAAAGGTCTAGCGGCAAGAAAAGCTGCTTCTAGGAGGTTGTCAAGTGTATTCTTTCGACGATTCCATTCTTGGGTGGTTGGTTTGGCCATTGTTCCTGTAACTCGAATCCTTTCCCGGTATATCCCATTTTAATTTTACACCATTGAGAACCTTACGCCATTTTTCCTCTCTAATCGAGGTTCTCGGCATTGAAAAATCTTCGTAAACTAAATCACACGTGTATATGTTAACATTTAAGAGATATACAGTCAAGAAAATCATGGGCAATTGTGATATATATGCGGATTAGACACAAAAAAAACACTCAACAAATGGCTACAATTACGGAATGTGTTTAGTGACCACATCAGATTCCTAATTGATGGAGAAAGGTCTGGTGGCAAGAAAAACTGCTTCTAGGAGGTTGTCAAGTGTTTTCGCTCGACGATTTCATTCTTGGGTAGTCGCTTTGGCCCATGTTCCTGTAACTCGAATCCTAACCCGGTATATCCCATTTTAATTTTACACCATTGTGAACCTTACGCCTTTTTTACTCTCTGATCGAGGTTCTCGGCATAGAAAAATCTTCGTAAACTAAATCACACGTGTATATATTGACATTTAAGAGATATACAGTGAAGAAAATCAAGGGCAATGGTCATATATATGTGGATTTGACGCCAAAAAAAAAACTCAACAAATGGCTACAATTTAAGGAATGTGTTTAGTGACGGCATCAAATTCCTAATTGATGGAGAAATGTCTAGTGGCAAGAAAAGCTGCTTCTAGGAGGTTGTCAAGTGTTTTCTTTTGACGATTCCATTCTTGGGTAGTTGGTATGGCCATTGTTCCTGTAACTCGAATCCTGGCCCGGTATATCCCATTTTAATTTTACACCATTGTGAACCTTACGCCTTTTTTCCTCTCTGATCGAGGTTCTCGGCATTGAAAAATCTTCGTAAACTAAATCACACTTGTATATGTTGACATTTAAGAGATATACAGTGAAGAAAATCAAGGGAAATGGTGATATATATGCGGATTAGACACAAAAAAAAAACACTCAATAAATGGCTACAATTTAAGGAATGTGTTTAGTGACGGCATCAGATCTCTAATTGATGGAGAAAGGTCTGGTTGCAAGAAAAGCTGCTTCTAGGAGGTTATCAAGTGTTTTCGCTCGAAGATTCCATTCTTGGGTGGTTGGTTTGGCCCTTGTTGCTGTAACTCGAATCCTAGCCCGGTATATCCCATTTTAATTTTACATCATTGTGAACCTTACGCGTTTTTTACTCTCTAATCGAGGTTCTCGGCATTGAAAAATGTTCGTAAACTAAATCACACGTGTATATGTTGACATTTAAGAGATATACAGTCAAGAAAATCAAGGGCAATGGTGATATTACGCGGATTAGACAAAAAAAAAACACTCAACAAATGGCTACAGTTTAAGGAATGTGTTTAGTGACGACATCAGATTCCTAATTGATGGAGAAAGGTCTGGTGGCAAGAAAAGCTGCTTCTAGGAGGTTGTCAAGTGTTTTCTCTCGACGATTCCATTCTTGGTTGGTTGGGTTGGCCCTTGTTCCTGTAACTCGAATCCTTGCCCGGTATATCCCATTTTAATTTTACACCATTGTGAACCTTACGCCTTTTTTCCTCTCTGATCGAGGTTCTCGGCATTGAAAAATCTTCGTAAACTAAATAACACGTGTATATTTTGACATTTAAGAGATTTAAAGTCAAGAAACTCAAGGGAAATGGTGATATATATGCGGATTAGACAACAAAAAAAACACTCAACAAATGGCTACAATTTAAGGAATGTGTTTAGTGACGGCATCAGATTCCTAATTGATGGAGAAAAGTCTGGTGGCAAGAAAAGCTGGTTCTAGGAGGTTATCATGTGTTTTCGCTCGACGATTCCATTCTTGGGTGGTTGGTTTGGCCCTTGTTCCTGTAACTCGAATCCTAGCCCGTATATCCCATTTTAATTTTACATCATTGTGAACCTTACGCGTTTTTTACTCTCTGATCGAGGTTCTCGGCATTGAAAAATCTTCCTAAACTAAATCACACGTGTATATGTTGACATTTAAGAGATATACAGTCAAGAAAATCAAGGGCAATTGTGATATATATGCGAATTAGACAACAAAAAAAAACACTCAACAAATGGCTACAATTTAAGGAATGTGTTTAGTGACGACATCAGATTCCTAATTCATGGAGAAAGG
The DNA here is from genome assembly GCA_030545235.1 of Helianthus tuberosus. Lineage (NCBI taxonomy): Eukaryota > Viridiplantae > Streptophyta > Magnoliopsida > Asterales > Asteraceae > Helianthus > Helianthus tuberosus. The sequence continues at coordinate 176,631,727 of CM060420.1, forward strand.
TCTGGTGGCAAGAAAAGCTGCTTCAAGGAGGTTGTCAAGTGTTTTCGCTCGACGATTCCATTCTTGGGTGGTCGGTTTGGCCCTTGTTCCTGTAACTCGAATCCTAGCCCGTATATTCCATTTTAATTTTACACCATTATGAACCTTACGCCTTTTTTACTCTCTGATCGAGGTTCTCGGCATTGAAATATCTTCGTAAACTAAATCACACGTGTATATGTTGTCATTTAAGAGATATACAGTGAAGAAAATCAAGGGCAATGGTGATATATATGCGGATTAGATACAAAAAAAACACTCAACAAATGGCTACAATTTAAGGAATGTGTTTAGTGACGGCATCAGATTCCTAATTGACGGAGAAAGGTCTAGTGGCAAGAAAAGCTGTTTCTAGGAGGTTGTCAAGTGTTTTCGCTTGACGATTCGATTCTTGGGTGGTTGGTTTGGCCATTGTTCCTGTAACTCGAATCCTTGCCCGTTATATCCCATTTTAATTTTACACCATTGTGAACCTTACGCCTTTTTTCCTCTCTGATTGAGGTTCTCGGCATTGAAAAATCTTCGTAAACTAAATCACACGTGTATATGTTGACATTTAAGAGATATACAGTCAAGAAAATCATGGGCAATGGTGATATATATGCGGAGTAGACACAAAAAAAAAACACTCAACAAATGGCTACTATTTAAGGAATATGTTTAGTGACGGCATCAGATTGCTAATTGATGGAGAAAGGTCTGGTTGCAAGAAAAGCTGCTTCTAGGAGGTTATCAAGTGTTTTCGCTCGACGATTCCATTCTTGGGTGGTTGGTTTGGCCCTTGTTCCTGTAACTCGAATCCTAGCCCGGTATATCCCATTTTAATTTTACATGATTGTGAACCTTACGCGTTTTTTACTCTCTGATCGAGGTTCTCGGCATTGAAAAATCTTCGTAAACTAAATCACACGTGCATATGTTGAAATTTAAGAGATATACAGTAAAGAAAATCAAGGGCAATGGTGATATATATGCAGATTAGACACAAAAAAAAAATCAACAAATGGCTACAATTTAAGGAATGTGTTTAGTGACGGCATCAGATTCCTAATTGACGGAGAAAGGTCTAGCGGCAAGAAAAGCTGCTTCTAGGAGGTTGTCAAGTGTATTCTTTCGACGATTCCATTCTTGGGTGGTTGGTTTGGCCATTGTTCCTGTAACTCGAATCCTTGCCCGGTATATCCCATTTTAATTTTACACCATTGAGAACCTTACGCCATTTTTCCTCTCTAATCGAGGTTCTCGGCATTGAAAAATCTTCGTAAACTAAATCACACGTGTATATGTTGACATTTAAGAGATATACAGTCAAGAATATCATGGGCAATTGTGATATATATGCGGATTAGACACAAAAAAAAAACACTCAACAAATGGCTACAATTTAAGGAATGTGTTTAGTGACCACATCAGATTCCTAATTGATGGAGAAAGGTCTGGTGGCAAGAAAAACTGCTTCTAGGAGGTTGTCAAGTGTTTTCGCTCGACGATTTCATTCTTGGGTAGTTGCTTTGGCCCTTGTTCCTGTAACTCGAATCCTAACCCGGTATATCCCATTTTAATTTTACACCATTGTGAACCTTACGCCTTTTTTACTCTCTGATCGAGGTTCTCGGCATAGAAAAATCTTCGTAAAGTAAATCACACGTGTATATATTGACATTTAAGAGATATACAGTGAAGAAAATCAAGGGCAATGCTGATATATATGTGGATTTGACGCCAAAAAAAAACTCAACAAATGGCTACAATTTAAGAAATGTGTTTAGTGACGGCATCAGATTCCTAATTGATGGAGAAATGTCTAGTGGCAAGAAAAGCTGCTTCTAGGAGGTTGTCAAGTGTTTTCTTTTGACGATTCCATTCTTGGGTAGTTGGTATGGCCATTGTTCCTGTAACTCGAATCCTGGCCCGGTATATCCCATTTTAATTTTACACCATTGTGAACCTTACGCCTTTTTTCCTCTCTGATCGAGGTTCTCGGCATTGAAAAATCTTCGTAAACTAAATCACACTTGTATATGTTGACATTTAAGAGATATACAGTTAAGAAAATCAAGGGAAATGGTGATATATATGCGGATTAGACACAAAAAAAAAAAACACTCAATAAATGGCTACAATTTAAGGAATGTGTTTAGTGACGGCATCAGATCTCTAATTGATGGAGAAAGGTCTGGTTGCAAGAAAAGCTGCTTCTAGGAGGTTATCAAGTGTTTTCGCTCGAAGATTCCATTCTTGGGTGGTTGGTTTGGCCCTTGTTGCTGTAACTCGAATCCTAGCCCGGTATATCCCATTTTAATTTTACATCATTGTGAACCTTACGCGTTTTTTACTCTCTAATCGAGGTTCTCGGCATTGAAAAATGTTCGTAAACTAAATCACACGTGTATATGTTGACATTTAAGAGATATACAGTCAAGAAAATCAAGGGCAATGGTGATATTACGCGGATTAGACACAAAAAAAACACTCAACAAATGGCTACAGTTTAAGGAATGTGTTTAGTGACGACATCAGATTCCTAATTGATGGAGAAAGGTCTGGTGGCAAGAAAAGCTGCTTCTAGGAGGTTGTCAAGTGTTTTCTCTCGACGATTCCATTCTTGGTTGGTTGGGTTGGCCCTTGTTCCTGTAACTCGAATCCTTGCCCGGTATATCCCATTTTAATTTTACACCATTGTGAACCTTATGCCTTTTTTCCTCTCTGATCGAGGTTCTCGGCATTGAAAAATCTTCGTAAACTAAATAACACGTGTATATGTTGACATTTAAGAGATTTAAAGTCAAGAAAATCAAGGGAAATGGTGATATATATGCGGATTAGACAACAAAAAAAAACACTCAACAAATGGCTACAATTTAAGGATTGTGTTTAGTGACGGCATCAGATTCCTAATTGATGGAGAAAAGTCTGGTGGCAAGAAAAGCTGGTTCTAGGAGGTTATCATGTGTTTTCGCTCGACGATTCCATTCTTGGGTGGTTGGTTTGGCCCTTATTCCTGTAACTCGAATCCTAGCCCGTATATCCCATTTTAATTTTACATCATTGTGAACCTTACGCGTCTTTTACTCTCTGATCGAGGTTCTCGGCATTGAAAAATCTTCGTAAACTAAATCACACGTGTATATGTTGACATTTAAGAGATATACAGTCAAGAAAATCAAGGGCAATGGTGATATTATGCGGATTAGACACAAAAAAAAAACACTCAACAAATGGCTACAATTAAAGGAATGTGTTTAGTGACGACATCAGATTCTTAATTGATGGAGACAGGTCTGGTGGCAAGAAAAGTTGCTTCTAGGAGGTTGTCAAGTGTTTTCGCTCGACGATTCCATTCATGGGTGGTTGGTTTGGCCCTTGTTCCTGTAACTCGAATCCTAGCCCTGTATATCCCATTTTAATTTTACACCATTGTGAAGCTTACGCCTATTTTACTCTCCGATCGAGGTTCTCGTCATTGAAAAATCTTCATAAACTAAATCACACGTGTATATGTTGACATTTAAGAGATATACAGTCAAGAAAATCAAGGGAAATGGTGATATATATGCGGATTTGACACAAAAAAACACTCAACAAATGGCTACAATTTAAGGAATATGTTTAGTGACGGCATCAGATCCCTAATTGATGGAGAAAGGTCTGGTGGCAAGAAAAACTGCTTCTAGGAAGCTGTCAAGTGTTTTCGCTCGATGATTCCAGTCTTTGGTGGTTGGTTTAGCCCTTGTTCCTGTAACTCGAATCCTAGCCCTGTATATCCCATTTTAATTTTACACCATTGTGAAGCTTACACCTATTTTACTCTCCGATCGAGGTTCTCGGCATTGAAAAATCTTCGTAAAATAAATCACACGTGTATATGTTGACATTTAAGAGATATACAGTCAAGAAAATCAAGGGCAATGGTGATATATATGCGGATTAGACACCAAAAAAACACTCAACAAATGGCTACAATTTAAGGAATGTGTTTAGTGACGACATCAGATTCCTAAATGATGGAGAAAGATCTGGTGGCAAGAAAAGCTGCTTCTAGGAGGTTGTCAAGTGTTTTCGCTCAATGATTCCATTCTTGGGTGGTTGGTTGGCCCTTGTTCATGTAACTCGGATCCTAGCCCGGTATATCCCATTTTAATTTTACACCATTGTGAACCTTACGCCTTTTTTATTCTCTGATCGAGGTTCTCGGCATTGAAAACCTTCGTAAACTAAATCACACGTGTATATGTTGACATATAAGAGATATACAGTCAAGAAAATCAAGGGCAATGGTGATATATATGCGGATTAGACACTAAAAAAAACACTCAACAAATGGCTACAATTTAAGGAATGTGTTTAGTGACGACATCAGATTCCTAATTGATGGAGAAAGGTATGGTGGCATGAAAAGCTGCTTCTAGGAGGTTGTCAAGTGTTTTCGCTCGATGATTCCATTCTTGGGTGGTTGGTGTGGCCCTTGTTCCTGTTACTCGAATCCTTGCCCGGTATATCCCATTTTAATTTTACACCATTGTGAACCTTACGCCTTTTTTACTCTCTGATCGCGGTTCTCGGCATTGAAATATCTTCGTAAACTAAATCACACGTGTATATGTTGACATTTAAGAGATATACAGTCAAGAAAATCAAGGGCAATGGCGATACATATGCGAATTAGACACAAAAAAAAAACACTCAACAAATGGCTACAATTTAAGGAATGTGTTTAGTGATGGCATCAAATTCCTAATTGATGGAGAAAGGTCTGGTGGCAAGAAAAGCTGCTTCTAGGAGGCTGTCAAGTGTTTTCGCTCGACGATTCTATTCTTGGGTGGTTGGTTTAGCCCTTGTTCCTGTAACTCGAATCCTAGCCCTGTATATCCCATTTTAATTTTACACCATTGTGAAGCTTACGCCTTTTTTAATCTCCGATCGAGGCTCTCGGCATTGAAAAATCTTCGTAAACTAAATCACACGTGTATATGTTGACATTTAAGAGATATACAGTCAAGAAAATCAAGGGCAATGGTGATATTATGCGGATTAGACACCAAAAAAAAACACTCAACAAATGGCTACAATTAAAGGAATGTGTTTAGTGACGACATCAGATTCCTAATTGATGGAGAAAGGTCTGGTGGCAAGAAAAGTTGCTTCTAGAAGGTTGTCAAGTGTTTTCGCTCGACGATTCCATTCATGGGTGGTTGGTTTGGCCCTTGTTCCTGTAACTCGAATCCTAGCCCTGTATATCCCATTTTAATTTTACACCATTGTGAAGCTTACGCCTATTTTACTCTCCGATCGAGGTTCTCATCATTGAAAAATCTTCGTAAACAAAATCACACGTGTATATGTTGACATTTAAGAGATATACAGTCAAGAAAATCAAGTGAAATGGTTATATATATGCGGATTTGACACAAAAAAAAACACTCAACAAATGGCTACAATTTAAGGAATATGTTTAGTGATGGCATCAGATAACTAATTGATGGAGAAAGGTCTGGTGGCAAGAAAAGCTGCTTCTAGGAGGCTGTCAAGTGTTTTCGCTCGACGATTCCATTCTTGGGTGGTTGGTTTAGCCCTTGTTCCTGTAACTCGAATCCTAACCCAGTATATCCCATTTTAATTTTACACCATTGTGAAGCTTACACCTATTTTACTCTCCGATCGAGGTTCTCGGCATTGAAAAATCTTCGTAAACTAAATCACACGTGTATATGTTGACATTTAAGAGATATACAGTCAAGAAAATCAAGGGCAGTGGTGATATATATGCGGATTAGACACCAAAAAAACACTCAACAAATGGCTACAATTTAAGGAATGTGTTTAGTGACGACATCAGATTCCTAATTGATGGAGAAAGGTCTGGTGGCAAGAAAAACTGCTTCTAGGAGGCTGTCAAGTGTTTTCGCTCGACGATTCCAGTCTTTGGTGGTTGGTTTAGCCCTTGTTCCTGTAACTCGAATCCTAGCCCTGTATATCCCATTTTAATTTTACACCATTGTGAAGCTTACACCTATTTTACTCTCCGATCGAGGTTCTCGGCATTGAAAAATCTTCGTAAACTAAATCACACGTGTATATGTTGACATTTAAGAGATATACAGTCAAGAAAATCAAGGGCAATGGTGATATTATGCGGATTAGACACAAAAAAAAACACTCAACAAATGGCTACAGTTTAAGGAATGTGTTTAGTGACGACACCAGATTCCTAATTGATGGAGAAAGGTCTGGTGGCAAGAAAAGCTGCTTCTAGGAGGTTGTCAAGTGTTTTCTCTCGACGATTCCATTCTTGGGTGGTTGGTTTGGCCCTTGTTGCTGTAACTCGAATCCTAGCCCGGTATATCCCATTTTAATTTTACATCATTGTGAACCTTACGCGTTTTTTACTCTCTAATCGAGGTTCTCGGCATTGAAAAATGTTCGTAAACTAAATCACACGTGTATATGTTGACATTTAAGAGATATACAGTCAAGAAAATCAAGGGCAATGGTGATATTACGCGGATTAGACACAAAAAAAACACTCAACAAATGGCTACAGTTTAAGGAATGTGTTTAGTGACGACATCAGATTCCTAATTGATGGAGAAAGGTCTGGTGGCAAGAAAAGCTGCTTCTAGGAGGTTGTCAAGTGTTTTCTCTCGACGATTCCATTCTTGGTTGGTTGGGTTGGCCCTTGTTCCTGTAACTCGAATCCTTGCCCGGTATATCCCATTTTAATTTTACACCATTGTGAACCTTACGCCTTTTTTCCTCTCTAATCGAGGTTCTCGGCATTGAAAAATCTTCGTAAACAAAATCACACGTGTATATGTTGACATTTAAGAGATATACAGTCAAGAAAATCATGGGCAATTGTGATATATATGCGGATTAGACACAAAAAAAAAAACACTCAACAAATGGCTACAATTTAAGGAATGTGTTTAGTGACCACATCAGACTCCTAATTGATGGAGAAAGGTCTGGTGGCAAGAAAAACTGCTTCTAGGAGGTTGTCAAGTGTTTTCTCTCGAAGATTTCATTCTTGGGTAGTTGCTTTGGCCCTTGTTCCTGTAACTCGAATCCTAACCCGGTATATCCCATTTTAATTTTACACCATTGTGAACCTTACGCCTTTTTTACTCTCTGATCGAGGTTCTCGGCATAGAAAAATCTTTGTAAACTAAATCACACGTGTATATATTGACATTTAAGAGATATACAGTGAAGAAAATCAAGGGCAATGGTGATATATATGTGGATTTGACGCCAAAAAAAAACTCAACAAATGGCTACAATTTAAGGAATGTGTTTAGTGACGGCATCAGATTCCTAATTGATGGAGAAATGTCTAGTGGCAAGAAAAGCTGCTTCTAGGACGTTATCAAGTGTTTTCTTTTGACGATTCCATTCTTGGGTAGTTGGTATGGCCATAGTTCCTGTAACTCGAATCCTGGCCCGGTATATCCCATTTTAATTTTACACCATTGTGAACCTTACGCCTTTTTTCCTCTCTGATCGAGGTTCTCGGCATTGAAAAATCTTCGTAAACTAAATCACACTTGTATATGTTGACATTTAAGAGATATACAGTTAAGAAAATCAAGGGAAATGGTGATATATATGCGGATTAGACACAAAAAAAAAAAACACACAATAAATGGCTACAATTTAAGGAATGTGTTTAGTGACGGTATCAGATCTCTAATTGATGGAGAAAGGTCTGGTTGCAAGAAAAGCTGCTTCTAGGACGTTATCAAGTGTTTTCGCTCGAAGATTCCATTCTTGGGTGGTTGGTTTGGCCCTTGTTGCTGTAACTCGAATCCTAGCCCGGTATATCCCATTTTAATTTTACATCATTGTGAACCTTACGCGTTTTTTACTCTCTAATCGAGGTTCTCGGCATTGAAAAATGTTCGTAAACTAAATCACACGTGTATATGTTGACATTTAAGAGATATACAGTCAAGAAAATCAAGGGCAATGGTGATATTACGCGGATTAGACACAAAAAAAAAACACTCAAAAAATGGCTACAGTTTAAGGAATGTGTTTAGTGACGACATCAGATTCCTAATTGATGGAGAAAGGTCTGGTGGCAAGAAAAGCTGCTTCTAGGAGGTTGTCAAGTGTTTTCTCTCGACGATTCCATTCTTGGTTGGTTGGGTTGGCCCTTGTTCCTGTAACTCGAATCCTTGCCCGGTATATCCCATTTTAATTTTACACCATTGTGAACCTTACGCCTTTTTTCCTCTCTGATCGAGGTTCTCGGCATTCAAAAATCTTCGTAAACTAAATAACACGTGTATATGTTGACATTTAAGAGATTTAAAGTCAAGAAAATCAAGGGAAATGGTGATATATATGCGGATTAGACAACAAAAAAAAAACACTCAACAAATGGCTACAATTTAAGGAATGTGTTTAGTGACGGCATCAGATTCCTAATTGATGGAGAAAAGTCTGGTGGCAAGAAAAGCTGGTTCTAGGAGGTTATCATGTGTTTTCGCTCGACGATTCCATTCTTGGGTGGTTGGTTTGGCCCTTGTTCCTGTAACTCGAATCCTAGCCCGTATATCCGATTTTAATTTTACATCATTGTGAACCTTACGCGTTTTTTACTCTCTGATCGAGGTTCTCGGCATTGAAAAATCTTCGTAAACTAAATCACACGTGTATATGTTGACATTTAAGAGATATACAGTCAAGAAAATCAAGGGCAATGGTGATATTATGCGGATTAGACACAAAAAAAAAAACACTCAACAAATGGCTACAATTAAAGGAATGTGTTTAGTGACGACATCAGATTCTTAATTGTTGGAGACAGGTCTGGTGGCAAGAAAAGTTGCTTCTAGGAGGTTGTCAAGTGTTTTCGCTCGACGATTCCATTCATGGGTGGTTGGTTTGGCCCTTGTTCCTGTAACTCGAATCCTAGCCCTGTATATCCCATTTTAATTTTACACCATTCTGAAGCTTACGCCTATTTTACTCTCCGATCGAGGTTCTCGTCATTGAAAAATCTTCATAAACTAAATCACACGTGTATATGTTGACATTTAAGAGATATACAGTCAAGAAAATCAAGGGAAATGGTGATATATATGCGGATTTGACACAAAAAAAACACTCAACAAATGGCTACAATTTAAGGAATATGTTTAGTGACGGCATCAGATTCCTAATTGATGGAGAAAGGTCTGGTGGCAAGAAAAACTGCTTCTAGGAGGCTGTCAAGTGTTTTCGCTCGACGATTCTAGTCTTTGGTGGTTTGTTTAGTCCTTGTTCCTGTAACTCGAATCCTAGCCCTGTATATCCCATTTTAATTTTACACCATTGTGAAGCTTACACCTATTTTACTCTCCGATCGAGGTTCTCGGCATTGAAAAATCTTCGTAAAATAAATCACACGTGTATATGTTGACATTTAAGAGATATACAGTCAAGAAAATCAAGGGCAATGGTGATATATATGCGGATTAGACACCAAAAAAACACTCAACAAATGGCTACAATTTAATGAATGTCTTTAGTGACGACATCAGATTCCTAATTGATGGAGAAAGATCTGGTGGCAAGAAAAGCTGCTTCTAGGAGGTTGTCAATTGTTTTCGCTCAATGATTCCATTCTTGGGTGGTTGGTTTGGCCCTTGTTCATGTAACTCGGATCCTAGCCCGTTATATCCCATTTTAATTTTACACCATTGTGAACCTTACGCCTTTTTTACTCTCTGATCGCGGTTCTCGGCATTGAAATATCTTCGTAAACAAAATCACACGTGTATATGTTGACATTTAAGAGATATACAGTCAAGAAAAATCAAGGGCAATGGTGATACATATGCGAATTAGACACAAAAAAAAAAACACTCAACAAATGGCTACAATTTAAGGAATGTGTTTAGTGACGACATCAGATTCCTAATTGATGGAGAAAGGTATGGTGGCATGAAAAGCTGCTTCTAGGAGGTTGTCAAGTGTTTTCGCTCGATGATTCCATTCTTGGGTGGTTGGTGTGGCCCTTGTTCCTGTTACTCGAATCCTTGCCCGGTATATCCCATTTTAATTTTACACCATTGTGAACCTTACGCCTTTTTTACTCTCTGATCGCGGTTCTCGGCATTGAAATATCTTCGTAAACAAAATCACACGTGTATATGTTGACATTTAAGAGATATACAGTCAAGAAAAATCAAGGGCAATGGTGATACATATGCGAATTAGACACAAAAAAAAACACTCAACAAATGGCTACAATTTAAGGAATGTGTTTAGTGATGGCATCAAATTCCTAATTGATGGAGAAAGGTCTGGTGGCAAGAAAAGCTGCTTCTAGGAGGCTGTCAAGTGTTTTCGCTCGACGATTCTATTCTTGGGTGGTTGGTTTAGCCCTTGTTCCTGTAACTCGAATCCTAGCCCTGTATATCCCATTTTAATTTTACACCATTGTGAAGCTTACGCCTTTTTTAATCTCCGATCGAGGCTCTCGGCATTGAAAAATCTTCGTAAACTAAATCACACGTGTATATGTTGACATTTAAGAGATATACAGTCAAGAAAATCAAGGGCAATGGTGATATTATGCGGATTAGACACAAAAAAAAAACACTCAACAAATGGCTACAATTAAAGGAATGTGTTTAGTGACGACATCAGATTCCTAATTGATGGAGAAAGGTCTGGTGGCAAGAAAAGTTGCTTCTAGAAGGTTGTCAAGTGTTTTCGCTCGACGATTCCATTCATGGGTGGTTGGTTTGGCCCTTGTTCCTGTAACTCGAATCCTAGCCCTGTATATCCCATTTTAATTTTACACCATTGTGAAGCTTACGCCTATTTTACTCTCCGATCGAGGTTCTCATCATTGAAAAATCTTCGTAAACTAAATCACACGTGTATATGTTGACATTTAAGAGATATACAGTCAAGAAAATCAAGTGAAATGGTGATATATATGCGGATTTGACACAAAAAAAAACACTCAACAAATGGCTACAATTTAAGGAATATGTTTAGTGATGGCATCAGATTCCTAATTGATGGAGAAAGGTCTGGTGGCAAGAAAAGCTGCTTCTAGGAGGCTGTCAAGTGTTTTCGCTCGACGATTCCATTCTTGGGTGGTTGGTTTAGCCCTTGTTCCTGTAACTCGAATCCTAACCCAGTATATCCCATTTTAATTTTACACAATTGTGAAGCTTACACCTATTTTACTCTCCGATCGAGGTTCTCGGCATTGAAAAATCTTCGTAAACTAAATCACACGTGTATATGTTGACATTTAAGAGATATACAGTCAAGAAAATTAAGGGCAGTGGTGATATATATGCGGATTAGACACCAAAAAAACACTCAACAAATGGCTACAATTTAAGGAATGTGTTTAGTGACGACATCAGATTCCTAATTGATGGAGAAAGGTCTGGTGGCAAGAAAAACTGCTTCTAGGAGGCTGTCAAGTGTTTTCGCTCGACGATTCCATTGTTGGGTGGTTGGTTTAGCCCTTGTTCCTGTAACTCGAATCCTAGCCCAGTATATCCCATTTTAATTTTACACCATTGTGAACCTTACGCCTTTTTTACTCTCTGATCGGGGTTCTCGGCATTGAAAACCTTCGTAAACTAAATCACACGTGTATATGTTGACATTTAAGAGATATACAGTCAAGAAAATTATGGGCAATGGTGATATATATGCGGATTAGACACAAAAAAAAAACACTCAACAAATGGCTACAATTTAAGGAATGTGTTTAGTGATGGCATCAGATTCCTAATTGATGGAGAAAGGTCTGCTGGCAAGAAAAGCTGCTTCTAGGAGGCTGTTAAGTGTTTTCGCTCGACGATTCTATTCTTGGGTGGTTGGTTTAGCCCTTGTTCCTGTAACTCGAATCCTCGCCCTGTATATCCCATTTTAATTTTACACCATTGTGAAGCTTACGCCTTTTTTAATCTCCGATCGAGGCTCTCGGCATTGAAAAATCTTCGTACACTAAATCACACGTGTATATGTTGACATTTAAGAGATATACAGTCAAGAAAATCAAGGGCAATGGTGATATTATGCGAATTAGACACCAAAAAAAAAAACACTCAACAAATGGCTACAATTAAAGGAATGTGTTTAGTGACGACATCAGATTCCTAATTTATGGAGAAAGGTCTGGTGGCAAGAAAAGTTGCTTCTTGGAGGTTGTCAAGTGTTTTCGCTCGACGATTCCATTCATGGGTGGTTGGTTTGGCCCTTGTTCCTGTAACTCGAATCCTAGCCCTGTATATCCCATTTTAATTTTACACCATTGTGAAGCTTACGCCTATTTTACTCTCCGATCGAGGTTCTCATCATTGAAAAATCTTCGTAAACTAAATCACACGTGTATATGTTGACATTTAAGAGATATACAGTCAAGAAAATCAAGTGAAATGGTGATATATACGCGGATTTGACACAAAAAAAAACACTCAACAAATGGCTACAATTTAAGGAATATATTTAGTGATGGCATCAGATTCCTAATTGATGGAGAAAGGTCTGGTGGCAAGAAAAGCTGCTTCTAGGAGGCTGTCAAGTGTTTTCGCTCGACGATTCCATTGTTGGGTGGTTGGTTTAGCCCTTGTTCCTGTAACTCGAATCCTAACCCAGTATATCCCATTTTAATTTTACACCATTGTGAAGCTTACACCTATTTTACTCTCCGATCGAGGTTCTCGGCATTGAAAAATCTTCGTAAACTAAATCACACGTGTATATGTTGACATTTAAGAGATATACAGTCAAGAAAATCAAGGGCAATGGTGATATATATGCGGATTAGACACCAAAAAAACACTCAACAAATGGCTACAATTTAAGGAATGTGTTTAGTGACGACATCAGATTCCTAACTGATGGAGAAAGGTCTGGTGGCAAGAAAAGCTGCTTCTAGGAGGTTGTCAAGTGTTTTCGCTCGATGATTCCATTCTTGGGTGGTTGGTTTGGCCCTTGTTCTTGTAACTCGAATCCTAGCCCGGTATATCCCATTTTAATTTTACACCATTGTGAACCTTACGCCTTTTTTACTCTCTGATCGGGGTTCTCGGCATTGAAAACCTTCGTAAACTAAATCACAAGTGTATATGTTGACATTTAAGAGATATACAGTCAAGAAAATCATGGGCAATGGTGATATATATGCGGATTAGACACCAAAAAAAAAACACTCAACAAATGGATACAATTTAAGGAATGTGTTTAGTGACGACATCAGATTCCTAACTGATGGAGAAAGGTCTGGTGGCAAGAAAAGCTGCTTCTAGGAGGTTGTCAAGTGTTTTCGCTCGATGATTCCGTTCTTGGGTGGTTGGTTTGGCCCTTGTTCTTGTAACTCGAATCCTAGCCCGGTATATCCCATTTTAATTTTACACCATTGTGAAGCTTACGCCTATTTTACTCTCCGATCGAGGTTCTCATCATTGAAAAATCTTCGTAAACTAAATCACACGTGTATATGTTGACATTTAAGAGATATACAGTCAAGAAAATCAAGTGAAATGGTGATATATACGCGGATTTGACACAAAAAAAAACACTCAACAAATGGCTACAATTAAAGGAATGTGTTTAGTGACGACATCAGATTCCTAATTTATGGAGAAAGGTCTGGTGGCAAGAAAAGTTGCTTCTTGGAGGTTGTCAAGTGTTTTCGCTCGACGATTCCATTCATGGGTGGTTGGTTTGGCCCTTGTTCCTGTAACTCGAATCCTAGCCCTGTATATCCCATTTTAATTTTACACCATTGTGAAGCTTACGCCTATTTTACTCTCCGATCGAGGTTCTCATCATTGAAAAATCTTCGTAAACTAAATCACACGTGTATATGTTGACATTTAAGAGATATACAGTCAAGAAAATCAAGTGAAATGGTGATATATACGCGGATTTGACACAAAAAAAAAACACTCAACAAATGGCTACAATTTAAGGAATATATTTAGTGATGGCATCAGATTCCTAATTGATGGAGAAAGGTCTGGTGGCAAGAAAAGCTGCTTCTAGGAGGCTGTCAAGTGTTTTCGCTCGACGATTCCATTGTTGGGTGGTTGGTTTAGCCCTTGTTCCTGTAACTCGAATCCTAACCCAGTATATCCCATTTTAATTTTACACCATTGTGAAGCTTACACCTATTTTACTCTCCGATCGAGGTTCTCGGCATTGAAAAATCTTCGTAAACTAAATCACACGTGTATATGTTGACATTTAAGAGATATACAGTCAAGAAAATCAAGGGCAATGGTGATATATATGCGGATTAGACACCAAAAAAACACTCAACAAATGGCTACAATTTAAGGAATGTGTTTAGTGACGACATCAGATTCCTAACTGATGGAGAAAGGTCTGGTGGCAAGAAAAGCTGCTTCTAGGAGGTTGTCAAGTGTTTTCGCTCGATGATTCCATTCTTGGGTGGTTGGTTTGGCCCTTGTTCTTGTAACTCGAATCCTAGCCCGGTATATCCCATTTTAATTTTACACCATTGTGAACCTTACGCCTTTTTTACTCTCTGATCGGGGTTCTCGGCATTGAAAACCTTCGTAAACTAAATCACAAGTGTATATGTTGACATTTAAGAGATATACAGTCAAGAAAATCATGGGCAATGGTGATATATATGCGGATTAGACACCAAAAAAAACACTCAACAAATGGATACAATTTAAGGAATGTGTTTAGTGACGACATCAGATTCCTAATTGATGGAGAAATGTCTGGTGGCATGAAAAGCTGCTTCTAGGAGGCTGTCAAGTGTTTTCGCTCGACGATTCCATTGTTGGGTGGTTGGTTTAGCCCTTGTTCCTGTAACTCGAATCCTAACCCAGTATATCCCATTTTAATTTTACACCATTGTGAAGCTTACACCTATTTTACTCTCCGATCGAGGTTCTCGGCATTAAAAAATCTTCGAAAACTAAATCACACGTGTATATGTTGACAGTAAAGAGATATACAGTCAAGAAAATTAAGGGCAATGGTGATATATATGCGGATTATACACCAAAAAAAAAACTCAACAAATGGCTACAATTTTAGGAATGTGTTTAGTGACGGTATCAGATTCCTAATTGATGGAGAAATGTCTGGTGGCAAGAAAAGCTGCTTCTAGGAGGTTGTCTAGTGTTTTCGCTCGACGATTCGATTCTTGGGTGGTTGGTTTGGCCATTGTTCCTGTAACTCGAATCCTTGCCCGGTATATCCCATTTTAATTTTACACCATTGTGAACCGTACGCCTTTTTTCCTCTCTGATCGAGGTTCTCGGCATTGAAAAATCTTCGTAAACTAAATCACACGTGTATATGTTGACATTTAAGAGATATACAGTCAAGAAAATCAAGGGAAATGGTGATATATATGCGGATTAGACACCAAGAAAAAACACTCAACAAATGGCTACAATTTAAGGAATGTGTTTTGTGATGGCATCAGATTCGTAATTGATGGAGAAAGGTCTGGTTGCAAGAAAAGCTGCTTCTAGCTGGTTATCAAGTGTTTTCGCTCGACGATTCCATTCTTGGGTGGTTGGTTTGGCCCTTGTTCCTGTAACTCGAATCCTAGCCCGGTATATCCCATTTTAATTTTACATCATTATGAACCTTACGCGTTTTTTACTCTCTGATCGAGGTTCTCGGCATTAAAAAATCTTCGTAAACTAAATCACACGTGTATATGTTGACATTTAAGAGATATACAGTGAAGAAAATCAAGGGCAATGGTGATATATATGCGGATTAGACACCAAAAAAAAACTCAACAAATGGGTACAATTTAAGGAATGTGTTTAGTGACGGCATCAGATTCCTAATTGACGGAGAAAGGTCTAGTGGCAAGAGAAGCTGCTTCTAGGAGGTTGTCAAGTGTTTTCTTTCGACGATTCCATTCTTGGGTGGTTGGTTTGGCCATTGTTCCTGTAACTCGAATCCTTGCCCGGTATATCCCATTTTAATTTTACACCGTTGTGAACCTTACACCTTTTTTCCTCTCTGATCGAGGTTCTCGGCATTGAAAAATCATCGTAAACTAAATCACACGTGTATATGTTGACATTTAAGAGATATACAGTCAAGAAAATCATGGGCAATGGTGATATATTTGCGGATTAGACACCAAAAAAAAAAACACTCAACAAATGGCTACAATTTAAGGAATGTGTTTAGTGACGGCATCAGATTCCTAATTGATGGAGAAAGGTCTGGTTGCAAGGAAAGCTGCTTCTAGGAGGTTATCAAGTGTTTTCGCTCGATGATTCCATTCTTGGGTGGTTGGTTTTGCCCTTATTCCTGTAACTCCAATCCTAGCCCGGAATATCCCATTTTAATTTTACATCATTGTGAACCTTATGCTCCTGTAACTCGAATCTTAGCCCGATATATCCCATTTTAATTTTACACCATTGTGAACCTTACGCCTTTTTTACTCTCTGATCGAGGTTCTCGGCATAGAAAAATCCTCGTAAACTAAATCACACGTGTATATATTGACAATTAAGAGATATACAGTGAAGAAAATCAAGGGCAATGGTGATATATATATGGATTAGACGCCAAAAAAAAAAAAACTCAACAAATGGCTACAATTTGAGGAATGTGTTTAGTGACGACATCAGATTCCTAATTGATGGAGAAATGTCTAGTGGCAAGAAAAACTGCTTCTAGGAGGTTGTCAAGTGTTTTCTTTCGACGATTACATTCTTGGGTAGTTGGTATGGCCATTGTTCCTGTAACTCAAATTCTGGCCCGGTATATCCCATTTTAATTTTACACCATTGTGAACCATACACCTTTTTTCCTCTCTGATCGAGGTTCTCGGCATTGAAAAATCTTCGTAAACTAAATCACACGTGTATATGTTGACATTTAAGAGATATACAGTCAAGTAATCAAGGGAAATGGTGATATATATGCGGATTAGACACAAAAAAAAAACACTCAATAAATGGCTACAATTTAAGGAATGTGTTTAGTGACGGCATAAGATTCCTAATTGATGGAGAAAGGTCTGGTTGCAAGAAAAGCTGCTTCTAGGAGTTTATCAAGTGTTTTCGCTCGACGATTCCATTCTTGGGTGGTTGGTTTGGCCCTTGTTGCTGTAACTCGAATCCTAGCCCGGTATATCCATTTTAATTTTACATCATTGTGAACCTTACGCGTTTTTTACTCTCTGATCGAGGTTCTCGGCATTGAAAAATGTTCGTAAACTAAATCACACGTGTATATGTTGACATTTAAGAGATATACAGTCAAGAAAATCAAGGGCAATGGTGATATTACGCGGATTAGACACAAAAAAAAACACTCAACAAATGGCTACAGTTTAAGGAATGTGTTTAGTGACGACATCAGATTCCTAATTGATGGAGAAAGGTCGGGTGGCATGAAAAGCTGCTTCTTGGAGGTTGTCAAGTGTTTTCGGTCGATGATTCCATTCTTGGGTGGTTGGTTTGGCCCTTGTTCCTGTTACTCGAATCCTTGCCCGGTATATCCCATTTTAATTTTACACCATTGTGAACCTTACGCCTTTTTTACTCTCTGATCGAGGTTCTCGGCATTGAAATATCTTCGTAAACTAAATCACACGTGTATATGTTGACATTTAAGAGATATACAGTCAAGAAAATAAAGGGCAATGGTGATATATACGCGGATTAGACACAAAAAAAACACTCAACAAATGGCTACAATTTAAGGAATGTGTTTAGTGACGGCATCAGATTCCTAATTTATGGAGAAAGGTCTGGTGGCAAGAAAAGCTACTTCTAGGAGGCTGTCAAGTGTTTTCGCTCGACGATTCTATTCTTGGGTGGTTGGTTTAGCCCTTTGTTCCTGTAACTCGAATCCTAGCCCTGTATATCCCATTTTAATTTTACACCATTGTGAAGCTTACGCCTTTTTTACTCTCCGATCGAGGCTCTCGGCATTGAAAAATATTTGTAAACTAAATCACACGTGTATATGTTGACATTTAAGAGATATACAGTCAACAAAATCAAGGGCAATGGTGATATATATGCGGATTAGACACCAAAAAAAACACTCAACAAATGGCTACAATTTAAGGAATGTGTTTAGTGATGACATCAGATTCCTAATTGATGGAGAAAGGTCTTGTGGAATGAAAAGCTGCTTCTAGGAGGTTGTCAAGTGTTTTCGCTCGATGATTCCATTCTTGGGTG
Source organism: Helianthus tuberosus (assembly GCA_030545235.1). NCBI lineage: Eukaryota > Viridiplantae > Streptophyta > Magnoliopsida > Asterales > Asteraceae > Helianthus > Helianthus tuberosus. Next base: position 176,649,945 of record CM060420.1, read on the forward strand.
GTTGGTTTGGCCCTTGTTCATGTAACTGGAATCCTAGCCCGGTATATCCCATTTTAATTTTACACCATTGTGAACCTTACGCCTTTTTTACTCTCTGATCGAGGTTCTCGGCATTGAAAAATCTTCGTAAACAAAATCACACGTGTATATGTTAACATTTAAGAGATATACAGTGAAGAAAATCAAGGGAAATGGTGATATATATGCGGATTAGACAGAAAAAAAAAACTCAACAAATGGCTACAATTTAAGGAATGTGTTTAGAGACGGCATCAGATTCCTAATTGATGGAGAAAGGTCTAGTGACAAGAAAAGCTGCTTCTAGGAGGTTGTCAAGTGTTTTCTCTCGACGATTCCATTCTTGGGTGGTTGGTTTGGCCCTTGTTCCTGTAAATCAAATCCTTGCCCGGTATATCCCGTTTTAATTTTACACCATTGTGAACCTTACGCCTTTTTTACTCTCTGATCGAGGTTCTCGGCATTGAGAAATCTTCATAAACTAAATCACACGTGTATATGTTGACATTTAAGAGATATACAGTTAAGAAAATCAAGGGCAATGGTGATATATATGCGGATTAGACACAAAAAAAAAACACTCAACAAATGGCTACAATTTAAGGAATGTGTTTAGTGACGGCATCAGATTCCTAATTGATGGAGAAAGGTCCGGTGGCAAGAAAAGCTGCTTCTAGGAGGCTGTCAAGTGTTTTCGCTCGACAATTCCATTCTTGGGTGGTTGGTTTAGCTCTTGTTCCTGTAACACCAATCCTAGCCTGGTGTATCCCATTTTAATTTTACACCATTGTGAACCTTACGCCTTTTTTACTATCTGATCGAGCTTCTCGGCATTGAAAAATCTTCGTAAACTAAACCACACGTGTATATGTTGACATTTAAGAGATATAAAGTCAAGAAAATCAAGGGCAATGGTGATATTATACAGATTAGACACCAAAAAAAAACACTCAACAAATGGCTACAATTAAAAGAATGTGTTTAGTGACGACATCAGATTCGTAATTGATGGAGAAAGGTCTGGTGGCAAGAAAAGCTGCTTCTAGGAGGTTGTCAAGTGTTTTCGCTCGACGATTCCATTCATGGGTGGTTGGTTTGGCCCTTGTTCCTGTAACTCGAATCCTAGCCCTGTATATCCTATTTTAATTTTACACCATTGTGAAGCTTACGCCTATTTTACTCTCCGATCGAGGTTCTCGACTTTGAAAAATCTTCGTAAACTAAATCACACGTGTATATGTTGACATTTAAGAGATATACAGTCAAGAAAATCAAGGGCAATGGTGATATATATGCGGATTAGACACAAAAAAAAACACTCAACAAATGGCTACAATTTAAGGAATATGTTTAGTGACGGCATCAGATTCCTAATTGATGGAGAAAGGTCTGGTGGCAAGAAAAGCTGCTTCTAGGAGGCTGTCAAGTGTTTTCGCTCGATGATTCCATTCTTGGGTGGTTGGTTTAGCCCTTGTTCCTGTAACTCGAATCCTAGCCCTGTATATCCCATTTTAATTTTACACCATTGTGAAACTTACACCTATTTTACTCTCCGATCGAGGTTCTCGGCATTGAAAAATCTTCGTAAAGTAAATCACACGTGTATATGTCGACATTTAAGAGATATACAGTCAAGAAAATCAAGGGCAATGGTGATATATATGCGGATTAGACACCAAAAAAGACACTCAACAAATGACTACAATTTAAGGAATGTGTTTAGTGAGGACATCAGATTCCTAATTGATGGAGAAAGGTCTGGTGGCATGAAAAGCTGCTTCTAGGAGGTTGTCAAGTGTTTTCGCTCGATGATTCCGTTCTTGGGTGGTTGGTTTGGCCCTTGTTCCTGTTACTCGAATCCTTGCCCGGTATATCCCATTTTAATTTTACACCATTGTGAACCTTACGCCTTTTTTACTCCCTGATCGAGGTTCTCGGCATTGAAATATCTTCGTAAACTAAATCACACGTGTATATGTTGACATTTAAGAGATATACAGTCAAGAAAATCAAGGGCAATGGTGATATATACGCGGATTAGACACAAAAAAAACACTCAACAAATGGCTACAATTTAAGGAATGTGTTTAGTGACGGCATCAGATTCCTAATTGATGGAGAAAGGTCTGGTGGCAAGAAAAGCTGCTTCTAGGAGGCTGTCAAGTGTTTTCGCTCGACGATTCTATTCTTGGGTGGTTGGTTTAGCCCTTGTTCCTGTGCCACGAATCCTAGCCCAGTATATCCCATTTTAATTTTACAACATTTTGAAGCTTACGCCTTTTTTACTCTCCGATCGAGGCTCTCGACATTGACAAATCTTCGTAAACTAAATCACACGTGTATATGTTGAGATTTAAGAGATATACAGTCAAGAAAATCACGGGCAATGGTGATATATATTCGGATTAGAGACCAAAAAAAACACTCAACAAATGGCTACAATTTAAGGAATGTGTTTAGTGACGACATCTGTTCCTAATTGATGGAGAAAGGTCTGGTGGCATGAAAAGCTGCTTCTAGGAGGTTGTCAAGTGTTTTCGCTCGATGATTCCATTCTTGGGTGGTTGGTTTGGCCCTTGTTCATGTAACTCGAATCCTAGCCCGGTATATCCCATTTTAATTTTACACCATTGTGAACCTCACGCCTTTTTTACTCTCTGATTGAGGTTCTCGGCATTGAAAAATCTTCGTAAACAAAATCACACGTGTATATGTTAACATTTAAGAGATATACAGTGAAGAAAATCAAGGGCAATGGTGATATATATGCGGATTAGACACAAAAAAAAACTCAACAAATGGCTACAATTTAAGGAATGTGTTTAGAGACGGTATCAGATTTCTAATTGATGGAGAAAGGTCTAGTGCCAAGAAAAGCTGCTTCTAGGAGGTTGTCAAGTGTTTTGTCTCGACGATTCCATTCTTGGGTGGTTGGTTTGGCCCTTGTTCCTGTAAATCGAATCCTTGCCCGGTATATCCCATTTTAATTTTACACCATTGTGAACCTTACGCCTTTTTTACTCTCTGATCGAGGTTCTCGGCATTGAGAAATCTTCATAAACTAAATCACACGTGTATATGTTGACATTTAACAGTTATACAGTTAAGAAAATCAAGGGCAATGGTGATATATATATATGGTGATATATCGGCATTAAAAAATCTTCGTAAACTAAATCACACGTGTATATGTTGACATTTAAGAGATATACAGTCAACAATATCAAGGGCAATGGTGATATATATGTGGATTAGACACCACAAAAAACACTCAACAAATGGGTACAATTTAAGGAATGTGTTTAGTGACGGCATCAGATTCCTAATTGATGGAGGAAGGTCTGGTGGAAAAAAAAGCCACTTCTAGAAGGTTGTCAAGTGTTTTCGCTCGACGATTCCATTCTTGGGTGGTTGGTTTTGCCCTTGTTCCTGTAATTCGAATCCTAGCCCGGTATATCCCATTTTAATTTGTCACCATTGTGAGCCTTACGCCCTTTTTACTCTATGATCGAGGTTCTCGGCATTGAAAAATCTTCGTAAACTAAATCACATGTGTATATGTTGACATTTAAGAGATATACAGTCAAGAGAATCAAGGGCAATGGTATATATATGCGGATTAGACAAAAAAAACACTCAACAAATGTTTAAAATTTAAGGAATGTGTTTAGTGACGGCATCAGATTTCTAACTGATGGAGAAAGGTCTGGTGGCAAGAAAAGTTGCTTCTAGGAGGTTGTCAAGTGTTTTTGCTTCACGATTCCATTCTTGGGTGGTTGGTTTGGCCCTTGTTCCTGTAATTCGAATCCTTGCCCGGTATATCCCATTTAAATTTTACACCATTGTGAACCTTACGCCTTTTTTACTCTCTGATTGCGGTTCTCGGCATTGAAAAATCTTCGTAAACTAAATCACACGTGTATATGTTGAAATTTAAGAGATATACAGTCAAGAAAATCAAGGGAAATGGAGATATATATATGGATTAGACACAAAAAAAACACTCAACAAATGGCTACAATTTAAGGAATGTGTTTAGTGACGGCATCAGATTCCTAATTGATGGAAAAAGGTCTGGTGGCAAGAAAAGCTGCTTCTAGGAGGTTGTTAAGTGTTTTCCCTCGACGATTCCATTCTTGGGTGGTTGTTTGGCCCTTGTTCCTGTAACTCGAATCCTAGCCCGGTATATCCCATTTTAATTTTACACCATTGTGAACCTTACGCCTTTTTTACTCTCTGATCGAGGTTCTCGGCATTGAAAAATCTGCGTAAAGTAAATCACACGTATATATGTTGACATTTAAGAGATATATAGTCAAGAAAATCTAGGGCAATTTTGATATATATGCGGATTAGGCAAAAAAAAAACACTCAACAAATGGCCAATTTAAGGAATGTGTTTAGTGACGGCATCAGATTTCTAATTGATGGAGAAAGGTCTAGTGGCAAGAAAAACTGCTTCTAGGAGGTTGTCAAGTGTTTTCGCTCGTCGATTCCATTCTTGGGTGGTTGGTTTGGCCCTTGTTCCTGTAACTCGAATCCTAGCCCTGTATATCCCATTTTAATTTTACACCATTGTGAACCTTACGCCTTTTTTACTCTCTGGTCGAGGTTCTCGGCATTGAAAAATCTTCGTAAACTAAATCACACGTGTATATGTTGACATTTAAGAGATATATAGTCAAGAAAATCAAGGGCAATGGTGATATATATGCGGATTAGACACCAAAAAGAAAAAAGACTCAACAAATGGCTACAATTTAAGGAATGTGTTTAGTGACGACATCAGATTCCTAATTGATGGAGAAAGGTCTGGTGGCAAGAAAAGCTGGTTCTAGGAGGATGTCAAGTATTTTCGCTCGACGATCCATTCTTGGGTGGTTGGTTTGGCCCTTGTTCCTGTAACTCGAATCCTAGCCCGGTATATTCCATTTTAATTTTACATCATTGTGAACCTTACATGTTTTTACTCTTTGATCGAGGTTCTCGGCATTGAAAAATCTTCGTAAACTAAAACACACGTGTATAGGTTGACATTTAAGAGATATACAGTCTAGAAAAGCAAGGGCAATTGTGATATATATGCGGATTAGACACCAAAAAAAACACTCAACAAATGGCTACAATTTAAGGAATGTGTTTAGTGACGACATCAGATTCCTAATTGATGGAGAAAGGTCTGGTGGCAAGAAAAGCTGCTTCTAGGAAGTTGTCAAGTGTTTTCGCTCGACGATTCCATTCATGGGAGGTTGGTTTGGCCCTTGTTCCTGTAACTCGAATCCTCGCCCTGTATATCCCATTTTAGTTTTACACCATTGTGAACCTTACGCCTTTTTTACACTCTGATCGAGGTTCTCGGCATTGAAAAATCTTCGTAAACTAAATCAAACGTGTATATGTTGACATTTAAGAGATATTCAGTCAAGAAAATCAAGGGAAATGGTGATATATATGCGAATTAGACAAAAAAAACACACTGAACAAATGGCTACAATTTAAGAAATGTGTTTAGTGACGACATCAGATTCCTAATTGATGGAGAAAGGTCTGGTGGCAAAAAAAGCTGCTTCTAGGAGGTTGTCAAGTGTTTTCGCTCGATGATTGAATTCTTGGGTGGTTGGTTTGGCCCTTGTTCATGTAACTCGAATCCGAGCCCGGTATATCCCATTTTAATTTTACACCATTGTGAACCTTACGCCTTTTTTACTCTCTGATCGAGGTTCTCGGCATTGAAAAATCTCCGTAAACTAAATCACACGTGTATATGTTGACATTTAAGAGATATACAGTGAAGAAAATCAAGGGCAATGGTGATATATATGCGGATTAGACACCAAAAAAAAACTCAACAAATGGCTACAATTTAAGAAATGTGTTTAGTGACGGCATCGGATTCCTAATTGATGGAGAAAGGTCTAGTGGCAAGAAAAGCTGCTTCTAAGAGGTTGTCAAGTGTTTTCTCTCGACGATTCCATTCTTGGGTGGTTGGTTTGGCCCTTGTTCCTGTTACTCGAACACTTGCCCGGTATATCCCATTTTAATTTTACACCATTGTGAACCTTACACCTTTTTTACTCTCTGATCGAGGTTCTCGTCATTGAAAAATTTTCGTAAACTAAATCACACGTGTATATGTTGACATTTAAGAGATATACAGTCAAGAAAATCAAGGGCAATGGTGATATATATGCGGATTAGACACAAAAAAACACTCAACAAATGGCTACAATTTAAGGAATGTGTTTAGTGACGGCATCAGATTCCTAATTGATGGAGAAAGGTCTGGTGGCAAGAAAAGCTGCTTCTAGGAGGCTGTCAAGTGTTTTCGCTCGACGATTCTATTCTTGGGTGGTTGGTTTAGCTCTTTTTCCTGTAACTCGAATCCTAGCCCTGTATATCCCATTTTAATTTTACACCATTGTGAAGCTTACGCCTTTTTTACTCTCTGATCGAGGTTCTCGGCATTGAAAAATCTTCGTAAACTAAATCACACGTGTATATGTTGACTTTTAAGAGATATACAGTCAAGAAAATCAAGGGCAATGGTGATATATATGCGGATTAGACACCAAAAAAACACTGAACAAATGGCTACAATTTAAGGAATGTATTTAGTGACGACATCAGATTCCTAATTGATGGAGAAAGGTCTGGTGGCAAGAAAAGCTCCTTCTAGGAGGTTGTCAAGTGTTTTCGCTCGATGATTCCATTCTTGGGTGGTTGGTTTGGCCCTTGTTCATGTAACTCGAATCCTAGCCCGGTATATCCCATTTTAATTTTACAACATTGTGAACTTTACGCCTTTTTTACTCTCTGATCGAGGTTCTCGGCATTGAAAATTCTCCGTAAACTAAATCACACGTGTATATGTTGACATTTAAGAGATATACAGTGAAGAAAATCAAGGGCAATGGTGTTATATATGCGGATTAGACACCAAAAAAAAACTCAACAAATGGCTACAATTTAAGGAATGTGTTTAGTCACGGCATCGGATTCCTAATTGATGGAGAAAGGTCTAGTGGCAAGAAAAGCTGCTTCTAGGAGGTTGTCAAGTGTTTTCTCTCGACGATTCCATTCTTGGGTGGTTGGTTTGGCCCTTGTTCCTGTTACTCGAACCCTTGCCCGGTATATCCCAGTTTAATTTTACTCCATTGTGAACCTTACACCTTTTTTACTCTCTGATCGAGGTTCTCGGCATTGAAATATCTTCGTAAACTAAATCACACGTGTATATGTTGACATTTAAGAGATATACAGTCAAGAAAATCAAGGGCAATGGTGATATATATGCGGAATAGACACAAAAAAAACACTCAACAAATGGCCACAATTTAAGGAATGTGTTTAGTGACGGCATCAGATTCCTAATTGATGGAGAAAGGTCTGGTGGCAAGAAAAGCTGCTTCTAGGAGGCTGTCAAGTGTTTTCGCTCGACGATTCTATTCTTGGGTGGTTGGTTTAGCCCTTGTTCCTGTAACTCGAATCCTAGCCCTGTATATCCCATTTTAATTTTACACCATTGTGAAGCTTACGCCTTTTTTACTCTCCGATCGAGGTTCTCGGCATTGAAAAATCTTCGTAAACTAAATCACACGTGTATATGTTGACATTTAAGAGATATACAGTCAAGAAAATCAAGGGCAATGGTGATATATATGCGGATTAGACACCAAAAAAAACACTCAACAAATGGCTACAATTTAATGAATGTGTTTAGTGACGACATCAGATTCCTAATTGATGGAGAAAGGTCAGGTGGCATGAAAAGCTGCTTCTAGGAGGTTGTCAGGTGTTTTCGCTCGATGATTCCATTCTTGGGTGGTTGGTTTGTTCCTTGTTCATGTAACTCGAATCCTAGCCCGGTATATCCCATTTTAATTTTACACCATTGTGAACCTTACACCTTTTTTACTCTCTGATCGAGATTCTCGGCATTGAAAAATCTTCGTAAACAAAATCACACGTGTATATATTGACATTTAAGAGATATACAGTGAAGAAAATCAAGGGCAATGGTGATATATATGCGGATTAGACACAAAAAAAAAAACTCAACAAATGGCTACAATTTAAGGAATGTGTTTAGTGACGGCATCAGATTCCTAATTGATGGAGAAAGGTCTAGTGGCAAGAAAAGCTATTTCTAGGAGGTTGTCAAGTGTTTTCTCACGACGATTGCATTCTTGGGTGGTTGGTTTGGCCCTTGTTCCTATAACTCGAATCCTTGCCCGGGATATCCCATTTTAATTTTACACCATTGTGAACCTTACGCCTTTTTTACTCTCTGATCGAGGTTCTCGGCATTGAGAAATCTTCATAAACTAAATCACACGTGTATATGTTGACATTTAAGAGATATACAGTTAAGAAAATCAAGGGCAATGGTGATATATATGCGGATTAGACACAAAAAAAAAACACTCAACAAATGGCTACAATTTAAGGAATGTGTTTAGTGACGGCATCAGATTCCTAATTGATGGAGAAAGGTCTTGTGGCAAGAAAAGCTGCTTCTAGGAGGTTGTCAAGTGTTTTCGCTCGACGATTCCATTCTTGGGTGGTTGGTTTGGCCGTTGTTCCTGTAACTCCAATCCTAGCCCGGTGTATCCCATTTTAATTTTACACCATTGTGAACCTTACCCCTTTTTTACTATCTGATCGAGCTTCTCGGCATTGAAAAATCTTCGTAAACTAAACCACACGTCTATATGTTGACATTTAAGAGATATACAGTCAAGAAAATTAAGGGCAATGGTGATATATATGCGGATTAGACCCAAAAAAAAAAAACACTCAACAAATTGCTACAATATAAGGAATGTGTTTAGTGACGGCATCAGATTCTAATTGATGGAGAAAGGTCTGGTGGCAAGAAAAGCTGCTTCTATGAGGTTGCCAAGTGTTTTCGCTCGACGATTCCATTCTTGGGTGGTGGGTTTGGCCCTTGTTCCTGTAACTCGAATCCTAGCCCGGTGTATCCCATTTTATTTTTACACCATTGTGAACCTTACGTCTTTTTTACTCTCTGATCAAGCTTCTCGGCATTGAAAAATCTTCGTAAACTAAATCACACGTGTATATGTTGACATTTAAGAGATATACAATCAAGAAAATCAAGGGAAATGGTAATGGTAATATATATGCGGATTAGACACAAAAAAAAACACTCAACAAATTGCTACAATTTAAGGAATGTGTTTAGTGACGGCATCAGATTCCTAATTGATGGAGAAAGGTCTGGTGGCAAGAAAAGTTGCTTCTATGAGGTTGTCAAGTATTTTCTCTCGACGATTGCATTCTTGGGTGGTGGGCTTGGCCCTTGTTCCTGTAACTCGAATCCTAGCCCGGTGTACCCACTTTAATTTTTACACCATAGTGAACTTTACGCCTTTTTTACTCTCTGATCAAGCTTCTCGGCATTGAAAAACCTTCGCAAACTAAATCACACGTGTATATGTTGACATTTAAGAGATATTCAATCAAGAAAATCAAGGGCAATGGTGACATATATGCGGATTAGACAAAAAAAAACACTCAACAAATTGCTACAACTTAAGCAATGTGTTTAGTGACGGCATCAGATTCCTAATTGATGGAGAAAGGTCTGGTGGCAAGAAAAGCTGCTTATAGGAGGTTGTCAAGTGTTTTCGCTCCACGATTCCATTCATGGGTTGTTGGTTTGGCCTTTGTTCCTGTAACTCGAATCCTTGCACGGTATATCCCATTTTAATTTTACACCATTGTGAACCTTACGCCTTTTTTACTCTCTGATCGAGGTTCTCGGAAATGAAAAATCTTCGTAAACTAAATCACACGTGTATAAGTTGACATTTAAGAGATATACAGTCAAGAAAATCAACAGCAATGGTGATATATATGCGGATTAGACACCAAAAAAAAACACTCAACAAATGGTTACAATTTATGGAATGTGTTTAGTGACGGCATCAGATTCCTATTTGATAGAGAAAGGTCTGGTGGCAAGAAAAGCTGCTTCTAGGAGGTTGTCAATGTTTTCGCTCGACGATTCCATTCTTGGGTGGTTGGTTTGGCCCTTGTTCCTGTAACTAGAATCCAAGCCCGGTATAGACCATTTTAATTTTACACCATTGTGAACCTTACGCCTTTTTTACTCTCTGATCGAGGTTCTCGGCATTGAGAAATCTTCGTAAACTAAATCACACGTGTATATGTTGACATTTAAGAGATATACAGTCAAGAAAATCAAGGGCAATGGTGATATATATGCGGATTAGAAACAAAAAAAACACTCAACAAATGGCTACAATTTAAGGAATGCGTTTAGTGACGGCATCATATTCCTAATTGATGGAGAAAGGTCTGGTGGAAAGAAAAGCTGCTTTTAGGAGGTTTTCAATTGTTTTCGCTCGACGATTCCATTCTTGGTCGTTGGTTTGGCCCTTGTTCCTGTAACTCGAATCCTAGCCCGGTGTATCCCATTTTAATTTTACACCATTGTTAACCTTACGCTTTTTTTACTCTCTGATCCAGGTTCTCGGCATTGAAAAAATCTTCGTAAACTAAATCACACGTGTATATGTTGACATTTAAGAGATATACAGTCAAAAAAATCAAGGGCAATGGTGATATATATGCAGATTAGACACAAAAAAAAACACTCAACAAATTGCTACCATTGAAGGAATGTGTTTAGTGACGGCATCCGATTCCTAACTGATGGAGAAATGTCTGGTGGCAAAAAAAGCTACTTCTAGGAGGTTGTCAAGTATTTTCGCTCGACAATTCCATTCTTGGGTTGTTGGTTTGGCCCTTTTTCCTGTAACTCGAATCCTTGCACGGTATATCCCATTTTAATTTTACACCATTGTGAACCTTACGTCTTTTTTACTCTCTGATCGAGGTTCTCGGCATTAAAATTCTTCGTAAACTAAATCACACGTGTATATGTTGACATTTAAGGGATATACAGTCAAGAAAATCAAGGGCAATGGTGATATATAAGCGGATTAGACACCGAAAAAAACACTCAATAAATGGCTACAATTTAAGGAATGTGTTTATTGACGGCATCAGATTCCTAATTGAAAAATCTTCTTAAACTAAATCACACGTGTATATGTTGACATTTAAGAGATATACCGTAAAGAAAATCAAGAGCAATGGTGATATATATGCGGACTAGACATAAAAAAAACACTTAACAAATGGCTACAATTTAAGGAATGTGTTTAGTGACGGTATCTGATTCCTAATTGATTGAGAAAGGTCCTTGTGGCAAGAAAAGCTGCTTCTATGAGGTTGTCAAGTGTTTTCACTCGACGATTCGATTCTTGGGTGGTTGGTTTGGCCCTTGTTCCTGTAACTCGAATCCTAGCCCAGTATATCCCATTTTGATTTTACACCATTGTGAACCTTACACCTTTTTTACTCTCTGATCGAGGTTCTCGGCATTGAAAAATCTTCGTAAACTAAATCACACGTGTATATGTTGACATTTAAGAGATATACAGTCAAGAAAATCAAGGGCAATGGTGATATATATGCTGATTAGACACAAAAAAAAAACACTCAACAAATGGCTAGAATTTAAGGAATGTGTTTAGTGACGACATCAGATTCCTAATTGATGGAGAAAGGTCTGGTGGCAAGAAAAACTGCTTCTAGGAGGTTGTCAAGTGTTTTCGCTCGACGATTCCATTCTTGGGTGGTTGGTTTGGCCCTTGTTCCTGTAACTCGAATCCTAGCCCGGTATATCTCATTTTAATTTTGCACCATTGTGAACCTTACGCCTTTTTTACTCTCTGATCGAGGTTCTCGGCATTGAAAAATCTTCGTTAACTAAATCACACGTGTATATGTTGACATTTAAGAGATATACAGTCAAGAAAATCAAGGGCAATGGTGATATTATGCGGATTAGACAGCAAAAAAAACACTCAACAAATGGCTACAATTAAAGAATGTGTTTAGCGACGACATCAGATTCCTAATTGATGGAGAAAGGTTTGGTGGCAAGAAAAGCTGCTTCTAGGAGGTTGTCAAGTGTTTTCGCTCGACGATTCCATTCATGGGTGGTTGGTTTGGCCCTTGTTCCTGTAACTCGAATCCTCGCCCTGTATATCCCATTTTAATTTTACACCATTGTGAACCTTACGCCTTTTTTCCTCTCTGATCGAGGTTCCCGGCATTGAAAAATCTTCGTAAACTAAATCACACGTGTATATGATGACATTTAAGAGATATACACTCAAGAAAATCAAGGGCAATGGTGATATATATGCGGATTTGACACAAAAAAAACACTCAACAAATGGCTATAATTTAAGGAATGTGTTTAGTGATGGAATCAGATTCCTAATTGATGGAGAAAGGTCTGGTGGCAAGAAAAGCTGCTTCTAGGAGGTTGTCAAGTGTTTTCGCTCGACGATTCCATTCTTGGGTGGTTGGTTTGGCCCTTGTTCCTGTAACTCGAATCCTAGCCCTGTATATCCCATTTTAATTTTACACCATTGTGAACCTTACGCCTTTTTTACTCTCTGATCGAGGTTCTCGGCATTGAAAAATCTTCATAAACTAAATCACACGTCTATAAGTTGACATTTAAGAGATATATAGTCAAGAAAATCAAGGGAAATTGTGATATATATGCGGATTAGACACAAAAAAAAAACACTCAACCAATGGCTACAATTTAAGGAATGTGTTTAGTGACGACATCAGATTCCTAATTGATGGAGAAAGGTCTGGTGGCAAGAAAAGCTGCTTCTAGGAGGTTGTCAAGTGTTTTCGCTCGACGATTCCATTCTTGGGTGGTTGGTTTGGCCCTTGTTCCTGTAACTCGAATCCTAACCCTGTATATCCCATTTTAATTTTACATCATTGTGAACCTTACGTGTTTATTACTCTCTGATCGAGGTTCTCGGCATTGAAAAATCTTCATAAACTAAATCACACGTGTATATGTTGACATTTAAGAGATATATAGTCAAGAAAATCAAGGGCAATAGTGATATATATGCGGATTAGACACAAAAAAAAAAAAAACTCTCAACAAATGGCTACAATTTAAGGAATGTGTTTAGTGACGGCATCAGATTGCTAATTGATGGAGAAAGGTCTGGTAGCAAGAAAAGCTGGTTCAAGGGGGTTGTCAAGTGTTTTCGCTCGACGATTCCATTCTTGAGTGGTTGGTTTAGCCCTTGTTACAGTAACTCGAATCCTATCCCGCTTTATCCCATTTTAATTTTACACCATTGTGAACCTTACACCTTTTTTACTCTCTGATCGAGGTTCTCGGCATTGAAAAATCTTCTTAAACTAAATCACACGTGTATATGTTGGCGCATGTTATGTGACAACAGCATTGGATTGGTCTTTGGATATTAAACGTGTTTTGGGCTGCGAAGACTTATGAAGACTGAATAGAATTCGAGTTTGTTGAAGCCCAATCTAGTCCAAGTTTGTATCAAGTTTAAGTCTATCTAGTTTGGCCCGATTTGTAAACAGAATTCGTATGGGTTGAGCCCAATTCGAATTGTAGTGGTTGTGCTATATAAACAACCTTTACCTAGAGTTTTAGGGTTAGACTTTTGGAGACTTTTAGGTAATTGAGAGAGAGTTCGAATACACAGATTATTGGCTGTGAGTTCGTGAAGATCTTGAGTGATTGTAAACGTTTTCGTTGGATAATCATAGAAGATCGGTTGGTAAATCGTCTTGTGTTCTTGTTTCTGTTTGATAGGTTTATCAAGGGGATTCCGCACCCTTGGTAGATTGTCAGTTTTATTACGATCCATACGGGATAGGGACCTACAATTGGTATCAGAGCATTTGCTCTTGTGTACGGTTCAAAACTGATATTACAGATTCAAGGATTTTGTTCGTTTGATGATTTTCGAATTCGGTGTGAAGAACAGTGAAGAACATCGAAGAACATTCAAAACTTGTGAGTGTTTGATTCGTTTTGATTATTGATCTGATTTGTTTGCTTGTTTTTAGGAGTTTCAGTTGGAAAGTTATCAATCAGAGGATTCGTTGGTGTAAAAAGTGCTGATTTTTCGGGATTTTGATTGGAAAAAAACTGGTCTCGACTCAAGGTTGCTGGTCTCGACTCGTAACAAGTGATCTCGACTGGTACTGTTCACTCGCAACCAGAGGTTTCGACTTGTGCTGGTTGACTCGCAACCGTGATTTCGACTTGTGCTGGTTGACTCGCAACTGTGGTTTCGACTTGTGCTGATTTGACTCGCAACAGTGGTTGCGACTCGCAACAGTGGTATTGACTCGAAACAAAGGTTACGACTCGCAACAAGTGTTTTGAAAGTGGTGGAATTTTTCTAGGCAATCGTAGGAAAAATTTCACAGTTTCGTGTTTAGATATTTATCCGTAACTCATCTGGACAAACCGCTTGCACCGTTGGACTCCTTGGATTTTTAGGAAAAAAAAAAAAAAAAACTCTGGAAAATCCCGAAATAGGTCTTAGACATTATATATCATTGGACTCGTTATCTCGAGACGAATCTAACGGTATAATTTGGTAAAAACAGGTTTCGGACTAAAATTGTACGGTTTTAACAGTCTGATTAAATTAAAATGTCGAACATGTCGAAATTAAATGAACTCTTAAGAATGGAACATGAGGTAGGCACAACGAACAAACCACCTAAGATGATGAAGGTGGAAAACTACTTGACATGGAAGGATAGGTTTCAATCCTTCATTGAATATCAGGACACACGCATGTGGATTTGTATTGAAGATGGGTACACAAACCCAACACATGACTTTGAGGGCAGACCACGTGTCACACCCTATGTGAACATGCAAGATAATGATAAAAGGATGTATGAGGCTGAAAAGAAAGCCTTGGCAGCTATCAAGATGTCCCTACCTGATAGCATCAAACACACCTTTAAGAAGTACACTACTTCAAAAGAAATGTGGGATGCGTTAGAGAAGAGATATGAAGGGAATTCTGATGTCAAAAAGAACAAAATTGATCTACTGAAGAAGCAGTTTGCTGTGTTCAAGTACATGAAAAATGAGTCACTTGAGGACGTCATCACTCGATACTACCATCTGATGTCAGAATTGGACAATTATGATATAGATTGTTATACTGACATAGAGAAAAATGACAAGCTGCTGGATGCTCTACCTGCAAAATGGGATATTTACACTCTCATGATAAAGGGAGAAGCTGATTATGAAACAAAGGAACTGGAAGAAGTGGTTGGAAAGCTAAGAGCTTATGAGCTCAACATGAAGAAGAAGGACACTGGTTATGATCAGGTTCAAGATCCAGGGGTTTACAATGGGCTTGCATCTTCTTCATCTCATGATGCTTCTAGCGACTCTGCCACTGCTTTTCTCTCCCGTGAAACTGAGCAGGTCACAGTAAATGAGGATGGTGATGTATGTTTTGTAGCTGCTTCAGGAGGATCAACTGGAGCTAAGAGAACATCAACTGCTAAGCAAAGTAGTAGTTCAAAGTCAATGCCAATGAGTGTGAAGTCTGCTGAAGAACATCTTGCTCTACTTGCTTCGTTTGTTGCGTCTTATGAGAACTACATTCAGGGGAAGATATCTGATCCTGCCACTTTAGATGAAGATTATGATCAGATTGACCCTGATGATCTAGAAGAGATGGATTTGCAATGGCAGATGGCCATGATTTCTAGACGTGTGAAGAGGTTCATGAACAGAACTGGAAGAAAGTTTGTAGGAAAGAGTGTTGGTTTTGACAAGGCCAAAGTCAGGTGCTTTAACTGCCAAAGTTATGGTCATTTTGCTAGGGAATGTCAGAAACAAAAGCATGAGACTTCGAGTCAGAGTTCAAACAATAGAAGTTCATCAAACAACTCTAACTCAAGGGCGTTGATCTCTACTGCTAGAGAGGGTTCATATGACTGGAGTATTCACTTGGAAAATGATGAGAATGTCACTCAGGCTTTCATGGCAGAGATTGTGCCAATTGATGGAGGTGAAGCTACAGTAGATGAAGCTAAGGTTGAGACGAAAAGTGAAGCTGAGGAAGATAAGGCTGATCAGACAACAGATGCTGAAAAAGAAACGCCAAAGTCTGAGCATGAAAAGGAAGCTGAAGAGAAAGATGAAATCATCAAAAGATTGGAAGCTCAACTTGCTGCTCTCATGGCCAACTCAGACAAATCAACAGGAGAGGTAAGTAACTCTGCCACATCTGTTTGCTTAAAGTGTCGTGAACTACAGGGTGAAGTTGAAAAATTGTCAACTCAAAACAAAAGTCTTGTGAGCGAAATGTCTAACGTAAAAGAGTCAAATTTCTTTGCTAAAAGAAACGAGTCATCATATTTGAAAAAGATAAAAGGATATGAAGCTGAAATTGAAGCTTTGACCTGTAAACTAAACGAAAAACTTCAAGTCATAGACTTAGCTCATGACATGATGGCTGAGAAAACAAAAGAAATTTCTGAAAAATGCAAAGAGTTGTCAGATGCACAACTCAAAATTGTTGAACTCGAAAAGAAATTAGGTCAATTCAGGGATTCTACTTTTGTTATGAAACACATGATGGGTGGGTTAAAGAAGAGTAATGACAAGA
The DNA here is from genome assembly GCA_030545235.1 of Helianthus tuberosus. Lineage (NCBI taxonomy): Eukaryota > Viridiplantae > Streptophyta > Magnoliopsida > Asterales > Asteraceae > Helianthus > Helianthus tuberosus. The sequence goes on from CM060420.1 coordinate 176,666,531, forward strand.
CAAGTGTGGGATTCAAGGGATTCAATGAAGTTCCACCTCCTCTTAGTCATGACTATTCTTTCTTACCTGATGAAGATGAGTTCACAGACTTTCTGTCAACATCACCAAGTAGTTTCACATCTAGTCAAGGTGATGTGTCTGAAAATAATGATGCTAAGAAGGAGAATAACAGCAAACCTGTTTTAAAACAGAAAAATTCAAATCCTAAGAATAAAAATTCAACTTTTGTTAAAAGGGTTAATTTTGTTCAAGGAAGTGACATGAAAAATGAAACAGTTGTTATTGAAAATGAATCAAATGTAGAGTTTGCTAAAAACAAAAACATAGAAAATCTTGAAACTAAGCAAACTGAACCAAATCCTTCTAAGGCATCATCATCTAAACCAGAATCTAGTTCAAAGGCTTCAGCTAAGAAGTCTTCGAATAAGAGATCGTGCTTCAAATGTCACACCAAGGGACATGTAGCTAGCTGCTGTCCTAACAAAAAGGTTGAAGCACAAGTTAGTGAGAAACAAAGAGGGAAATCACCTGAGAAGCAAGGTGATAATGAGGAGAAAGTCTCAAATTCTCCAAAGAAATCTGCTCCAAAGCAACAACCGGGTGTTGCTAGTGGTGTAGATAAGGCTGAAAAAGGAACTCCACAAGTTCCTCGTTTTCAAAGAAATCAACCAAGATTTCAGCCTGAATCTACATCAGGCAGATATGAAAGACCTAGAAGTAACTCACCAAGAATGAAAAATCAAAATTCAAATAATTTCAGAAGTCAAGGTCAATATCCAAATCGATACCAAAATAATGGTGGTCGAACTTTTTATAACAATGGCTTTAGAAATTACAATCAAGGTTCTTGGAATCAAAATCAAAATATTCAAAGGTCACATAGTCCAAACACAAATAGGTACCCTCAGGACCAGAGACCTTATGGAAATCATGTCCCATTTCCATCAACAGGCCCAAGATCCAAGACTCCAGCTAGGAGTGATGGATACTGGATGGATGTTCCTGTAGTTGATGAATCTGGAAGACCCAAGACCATTAAGGCTTGGGTCCCCCAATCTAACTAATCTTTTGGTTGGTGTGTATAGGAGCTGCTAAGGAGGATTATCAACTTATGGTATGTTGATAGTGGCTGCTCTAGGCACATGACGGGGGATGCGAGGTTGTTTTCTGAATTTGAAGATTATGATGGTGGTCATGTAAATTTTGCTGGTGCTAAAGGTGGCAGGATAACTGGAAGAGGAAAAGTGACGAATGGGAAGATCACTTTGGACAAAGTGAACTATGTTGAGCAGCTTAAGCACAATCTGATGAGCGTGTCACAAGTCTGCGACAAGGGTCACTCGGTCCATTTTACAAATACTGAGGCATTGGTGTTGAAATCGGGTTTGGTTATTCCGGACGATTGGATAGTGATGCGTGCACCGAGGAAAAATGATACTTATGTCATGGACATGGGTGCTAAGGATCCAACTGCTGCGGTGGCGTGTTTACTGTCAAAAGCATCTGAAGCTGAATCTATGTTGTGGCACAGACGCATGGCCCACATTCACTATCGCAAAATGAATTATATCATAAAAAATGAGCTAGTGAAAGGGGTTCCATTGCTGAGGTTTCAAGTGGAAGATAAATGTCTTCCATGTCAAAAGGGAGAACAACACAAGAAACCTCATAAGTCTAAAACAGTAAATTCCATTAATGCCCCTTATGAATTACTTCACATGGATTTATTCGGTCCAGTGAACGTGAGGAGCATAGGTGGAAAGTACTACTGTCTGGTTGTCACTGATGATTACTCACGTTATTCATGGGTTTTCTTTTTAGGTACAAAAGATGAAACAGCAGAGATGTTGATAGATCTTTTTACAAAATTGGAAAACGTCCATGATGCAAGGATCAAGAGGATAAGGAGTGATAATGGCACGGAGTTCAAGAATCGGATTCTGGATCTCTACTGTCTTCGAAAAGGAATTGAACATCAATACTCTGCTCCTTATACACCTCAACAAAATGGAGTCGCTGAGAGGAAAAACAGGACGTTGATTGAAGCCGCTAGGACGATGCTTTCAGATTCAAAGCTACCAGTTCTTTTCTGGGGAGAAGCTGTGAATACAGCCTGCTATGTCCTAAACAAAGTTTTAACTGTTAAACGTTTTAACAAAACTTGTCATGAGTTGATGTTTAACGAAAAACCAAACTTAACAGGCTTTGAACCATTTGGATTACCCTGCACCATTGTGCGAAACAAAGATAAACAAAAATTCGGTGAAGTGGCTGACGAAGCCTACTTTCTGGGTTACGTGCCTGGCACACCGAATAAAAGGGTTTTTAATCTCAAAACTGGTAAAATTGAGGTTGTTTTTAATGTGGAAATTACTTCCTACAAACCTCAACAATCAACAAGTGGTCCTGCTATACTGTATGATTATGAAAGTGTGTTTAAATCATTTAATATTCCTGAGGTTTCTGATGCAGATGATTCTCAGCTGATTCAAACAGTGGTATGTCAAGACGATGAAGGCGAATTCATGCCTAGATCGAATGTTGATATTTCAGATGCTCCGGAAACTTCCCATGGTGCTACTAATCCTGATTCAAGCGATAGTGACTCTGAACCTATTCCGGGGGAGGAGTTTGTTAATCCGTTTGCAGATCAGAATATTCAGGGGGAGGTTGGATCAAACCTGGGTGATAATCTTGAAGTCGATGCGGTTGCTTCTACACGAGCCAATAAAGATCATCCAGTTGATATGATACTTGGAGATCCTACTGCAGGTGTTCAGACGAGAAGAAGCATAGCAACGAATTCTGGGTTATTTGTTTCGATTGAGAAGACTGGGATAGTGAATGAATGCTTGTATAGTTGCTTTATTTCCCAAGAGGAGCCGAAGAACATTCACATGGCTCTTAAAGACAATTCATGGGTTGAAGCAATGCAAGAGGAATTGGCACAGTTTGCGAAGTTGAAGGTTTGGGAGTTAGTTGACCTTCCTAAAGGTGAAAGAGAGATTGGCACTAAGTGGGTGTTTAAGTGCAAGAAGGATGATAGAGGTATTATCACGCGCAACAAGGCTCGGTTGGTTGTTAAAGGTTTCAATCAGCAAGAAGGGATAGATTATAATGAGGTGTTTGCACCAGTGGCAAGGTTGGAGGCAATTCGGTTGTTTCTAGCTTTCGCTTCATTCAAGGGCTTTAAAGTTTACCAACTAGACGTGAAGAGTGCATTTCTTTATGGGAAAGTCCAAGAAGTGGTGTATGTCTCACAACCAGATGGGTTCGTTGATCCAGACTATCCAGATCGAGTTTACAAACTTGATAAGGCTTTGTATGGGTTACATCAAGCTCCCAGGGCGTGGTACGAGACACTGTCTACACATCTGCTCAAGAATGGTTTTGAAAGGGGTCAGATAGACAGTACACTGTTCATAAAGAGGAAGAAGGAAGATTTTCTGCTGGTACAGGTATACGTGGATGACATCATCTTTGGGTCATCTGACGAAAACATGTGTAAGGAATTTGAACAGGTGATGAAGAGTAAGTTTGAAATGAGTGCTATGGGTGAGCTGTCTTACTTTCTGGGATTACAAGTTGAACAGAAGGAGGATGGGATGTTTATTCATCAAACAAAGTATGTGTATGACATTTTGGATCGGTTCAAAATGAATGATTGCTCTACTTTCAACACACCCATTTGCGAAAATCACAATCTCGGCCCAGATCATGAAAGCACTGAAGATGTTGATCCTACTCAATACAGGGCGATGATTTGTTCTCTAATGTACTTGACTGCTTCAAGACCTGACATCATGTTTGCCGTATGCTTGTGTGCCAGATATCAGGCGAATCCAAAAGAGTCACACATGAAAGCAGTGAAACGTATTCTTCGTTACTTGAAGGGGAAACCTAAACTTGGGTTGTGGTATCCAGCTGATAGTGATTTGAGGTTCGTTGCTTACACTGATTCAGACTTTGGAGGATGCAAATCAAACAGAAAGTCTACAACAGGTGGTTGTCAGTTCTTAGGAGGCAGGATCGTGTCTTGGCAATGCAAGAAGCAATCCTGTGTATCTACATCTACGTGTGAAGCTGAATATATTGCTGCGGGCAGCTGTTGCTCTCAGGTCCTCTGGATTCAACAGCAGATGCGCGATTACGGTTTGGATTTCACTCGTACTCCTATTATGATAGATAATAATGCCACTATATCAATCACAAACAATCCCGTAAAGCACAGTAGAACTAAACATATTGACATACGTCATCACTTTATACGGGATTGTGCTGAAAAACGACTAATTGAATTACATCGAGTCGACACAGAAGATAACCTTGCTGATCTTTACACAAAAGCTTTTGATCGAGCTCGCTTTGAACACTTAGTCGAACTCAACGAGATGAGGAATCCTGAATAACTGGTTTTTCATAAGAATTTTGTAAATAGTTTACTGTTTTTCTTAAAAATCAAAAATACAAAAACATTGAAAAATCAAAAATATAAAAAAAAAATTAGAAAATCAAAAATGAGTTTTCACTGTGTGAAAAAGAAGAAATGATAGTACATCAGCAAGTTAGACTGTCACACTCGAACTGATTTAAAATGCTCAAGGGTGATAGTAGCTTCATCATATGATATACCAGTAGGCAAAAGCATGAAATAATCAACTTACCAAAGTGATATAAACATAAAAGCACTGAGTATGAGTGGGGAACACATCAGTGGTGTATGGTTTAATGACCTTAAATCTTGTGTTGATAGATTGCCGAAATCTGAAGTTTTGGGTCTTTATACTGTTATTTCATCTGGGGATATCTTGGCTGTATATTGTTTAGAACTAAAATTGTACATGACCCCAGGAAAGAAAGTCACTTGGAATTAGCACATTTCTATTTGAATGTCTGTAAGTGTCCCGATACACACAATTTTGATCTGATTCTGAAATTTTCTCTGAAAAAAGTCGTGTACCTCCTCTGCTGCATCCAGATATATGCTGACCTGGAGGTGCTAGGCAACGACAGCTTCTGCTGCATCCAGATACATGCTGACCTAGCTGTACGTTGTCGCACTATAGATCTAATACACCCGAAAGAGGCCCTCAAGTGCCCAAATGAAACCCAATAAACCTATATCAAACTGAGAAAACTCATTTGGTCTGTATATTATACCATCTCTGCTAAAGATCTATTCTGTTCTCTTCTCAACCTATTCCCAGTTAAGATTTCAGAAATCTGGATTGGACTTGTGAAATATGTGGTAGGGAAGATACTTGCATGATAGAGTGTGTTGTTTATATTTCCAGGATTTGATTAGTATTTATTTGGGGGTTCATTGTTAAGCAATCAAAACATGATAAAACAGATTATATGCAGACCTAGACACTGTCATGATATCTTAAAGGATGACATCAGTATACTCACCTACTACGATGAATCTATGTGCATACCTTGATCGTGGGGGTATATCCTGAAGTGGGACACACTAGTATATCAGAAATAAAATTACCTTAACGTATCATACGGTAATGGTACTTGAAATGTTCATGCATTTGTTTAAGTGGACAAACATACTGGTAATCGTCTTGAACTGCTTTTCACGAAAAATTAAATAAAGAATTATCTAATAGTGTGAAACAGTTTGATTGTGCTGATATAATCTTCTTACCGGTGATTCTCACAAAAACAGAGTGTTTATTGCTTTTCGTATTTATTTGCTTTCAGAAAAATACAAAAAATACAAAAATAGTGTCTTTTTCTGTTTAAAATTCTTAATGTACGGAAAACTGTTATTCGTGGAGGAGTTGTTACTGATAGGGGGAGACGGTGTTAGTAAGTGGGTTCAAAATTTTTGAAATGATGCAGGTTATAAGGTGTTTGTTTAAAAATTTGTGCGTGTTGGTGTTGAATTGGAAGGTGCTTAATCTGTTATACAGTTTAACTATCTCTTGAATAATAATAATTCCTTAACTATGTTGAAAAATTCTTATGGTTTCTCGAGATGTTTGTTTTATAGTATACAGATTGAAGCAGTTTGTTGATGAGAAGTTGCTTTGAAGAGATGAGGAGTTTGTTGCTGCTTGGTAGAGTCCTCCTTCTACAATGCAGAATGGATGCTGTGAAGACTTACTTGGATTGCTGGATCACAACTTGGAAGATTTGGTGATTGGATACATCAGCTTAGGGGGAGTCTGTTGCTGACAGAGTTCATGTTGAAGCTGACGCTATCCAAAGACCAAAGACTATGATATTCTGAAGACTAAAGTTTCCTTTGCAAGCTATTGTCAAGGGGGAGTTTGTTGGTGCATGTTATGTGACAACAGCATTGGATTGGTCTTTGGATATTAAACGTGTTTTGGGCTGCGAAGACTTATGAAGACTGAATAGAATTCGAGTTTGTTGAAGCCCAATCTAGTCCAAGTTTGTATCAAGTTTAAGTCTATCTAGTTTGGCCCGATTTGTAAACAGAATTCGTATGGGTTGAGCCCAATTCGAATTGTAGTGGTTGTGCTATATAAACAACCTTTACCTAGAGTTTTAGGGTTAGACTTTTGGAGACTTTTAGGCAATTGAGAGAGAGTTCGAATACACAGATTATTGGTTGTGAGTTCGTGAAGATCTTGAGTGATTGTAAACGTTTTCGTTGGATAATCATAGAAGATCGGTTGGTAAATCGTCTTGTGTTCTTGTTTCTGTTTGATAGGTTTATCAAGGGGATTCCGCACCCTTGGTAGATTGTCAGTTTTGTTACGATCCATACGGGATAGGGACCTACAGTATATGTTGACATTTAAGAGATATATACAGTCAAGAAAATCAAGGGCAATGGGGATATATATGCGGATTAGACACACAAAAAAAACACTCTACAAATGGCTACAATTTAAGGAATGTGTTTAGTGACGGCATCAGATTCCTAATTGATGGAGGAAGGTCTGGTGGCAAAAAAAGCCGCTTCTAGAAGGTTGTCAAGTGTTTTCGCTCGACGATTCCATTCTTGGGTGGTTGGTTTTGCCCTTGTTCCTGTAATTCGAATCCTAGCCCGGTATATCCCATTTTAATTTGACACCATTGTGAACCTTACGCCCTTTTTACTCTATGATCGAGGTTCTCGGCATTGAAAAATCTTCGTAAACTAAATCACATGTGTATATGTTGACATTTAAGAGATATACAGTCAAGAGAATTAAGGGAAATGGTGATATATATGCGGATTAGACAAAAAAAACACTCATCAAATGTCTACAATTTAAGGAATGTGTTTAGTGACGGCATCAGATTCCTAACTGATGGAGAAAGGTCTGGTGGCAAGAAAAGTTGCTACTAGGAGGTTGTCAAGTGTTTTCGCTCGACGATTCCATTCTTGGGTGGTTGGTTTGGCCCTTGTTCCTATAACTCGAATCCTTACCCGGTATATCCCATTTAAATTTTACACCATTGTGAACCTTACGCCTTTTTTACTCTCTGATTGAGGTTCTCGGCATTGAAAAATCTTCGTAAACTAAATCACACGTTTATATGTTGACATTTAAGAGATATACAGTCAAGAAAATCAAGGGAAATGGTGATATATATATGGATTAGACACCAAAAAAAACACTCAACAAATGGCTACAATTTAAGGAATGTGTTTAGTGATGGCATCAGATTCCTAATAGATGGAAAAAGGTTCGGTGGCAAGAAAAGCTGCTTCTAGGAGGTTGTTAAGTGTTTTCGCTCGACGATTCCATTTTTGGGTGGTTGTTTGGCCCTTGTTCCTGTAACTCGAATCCTAGCCCGGTATATCCCATTTTAATTTTACACCATTGTGAACCTTACGCCTTTTTTTCTCTCTGATCGAGGTTCTCGGCATTGAAAAATCTGCGTAAAGTAAATCACACGTTTATATGTTGACATTTAAGATACATACAGTCAAGAAAATCAAGGGCAATGGTGATATATATGCGGATTAGACACAAAAAAAAACACTCAACAAATGGCTACAATTTAAGGAATGTGTTTAGTGACGACATCAGATTCCTAATTGATGGAGGAAGGTCTGGTGGCAAAAAAAGCCGCTTCTAGAAGGTTGTCAAGTGTTTTCGCTCGACGATTCCATTCTTGGGTGGTTGGTTTGGCCCTTGTTCCTGTAATTCGAATCCTAGCCCGTTATATCCCATTTTAATTTTACACCATTATGAACCTTACGCCCTTTTTACTCTCTGATCGAGGTTCTCGGCATTGAAAAATCTTCGTAAACTAAATCACACGTGTATATGTTGACATTTAATAGATATACAGTCAAGAGAATTAAGGGCAATTGTGATATATATGCGGATTAGACACAAAGAAAAAACACTCAACAAATGGCTACAATTTAAGAAATGTGTTTAGTGACGACATCAGATTCCTAATTGATGGAGGAAGGTCTGGTGGCAAAAAAAGTCGCTTCTAGAAGGTTGTCAAGTGTTTTCGCTCGACGATTCCATTCTTGGGTGGTTGGTATGGCCCTTGTTCCAGTAATTCGAATCCTAGCCCGGTATATCCCATTTTAATTTTACCCCATTGTGAACCTTACGCCCTTTTTACTCTCTGGTCGAGGTTCTCGGTGTTGAAAAATCTTCGTAAACTAAATCACATGTGTATATGTTGACATTTAAGAGATATACAGTAAAGAGAATCAAGGGCAATGGTGATATATATGCGGATTAGAAAAAAAAAACACTCATCAAATGTCTACAATTTAAGGAATGTGTTTAGTGACGACATCAGATTCCTAATTGATGGAGGAAGGTCTGGTGGCAAAAAAAGTCTCTTCTAGAAGGTTGTCAAGTGTTTTCGCTCGACGATTCCATTCTTGGGTGGTTGGTATGGCCCTTGTTCCAGTAATTCGAATCCTAGCCCGGTATATCCCATTTTAATTTTACCCCATTGTGAACCTTACGCCCTTTTTACTCTCTGGTCGAGGTTCTCGGCGTTGAAAAATCTTCGTAAACTAAATCACATGTGTATATGTTGACATTTAAGAGATATACAGTCAAGAGAATCAAGGGCAATTGTGATATATATGCGGATTAGACAAAAAAAACACTCAACAAATGGCTACAATTTAAGGAATGTGTTTAGTGACGACATCAAAGGTCTGGTGGCAAGAGAAGCTGCTTATAGGAGGTTGTCAAGTGTTTTCGCTCGACAATTCCATTCTTGTGTGGTTGGTTTGGCCCATGTTCCTGTAACTCGAATCCTAGTATGGTATATCCCATTTTAATTTTACAACATTGTGAAGCTTACGCCTTTTTTACTCTCTGATCGAGGTTCTCGGCATTGAAAAATCTTCGTAAACTAAATCACACGTGTATATGTTGACATTTAAGAGATATACAGTCAAGAAATCAAGGGCAATGGTGATATATATGCGGATTAGACACCAAAAAAACACTCAACAAATGGCTACAATTTAAGGAATGTGTTTAGTGACGGCATCAGATTCCTAATTGATGGAGGAAGGTCTGGTGGCAAAAAAAATCCGCTTCTAGAAGGTTGTCAAGTGTTTTCGCTCGACGATTCCATTCTTGGGTGGTTGGTTTTGCCCTTGTTCCTGTAATTCGAATCCTAGCCCGGTATATCCCATTTTAATTTGACACCATTGTGAACCTTACGCCCTTTTTACTCTATGATCGAGGTTCTCGGCATTGAAAAATCTTCGTAAACTAAATCACATGTGTATATGTTGACATTTAAGAGATATACAGTCAAGAGAATCAAGGGCAATGGTGATATATATGCGGATTAGACAAAAAAAACCCTCATCAAATGTCTACAATTTAAGGAATGTGTTTAGTGACGGCATCAGATTCCTAACTGATGGAGAAAGGTCTGGTGACAAGAAAAGTTGCTTCTAGGAGGTTGTCAAGTGTTTTCGCTCGACGATTCCATTCTTGGGTGGTTGGTTTGGCCCTTGTTCCTATAACTCGAATCCTTGCCCGGTATATCCCATTTAAATTTTACACCATTGTGAACCTTACGCCTTTTTTACTCTCAGATTGAGGTTCTCGGCATTGAAAAATCTTCGTAAACTAAATCACACGTTTATATGTTGACATTTAAGAGATATACAGTCAAGAAAATCAAGGGAAATGGTGATATATATATGGATTAGACACCAAAAAAAACACTCAACAAATGGCTACAATTTAAGGATTGTGTTTAGTCATGGCATCAGATTCCTAATAGATGGAAAAAGGTTCGGTGGCAAGAAAAGCTGCTTCTAGGAGGTTGTTAAGTGTTTTCGCTCGACGATTCCATTTTTGGGTGGTTGTTTGGCCCTTGTTCCTGTAACTCGAATCCTAGCCCGGAATATCCCATTTTAATTTTACACCATTGTGAACCTTACGCCTTTTTTTCTCTCTGATCGAGGTTCTCGGCATTGAAAAATCTGCGTAAAGTAAATCACACGTATATATGTTGACATTTAAGATATATACAGTCAAGAAAATCAAGGGTAATGGTGATATATATGCGGATTAGACACCAAAAAAAACACTCAACAAATGGCTACAATTTAAGGAATGTGTTTAGTGACGGCATCAGATTCCTAATTGATGGAGGAAGGTCTGGTGGCAAAAAAAAGCCGCTTCTAGAAGGTTGTCAAGTGTTTTCGCTCGACGATTCCATTCTTGGGTGGTTGGTTTTGCCCTTGTTCCTGTAATTCGAATCCTAGCCCGGTATATCCCATTTTAATTTGACACCATTGTGAACCTTACGCCCTTTTTACTCTATGATCGAGGTTCTCGGCATTGAAAAATCTTCGTAAACTAAATCACATGTGTATATGTTGACATTTAAGAGATATACAGTCAAGAGAATCAAAGGCAATGGTGATATATATGCGGATTAGACAAAAAAAACACTCATCAAATGTCTACAATTTAAGGAATGTGTTTAGTGACGGCATCAGATTCCTAACTGATGGAGAAAGGTCTGGTGGCAAGAAAAGTTGCTTCTAGGAGGTTGTCAAGTGTTTTCGCTCGACGATTCCATTCTTGGGTGGTTGGTTTGGCCCTTGTTCCTATAACTCGAATCCTTGCCCGGTATATCCCATTTAAAGTTTACACCATTGTGAACCTTACGCCTTTTTTACTCTCTGATTGAGGTTCTCTGCATTGAAAAATCTTCGTAAACTAAATCACACGTTTATATGTTGACATTTAAGAGATATACAGTCAAGAAAATCAAGGGAAATGGTGATATATATATGGATTAGACACCAAAAAAACACTCAACAAATGGCTACAATTTAAGGAATGTGTTTAGTGATGGCATCAGATTCCTAATAGATGGAAAAAGGTTCGGTGGCAAGAAAAGCTGCTTCTAGGAGGTTGTTAAGTGTTTTCGCTCGACGATTCCATTTTTGGGTGGTTGTTTGGCCCTTGTTCCTGTAACTCGAATCCTAGCCCGGTATATCCCATTTTAATTTTACACCATTGTGAACCTTACGCCTTTTTTTCTCTCTGATCGAGGTTCTCGGCATTGAAAAATCTGCGTAAAGTAAATCACACGTATATATGTTGACATTTAAGATATATACAATCAAGAAAATCAAGGGCAATGGTGATATATATGCGGATTAGACACAAAAAAAAAACACTCAACATATGGCTACAATTTAAGGAATGTGTTTAGTGACGACATCAGATTCCTAATTGATGGAGGAAGGTCTGGTGGCAAAAAAAGCCGCTTCTAGAAGGTTGTCAAGTGTTTTCGCTCGACGATTCCATTCTAGGGTGGTTGGTTTGGCCCTTGTTCCTGTAATTCGAATCCTAGCCCGGTATATCCCATTTTAATTTTACACCATTGTGAACCTTACGCCCTTTTTACTCTCTGATCGAGGTTCTCGGCATTGAAAAATCTTCGTAAACTAAATCACACGTGTATATGTTGACATTTAATAGATATACAGTCAAGAGAATTAAGGGCAATTGTGATATATATGCGGATTAGACACAAAGAAAAAACACTCAACAAATGGCTACAATTTAAGGAATGTGTTTAGTGACGACATCAGATTCCTAATTGATGGAGGAAGGTCTGGTGGCAAAAAAAAAGCCGCTTCTAGAAGGTTGTCAAGTGTTTTCGCTCGACGAATCTATTCTTGGGTGGTTGGTTTGGCCCTTGTTCCAGTAATTCGAATCCTAGCCCGGTATATCATATTTTAATTTTACACCATTGTGAGCCTTACGCCCTTTTTACTCTCTGGTCGAGGTTCTCGGCGTTGAAAAATCTTCGTAAACTAAATCACATGTGTATATGTTGACATTTAAGAGATATACAGTCAAGAGAATAAAGGGCAATTGTGATATATATGCGGATTAGACAAAAAAAAAACACTCAACAAATGGCTACAATTTAAGGAATGTGTTTAGTGACGACATCAGATTCCAAATTGATGGATAAAGGTCTGGTGGCAAGAAAAGCTGCTTCTAGGAGGTTGTCAAGTGTTTTCGCTCGACAATTCCATTCTTGGGTAGTTGGTTTGGCCCATGTTACTGTAACTCGAATCCTAGTATGGTATATCCCATTTTAATTTTACAACATTGTGAAGCTTACGCCTTTTTTTCTCTCTGATCGAGGTTCTCGGCATTGAAAAATCCGCGTAAACTAAATCACACGTGTATATGTTGACATTTAAGAGATATACAGTCAAAAAAATCAAGGGCAATGGTGATATATTTGCGGATTAGACACAAAAAAAAAACACTCAACAAATGGCTACAATTTAAGGAATGTGTTTAGTGACGACATCAGATTGCTAATTGATGGAGAAAGGTCTGTTGGCAAGAAAAGCTGCTTCTAGGAGGTTGTCAAGTGTTTTTGCTCGACGATTCCATTCTTGGGTGGTTGTTTGGCCCTTGTTCCTATAACTCGAATCCTAGCCCGATATATCCCATTTTAATTTTACACCATTGTGAACCTTACGCCTTTTTTACTCTCTGATCGTGGTTCTCGGAATTGAAAAATCTGCATAAACCAAATCACACGTGTATATGTTGACATTTAAGAGATATACAGTCAAGAAAATCAAGGGTAATGGTGATATATATGAGGATTAGACACAAAAAAAAAAAAAAACTCAACAAATGGCTACAATTTAAGGAATGTGTTTATTGACGGCATTAGATTCCTAATTGATGGATAAAGGTCTGATGGCAAGAAAAGCTGCTTCTAGGAGGTTGTCAAGTGTTTTCGCTCGATAATTCCATTCTTGGGTGGTTGGTTTGGCCCTTGTTCCTGTAACTAGAATCCTAGCCCGGTATATCCCATTTTAATTTTACACCATTGTGAACCTTACGCCTTTTTACTCTCTGATCGAGGTTCTCGGCATTGAAAAATCTTCGTAAACTAAATCACACGTGTATATGTTGACATTTAAGAGATATACAATCAAGAAAATCAAGGGCAATGGTGATATATATGCGGATTAGACACCAAAAAAAACACTCAACATATGGCTACAATTTAAGGAATGTGTTTAGTGACGGCCTCAGATTCCTAATTGATGGAGAAAGGTCTGGTGGCAAGAAAAGCTGATTCTAGGAGGTTGTCAAGTGTTTTCGTGGGACGATTCTATTCTTGGGTGGTTGTTTGGCCCTTGTTCCTGTAACTCGAATCCTAGCCCGATATATCCCATTTTAATTTTACACCATTGTGAACCTTACGCCTTTTTTACTCTCTGATCGAGGTTCTCGGAATTGAAAAATCTGCATAAACTAAATCACACGTGTATATGTTGACATTTAGAGATATACAGTCAAGAAAATCAAGGGTAATGGTGATATATATGAGGATTAGACACAAAAAAAAACTCAACAAATGGCTACAATTTAAGGAATGTGTTTAGTGACGACATCAGATTCCTAATTGATGGAGAAAGGTCTGGTGGCAAGAAAAGCTGCTTCTAGTAGGTTGTCAAGTGTTTTCGCTCGACGATTCAATTCTTGGTTGGTTGGTTTGGCCCTTGTTCCTGTAACTCGAATCCTAGCCCGGCATATCCCATTTTAATTTTACACCATTGTGAACCTTACGCATTTTTTATTCTCTGATCGAGGTTTTCGGCATTGAAATATCTTCGTAAACTAAATCACACGTGTATATGTTGACATTTAAAAGATATACAGTCAAGAAAATCAAGGGCAATGGTGATATATATGCGGATTAGACACAAAAAAAAAACAATCAACAAATGGCTACAACTTAAGGAATGTGTTTAGTGACGCCATCCGATTCCTAATTGATGGAGAAAGGTCTGGTGGCAATAAAAGCTGCTTCTAAGAGGTTGTCAAGTGTTTTCGTTCGACGATTCCATTCTTAGGTGGTTGGTTTATCCCTTGTTTCAGTAACTCGAATCCTAGCCTGGTATATCCCATTTTAATTTTACAACATTGTGGACCTTACGCCTTTTTTACTCTCTGATCGAGGTTCTCGGAATTGAAAAATCTGCATAAACTAAATCACACGTGTATATGTTGACATTTAAGAGATATACAGTCAAGAAAATAAAGGGTAATGGTAATATATATGAGGATTAGACACAAAAAAAAAAACTCAACAAAAGGCTACAATTTAAGGAATGTGTTTAGTGACGACATCATATTCCTAATTGATGGAGAAAGCTCTGGTGGCAAGAAAAGCTGCTACTAGGAGGTTGTCAAGTGTTTTCGCTCGATGATTCCATTCTTGGGTGGTTGGTTTGGCCCTTGTTCCTGTAACTCGAATCCTAGCCCGGTATATCCCATTTTAATTTTACACCATTGTGAAGCTTACGCCTTTTTTACTCTCTAATCGAGGTTCTCGGCATTGAAAAATCTTTGTAAACTAAATCAGACGTGTATCTGTTGACATTTTAGAGATATACAGACAAGAAAATCAAGGGCAACAGTGATATATATGCGGATTAGACACAAAAAAAAACACTCAACAAATGGCTACAATTTATGGAATGTGTTTAGTGACGACATCAGATTCCTAATTGATGGAGAAAGGTCTGGTGGCAAGAAAAGCTGCTTCTAGGAGTTTGCCAAGTGTTTTCGCTCGATGATTCCATTCTTGGGTGGTTGGTTTAGCCCTTGTTCCGGTAACTCGAATCCTAGCCCGGTTATCCCATTTTAATTTTACACCATTGTGAACCTTACACCTTTTTTACTCACTGATCGACGTTCTCGGCATTGAAAAATCTTCGTAAACTAAATCACTCGTGTATATGTTGACATTTAAGAGATATACAGTGAAGAAAATCAAGTGCAATGGTGATATATATGCGGATTAGACACAAAAAAAACACTCAACAAATGGCTACAATTTAAGGAACGTGTTTAGTGACGGCAACAGATTCCTAATTGATGGAGAAAGGTCTGGTGGCAAGAAAAGCTGCTTCTAGGAGGTTGTCAAGTGTTTTCTCTCGACAATTCCATTCTTGAGTGGTTGGTTTGGCCCTTGTTCCTGTAACTCGAATCCTAAACCGGTATATCCCATTTTAATTTTAAACCAATGTGAACGTTACGCCTTTTTTACTCTCTGATCGAGGTTTTCGACATTGAAAAATCTTCGTAAACTAAATCACACGTGTATATGTTGACATTTAAGAGATATACGGTCAAGAAAATCAAGGGCAATGGTGATATATAAGCGGATTAGACACCAAAAAAAACACTCAACAAATGGCTACAATTTAAGGAATGTGTTTATTGACGGCTTCAGATTCCTAATTGATGGAGAAAGGTCTAGTGGAAAGAAAAGCTGCTTCTAGGAGGTTGTCAAGTGTTTTCTTTCGACGATTCCATTCTTGGGTGGTTGGTTTGGCCCTTGTTCCTGTAACTCGAATCCTAACCCGGTATATCCCATTTTAATTTTACACCATTGTGAACCTTACGCCTTTTTTACTCTCTGATCGAGGTTCTTGGCATTTAAAAATCTTCGTAAACTAAATCACACATGTATATGTTGACATTTAAGAGATATACAGTCAAGAAAATCAAGGGCAATGGTGATATTTAGGCGGATTAGTCACAAAAAAAAACACTCAACAAATGGCTACAATTTAAGGAATGTGTTTAGTGACGGCATCAGATTCCTAATTGATGGAGAAAGGTCTGGTGGCAAGAAAAGCTGCTTCTAGGAGGTTGTCAAGTGTTTTCGCTCGATGATTCAATTCTTTGGTGGTTGGTTTGTCCCTTGTTCCTGTAACTCGAATCCTAGCCCGGTATATCCCATTTTAATATAACACCATTGTGAACCTTACGCCTTTTGTACTCTCTGATCGAGGTTCTCGGCATTGAAAAATCTTCGTAAACTAAATCACACGTGTATATGTTGACATTTAAGGGATATACAGTCAAGAAAATCAAGGGCAATGGTGATATATAAGCGGATTAGACACCGAAAAAAACACTCAATAAATGGCTACAATTTAAGGAATGTGTTTATTGACGGCATCAGATTCCTAATTGATGGAGAGAGGTCTAGTGGCAAGAAAAGCTGCTTTTAGGAGGTTGTCAAGTGTTTTCTCTCGACGATTCCACTCTTGGGTGGTTGGTTTGGCCCATGTTCCTGTAACTCGAATCCTAGCCCGGTAGATCCCATTTTAATTTTACACCATTGTGAACCTTACGCGTTTTTTACTCTCTGATCGAGGTTCTTGTCATTGAAAAATCTTCGTAAAATAAATCACACATGTATATGTTGACATTTAAGAGATATACAGTCAAGAAAATCAAGGGCAATGGTGATATATATGCGGATTAGACACAAAAAAAAAAACACTCAACAAATGGCTACAATTTAAGGAATGTGTTTAGTGACGGCATCAGATTCCTAATTGATAGAGAAAGGTCTGGTGGCAAGAAAAGCTGCCTCTAGAAGGTTGTCAAGTGTTTTCTCTCGATGATTCCATTCTTGGGTGGTTGGTTTGTCCCTTGTTCCTGTAACTCGAATCCTAGCCCGGTATATCCATTTTAATTTTACACCATTGTGAACCTTACGCCTTTTTTACTCTCTGATCGAGGTTCTCGGCATTGAAAAATCTTCGTAATCTAAATCACTCGTGGATATGTTGACATTTAAGAGATATACAGTCAAGAAAATCAAGGGCAATGGTGATATATATGCGGATTAGACACCAAAAAAAACACTCAATAAATTGCTACAATTTAAGGAATGTATTTAGTGACGACATCAGATTTCTAATTGATGGAGAAAGGTTTGGTGGCAAGAAAAGCTGCTTCTAGGAGTTTGCTAAGTGTTTTCGCTCGATGATTCCATTCATGGGTGGTTGGTTTAGCCCTTGTTCCTGTAACTCGAATCCAAGACCAGTTATCCAATTTTAATTTTACACCATTGTGAACCTTACGCCTTTTTTACTCTCTAATCGAGGTTCTCGGCATTGAAAAATTTTCGTAAACTAAATCACACGTGTATATGTTGACATTTAAGGGATATACAGTCAAGAAAATCAAGGGCAATGGTGATATATAAGCGGATTAGACACCGAAAAAAACACTCAATAAATGGCTACAATTTAAGGAATGTGATTATTGACGGCATCAGATTCCTAATTGATGGAGAAAGGTCTAGTGGCAAGAAAAGCTGCTTTTAGGAGGTTGTCAAGTGTTTTCTCTCCACGATTCCACTCTTGGGTGGTTGGTTTGGCCCTTGTTCCTGTAACTCGAATCCTAGCCCGGTAGATCCCATTTTAATTTTACACCATTGTGAACCTTACGCCTTTTTTACTCTCTGATCGAGGTTCTTGTCATTGAAAAATCTTCGTAAACTAAATCACACATGTATATGTTGACATTTAAGAGATATACAGTCAAGAAAATCAAGGGCAATGGTGATATATATGCGGATTAGACACAAAAAAACACTCAACAAATGGCTACAATTTAAGGAATGTGTTTAGTGACGGCATCAGATTCCTAATTGATAGAGAAAGGTCTGGTGGCAAGAAAAGCTGCCTCTAGAAGGTTGTCAAGTGTTTTCTCTCGATGATTCCATTCTTGGGTGGTTGGTTTGTCCCTTGTTCCTGTAACTCGAATCCTAGCCCGGTATATCCCATTTTAATTTAACACCATTGTAAACCTTACGCCTTTTTTACTCTCTGATCGAGGTTCTCGGCATTAAAAAATCTTCGTAAAATAAAAATCACACGTGTATATGTTGACATTTAAGAGATATACAGTCAAGAAAATCAAGTACAATGGTGATATATATGCGGATTAGACAAAAAAAACACTCAACAAATGGCTACAATTTAAGGAATGTGTTTAGTGACGGCATCCGATTACTAATTGATGGAGAAAGGTCTGGTGACAAGAAAAGCTGCTTCTAGGAGGTTGTCAAGTGTTTTCGCTTGACGATTCCATTCTTGGGTGGTTGGTTTGGCCCTTGTTCATGTAACTCGAATCCTATCCCGGTATATCCATTTTAATTTTACACCATTGTGAACCTTACGCCTTTTTTACTCTCTGATCGAGGTTCTCGACATTGAAAAATCTTCGTAAACTAAATCACTCGTGGATATGTTGACATTTAAGAGATATACAGTCAAAAAAATCAAGGCCAATGGTGATATATATGCGGATTAGACACAAAAAAATCACTCAACAATGGCTACAATTTAAGGAATGTGTTTAGTGACGGCATCAGATTCCTAATTGATGGAGAAAGGTCTGGTGGCAAGAAAAGCTGCTTCTAGGAGGTTGTAAGTGTTTTCGCTCGACGATTCCATTCTTGGGTGGTTGGTTTGGCCCTTGTTCCTGTAACTCGAATCCTAGCCCGGTATATCACATTTTAATTTTACACCATTATGAAACTTACGCCTTTTTTACTCTCTGATCGAGGTTCTCGACAATGAAAAATCTTCGTAAACTAAATCACTCGTGTATATGTTGACATTTAAGAGACGTACAATCAAGAAAATCAAGGGCAATGGTGATATATATGCGGATTAGACATAAAAAAAAACACTCAACAAATGGCTACAATTTAAGTAATGTGTTTAGCGACGGCATCAGATTCCTAATTGATGGAGAAAGGTCTGGTGGCAAGAAAAGTTGCTTCTAGGAGGTTGTCAAGTGTTTTCGCTCGACGATTCCATTCTCGGGTGGTTGGTTTGGCCCTTGTTCCTGTATCTCGAATCCTAACCCGGTGTATCCCATTTTAATTTTACACCATTGTGAACCTTACGCATTTTTTACTCTCTGATCGAGGTTCTAGGCATTGAAAAATCTTCGTAAACTAAATCACACGTGTATATGTTGACATTTAAGAGATCTACAGTCAAGAAATTCAAAAGCAATGGTGATATATTTGCAGATTAGACACCAAAAAATAAACACTCAAAAAATGGCTACAATTTAAGGAATGTGTTTAGTGACGGCTTCAGATTCCTAATTGATGGAGAAAGGTCTAGTGGCAAGAAAAGCTGCTTCCATGAGGGTGTCAAGTGTTTTCGCTCGACGATTCCATTCTTGGGTGGTTGGTTTGGCCCTAGTTCCTATAACTCGAATCCTAGCCCGATATATCCCATTTTAGTTTTACACCATTGTGAACCTTAAGCCTTTTTACTCTCTGATCGAGGTTCTAGGCATTGAAAAATCTTGGTAAACTAAATCACACGTGTATATGCTGACATTTAAGAGATATACAGTCAAGATAATCAAGTGCAATGGTGATATATGTGCGGATTAGACACCAAAAAATAAACACTCAAAAAATGGCTACAATTTAAGGAATGTGTTTAGTGACGGCATCAGATTCCTAATTGATGGAGAAAGGTCTGGTGGCAAGAAAAGCTGCTTCTAGGAGGTTGTCAAGTGTTTTTGCTCGACAATTCCATTCTTGGGTGGTTGGTTTGGCCCTTGTTCCTGTAACTCGAATCCTAGCCCGGTATATCACATTTTAGTTTTACACCATTATGAACCTTACGCCTTTTTTACTCTCTGATCGAGGTTCTCGGCATTGAAAAATCTTGGTAAACTAAATCACACGTGTATATGTTTCCTATTAAGAGATATACAGTTAAGAAAATCATGGGCAATGGTGATATATATGCGGATTAGACACCAAAAAATAAACACTCAAAAAACTGGCTACAATTTAAGGAATGTGTTTATTGACGGCATCAGATTCCTAATTGATGGAGAAATGTCTGGTGGCAAGAAAAGATGCTTCTAGGAGGTTGTCAAGTGTTTTCGCTCGACGATTCCATTCTTGGGTGGTTGGTTTGGCCCATGTTCCTGTAACTCGAATCCTAGCCCGGTATATCCATTTTAATTTTACACCATTGTGAACCTTACGCCTTTTTTTATCTCTGATCGAGGTTCTCAGCATTGAAAAATGTAACACCTCGAAAATTTGTGTCCAATGAAATAACCACACGTGTCATGTAAGACAAAAGTGATATAAACCCGGATCTAGTTAAAGATGTATGGCAGGATTTAAAAGTGTCGTCATGTTTATTTGTACCTCTGAACGACCTCGTTATGAATCCCAAGACCCTAATATATATTACAAACATCTGATTTACATTCAATCCGGTAATTACTAGTAATAATTGATTCATATTTGCAAGAGTGGGATCCTATGAGGATATGCACGATAAACCTTCGTTTATGGTTTTCTTTAAAGTCCAAGACAACATTACAACATGGTAGGGTGGACATAACTATTCAAGCATGATCTAAAGGTCCCATACAGATAATTCATGGCCCAAAATCGTATTACACTAGTTGCCTGTTCGAAGCTTGAAAGGGCAAAATTTTTGCCCCTGATAAAGAGCTTACGGACCGTAAAGGACCCCCTTACGGTCCGTAAGGAGTCCCCAGCGACAGAAAGTTTGACAGTTGGCTGTTTTGAGCATGTAACCGACTTAGAAAGATATTTTCCACTTCCATGCGCGACCCCTACTGATTTTTAGGCTTAGGGGCACTTGTAAATGATCTGGGAACAATGCTAGAGTTGTGTGGCATGATCATGAGCAACCTAAAGCACTATATAAGTCCCACAATGTTTGCAACATTCTTGCATTCATTCCATCTGCATTTTTGAAGACTTCTGGAGTTCAAAAGCAGACCCAAGTCATCCCTAGTCGAGATTAGTACCTTGGTAAGTATCCTTGACCTTCCTTGATTGAGTTTTGCTTAGTTATTAGCTTAAAAGTCAAACCGTCGTAATTAAGGATTGACTTCTCGATTAATCCCTAATGGTCCAGTGATTAGTCAAACTTAAGGTAGTTATAAGTTGGTAATTATGTGGGCATTAAACCCTTAAAAGGGCACCCTCTGATTCCCGCTCTAACTAGATCAAATGTCGGGTCAAAGTTGTTTATAAAAAGTCAACAGAAACTTAATTTGCGAATTAACATGTAATTAGCAATGTAGAAGGCATGTAACCTATTTTATCACTCATATAACTTGGTAATAAGTATAAGAACTGGTCTAAGTTTGTTTGATCCGATAATTTTTTGTTTAGACCCGGTTTGGAACCGAAAGTCGCAAAGCTTTAACTTTTGCTTTGACTTCAGTTCTGACCCATATTGGTATGATTTAGAATTGCTTTAGGGCTTCATTAGGACCAGGTTACATGTTGGTATAACCCTCTGTGATTGGTTCATTGATTGTCCGTTTCGTTTACACGTTTCCGTTAATTACTTAATGTTGACCATAATGCCCGTTTGACCATAAAACGAGAATTTTGGAAATGTGAGAGGACTATAATCTTTGTTACTGATTTATAAGCATGTCCCTATAGTTTCATATCAGTTCGAGGTCCAGAATAGGAGTTATGCTAAATAGCGCATTTAAGAAGCTTTTTGTTAATTAAACGGCGCAATTAGCATAAAGCCTATCTAAACCCAATTTTGACACCAAACCTTTTACCCACTGATGTAATATAATATTTTGGGATTGTTGAAGATTTTTAATTATTTTTAAACTGATCATAACCTAAGGTTATGGTCTTGATTCGGTAAATACCGATTATACCCTTTTTGTTTATAAAATGAGTTCTACATAGTATTTTGACACCAATCCAATTGCTACTAATTTTATATAATAAATGAAGTATTTTGAACTTTATAACCTGATCAGAAAACTCAGATTTCCTGTATAATCCGGAAATCGCTTAAAATGGCTTTTTACGCGTATTAAACACCTAGTATGGGTTTAAAACTAGGGCTGTAAACGAACCGAACGTTCAGCGAACAGTTCGTGAACCGTTCGGCAGGAAGTTCGTTTATGTCCGTTCGATTAGCTTAACGAACGAACACGAACAAAAAATTTCGTTCGGTAAGCTTAGCGAACGAACACGAACATAGGTTTCGTTCGTTCGACTGCGTTCGTGAACGTTCGGTTACGTTCGTCCGTGTTCGTTTGATTATATTAAAAAATAATTAATAATAAACATTTTATCTAAACATATTGAAAACTTGAAACCTTATTTTTTTCTAAGTTAGCTAAAATTTGGACATGCTAAGACATTTTTGGGAATAATTATGTCTAAGTTAGTTAAAGTTGATTCATCGTTTGGTAGTGTATTAGGCTTCTTGTGTTTTGATTTATCATTTGATGGTTGTATTTAACTACTTATATCCAATGTTTAAGAATAACAATATTTTTATTTTTTTATTTTCAAGTTAAATGTTCGTTTGCGTTCTTTTTTATTTGCTTGCGTTCGTTTGTGTTCGAGACCAGTGTTCACGAACTGTTCGTGAACAACTGAATTTCCTTAACGAACGAACATGAACATAAACTTATGTTCGATATGCGTTCGTGAACAGTTCGCGAACATGTTAATTTCCTTTACGAACGAACACGAACATGGCCTTGTTCGTGTTCGTTCGGTTCGTTTACAGCCCTATTTAAAACCATTTTGTCATATAAGACTTATTACCAACTGATATGACCTATTAAAATAAGTTATTTTACTGATGTATTCGGACCCGAATCTTAGAATTTCATTTAATCTCTTTTATAACCTTTAAATGACCAAAATACCCCTACGGGGCTTAAATTAAGATTAAACTCGTTTTGGGCATAATGGAAGGTATCCTACTGATATCACAACATATTTAAGGCATATTAACTTAGGAAACCTGTATATGACTCTTTTGGTTAACCGTTACGCTTCTTGCGCGTTCGGTTCGGTTTATGTAACTAGTTTGCATAAATTAGCCGAAACGGGTCAAACCTTATCATTTTTATCTCAAAATACAGAATGTGTTTATATTACCCATATTATACAAGTCTTCAAACTTGTTGGGTCTAAATCACATTCTATTCCGGGCTTCGCTTAATCATGCGTTTTGAACCGTAAACCTTTCCTTAAAACTAACCGGTCTAAGTTACGACTTGAATAAGACCCGTTAGGAATCTAATAGGTTAATAAAACCTTCGTTCCAGATTAAGAGCCCCAGTAGAAGTACTTATGCTTGCTGATTAGAATATACGGCTGAGTATAAATTGCATTGCTAGCTCAGCTAAATACTCTTAACTTATTTTCCCTATACGGGCTTGGGATACGGTATTATAATAATACCGCTTGGTCGGGTATTGAATGTTTAGTCGTATTGTGATTAAATTATTGAGGTAACCCGCTTTAATCTGTATTGTTTGAAATAAAAGCCTTTAGGGGTTAATGACCATGTCCCGGATATCCTTGACATCATTATATTATAAAATGGCCACGTCTTATGCACAGGGTGTAGGCATACACCTGACAGTGCCTAAGGGAAACGGTATCTCACTCTCGTGTGGGCCTTTACTTGTGGCGTGTCTGTTAATCTTGACTCGGTTTCTACATCGGGCCCTGAACGTATAACGAACATGTAAATCTGTATACAAGATTACTTTTATATAATTGTCCCAACTTATAAAAGATATGTTGTGCCTTGTGCATTCAAATCAATTTTCTTAAACTCTTTTTAAAATGAGTCGGTTAATTGTATTTACCAGTGTAAACTGACGTATTTTTCCAAAAAGGTTAAGTGACAGGTACTGAACGTAATTGGCTGGAAGCTCAGGGCGTTAATAAGGAATCTTGCAAGTTCTAGGCGTCTAAAGTCTGTTGAATAGTTTTTCCTTTTATTTGATCCGCCTGTGGATCCTTTACTTTCCGTTGTAATACTTTAATATTACTTTATATTCGGATTGTAATATATTTATCTTTTGCTTCCGCTGTGCATTTATATATTGTGTTGTTTGACTATGATGATATCAACTACGTCACGATACTCCCCACCGGGCCCACCGGTAATACGTGGAAATATCGGGGTGTGACAGGTTGGTATCAGAGCCAAAATTGAGTGAATTAAACACTAGCCTTTTGTGTTTAATCTCAATTACACAGTAGCACATTCCTTAAAACTTCTGAGTCTAGACTTAACATAGGAATACTCTCAACCCTAATCTGAAAACTATTGCTTCCGAATTTATATATTTTGAATATGTCTCCAATCAAGGAAGCCGTAATGGAAATTCTCCACATCCGGAGCCTTGAAATGGCGAGCTTCGTACCGCGACTAGGATGAAACGTACATCCAAGGAGAACACATTCAGAAATAAAGTGAAGAAGAAAACTCCTTTTTTGCTGAAATTCGTTTCATTAGTAGTCCTTATGAGGACATACTTATCTTTCAGTCCCTTCATGGACAACATCATTCCTTCAAGTCCCGTTTAGGGCAATTCTGTACTTCTTTTAAAATCATTGGAATATTTGATCCAAATTTCATTTTATATATGAAATAAATCAAATTATTATTCCTTTCGTAACTGGTCTACCAGTATATATGTATTAAAAGAATCTTAAAGGTAAACCTAGCCTGTATGACAAGGCCAAGATGGTAGGACCTATTCAAAAGATTCAAATCCTTGTTAACACCTGTAACATGTTAACATTCCTGGCAGACGTGGTTCGATAAAAATCACATAAGTCATTCTTAAAATTGGGTTATTCTAATTTCCCTTATTTATATAATCACCCCTTAAGGATGAAGTGCCTACGGGCTATAATTAACGTCCTCTGAGACTAAAGACAGTCGTAGCCTACAACTCCCTGTCAAGAAAATGTAATGAACTTTGATTCAAACCTTAATGCCTCGATTCTCTGAAGTCATGGCTTATAAATTTAAAACTGTCCTTGTGACTAGGACTTTTGCGCCACTTTAATATCTTTAATGTTCTATAACTAGGATAAATTATAATGAAAATACTAATTAAATATCACTAACAACTTTAACCAATATGGTTTATATTACCATGGTTGATGAATCGTCAAAAATGATGATTCCATGATAACCTCTGAATGAATCATCGTCAATATTTATGTAGCCATCAAACTACATGGCTGGATCGGATGAGGTCAACAGCCACCCGAGGGAGAATAATGATACTACCAGAGTTAATATAACTGGTGCGGAACTACAGGCATTAATAGATAATGTCGTTACACGAGCTCTCGACAGACAGTATGATGAATCAAGTGATACACACTCTAAGACTCTATCTATGGCTCGTAGTAAGCCCCTTTCTAAATCACATGAGTCAAGGGAAGACGATGTTCGTAACTCGTCAAATCAAAGAAGTGTTCCGTTTAGACAGGTGGTGCTTCATCAAGAGGCACCAGTTAAGACCTGCTCATATAAATATTTTGTCTCCTGCAAGCCCAGAGACTTTACAGGAGAAAAAGGGGCCATCGATTGCATGACATGGCTCGATGAGATGGACACCGTTGTTGACATCAGTGGATGTGCAGAGCAAGACATTGTGAAGTTTGTTTCACAATCGCTTAAAGGAGAAGCTCTAGCTTGGTGGAGGTCACTGATCCAAGCTACGGGGAAGATCCCTTTGTACAACATGACTTGGGATCAGTTCGTTGCTCTTATCAAAGAAAATTACTGTCCTCAACATGAAGTTGAGAAAATTGAGACTGAATTCTTGACATTAGTCATGGAGAACTTAGATTGTCAAGCATACCTTACAAGTTTCAATACCATGTCTCGGTTGGTTCCTTACTTGATCTCACCGGAACCAAAGCGAATAACTCGCTTTATTGGGGGTCTAGCCCCAGAAATAAAGGCAAGTGTGAAAGCATCAAGGCCTACTACATTCAGGTCAGCGGTAGATCTGTCGCTATCTCTCACACTCGATGTGGTCAGAAACAAGGCTACCAAAGCCTCTGAAAATGGAAAGCGTAAAAGGGAGGATGAGAATTCTCATCGCTCCGATAGGAAGACAAAGAGGAACTCTGAGGATAAGAAGAGTTCCGGGTTTAGGGAAGAAAGCCAGCAGTCGGGTGAGAAGACCAGGTGCAAAACCTGTCGGAAATACCACCTAGGGAAATTCAGATTTGAATCTCAGCCTCTACCTTGTGGGATTTGCAAGTCTAAGGAACATAAAACCTTGGATTGCAAGAAGTTGAAGAGGCCAAGAAAACAAACGCAACATGTTATGGTTGCAACGAGAAGGGGCATATCAAGACCAACTGCCCTAGGAATCAGAAGAAGTGCGAAGAGGCCAAGAAAACAAACGCATGAGTCTTCCAGATGAACGCCCAGGAGATGGTGCAGAATGATAACTATATAGCAGGTACCTTCCCTTATCAAGCAGTTTATGTAGAAATTTATTCGATGCTGGCACATATGATTCTATAATAAACGATAAATGTTGAGAACTGTTGCCTCCGCCTGATTATGACTCCGGTCATTTAATGCTAGGTAGAAATTGGCCAATGATACTTTAGAAAATGCTCCAACAAATCTTAGATTGATATTTTATATCTATTAGGAATCACTCGTTTCTGATACCCTTGTGACAAGCTTTCAAGCTATCCAAATTCATCAATATAATAAAGACAGATGTGACATTTTGATCCCCTGTCAAAAAGATGATGGATTAGGTCCAAACCTTAAATGCCATTGATGGTCTTTCGTGACCTAGGCTAAACATAATGAATATATATTAAATAACATTCATTAAGAATGTTAGTACTATATTAGCCTGTATGGTCTATTGATACCATGGTTTGTATATGTTAAGGCCATCAGGATGAAGAATAGCAGTTGTTAGATTGCAACTAAGAAATTGTTTTATTGGTGTTAGGAACCAATATCGAGTATGGCAAACTCAGATAAGACAGCCGTTGATCGTGTTATGAATGATGCGACACATACCAATGATGCTACAATTGTGAACCTTAGAATTTCCAAAGATGTTCTTCAAACTATGATAGACGCAGCTGTTGGAAAAGCTGTGAAGAAGGCTGTGAAAAAGTTCAAGAAGCCTCATGCTACTCGCTCCAAATTTTATCTAGGACCACATTTCCTTACTCATATGGAGGATCTTGTTCATACCTCAAATGCAAAAGATGAGCTAAAAAGGAAAAGGGAGGAAGATAACTCCCAGAGCTCTTAGAAGAAGAACAAACAAAAGTCCAACCAGAAACCACTATGTAAGACCTTCAAGAAGCGCCATTATGGGAAATGCAGGTTCGAATCAAAATCCCAATCACAGCCTAGGGCTTGTGCGATCTGCAAATCTAGTGAGCATAAAACATTGGAATGCCAGGAGATAGGATATACGACTTGTTACAACTGTAACGAGAAAGGGCATATCAAATCAAATTGCCCAAAATATGCTAAGAAGCTTAAAGGAGATAAGAAGACCAACGCTAAGGTCTCTCAGATGGATGCAAAAGAGGTCATACAAGATGACAATATTATAAATGGTACGTCCTCATCCATGATGTATATGCAAGGGTATTGTTTGATTCAGGTGCAGATAAGTCATTGTGGAATAAATTTTGTTAGTTATTAAATCTGCCTGTTAGAACCCTAAGCACAAAATATGAAGTAGAATAAGACGCTAAGAATTCTGCTTTGAATCAGATACCAATCAATCCTTCATAAATTGTAAGTATGTTAGACTTTTAAAAATCTATCATAAGAATCCTAGACATTAAGTGTAAGGTAAACTTACAGATAGAAAATTCATAGGAACCATTTCTTCTATTCCTGTCAGAAATCTTAAATCATAAAGTCCTAATGTACCCTCTCTCCAGAATAAAGTACATCATCATATGAAACTAATATCTCTTTGATCTCTATTGATTACGAATACCAAATGGTATGACAAAAGCGCCATATGAGGATTGGTGTATCTTAATATGTTCCATAGATTGCTTCCATGCCTTATCAGTATGGAGGTTTAATGCATGGAACCACAAAGATATCCCAATGATCATATGGTACTAAAGTCAGCTAATGGTATTCAAAGAAGATATCTGAGAATGGAATTGTCCAAGTAAATATTCCCCATTAAGGAATTCATGGACTTGTAACATAAATTTGTCACTTATTTGACACAAGCGATGATGGATGAATTAGAGCCTGAGGTTGGGAAAAAATCTCTGTAACCTCCTTGTATCCTGATTATCTTCTCCTAAGGTTACCCTGTTTACCTCATGTGAGGCAAGTAGAGTTAAGATTTATATCCCATTTAGGGCTGCATTATTATGAAATCTCCAAGACGGCTAGTACCATCATTGTGAGAATCGAAACCCTGATTAAGTAAGTTTTAAAAATAGAAGATTCATATAGCCTAACTCAATATTCTGAGAACTTGGTATAGTTAATTAATAAAGACGGTTCATTTTGCTTATGCATTGATTACCGCAACCCTAATTAGGCAACAATTAAGAATTGCCATCAGCTGCCCAGGATCGTCGAATTGTTCGACTAGCAGCAAGGATTAGCTATTCCTTAAGATTAGTTTTAAGCAGTGGTTGGAATAACCATCTCACCTTAAAAATAAGCTTTTCTATAATGGTTGTTATATAAGTATCAAGGTGGCTCCTTTGGAGACCTTGTATATATGAAATATCAAAACATCCGTTGGATGGACGAGACTTTGGGAAGTCCACTTAGCAGGATCTGAAAGTTGCATTGGAAACAACGAATAAGATCATACAAATCCCTAATCATCTGTAAGTTGCCAGTATTCGGCAGAAAATCAAGAATTAATGAAAGTAGCAACCCTCCTAAATTCTTGTTAAAGAATAAGGTTCAACAAAAGATACCACTCAGGAAGGGTGTGCCAAATTTGTTAAATTATCAGGCTAATTAAGCTCTGAATATATAGAATCATTCGAAGGAAATCAAATGTATCAAGATCAAGTAGCTTATAAGCTAAAACCTATTTAAGGAGCTTGGCGGAGCTCGCAATACATTGCACACTAGTGACTGAAGGGTGTGTTTCGCCAATAAGTCAAGAAGCACTATCACATAATGATATGCAGATTTATGATGTGATGAGCATCCTGTATCGATTGAGGATCGACAGGTTAAGAAGCTCCAAAAAGGATACATGTACCTAATATAGGGGTCACTATGGGAGCTTGGAAAGACTCCAGATATGTTATAGAAGTTAAGTCCATTATGCGACAAAAAGTACTTCCAGCATTTTAACAAATCTCGAGGTCGAGATTACTTTTAAGGGGGTGAGGATGTAACACCTCGAAAATTTGTGTCCAATGAAATAACGACACGTGTCATGTAAGACAAAAGTGATATAAACCCGGATCTAGTTAAAGATGTATGGCAGGATTTAAAAGTGTCGTCATGTTTATTTATACCTCTGAACGACCTCGTTATGAATCCCAAGACCCTAATATATATTACAAACATCTGATTTACATTCAATCCGGTAATTACTAGTAATAATTGATTCATATTTGCAAGAGTGGGATCCTATGAGGATATGCACGATAAACCTCCGTTTATGGTTTTCTTTAAAGTCCAAGACAACATTACAACATGCTAGGGTGGACATAACTATTCAAACATGATCTAAAGGTCCCATACTGATAATTCATGGCCCAAAATCGTATTACACTAGTTGCCTGTTCGAAGCTTGAAAGGGCAAAATTTTTGCCCCTGATAAAGAGCTTACGGACCGTAAAGGACCCCTTACGGTCCGTAAGGAGTCCCCAGCGACAGAAAGTTTGACAGTTGGCTGTTTTGAGCATGTAACTGACTTAGAAAGATATTTTCCACTTCCATGCGCGACCCCTACTGAGTTTTAGTCTTAGGGGCACTTGTAAATGATCTGGGAACAATGCTAGACTTGTGTGGCATGATCATGAGCAACCTAAAGCACTATATAAGTCCCATAATGTTTGCAACATTCTTGCATTCATTCCATCTGCATTTTTGAAGACTTCTGGAGTTCAAAAGCAGACCCAAGTCATCCCTAGTCGAGATTAGTACCTTGGTAAGTATCCTTGACCTTCCTTGATTGAGTTTTGCTTAGTTATTAGCTTAAAAGTCAAACCGTCGTAATTAAGGATTGACTTATCGATTAATCACTAATGGTCAAGTGATTAGTCAAACTTAAGGTAGTTATAAGTTGGTAATTATGTGGGCATTAAACCCTTAAAAGGGCACCCTCTGATTCCCGCTCTAACTAGATCAAATGTCGGGTCAAAGTTGTTTCTAAAAAGTCAACAGAAACTTAATTTGCGAATTAACATGTAATTAGCAATGTAGAAGGCATGTAACCTAGTTAATCACTCATATAACTTGGTAATAAGCATAAGAACAGGTCTAAGTTTGTTTGATCCGACAATTTTCTGTTTAGACCCGGTTCGGAACCGAAAGTCGCAAAACTTTGACTTTTGCTTTGACTTCAGTTCTGACCCATATTGGTATGATTTAGAATTTCTTTAGGGCTTCATTAGGACCAGGTTAAATGTTGGTATAACCCTCTATGATTGGTTCATTGATTGTCCGTTTCGTTTACATGTTTCCGTTAATTGCTTAATGTTGACCATAATGCCCTTTTGACCATAAAACGAGAATTTTGGAAATGTGAGAGGAGAATAATCTTTGTTACTGATTTATAAGCATGTCCCTAATGTTTCATATCAGTTCGAGGTCCAGAATAGGAGTTATGCTAAATAGCGCATTTAAGAAGCTTTTTGTTAATTAAACGACGCAATTAGCATAAAGCCTATCTAAACCCAATTTTGACACCAAACCTTTTACCCACAGATGTAATATAATATTTTGGTATTTTTGAAGATTTTTAATTATTTTTAAACTGATCATAACCTAAGGTTATGGCCTTGATTCCGTAAATACCGATTATACCCTTTTTGTTTATAAAATGAGTTCTACATAGTATTTTGACACCAATCCAATTGCTACTGATTTTATATAATAAATGAAGTATTTTGAACTTTATAGCCTGATTAGAAAACTCAGATTTCCTGTATAACCCGGAAATCGCTTAAAATGGCTTTTTACGCGTATTAAACACCTAGTATGGGTTTAAAACCATTTTGTCATATAAGACTTATTACCAACTGATATGACCTATTAAAATAAGTTATTTTACTGATGTATTCGGACCCGAATCTCAGAATTTCATTTAATCTCTTTTATAACCTTTAAAATGACCAAAATACCCCTACGGGGCTTAAATTAAGATTAAACTCGTTTTGGGCATAATGGAAGGTATCCTACTGATATCACAACATATTTAAGGCATATTAACTTCGGAAACCTATATATGACTCTTTTGGTTAACCGTTACGCTTCTTGCGCGTTCGGTTCGGTTTATGTAACTAGTTTGCATAAATTAGCCGAAACGGGTCAAACCTTATCATTTTTATCTCAAAATCCAGTATGTGTTTAGATTACCCATATTATACAAGTCTTCAAGATTTTCGGGTCTAAATCACATTCTATTCCTGGCTTCGCTTAATCATGCGTTTTGAACCGTAAACCTTTCCTTAAAACTAACCGGTCTAAGTTACGACTTGAATACGACCCGTTAGGAATCTAATTGGTTAATAAAACCTTCGTTCCAGATTAAGAGCCCCAGTAGAAGTACTTGTGCTTGCTGATTAGAATATACGGCTGAGTATAAATTGCATTGCTAGCTCAGGTAAATACTCTTAACTTATTTTCCCTATACAGGCTTGGGATACGGTATTATAATAATACCGCTTGGTAGGGTATTGAATGTTTAATCGTATTGTGATTAAATTATTGAGGTAACTCGCTTTAATCTGTATTGTTTGAAATAAAAGCCTTTAGGGGTTAATGACCATGTCCCGGATATCCTTGACATCATTATATTATAAAATGGCCACGTCTTATGCACGGGGTGTAGGCATACACCTGACAGTGCCTAAGGGAAACGGTATCTCACTCTCGTGTGGGCCTATACTTGTGGCGTGTCTGTTAATCTTGACTCGGTTTCTACATCGGGCCCTGAACGTATAACGAACATGTAAATCTGTATACAAGATTACTTTTATATAATTGTCCCAAGTTATAAAAGATATGTTGTGCCTTGTGCATTCAAATCAATTTTCTTAAACTCTTTTTAAAATGAGCCGGTTAATTGTATTTACCAGTGTAAACTGACGTATTTTTCCAAAAAGGTTAAGTGACTGGTACTGAACGTAATTGGCTGGAAGCTCAGGGCGTTAATAAGGAATCTTGCAAGTTCTAGGCGTCTAAAGTCTGTTGAACATTTATATATTGGCTGCAAATCAATTTGATCCGCCTGTGGATCCTTTACTTTCCGTTGTAATACTTTGAAATTACTTTATATTCGGATTGTAATATATTTATCTTTTGCTTCCGCTGTGCATTTATATATTGTTCTGTTTGACTATGATGATATCAACTACGTCACGATACTCCCCACCGGTAATACGTGGAAATATCAGGGTGTGACAAAAAATCTTCGTAAACTAAATCACACATGTATATATTGACATTTAAGAGATATACAGTCAAGAAAATCAAGGGCGATGGTGATATATATGCGGAATAGACACAAAAAAAAACACCCAACAAATGGCTACAATTTAAGGAATGTGTTTAGTGACGGCATCAGATTCCTAATTGATGGAGAAAGGTCTGGTGGCAAGAAAAGCTGCTTCTAGGAGGTTGTCAAGTGTTTTCGCTCGACGATTTCATTCTTGGGTGGTTGCTTTGGCCCTTGTTCCTGTAACTCGAATCCTAGCTCGGTATATGCCAAACTAATTTTAGACCATTGTGAACCTTACGCCTTTTTTACTCTCTGATCGAGGTTCTCGGCATTGAAAAATCTTCGTAAACTAAATCACACGTGTATATGTTGACATTTAAGAGATCTACAGTCAAGAAAATCAAGAGCAATGGTGATATATTTGCAGATTAGACACCAAAAAATAAACACTCAAAAAATGGCTACAATTTAAGGAATGTGTTTAGTGACGGCTTCAGATTCCTAATTGATGGAGAAAGGTCTGGTGGCAAGAAAAGCTGCTTCCAGGAGGGTGTCAAGTGTTTTCGCTCGACAATTCCATTCTTGGGTGGTTGGGTTGGCCCTAGTTCCTGTAATTCGAATCCTAGCCCAGTATATCCCATTTTAGTTTTACACCATTGTGAACCTTAAGCCTTTTTACTCTCTGATCGAGGTTCTAGGCATTGAAAATTCTTGGTAAACTAAATCACACGTGTATATGTTGACATTTAAGAGATATACAGTCAAGAAAATCAAGGGCAATGGTGATATATACATGCGGATTAGGCACAAAAATATAAACACTCAAAACCCTGGCTACAATTTAAGGAATGTGTTTAGTGACGACATCAGATTCCTAATTGATGGAGAAAGGTCTGGTGGCAAGAAAAGCTGCTTCTAGGAGGTTGTCAAGTGTTTTCGCTCAACAATTCCATTCTTGGGTGGTTGGTTTGGCCCTTGTTCCTGTAACTCGAATCCTAGCCCGGTATATCCCATTTTAATTTTACACCATTGTGAACCTTACGCCTTTTTTACTCTCTGATAGAGGTTCTGGGCATTGAAAAATCTTCATAAACTAAATCACACGTGTATATGTTGACATTTAAGAGATATACAGTCAAGAAAATCAAGGGCAATGGTGATATATATGCGGATTAGACACAAAAAAAACACTCAACAAATGGCAACAATTTAAGGAATGTGTTTAGTGACGGCATCAAATTCCTAATTCATGGAGAAAGGTCTGGTGGCAAGAAAAGCTGCTTCTAGGAGGTTGTCAAGTGTTTTCGCTCCATGATCCCATTCTTGGGTGTTTCGTTTGGCCCTTTTTCCTGTAACTCGAATCGTATCCCGGTATATCCCATTTTAATTTTACACCATTGTGAACCTTACGCCTTTTTTACTCTCTGATCGAGGTTCTTAGCATCAAAAAATCTTCGTAATCCAAATCACACGTGTATATGTTGACATTTAAGAGATATACAGTCAAGAAAATCAAGGGCAATGGTGATATATATGCGGATTAGACACTAAAAAAAACACTCAATAAATGGCTACAATTTAAGGAATGTGTTTAGTGACGACATCAGATTCCTAATTGATGGAGAAAGGTCTAGTGGCAAGAAAAGATGTTTCTAGGAGGTTTTCAAGTGTTTTCGCTCGACGATTCCATTCTTGGGTGGTTGGTTTGGCCCCTGTTCCTGTAACTCGAATCCTAGCCCGGTATATCCCATTTTAATTTTATACCATTGTGAACCTTACGCCTTTTTTACTCTCTGATCGAGGTTCTCGGCATTGAAAAATACTCGTAAACTAAATCACACGTGTATATGTTGATATATAAGAGATATACAGTCAAGAAAATCAAGGGCAATGGTGATATATATGCGGATTAGACACAAAAAAAAAAACACTCAACAAATGGCTACAATTTAAGGAATGTGTTTAGTGACGGCATCAGATTCCTAATTGATGGAGAAAGGTCTGGTGGCAAGAAAAGCTGCTTCTAGGAGGTTGTCAAGTGTTTTCGGTCGACGATTCCATTCTTGGGTGGTTGGTTTGGCCCTTGTTCCTGTAACTCGAATCCTCGCCCGGTATATCCCATTTTTATTTTACACCATTGTGAACCTTACGCCTTTTTTACTCTCTGATAGAGGTTCTTGGCGTAAAAAAATCTTCGTAAACCAAATCATACGTGTATATGTTGACATTTAAGAGATATACAGTCAAGAAAATAAAGGGCAATGGTGATATATATGCGGATTAGACAAAAAAAACAATCAACAATTAGCTACAATTTAAGGAATGTGTTTAGTGACGACATCAGATTCCTAATTGATGGAGAAATGTCTGGTGGCAAGAAAAGCTGCTTCTAGGAGGTTGTCAAGTGTTTTCCCTCGACGATTCCATTCTTAGGTGGTTTGTTTGGCCCTTGTTCCTGTAACTCGAATCCTAGCTCGGTATATCCCATTTTCATTTTACACCATTGTGAACTTTACGCCAATTTTACTCTCTGATCGAGGTTCTTGGCATTGAAAAATCTTCATAAACTAAATCACACGTTTATATGTTGACATTTTAGAGATATACAGTCAAGAAAATCAAGGCCAATGGTGATCTATATGCGGATTAGACACAAAAAAAACACTCAACAAATGGCTACAATTTAAGGAATGTGTTTAGCGATGGTATCAGATTCCTAATTGATGGAGAAAGGTATGGTGGCAAGAAAAGCTGCTTCTAGGAGGTTGCCAAGTGTTTTCGCTCGACGATTCCATTGTTGGGTGGTTGGTTTGGCCCTTGTTCCGGTAACTCGAATCCTAGCACGGTATATCCAATTTTAATTTTACACCATTGTAAACCTTACGCCTTTTTTACTCTCTGATCGAGGTTCTTGGCATCAAAAAATCTTCGTAAACCAAATCACACGTGTGTATGTTGACATTTAAGAGATATACAGTCAAGAAAATCAAGGGCAATGGTGATATATATGCGGATTAGACACCAAAAAAACACTCAACAAATGGCTACAATTTAAGGAATGTGTTTAGTGACGGCATCAGATTCCTACTTGATGGAGAAAGGTCTGGTGGCAAGAAAAGCTGCTACTAAGAGATTGTCAAGTGCTTTCGCTCGACGATTCCATTCTTGGGTGGTTGGTTTGGCCCTTGTTCCTGTAACTCGAATCCTAGCCCGGTATATCCCATTTTAATTTTACACCATTGTGAACCTTACGCCTTTTTTACTCTCTGATCGAGATTCTCGGCATCAAAAAATCTTCGTAAACCAAATCACACGTGTATATGTTGACATTTAAGAGATATATAGTCAAGAAAATCAAGGGCAATGGTGACATATATGCGGATTAGACACAAAAAAAACACTCAATAAATGGCTACAATTTAGGGAATGTGTTTGGTGACGACATCAGATTCCTAGTTGATGGAGAAAGGTCTGGTGGCAAGAAAAGCTGCTTCTAGGAGGTTGTCAAGTGTTTTCGCTTGACGATTCCATTTTTGGGTGGTTGGTTTGGCCCTTATTCCTGTAACTCGAATCCTATCCCGGTATATCCCTTTTTAATTTTACACGATTTTGAACCTTATGCGTTTTTTACTCTCTGATCGAGGTTCTCGGCATTGAAAAATCTTCGTAAACTAAATCACACATGTATATTTTGACATTTAAGAGATATACAGTCAAGAAAATCAAGAGCAATGGTGACATATATGCGGATTAGACACCAAAAAAAAACACTCAACAAATGGCTACAATTTAGGGAGTGTGTTTAGTGACGACATCAGATCCTAATCGATAGAGAAAGGTCTGGTGGCAAGAAAAGCTGCTTCTAGGAGGTTGTCAAGTGTTTTCGCTCGACGATTCCATTCTTGAGTGGTTAGTTTGGCCCTTGTTCCGGTAACTCGAATCCTAGCCCGGTATATCCCATTTTAATTTTACACCATTGTGAACCTTACGCCTTTATTACTCTCTCATCGAGGTTCTCGGCATTGAAAAATTTTCGAAAACTAACTCACACGTGTATATGTTGACATTTAAGAGATATACAGTCATGAAAATCAAGGGCATTGGTAATATATATGCGGATTAGACACCAAAAAAACACTCAACAAATGGCTACAATTTAAGGAATGTGTTTAGTGACGGCATCAGATTCCTAATTGATGGAGAAAGTTCTGGTGGCAAGAAAAGCTGCTTCTAGGAGGTTGTCAATTGTTTTCGGTCGACGATTCCATTCTTGGGTGGTTGCTTTGGCCCTTGTTCCTGTAACTCGAACCCTAGCCCGGTATATCCCATTTTTATTTTACACCATTGTGAACCTTACGTCTTTTTTACTCTCTGATAGAGGTTCTTGGCGTAAAAAAATCTTCGTAAACCAAATCATACGTGTTTATGTTGACATTTAAGAGATATACAGTCAAGAAAATCAAGGGAAATGGTGATATATATGCGGATTAGACACAAAAAAAACAATCAACAATTGGCTACAATTTAAGGAATGTGTTTAGTGACGACATCTGATTCCTAATTGATGGAGAAATGTCTGGTGGCAAGAAAAGCTGCTTCTATGAGGTTGTCAAGTGTTTTCGCTCGACGATTCCAATCTTGGGTGGTTGGTTTGGCCCTTGTTCCTGTAACTCGAATCCTAGCTCGGTATATCCCATTTTCATTTTACACCATTGTGAACCTTACACCAATTTTACTCTCTGATCGAGGTTCTTGGCATTGAAAAATCTTCATAAACTAAATCACACATTTATATGTTGACATTTTAGAGATATACAGTCAAGAAAATCAAGGGCAATGGTGATATATATGCGGATTAGACACAAAAAAAAAACACTCAACAAATGGCTACAATTTAAGGAATGTGTTTAGCGACTGCATCAGATTCCTAATTGATGGAGAAAGGTATGGTGGCAAGAAAAGCTGCTTCTAGGAGGTTTTCAAGTGTTTTCGCTCGACGATTCCATTGTTGGGTTGTTGGTTTGGCCCTTGTTCCTGTAACTCGAATCCTAGCACGGTATATCCAATTTTAATTTTACACCATTGTAAACCTTGCGCCTTTTTTACTCTCTGATCGAGGTTCTCGGCATCAAAAAATCTTCGTAAACCAAATCACACGTGTATATGTTGACATTTAAGAGATATACAGTCAAGAAAATCAAGGGCCAATGGTGATATATATGCGGATTAGACACCAAAAAAAAACACTCAACAAATGGCTACAATTTAAGGAATGTGTTTAGTGACGGCATCAGATTCCTAATTGATGGAGAAAGGTCTGGTGGCAAGAAAAGCTGCTACTAAGAGGTTGTCAAGTGCTTTCGCTCGACGATTCCATTCTTGGGTGGTTGGTTTTGCCCTTGTTCCTGTAACTCGAATCCTAGCCCGGTATATCCCATTTTAATTTTACACCATTGTGAACCTTACGCCTTTTTTACTCTCTGATCGAGATTCTCGGCATCAAAAAATCTTCGTAAACCAAATCACACGTGTATATGTTGACATTTAAGAGATATATAGTCAAGAAAATCAAGGGCAATGGTGACATATATGCGGATTAGACACAAAAAAACACTCAATAAATGGCTACAATTTAGGGAATGTGTTTGGTGACGACATCAGATTCCTAGTTGATGGAGAAAGGTCTAGTGGCAAGAAAAGCTGCTTCTAGGAGGTTGTCAAGTGTTTTCGCTTGACGATTCCATTCTTGGGTGGTTGGTTTGGCCCTTATTCCTGTAATTCGAATCCTATCCCGGTATATCCCTTTTTAATTTTACACGATTTTGAACCTTATGCGTTTTTTACTCTCTGATCGAGGTTCTCGGCATTGAAAAATCTTCGTAAACTAAATCACACATGTATATTTTGACATTTAAGAGATATACAGTCAAGAAAATCAAGGGCAATGGTGACATATATGCGGATTAGACACCAAAAAAAAAACACTCAACAAATGGCTACAATTTAGGGAGTGTGTTTAGTGACGACATCAGATCCTAATCGATAGAGAAAGGTCTGGTGGCAAGAAAAGCTGCTTCTAGGAGGTTGTCAAGTGTTTTCGCTCGACGATTCCATTCTTGAGTGGTTAGTTTGGCCCTTGTTCTGGTAACTCGAATCCTAGCCCGGTATATCCCATTTTAATTTTACACCATTGTGAACCTTACGCCTTTATTACTCTCTCATCGAGGTTCTCGGCATTGAAAAATTTTCGAAAACTAACTCACACGTGGATATGTTGACATTTAAGAGATATACAGTCATGAAAATCAAGGGCATTGGTAATATATATGCGGATTAGACACCAAAAAAACACTCAACAAATGGCTACAATTTAAGGAATGTGTTTAGTGACGGCATCAGATTCCTAATTGATGGAGAAAGTTCTGGTGGCAAGAAAAGCTGCTTCTAGGAGGTTGTCAAGTGTTTTCGGTCGACGATTCCATTCTTGGGTGGTTGCTTTGGCCCTTGTTCCTGTAACTCGAACCCTAGCCCGGTATATCCCATTTTTATTTTACACCATTGTGAACCTTACGTCTTTTTTACTCTCTGATAGAGGTTCTTGGCGTAAAAAAATCTTCGTAAACCAAATCATACGTGTTTATGTTGACATTTAAGAGATATACAGTCAAGAAAATCAAGGGAAATGGTGATATATATGCGGATTAGACACAAAAAAAACAATCAACAATTGGCTACAATTTAAGGAATGTGTTTAGTGACGACATCTGATTCCTAATTGATGGAGAAATGTCTGGTGGCAAGAAAAGCTGCTTCTATGAGGTTGTCAAGTGTTTTCGCTCGACGATTCCAATCTTGGGTGGTTGGTTTGGCCCTTGTTCCTGTAACTCGAATCCTAGCTCGGTATATCCCATTTTCATTTTACACCATTGTGAACCTTACACCAATTTTACTCTCTGATCGAGGTTCTTGGCATTGAAAAATCTTCATAAACTAAATCACACATTTATATGTTGACATTTTAGAGATATACAGTCAAGAAAATCAAGGGCAATGGTGATATATATGCGGATTAGACACAAAAAAAAACACTCAACAAATGGCTACAATTTAAGGAATGTGTTTAGCGACTGCATCAGATTCCTAATTGATGGAGAAAGGTATGGTGGCAAGAAAAGCTGCTTCTAGGAGGTTTTCAAGTGTTTTCGCTCGACGATTCCATTGTTGGGTTGTTGGTTTGGCCCTTGTTCCTGTAACTCGAATCCTAGCACGGTATATCCAATTTTAATTTTACACCATTGTAAACCTTGCGCCTTTTTTACTCTCTGATCGAGGTTCTCGACATCAAAAAATCTTCGTAAACCAAATCACACGTGTATATGTTGACATTTAAGAGATATACAGTCAAGAAAATCAAGGGCCAATGGTGATATATATGCGGATTAGACACCAAAAAAAAACACTCAACAAATGGCTACAATTTAAGGAATGTGTTTAGTGACGGCATCAGATTCCTAATTGATGGAGAAAGGTCTGGTGGCAAGAAAAGCTGCTACTAGGAGGTTGTCAAGTGCTTTCGCTCGACGATTCCATCCTTGGGTGGTTGGTTTGGCCCTTTTTCCTGTAACTCGAATCCTAGCCCGGTATATCCCATTTTAATTTTACACCATTGCGAACCTTACGCCTTTTTTACTCTCTGATCGAGATTCTCGGCATCAAAAAATCTTCGTAAACCAAATCACACGTGTAT
Source organism: Helianthus tuberosus (assembly GCA_030545235.1). NCBI lineage: Eukaryota > Viridiplantae > Streptophyta > Magnoliopsida > Asterales > Asteraceae > Helianthus > Helianthus tuberosus. The sequence continues at coordinate 176,707,076 of CM060420.1, forward strand.
ATGTTGACATTTAAGAGATATACAGTCAAGAAAATCAAGGGCAATGGTGACATATATGCGGATTAGACACAAAAAAACACTCAATAAATGGCTACAATTTAGGGAATGTGTTTGCTGACGACATCAGATTCCTAATTGATGGAGAAAGGTCTGGTGGCAAGAAAAGCTTCTTCTAGGAGGTTGTCAAGTGTTTTCGCTCGACGATTCCATTCTTGGGTGGTTGGTTTGGCCCTTGTTCCTGTAACTCGAATCCTATCCCGGTATATCCCTTTTTAATTTTACACCATTGTGAACCTTATGCGTTTTTTACTCTCTGATCGAGGTTCTCGGCATTGAAAAATCTTCGTAAACTAAATCACACATGTATATGTTGACATTTAAGAGATATACAGTCAAGAAAATCAAGGGCAATGGTGACATATATGCGGATTAGACACAAAAAAAAAAACACTCAACAAATGGCTACAATTTAGGGAGTGTGTTTAGTGACGGCATCAGATTCCTAATCGATGGAGAAAGGTCTGGTGGCAAGAAAAGCTGCTTCTAGGAGGTTGTCAAGTGTTTTCGCTCGACGATTCCATTCTTGAGTGGTTAGTTTGGCCCTTGTTCCGGTAACTCGAATCCTAGCCCGGTATATCCCATTTTAATTTTACACCATTGTGAACCTTACGCCTTTATTACTCTCTCATCGAGGTTCTCGGCATTGAAAAATTTTCGAAAACTAAATCACACGTGTATATGTTGACATTTAAGAGATATACAGTCATGAAAATCAAGGGCATTGGTAATATATATGCGGATTAGACACCAAAAAAACACTCAACAAATGGCTACAATTTAAGGAATGTGTTTAGTGACGGCATCAGATTCCTAATTGATGGACAAAGTTCTGGTGGCAAGAAAAGCTGCTTCTAGGAGGTTGTCAAGTGTTTTCGCTCGACGATTCCATTCTTGGGTGGTTGGTTTGGCCCTTGTTCCTGTAACTCGAATCCTAGCCCGGTATATCCCGTTTTAATTTTACAATTTGTGAACCTTACGCCTTTTTTACTCTCTTATCGAGGTTCTCGGCATTGAAAAATCTCCGTAAAATAAATCACACGTGTATATGTTCACATTTAAGAGATATACAGTCAAGAAAATAAAGGGCAACGTTGATATATATGCGGATTAGACACAAAAAAAATACTCAACAAATGGCTACAATTTATGGAATGTGTTTAGTGACGGCATCAGATTCCTAATTGATGTTCAAAGGTCTGGTGGCAAGAAAAGCTGCTTCTAGCAGGTTGTCAAGTGTTTTCGCTCGACGATTCCATTATTGGGTGGTTGGTTTAGCCCCTGTTACTGTAACTCGAATCCTAGCCCAGTATAATTTTACACCGTTGTGAACATTACGCCTTTTTCACTCTCTGATCGAGTTTCCCGGCATCGAAAAATCTTCGTAAACTAAATCACACGTGTATATGTTGATATTTAAGAGATATACAGTTTAGAAAATCAAGGGCAATGGTGATATATATGCGGATTAGACACAAAAAAAAAACACTCAAGGAATGGCTACAATTAAAGGAATGTGTTTAGTGACGGCATTAGATTCCTAATTGATGGAGAAAGGTCGGGTGGCAAGAAAAGCTGCTTCTAGGAGGTTGTCAAGTGTTTTCGCTTGACGATTCCATTATTGGGTGATTGCTTTGGCCCTTGTTCCTGTAACTCGAATACTAGCCCGGTATATCCCATTTTAATTTTACACCATTGTGAACCTTACGCCTTTTAATCTCTGATCGAGGTTCTCAGCATTGAAAAATCTTCGTAAACTAAATCACACGTGTATATGTTGACATTTAAGAGATATACAGTCAAGAAAATCAAGGGCAATGGTGATATATATGCGGATTAGACACAAAAAAACACTCAACAAATGGCTACAATTTATGGAATGTGTTTAGTGACGGCATCAGATTCCTAATTGATGGAGAAAGGTCTGGTGGCAAGAAAAGCTGCTACTAGGAGGTTGTCAAGTGCTTTCGCTCGATGATTCCATCCTTGGGTGGTTGGTTTGGCCCTTGTTCCTGTAACTCGAATCCTAGCCCGGTATATCCCATTTTAATTTTACACCATTGCGAACCTTACGCCTTTTTTACTCTCTGATCGAGATTCTCGGCATCAAAAAATCTTCGTAAACCAAATCACACGTGTATATGTTGACATTTAAGAGATATACAGTCAAGAAAATCAAGGGCAATGGTGACATATATGCGGATTAGACACAAAAAAAAACACTCAATAAATGGCTACAATTTAGGGAATGTGTTTGGTGACGACATCAGATTCCTAATTGATGGAGAAAGGTCTGGTGGCAAGAAAAGCTGCTTCTAGGAGGTTGTCAAGTGTTTTCGCTCGATGATTCCATTCTTGGGTGGTTGGTTTGGCCCTTGTTCCTGTAACTCGAATCCTATCCCGGTATATCCCTTTTTAATTTTACACCATTGTGAACCTTATGCGTTTTTTACTCTCTGATCGAGGTTCTCGGCATTGAAAAATCTTCGTAAACTAAATCACACATGTATATGTTGACATTTAAGAGATATACAGTCAAGAAAATCAAGGGCAATGGTGACATATATGCGGATTAGACACAAAAAAAAACACTCAACAAATGGCTACAATTTAGGGAGTGTGTTTAGTGACGGCATCAGATTCCTAATCGATGGAGAAAGGTCTGGTGGCAAGAAAAGCTGCTTCTAGGAGGTTGTCAAGTGTTTTCGCTCGACGATTCCATTCTTGAGTGGTTAGTTTGGCCCTTGTTCCGGTAACTCGAATCCTAGCCCGGTATATCCCATTTTAATTTTACACCATTGTGAACCTTACGCCTTTATTACTCTCTCATCGAGGTTCTCGGCATTGAAAAAATTCGAAAACTAAATCACACGTGTATATGTTGACATTTAAGAGATATACAGTCATGAAAATCAAGGGCATTGGTAATATATATGCGGATTAGACACCAAAAAAACACTCAACAAATGGCTACAATTTAAGGAATGTGTTTAGTGACGGCATTAGATTCCTAATTGATGGAGAAAGTTCTGGTGGCAAGAAAAGCTGCTTCTAGGAGGTTGTCAAGTGTTTTCGCTCGACGATTCCATTCTTGGGTGGTTGGTTTGGCCCTTGTTCCTGTAACTCGAATCCTAGCCCGGTATATCCAATTTTAATTTTACACCATTGTGAACCTTACGCCTTTTTTACTATCTTATCGAGGTTCTCGGCATTGAAAAATCTTCGTAAACTAAATCACACGTGTATATGTTCACATTTAAGAGATATACAGTCAAGAAAATAAAGGGCAATGTTGATATATATGCGGATTAGACACAAAAAAACACTCAACAAATGGATACAATTTATGGAATGTGTTTAGTGACGGCATCAGATTCCTAATTGATGTTCAAAGGTCTGGTGGCAAGAAAAGCTGCTTCTAGTAGGTGGTCAAGTGTTTTCGCTCGACGATTCCACTATTGGGTGGTTGGTTTAGCCCCTGTTACTGTAACTCGAATCCTAGCCCAGTATAATTTTACACCGTTGTGAACATTACGCCTTTTTCACTCTCTGATCGAGTTTCTCGGCATCGAAAAATCTTCGTAAACTAAATCACACGTGTATATGTTGATATTTAAGAGATATACAGTCTAGAAAATCAAGGGCAATGGTGATATATATGCGGATTAGACACCAAAAAAAACACTCAAGGAATGGCTACAATTTAAGGAATGTGTTTAGTGACGGCATTAGATTCCTAATTGATGGAGAAAGGTCTGGTGGCAAGAAAAGCTGCTTCTAGGAGGTTGTCAAGTGTTTTCGCTTGACGATTCCATTCTTGGGTGATTGCTTTGGCCCTTGTTCCTGTAACTCGAATCCTAGCCCGGTATATCCCATTTTAATTTTACACCATTGTGAACCTTACGCGTTTTTTACTCTTTGATCGAGGTTCTCGGCATTTAAAAATCTTCGTAAACTAAATCACACGTATATATGTTGACATTTAAGAGATATACAGTCAAGAAAATCAAGGGCAATGGAGATATATATGAGGATTAGACACCAAAAAAAACAATTAACAAATGGCTACAATTTAAGGAATGTGTTTAGTGACGGCATCAGATTCCTAACTAATGGAGAAATGTCTGGTGGCAAGAAAAGCCGCTTCTAGGAGGTTGTCAAGTGTTTTCGCTCGACAATTCCATTCTTGGGTGGTTGGTTTGGCCCTTGGTCCTGTAACTCGAATCCTAGCCCGGTATTTCCCATTTTAATTTTACACCATTGTGAACCTCACGCCTTTTTTACTCTCTGATCGAGGTTCTCGGCATTGAAAAATCTTCGTAAACTAAATCACACGTGTATATGCTGACATTTATGAGATATACTGTCAAGAAAATCAAGGGCAATGGTGATATATATACGGATTAGACACCAAAAAAACACTCAACAAATGGCTACAATTTAAGGAATGTGTTTAGTGATGGCATCAGATTCCTAATTGATGGAGAAAGGTCTGATGGCAAGAAAAACTGCTTCTTGGAGGTTGTCAAGTGTTTTCGCTCGACGATTCCATTCTTGGGTGGTTGGTTTCGCCCTTGTTCCTATAACTCGAATCTTAGCCCGGTATATCCCATTTTAATATTACACCATTGTGAACCTTACGCCTTTTTTACTCTCTAATCGAGGTTCTCGGCATTGAAAAATCTTCGTAAACTAAATCACACGTGTATATGTTGACATTTAAGAGATATACAGTCAAGGAAATCAAGGGCAATAGTGATATATATGTGGATTAGACACCAAAAAAAAACACTCAACAAATGGCTACAATTTAGGGAATGTGTTTAGTGACGTCATCAGATTCGTAATTGATCGAGAAAGGTCTGGTGGCAAGAAAAGCTGCTTCAAAGAGGTTGTCAAGTGTTTTCGCTCGACGATTCCATTCTTGGGTGGTTGGTTTGGCCCTTGTTCATGTAACTCGAATCCTAGCCTGGTATATCCCATTTTAATTTTACACCAATGTGAACCTTACGCCTTTTTTACTTTCTGATCGAGGTTCTCGGCATTGAAAAATCTTCGTAAACTAAATCACACGTGTATATGTTGACATTTAAGAGATATACAGTCTAGAAAATCAAGGGCAATGGTGATATATATGCGGATTAGACACCCAAAAAAAAAGACACTCAACAAATGGCTACAACATAAGGATGGAGAAAGGTCTGGTGGCAAGAAAAGCTGCTTCTAGGAGGTTGTCAAGTGTTTTCGCTCGACGATTCCATTCTTGGGTGGTTGGCTTGGCCCTTGTTCCTGAAACTCGTATCCTAGCCAGATATATCCCATTTTAAATTTAAACCATTGTGAACCTTACGCCTTTTTTACTCTCAGATCGAGGTTCTCGGCAATGAAAAATCTTCGTAAACTAAATCACACGTGTATATGCTGACATTTAATAGATATACAGTCAAGAAAATCAAGGGTAATGGTGATATATATGTGGATTAGACACAAAAAAAAAACACTCAACAAATAACTACAATTTAAGGAATGTGTTTAGTGACGGCATCAGATTCCTAATTGATGGAGAAAGGTCTGGTGACAAGAAAAGCTGCTCTAGTAGGTTGTCAAGTGTTTTCGCTCGACGATTCCGTTCATGGGTGGTTGGTTTGGCCCTTGTTCCTTTAACTCGAATCCTAGCCCGGTATATTCCATTTTAATTTTACACCATTGTGAACTTTACGCCTTTTTTACTCTCTGATCGAGGTTCTCGGCATCGAAAAATCTTCGTAAACTAAATCACATGTGTATATGTTGACATTTAAGAGATATACAGTCAAGAGAATCAAGGGCAATGGTGATATATATGTGGATTAGTCACAAAAAAAACACTCAACAAATGGCTATAATTTAAGGAATGTGTTTAGTGACGGCATTAGATTCCTAATTGATGGAGAAAGGTCTGGTGGCAAGAAAAGCTGCTTCTAGGAGGTTGTCAAGTGTTTTCGGTCGACGATTCCATTCTTGGGTGGTTGCTTTGGCCCTTATTCCCGTAACTCGAATCCTATCCCGGTATATCCTATTTTAATTTTACACCATTGTGAACCTTACGCCTTTTAATCTCTGATCGAGGTTCTCGGCATTGAAAAATCTTCGTAAACTAAATCACACGTATATATGTTGACATTTAAGAGATATACAGCCAAGAAAATCAAGGGCAATGGTGATATATGAGGATTAGACACAAAAAAAACACTAAACAAAAGGCTACAATTTCAGGAATGTGTTTAGTGACGGCATCAGATTCCAAATTGATGGAGAAAGGTCTGGTGGCAAGAAAAGCCGCTTCTAGGAGGTTGTCAAGTGTTTTTGCTCGACAATTCCATTCTTGGGTGGTTGGTTTGTCCCTTGATCCTGTAACTCGAATCCTAGCCCGGTATATCCCATTTTAATTTTACACCATTGTGAACCTTAAGCTTTTTTACTCTCTGATCGAGGTTCTCGGCATTGAAAAATCTTCGCAAACTAAATCACACGTGTATAAGTTGACATTTAAGAGATATACAGTCAAGAAAATCAAGGGCAATGGTGATATATATGCGGATTAGACACCAAAAAAAACACTCAACAAATGGCTACTATTTAAGGAATGTGTTTAGTGACGGCATCAGATTCCTAATTGTTGGAGAAAGGTGTGGTGGTAAGAAAAGCTGCTTCTAGGAGGTTGTCAAGTATTTTCGCTCGACGATTCCATTCTTGGGTGGTTAGTTTGGCCCTTGTTCCTATAAATCGAATCCTAGCCCGGTATATCCCATTTAATTTTACACCATTGTGAACCTTACGCCTTTTTTACTCTTTGATCGAGGTTCTCGGCATTGAAAAATCTTCATAAACTAAATCACACGTGTATATGTTAACATTTAAGAGATATACAGTCAATAAAATCCAGGGCAATGGTGATACATATGCGGATTAGACACCACCAAAAAAACACTCAACAAATGGCTACAATTTAAGGAATGTGTTTAGTGACGGCATCAGATTCCTAATTAATGGAGAAAGGTGTGGTGGTAAGAAAAGCTGCTTCTAGGAGGTTGTCAAGTATTTTCGCTCGACGATTCGATTCTTGGGTGGTTGGTTTGGCCCTTGTTCCTGTAACTCGAATCCTAGCCCAGTATATCCCAATTTAGTTTTACACCATTATGAAACTTACGCCTTTTTTACTCTCTGATCTAGGTTCTCGGCATTGAAAAATCTTCGTAAACTAAATCACACGTGTATATGTTGACATTTAAGAGATATACAGTCAAGAAAATCAAGGGCAATGGTGATATATATGCGGATTAGACACCCAAAAAAAAAACTTAACAAATGGCTACAATTTAAGGAATGTGTTTTTTGACGGCATCAGATTCCTAATTGATAGAGAAATGTCTGGTGGCAAGAAAAGCTGCTTCTAGGAGGTTGTCAAGTGTTTTCGCTCGACGATTCCCTTCTTGGGTGTTTGGTTTGGCCCTTGTTCCTGTAACTCGAATCCTAGCTCCGTATATCCCATTTTAATTTTACACCATTGTGAACCTTACGCCTTTTTTATTCTCTGATCGAGGGTCTCGGCATTGAAAAAACTTCGTAAACTAAATCACACGTGTATATGTTGATATTTAAGAGGTATACCGTTAAGAAAATTAAGGGCAATGGTGATATATATGCGGATTAGACACAAAAAAAACACTCAACAAATAGCTACAATTTAAGGAATGTGTTTACTGACGGCATCAGGTTTCTAATTGATGGAGAAAGATATGGTGGCAAAAAAACTGCTTCTAGAAGGTTGTCAAGTGTTTTCGCTCGACGATTCCATTCTTGGGTGTTTGGTTTGGCCCTTGTTCCTGTAACTCGAATCCTTGCCCGGTATATCTCATTTTAATTTTACACCATTGTGAAACTTACCCCTTTTTTACTCTCTGATCGAGGTTCTCGGCATTGAAAAATCTTCGTAAATAAATCACACGTGTATATGTTGACATTTAAGAGATATACAGTCAAGAAAATCAAGGGCAATGGTGATATATAGGCGGATTAGACACCCAAAAAAAACACTAAACAAATGGCTACAATTTAAGAAATGTGTTCAGTGACGGCATCAGATCCCTAATTGATGGAGAAAGGTCTGGTGGCAAGAAAAGTTGCTTCCAGGAGGTTGTCAAGTGTTTTCGCTCGACGATTCCATTCTTGGTTGGTTGCTTTGGCCCTTGTTCCTGTAACTCGAATCCTTGCTCGGTATATCCCATTTTAATTTTGCACCATTGTGAACCTTACGCGTTTTTTACTCTCTGACCGAGGTTCTCGGCATTTAAAAATCTTCGTAAACTAAATCACACGTGTATATGTTGACATTTAAGAGATATACAGTCAAGAAAATCAAGGGCAATGGTGATATATAGCCGGATTAGACACCAAAAAAAAACACTCAACAAATGGCTACACTTTAAAGAATGTGTTTAGTGACGGCATCAGATTCCTAATTGATGGAGATAGGTCTGGTGGCAAGAAAAGTTGCTTCTAGGAGGTTGTCAAGTGTTTTCGCTCGACGATTCCATTCTTAGTTGGTTGCTTTGGCCCTTGTTCCTGTAACTCGAATCCCAGCTCGGTATATCCCATTTTAATTTTGCACCATTGTGAACCATACGCCTTTTTTACTCTCTGACCGAGGTTCTCGGCATTGAAAAATGTTCGTAAACTAAATCGCACGTGTATATGTTGACATTTAAGAGATATACAGTCAAGAAAATCAAGGGCAATGGTGATATATATGCGGATTAGAAACAACAAAAAAAACACTCAACAACTGGCTACAATTTAAGGAATGTGTTTAGTGACAGCATCAGATTCCTAATTGATGGAGAAAGGTCTGGTGGCAAGAAAAGCTGCTTCTAGGAGGTTGTCAAGTGTTTTCGCTCGATGACTCCATTCTTGGGTAGTTGGTTTTGCCCTTGTTCCTATAACTCGAATCCTTGCCCGGTATATCCCATTTTAATTTTACACCATTGTGAACCTTACACCTTTTTTACTCTCTTATCGAGGTTCTCGGCATTGAAAAATCTTCGTAAACTAAATCACACGTGTATATGTTGAGAATTAAGAGATATACAGTCAAGAAAATCAAGGGCAATGGTGATATATATGCGGATTAGACAACAAAAAAAACACTCAATAAATGGCTACAATTTAAGGAATGTGTTTAGTGACAGCATCAGATTCCTAATTGATTGAGAAAGGTCTGGTGGCAAGAAAAGCTGCTTCTAGGAGGTTATCAAGTGTTTTTGCTCGACGATTCCATTCTTGGGTGGTTGGTTTGGCCCTTGTTCCTGTAACTCGAATCCTAGCCCGGTATATCCCATTTTAATTTAACATCATTGTTAACCTTACACCTTTTTTACTCTCTTATCGAGGTTCTCGGCATTGAAAAATCTTCGTAAACTAAATCACACGTGTATATGTTGAGATTTAAGAGATATATAGTCAATTAAATCAAGGGCAATGGTGATATATATGCGGATTAGACAACAAAAAATACACTCAATAAATGGCTACAATTTAAGGAATGTGTTTGGTGACGGCATCAGATTCCTAATTAATGGAGAAAGGTCTGGTGGCAAGAAAAGCTGCGTCTAGGAGGTTGTCAAGTGTTTTCGCTCGATGACTCCATTCTTGGGTAGTTGGTTTCGCCCTTGTTCCTATAACTCGAATTCTAGCCCGGTATATCCATTTTAATTCTACACCATTGTGAACCTTACGCCTTTTTTACTCTCATATCGAGGTTCTCGGCATTGAAAAATCTTCGTAAACTAAATCACACATGTATATGTTGACATTTAAGAGATATACAGTCAAGAAAATCAAGGGCAATGGTGATATATATGAGGATTAGACACCAAAAAAACACTCAACAAATGACTACAATTTAAGGAATGTGTTTAGTGACGGCATCAGATTCCTAATTGAAGAAGAAAGGTCTGGTGGCAAGAAAAGCTGCTTCTAGGTGGTTTTCAAGTGTTTTCGATTGACGATTCCATTCTTGGGTGGTTGGTTTGGCCCTTGTTCCTGTAACTCGAATTCTAGCCCGGTATATCCCATTTTAATTTTACACCATTGTGAACCTTTCACCTTTCTTACTCTTTGATCAAGGTTCTCGACATTGAAAAATCTTCGTAAACTAAATCACACGTGTATATGTTGACATTTAAGAGATATACAGTCAAGAAAATCAAGGGCAATGGTGATATATATGCGGATTAGACAACAAAAAAAACACTCAACAAATGGCTACAATTTAAGGAATGTGTTTAGTGACGGCATCAGATTTCTAATTGATGGAGAACGGTCTGGTAGCAAGAAAAGCTGCTTCTAGGAGGTTGTCAAGTATTTTCGCTTGATGATTCCATTCTTGGTTGGTTGCTTTGGCCCTCGTTCCTGTAACTCGAATCCTAGCTCGGTATATCTCATTTTAATTTTGCACCATTGTGAACCTTATACCTTTTTTACTCTCTGACCGAGGTTCTCGTCATTGAAAAATCTTCGTAAACTAAATCACACGTGTATATGTTGAAATTTAAGAGATATACAGTCAAGAAAATCAAGGGCAATGGTGATATATATGCGGATTAGACAACAAAAAAAACACTCAACAAATGGCTACAATTTAAGGAATGTGTTTAGTGACAGCATCAGATTCCTAATTGATGGAGAAAGGTCTGGTGGCAAGAAAAGCTGCTTCTAGAAGGTTGCCAAGTGTTTTTGCTCGACGATTCCATTCTAGGGTGGTTGGTTTGGCCCTTGTTCCTGTAACTCGAATCCTAGCCCGGTATATCCCATTTTTATTTTACACCATTGTGAACCTTACACCTTTTTTACTCTCTTATCGAGGTTCTCGGCATTGAAAAATCTTCCTAAACTAAATCACATGTGTATATGTTGACATTTAAGAGATATACAGTCAAGAAAATCAAGGGCAATTCTGATATATATGAGGATTAGACAACAAAAAAACACTCAATAAATGGCTACAATTTAAGGAATGTGTTTTGTGATGGCATCAGATTCCTAATTGATGGAGAAAGGTCTGGTGGCAAGAAAAGCTGCTTCTAGGAGGTTGTCAAGTGTTTTCGTTCGACGACTCCATTCTTGGGTAGTTGGTTTTGCCCTTGTTCCTGTAACTCGAATCCTAGCCCGGTATATCCATTTTAATTCTACACCATTGTGGACCTTACGCCTTTTTTACTCTCTTATCGACGTTCTCGGCATTGAAAAATCTTCGTAAACTAAATCACACGTGTATATGTTGACATTTAAGAGATATACAGTCAAGAAAATCAAGGGCAATGGTGATATATATGCGGATTAGACACCAAAAAAAACACTCAACAAATTACTACAATTTAAGGAATGTGTTTAGTGACGGCATTAGATTTCTAATTGATGGAGAAAGGTCTGGTGGCAAGAAAAGCTGCTTCTAGGTGGTTGTCAAGTGTTTTCGATTGACGATTCCATTCTTGGGTGGTTGGTTTGGCCCTTGTTCCTGTAACTCGAATTCTAGCCCGGTATATCCCATTTTAATTTTACACCATTGTGAACCTTTCACCTTTCTTACTCTCTGATCGAGGTTCTTGACATTGAACAATCTTCGTAACTAAATCACACGTGTATATGTTGACATTTATGAGATATACAGTCAAGAAAATCAAGGGCAATGGTGATATATATGCGGATTAGACACAAAAAAAACACTCAACAAATGGATACAATTTAAGGAATGTGTTTAGTGACGGCATCAGATTCCTAATTGATGGAGAAAGGTCTGGTAGCAAGAAAAGCTGCTTCTAGGAGGTTGTCAAGTATTTTCGCTTGACGATTCCATTCTTGGTTGGTTGCTTTGGCCCTTGTTCCTGTAACTCGAATCCTAGCTCGGTATATCTCATTTTAATTTTGCACCCTTGTGAACCTTATACCTTTTTTACTCTCTGACCGAGGTTCTCGTCATTGAAAAATCTTCGTAAACTAAATCACACGTGTATATGTTGACATTTAAGAGATATACAGTCAAGAAAATCAAGGGCAATGGTGATATATATGCGGATTAGACAACAAAAAAAACACTCAACAAATGGCTACAATTTAAGGAATGTGTTTAGTAACAGCATCAGATTCCTAATTGATGGAGAAAGGTCTGGTGGCAAGAAAAGCTGCTTCTAGGAGGTTGCCAAGTGTTTTTGCTCGACGATTCCATTCTTGGGTAGTTGGTTTGGCCCTTGTTCCTGTAACTCGAATCCTAGCCCGGTATATCCCATTTTTATTTTACACCATTGTGAACCTTACACCTTTTTTACTCTCTTATCGAGGTTCTCGGCATTGAAAAATCTTCCTAAACTAAATCACACGTGTATATGTTGACATTTAAGAGATATACAGTCAAGAAAATCAAGGGCAATTCTGATATATATGAGGATTAGACAACAAAAAAAACACTCAATAAATGGCTACAATTTAAGGAATGTGTTTTGTGATGGCATCAGATTCCTAATTGATGGAGAAAGGTCTGGTGGCAAGAAAAGCTGCTTCTAGGAGGTTGCCAAGTGTTTTCGTTCGACGACTCCATTCTTGGGTAGTTGGTTTTTCCCTTGTTCCTGTAACTCGAATCCTAGCCCGGTATATCCATTTTAATTCTACACCATTGTGGACCTTACGCCTTTTTTATTCTCTTATCGACGTTCTCGGCATTGAAAAATCTTCGTAAACTAAATCACACGTGTATATGTTGACATTTAAGAGATATACAGTCAAGAAAATCAAGGGCAATGGTGATATATATGCTGATTAGACACCAAAAAAAACACTCAACAAATTACTACAATTTAAGGAATGTGTTTAGTGACGGCATTAGATTTCTAATTGATGGAGAAAGGTCTGGTGGCAAGAAAAGCTGCTTCTAGGTGGTTGTCAAGTGTTTTCCATTGACGATTCCATTCTTAGGTGGTTGGTTTGGCCCTTGTTCCTGTAACTCGAATTCTAGCCCGGTATATCCCATTTTAATTTTACACCATTGTGAACCTTTCACCTTTCTTACTCTCTGATCGAGGTTCTTGACATTGAAAAATCTTCGTAACTAAATCACACGTGTATATGTTGACATTTATGAGATATACAGTCAAGAAAATCAAGGGCAATGGTGATATATATGCGGATTAGACACAAAAAAAACACTCAACAAATGGCTACAATTTAAGGAATGTGTTTAGTGACGGCATCAGATTCCTAATTGACTGAGAAAGGTCTGGTGGCAAGAAAAGTTGCTTCTAGGAGGTTGTCAAGTGTTTTCGCTCGATGATTCCATTATTGGGTGGTTGGTTTGGCCCTTGTTCCTGTAACTCGAATCCTAGACCGGTATATCTCATTTTAATTTTACACCATTGTGAATCTTACGCCCTTTTTACTCTCTGGTCGAGGTTCTCGGCATTGAAAAATCTTCGTAAACTAAATCACACGTGTATAGGTTAACATTTAAGAGATATACAGTCAAGAAAATCAAGGGCAATGGTGATATATAGGCGGATTACACACAAAAAAAAAACACTCAACAAACGGTTACACTTTAAGGAATGTGTTTAGTGACGGCATCAGATTCCTACTTGATGGAGAAAGGTCTGGTGGCAAGAAAAGCTGCTTCTAGGAGGTTGTCAAGAGTTTTCGCTTGACGATTGCATTCTTGGTTGGTTGCTTTGGCCCTTGTTCCTGTAACTCGAATCCAAGCTCGGTATATCCCATTTTAATTTTGCACCATTGTGAACCTTACGCCTTTTTTACTCTCTGACCGAGGTTCTCGGCATTGAAAAATCTTCGTAAACTAAATCACACGTGTATATGTTGACATTTAAGAGATATACAGTCAAGAAAAATCAAGGGCAATGGTGATATATATGCGGATTAGACACCAAAAAAACACTCAACAAATGGCTACAATTTAATAAATGTGTTTAGTGACGGCATCAGATTCCTAATTGATGGAGAAAGGTCTGGTGACAAGAAAAGCTGCTTCTAGGAGGTTGTCAAGTATTATCGCTCGACGACTCCATTCTTGGGTAGTTGGTTTGGCCCTTGTTCTTGTAACTCGAATCCTAGCCTGGTATATCCATTTTAATTCTACACCATTGTGAACCTTACACCTTTTTTACTCTCTTATCGAGGTTCTTGGCATTTAAAAATCTTCGTAAACTAAATCACACGTGTATATGTTGACATTTAAGAGATATACAGTCAAGAAAATCAAGGGCAATTGTGATATATATGAGGATTAGACACAAAAAAAACACTCAACAAATGACTTCAATTTAAGGAATGTGTTTAGTGACGGCATGTAGGTCCCCTTGATGTATGGATCTTTCACAGAATTGTCAATCCAATCAAGAGTGCGGAATCCTCTTGATCAGAATATTACAGAATGAGTAGAAACAGAAATCACTTTCAAACCGGGTTTCTATTGATTATCAATCTCACAAGAATTACAATCAATCTAAACCCTAACACACTAAAATCGTCCAAGCCTTAGCCTCCACGAAATTACTCTCTCACAAATTCTGTTTTGGCTGATTAACCTAAACCCTAAAGCCTAACCTTGTTTATATAACATAAGGTTTCTACTTTAGGCTTGGGTTCCCACATGGGCTATGGCCCAATTCGTCCCCCCTAGACCCAAAGTGGGTTTTGTTTAGCCCAAACTCTATTATTCCACTAATACAAAGCTAAACCCACTAACTGTTTATCGTTTAACTAATTACAAGATATCCAAAGACCAAATCTAAGCTGTTGTCACAAATATGCACCAACAAACTCCTCCTTGACAATAGCTTCATAAAATAACTTTGTCTTTAGTCTTCTTGCAATTTTCATGTAGTCCTTCAATGTCTTTGGTCTTTGGATAGCTTCAGCTTCAACAGCTTCTGTCAGCAACAGACTCCCCCTAAGCTGATGCATCCAATCACCAAATCTTCAACACGTTAGCACTTGAGTAAACTCCAGTTCAGCATTTGCACAGCAATCTTCAAACTCTTCAACTTTGTCTATAATGTAGAAAGGAGGTTCTACCATGCATCCAATCAAACTCTCATCTTCACAGCAACATACCGCTTCAATCTGTATACTATAAAACAAACATCTCGAGAAACCATAAGAATTTTTCAACAAAGTTAAATAAATTATTATTTTTCCAATAGATTATATCACATATTAAGCATTCTCAATTCATTACCAACACGCAAAACTTTTTGTTCAACACACAAGAACCTCATGATTTTAAAATTTTGAACCCACTTTCTAACACCGTCTCCCCCTATCAGTAACAATTCCTCCAAGAATAACAGTTTTCTGTACGTTAAGAATTTTAAACAGAAAAAGACACTATTTTTTGGATTTTTATATTTTCTGAAAGCAAGTAAATACAAAAGCAATAAACACTCTGTTTTTGTGAGAATCACTGGTAAGAAGATCATATCAGCACAATCAAACCGTTTTCACACTATTATATAATTCTTTATTTAAATTTTTCGTGAAAAGCAGTCCAAGACGATTACCAGTATGTTTGTCCACTTAAACAAAATGCATGAACATTTCAAGTTCCATTACCATATGATACATTAAGGTAATTTTATTTATGATATATTAGTGTGTCCCACTTCAGGATATACCCCCGCGATCAAGGTATGCACAAAGATTCATCGTAGTAGGTGAGTATACTGAATTCATCTGTTTTGTTTTACAACGTTTAGATAATTGGTGATCAGGTTAGTACTTCCGTACAGCAAAGAGACCAAAATATCTAACGAGGGCTATGACAAATACCATTTTTTGGTACGATTTATGCATTTTGCACTTTTTGAATAACTCTCTATGAGAGCTTCTTCATTTATGGGATTTGGCATTTTTTTCTCTTTTAAGATATCCTGGGTGTGCCTAGGTCAGCATGTATCCGGATGCAGCAGAAAGACACCCCTAATATCCCCAGATGAAATAACAGTATAAAGACCCAAAACTTCAGATTTTGGCAATCTATCAACGCAAGATTTAAGGTCATTAAACCATACACCACTGATGTGTTCCCCACTCATACACAGTTCATTTAGGTTTATATCACATTAGTAAGTTGATTATTTCATGTTTTTTGCCTACTGATACATCGTATGATGAAGCTGCTATCACACTTAAGCAATTTAATTTATTTTCAGTGTGACAGTCTAATTTGCTGATGTACTATCATTTCTTCTTTTTCACACAGTGATAACTCATTTTTAATTTTTAATTTTCTATTTTTTTATGTTTTTCAATGTTTTTGTATTTTTTATTTTTAAGAAAGCAGTAAACTATTTAAAAAATTCTTATGAAAAACCAGTTATTCAGGATTCCTCATCCCGTTGAGTTCGACTAAATGTTCAAAGCGAGCCCTGTCAAAAGCTTTAGTATAAAGATCTGCCAGGTTATCTAGTGTGTCGACTCATCACTTTGAACTTCAATTTAAAATCATTTAACATATATATATCAACAATCTCACATCCCCCGTCATGTGCCTAGAGCAGCCACTATCAACATAAGTTGATAATCCTCCTTAGCAGCTCCTGCACACACCAACTTAAGAAATTAGTTAGATTGGGGGACCCAAGCCTTAATGGTCTTGGGTCGTCCAAATTCACCAACCACTTGAACATCCATCCAATATCCATTACTCCTAACTGGAGTCTTGGATCTCAGACCTGTTGATGAAATTTGTTTTTGATTTCCACTAGGTCTATGGTCCTGAGGGTTCCTATATGTGTTTGGACTATTTGACCTTTGAAAATTTTGATTTTGGTACCTTGAATTTTGATTCCAAGAAGCATGATTGTTATAATTTCTAAAGCCATTGTTATAAAAAGTTCGACCACCATTATTCTGGTATCGATTTTGATATTGACTTTGACTTCTGAAATTATTTGAATTTCCATTAAAATTGTTCATTCTAGGTGAACTGCTTCTAGGTCTCTCATGTCTGCCTGGTGGAGATCTAGGCTGAAATCTAGGTTGATTTCTTTGAAAACGAGGAACTTGTGGAGTTCCTTTTTCAGCCTTATCTACACCAACATCAACACCCGATCTGGTTGCTTGGGAGCAGATTTCTTTGGAGAATTTGCAACTTTCTCCTCATTATCACCTTTCTTCTCAGGTGATTTCTCTCTCTTTCTCTCACTCACTTGTGCTTCAGTCTTTTTGTTAGGACAACAGCTAGCTACATGTCCTTTGGTGTGACATTTTAAGCACGGTCTCTTTTTCGAAGACTTCTTATCCGAAGCCTTTGAACTAGATTCAGGTTTTGATGATGATGCCTTAGAAGAATTTGGTTCAGTTTGCTTAGTTTCAGAATTTTCTTTATTCTTGTTTTTAGCAAACTCTACATTAGATTCATTTTCAATAACAGCTGTTTCGTTTTTCATGTCACTTCCTTGAACAAAATTAATCTGTTTAACAACAGTTGGATTCTTATTCTTAGGATGTGAAGTTTTCTTTTTCAAAACTGGTTTGCTGTTATCATTCTTCTTAGCATCATCACACGCCGACTCATCACCTTGCCTTGATGTGGAACTACTTGGTGATGTTGACACAAAGTCCATGAGATCATCTTCATCAGGCAAGAAAGAATAGTCATGACTAACAGGAGGTGGAACTTCATTGAAACCATGGAATCCCACACTGGTTTTGTCATTACTCTTCTTCAAGCCACCCATCATATGTTTCATTACAAAAGTAGAGTCCCTGAATTGACCTAATTTCTTTTCAAGTTCAACAATTTTGAGTTGTGCATCTGACAACTCTTTGCTTTTATCAGAAATCGCTTTTGTTTTCTCAGCCATCATTTCATGAGCTAAGTCTATGACTTAAAGTTTTTCGTTTAATTTGCAGGTTAATGCTTCAATTTTACTTTCATAACCTTTAATTTTCTTCAAGTATGACGATTCATTTCTTTTAGCAAAAAAGTTTGATTCTTTAATGTTAGACATCTCACTTACCAAACTTTGGTTTTGTGTGGACAACCTGTCAACTTCACCTTGTAATTCACGACATTTTAAATACACAGAATTAGACTTTACCTCTCCTGTTTGTTTGTCAAGGTTGGCCATTAGAGCCGCAAGCTGAGCTTTCACTCTTTTGTATTCAGCTTCCTTTTCATGGTCAGACTTTTGCTTTTCCTCTTCAGCATCTGTTGTCTGATCACTCTTCTCTTCTTCAGCTTTACTCTCTATCTTTACCTCAACCTCAGCATCCACTTTTGCTTCAGCATCTCCTACAGTAGCTTCATCATCATCAACTGGCACGATCTCTGCCATGAATGCCTGAGTGGCATTCTCGTTATCTTCTAGATGAATACTCCAATCATATGATCCTTCTCGTGCTGTAGAGATCAAAGCC
Source organism: Helianthus tuberosus (assembly GCA_030545235.1). Taxonomy (NCBI): domain Eukaryota; kingdom Viridiplantae; phylum Streptophyta; class Magnoliopsida; order Asterales; family Asteraceae; genus Helianthus; species Helianthus tuberosus. Next base: position 176,725,595 of record CM060420.1, read on the forward strand.
TTTGAGCTAGAATTGTTTGATGCATTCTTGTTGTTTGAACTCTGACTCGAAGTCTCTTGCTTTTGTTTTTGACATTCCCTAGCGAAATGCCCATAACTTTGACAGTTAAAGCACCTCACTTTGGTTTTGTCGAAGCCAACAGTCCTCCCTACAAACTTCCTTCCTGTTCTGTTCATGAACCTCTTCACTCGCCTAGAAATCATGGCCATTTGCCATTGCAAATCCATCTCTTCAAGATCATCAGGGTCAATCTGATCATAATCTTCATCTAAAGTAGCAGGATCAGATATCTTCCCCTGAATGTAATTCTCATAAGAAGCAACGAATGAGGCAAGTAGAGCAAGATGCTCTTCTGCAGACATAACACTCATAGGCATCGACTTAACACCACTACTCTGCTTAGTAGTTGATGTTCTCTTGGCTCCTGTTGATCCTCCTGAAGCAGCTACAAAACACACATCACCATCCTCATTCACTGTGACCTGCTCATTATCGCACGATAGAAACGCAGTAGCAGAGTCGCTAGAAGCGTTGTGAGATGAAGAAGATGTAAGCCCATTGTAAATCGCTGGATCTTGAACCTAATCATATCCAATGTCTTTCTTCTTCATACTGAGCTCATAAGCTCTCAGCTTGCCAACTACTTCTTCAAGTTCTTTTGTCTCATAATCAGCTTCTCCCTTGATCATGAGAGTGTAGATATCCCACTTGGTAGGTAAGGCATCGAGCAGCTTGTCATTCTTCTCTATGTCAGTATAGCAATCGATCTCATAATTTTCCATTTCTGACATCAGACGATAGTAACGAGTGATGATGTCCTCAAGTGACTCATGTTTCATGTACTTGAAAATAGCAAACTGCTTCTTCAGTAGATCAACTTTGTTTTTCTTAACATCTGCATTTCCCGCATATCTCTTTTCCAATGCATCCCACATATCCTTTGAATTTGTGTACTTCTTGAAGGTATGCTTGATGCTATCAGGTAAGGACATCTTTATTGCAGCTAAGGCTCTCTTTTCAGCCTCATACATCTTTTTATCAGCATCTTCCATGTTTACATAGGCAGTTCTACGTGGTCTGCCCTCAAAGTCCTGGGTTGGGTTCGTATACCCATCTTCAATACATATCCACATGCGAGTATCCTGATATTCAATAAAGGATTGAAAACGATCCTTCCATGTCAAATAATTCTCCACCTTCATCATCTTAGGTGGTTTGTTGGTAGTGCCAACCTCATGCTCCATTCTCAAAAGCTCATTTAAACTTGACATGTTCGACATTTTAAACGTTGCAGACTGTTAAAACCGTACAAAATATTTCCGAAAACAGTTGTTACCAAATTACACCGTTAGAATCGTCTCGAAAAGACGAATCCAAGGATATCTAATGTCGAAAACTGAATTCGGGATTTTCCAGAGTTTTTTTTTCTAAAAATACAAGGAATTCAACGGTGCAGACGGTTCTGTCAAACGAGCTACGGATCAATTTCTATTTCCAAAACCCTGAAATTTTATCGACGTTTGCCAACGAAAATTCCACCCCTTTTAAAGTTGCTGCTAATTTCGCTGTAAGTATGATTAATTTCGCTGGCCTGTTTAATGTTCAATTTCACTGATCAAAGCTCAATTTCGCAGGTCAAGTTCGCTAGGTCAAATTCGCTGTAAATTTCGCTATTACGACGACCAGTAAAGTTGCCGAAAACTTTAATAATTTCGCTGTGGAAAATTATACGGTTACCAAAGTAGCCTTTGGATTTATTTCGCTGATAAGTTCGCAGGTCTATTAAATTCGCAGGTCCAGATTTATTTCGCCTTTGATGATTTTTCCGGATTCCTTAACAGTTTCTGCAAAATCGAGCCATTAAATCAGCAAACTTTTGACCCAATTTTGATGAACTTAATGAAGAAACCAAGAACAATCTTCGAATTTCAGCCAAAATTCTTCAAAAACAGTCAACCAAACCAATCTCTAAAACCTGCAAAACAGCAAACAAACAGTGCAGAAGATCAAAACAGCCAAAAAATTCGAAAATCTATATCAAACAAACAAAAAATTTTGAAACCCTAATTTTTTCAGGTTTCAAAAATTCGAAAATCTCCCTGTTTCTCCAAGAACAATTATGAACCGAGCCTTCAAGAGCCTAATGCTCTGATACCAATTGTAGGTCCCCTTGATGTATGGATCTTTCACAGAATTGTCAATCAAATCAAGAGTGCGGAATCCTCTTGATCAGAATATCACAGAATGAGTAGAAACAGAAATCACTTTCAAACCGGGTTTCTATTGATTATCAATCTCACAAGAATTACAATCAATCTAAACCCTAACACACTAAAATCGTCCAAGCCTTAGCCTCCACGAAATTACTTTCTCACAAATTCTGTTTTGGCTGATTAACCAAAACCCTAAAGCCTAACCTTGTTTATATAACACAAGGTTTATACTTTAGGCTTGGGTTCCTACATGGGCTATGGCCCAATTCGTCCCCCCTAGACCCAAATTGGGTTTTGTTTAGCCCAAACTCTATTATTCCACTAATACAAAGCTAAACCCGCTAACTGTTTATCGTTTAACTAATTACAAGATATACAAAGACCAAATCTAAGCTGTTGTCACAAATAAGCACCAACACGGCATCAGATTCCTAATTGATGGAGAAAGATCTGGTGGCAAGAAAAGCTGTTTCTAGGTGGTTGTCAAGTATTTTCGCTTGACGATTCCATTCTTGGGTGGTTGGTTTGGCCCTTGTTCCTGTAACTCGAATTGCAGCCCGGTATATCTCATTTTAATTTTACACCATTGTGAACCTTACGCCTTTCTTACTCTCTCATCGAGATTCTCGGCATTGAAAAATCTACGTAAACTAAATCACACGTGTATATGTTGACATTTAAGAGATATACAGTCAAGAAAATCAAGGGCAATGGTGATACATATGCGGATTAGACACAAAAAAAAACACTCAACAAATGGATACAATTTAAGGAATGTGTTTAGTGACGGCATCAGATTCCTAATTGATGGAGAAAGGTCCTGTGGCAAGAAAAGCTGCTTCTAGGAGGTTGTCAAGTGTTTTCGCTCGACGATTCCATTCTTGGGTGGTTGGTTTGGCCCTTGGTCCTGTAACTCGAATCCTAGCCCGGTATATCCCATTTTAATTTTACACCATTGTGAACCTTACGCCTTTTTTACTCTCTGATCGAGGTTCTCGACATTGAAAAATCTTCGTAAACTAAATCACACGTATATATGTTAACATTTAAGAGATATACAGTCAAGAAAATCAAGGGCAATGGTGATATATATGCAGATTAGACACCAAAAAAAAACACTCAACAAATGGCTACAATTTAGGGAATGTGTTTAGTGTCGACATCAGATTCCTAATTGATGGAGAAAGGTCTGGTGGCAAGAAAAGCTGCTTCTAGGAGGTTGTCAAGTGTTTTCGCTCGACGATTCCATTCTTGGGTGGTTGGTTTGGCCCTTGTTCCTGTAACTTGAATCCAAGCCCGGTATATCCCATTTTTATTTTACACCATTGTGAACCTTACGCCTTTTTTACTCTCTGATCGAGGTTCTCGGTATTGAAAAATATTCGTATACTAAATCACACGTGTATATGTTGACATTTAAGAGATATACAGTTAAGAAAATCAAAGGCAATGGTGATATATATGCGGATTAGACACAAAAAAAAACATTTAAGAAATGGCTACAATTTAAGGAATGTGTTTAGTGTCGACATCAGATTCCTAATTGATGGAGAAAGGTCTGGTGGCAAGAAAAGATGTTTCTAGATGGTTGTCAAGTGTTTTCGCTCGACGATTCAATTGTTGGGTGGTTGGTTTGGCCCTTGTTCCTGTAAATCGAATCTTAGCCCGGTATATCCCATATTAATTTTACACCATTGTGAACCTTACGCCTTTTTTACTCTCTGATCGAAGTTCTCGGCATTGAAAAATCATTATAAACTAAGTCACATGTGTATATGTTGAAATTTAAGAGATATACAGCCAAGAAGATTAAGGGCAATGGTGATATATATGCGAATTAGACACCAAAAAATAAACAATCAACAAATGGCTACAATTTAAGGAATGTATTTAGTTACGGCATCAGATTCCTAATTGATGGAGAAAGGTCTGGTGGCAAGAAAAGCTGTTTCTAAGAGGTTGTCAAGTGTTTTCGCTCGACGATTCCATTCTTGGGTGGTTGGTTTGGCCCTTGTTCCTATAACTCGAATCCTAGCCTGGTTTATCCCATTTTAATTTTACACCATTGTGAACCTGACGGCTTTGTTACTCTCCGATCGAGGTTCTGGACATTAAAAAATCTTCGTAAACTAAATCACATGTGTATATGTTGACATTTAAGAGATATACAGTCAAGAAAATCAAGGGCAATGGTGATATATATGCGGATTAGACACAAAAAAGCACTCAACAAATGGCTACAATTTAAGGAATGTGTTTAGTGACGGCATCAGATTCCTAATTGATGGAGAAAGGTCTGGTGGCAAGAAATGTTGCTTCTAGGAGGTAGTCAAGTGTTTTCGCTCGACGATTCCATTCTTGGGTGGTTGGTTTGGCCCTTGTTCCTGTAACTCAAATCCTAGCCCGGTATATCCCATTTTAATTTTAAACCATTGTGAACCTTACGCCTTTTTTACTCTCAGATCGAGGTTTTCGGCATTGAAAAATCTTCGTAAACTAAATCACACGTGTATATGTTGACATTTAAGAGATATCCAGTCAAGAAAATTAAGGGTAATGGTGATATATATGCGGATTAGACACAAAAAAAAACACTCGACAAATGGCTACAATTTAAGGAATGTGTTTATTGACGGCATCAGATTCCTAATTGATGGAGAAAGGTCTGGTGGCAAGAAAAGCTGCTTCTAGGAGGTTGTCAAGTGTTTTCGCTCGACGATTCCATTCTTAGGTGGTTGGTTTGGCCCTTGTTCCTGTAACTCGAATCCTAGCCCGGTATATCCCATTTTACTTTTACACCATTGTGAACCTTACGCCATTTTTACTCTCTAATCGAGGTTTTCGGCATTGAAAAATCTTCGTAAACTAAATCACACGTGTATATGTTGACATTTAAGAGATATACAGTCAAGAAAATCAAGGGCAATGGTGATATATATGCGGATTAGACACCAAAAAAAACACTCAACAAATGGCTACAAATTCAGGAATGTGTTACTGACGGCATCAGATTCCTAATTGATGGAGAAAGGTCTGGTGGCAAGAAACGCTGCTTCTAGGAAGTTGTCTAGTGTTTTTGCTCGACGATTCCATTCTTGGGTGGTTGGTTTGGCCCTTGTTCCTGTAACTCGAATCCTAGCCCGGTATATCCCATTTTAATTTTACACCATTGTGAACCTTACGACTTTTTTACTCTCTGATCGAGGTTCTCGGCATTGAAAAAATTTCGTAAAATAAATCACACGTATATATGTTGACATTTAAGAGATATTCAGTCAAGAAAATCAAGGGTAATGGTGATATATATGCGGATTAGACACCAAAAAAAACGCTCGACAAATGGCTACAATTTAAGGAATGTGTTTATTGACGGCATCCGATTCCTAATCGATGGAGAAAGGTCTGGTGGCAAGAAAAGCTGCTTCTACGAGGTTGTCAAGTGTTTTCGCTTGACGATTCCATTCTTAGGTGGTTGGTTTGGCCCTTGTTCCTGTAACTTGAATCCTAGCCAGGTATATCCCATTTTAATTTTACACCATTGTGAACCTTACGCCTTTTTTTACTTTCTGATCGAGGTTCTCGGCATTGAAAAATCTTTGTAAACTAAATCACACGTGTATATGTTGACATTTAAGAGATATACAGAGAAGAAAATCAAGGGCAATGGTGATATATATGTTGATTAGGCACCAAAATAAACACTCAACAAATGGCTACAATTTAAGGAATGTGTTTGGTGACGGCATCAGATTCCTAATTGATGGAAAAAGGTCTGGTGGCAAGAAAAGCTCCTTCTAGAAGGTTGTCAAGTGTTTTCGCTCGACTATTCCATTCTTGGGTGGTTGGTTTGGCCCTTGTTCCTGTAACTCGAATACTAGCCAGCTATATCCCATTTTAATTTTACACCATTGTGAACCTTACGCCTTTTTTACTCTCTAATCGAGGTTCTCGGCATTGAAAAATCTTCGTAAGCTAAATCTCACGTGTATATGTTGACATTTAAGAGATATACAGTCAAGAAAATCAAGGGCAATGGTGATATAAATACGGATTACACACAAAAAAAAAACACTCAACAAATGGCTACAATTTAAGTATTGTGTTTAGTGACGGCATCAGATTCCTAATTGATGGAGAAAGGTCTGGAGGCAAGAATAGCTGCTTCTAGGAGGTTGTCAAGTGTTTTCGCTCGATGATTCCATTCTTGGGTGGTTAGTTTGGCCCTTGTTCCTGTAACTCGAATCCTAGCCCGGTATATCCCATTTTAATTTTACACCATTGTGAACCTTACGTCTTTTTTACTCTCTGATCGGGTTTCTCAGCATTGAAAAATCTTCGTAATCTAAATCACACGTGTGTATGTTGACATTTAAAAGATATACAGACAAGAAAATCAAGGGCAATGGTGATATATATGCGGATTAGACACCAAAAAAAAACACTTTACAAATGGCAACAATTTAAGGAATGTGTTTAGTGACGACATAAGATTCCTAATAGATGGAGAAAGGTCTGGTGGCAAGAAAAGCTGCTTCTAGGAGGTTGTTAAGTGTTTTCGCTCGACGATTCCATTCTTGGGTGGTTGGTATGGCCCTTGTTCCAGTAACTCGAATCCTAGCCCGGTATATATCATTTTAATTTTACACCATTGTGAACCTTACGCCTTTTTTACTCTCTGATCGAGTTTCTCAGCATTGAAAAATCTCCGTAAACTAAATCACACGTGTATATGTTGACATTTAAAAGATATACAGTCAAGAAAATCAAGGACAATGGTGATATATATGCAGATTAGACACCAAAAAAAACACTCAACAAATGGCAACAATTTAAGGAATGTGTTTAGTGACGGCATCAGATTCCTAATTGATGGAGAAAGGTCTGGAGGCAAGAATAGCTGCTTCTCGGAGGTTGTCAAGTGTTTTCGCTCGATGATTCCATTCTTGGGTGGTTGGTTTGGCCCTTGTTCCTGTAACTCGAATCATAGCCCGGTATATCCCATTTTAATTTTACACCATTGTGAACCTTACGCCTTTTTTACTCTCTGATCGGGTTTCTCAGCATTGAAAAATCTTCGTAATCTAAATCACACGTGTATATGTTGACATTTAAGAGATATACAGTCAAGAAAATCAAGGGCAATGGTGATATAAATACGGATTACACACAAAAAAAACACTCAACAAATGACTACAATTTAAGTAATGTGTTTAGTGACGGCATCAGATTCCTAATTGATGGAGAAAGGTCTGGAGGAAAGAATAGCTGATTCTAGGAGGTTGTCAAGTGTTTTCGCTCGATGATTCCATTCTTGGGTGGTTGGTTTAGCCCTTGTTCCTGTAACTCGAATCCTAGCCCGGTATATCCCATTTTAATTTTACACCATTGTGAACCTTACGCCTTTTTTACTCTCTGATCGGGTTTCTCAGCATTGAAAAATCTTCGTAATCTAAATCACACGTGTATATGTTGACATTTAAAAGATATACAGACAAGAAAATCAAGGGCAATGGTGATATATATGCGGATTAGACACAAAAAAAAAAAAAAACCTCAACAAATGGCTATAATTTAAGGAATGTGTTTAGTGACGGCATCAGATTCCTAATTGATGGAGAAAGGTCTGGTGGCAAGAAAAGCTGCTTCTAGGAGGTTGTCAACTGTTTTCGCTCACCGATTCCATTCTTGGGTGCTTGGTTTGGCCCTTGTTCCAGTAACACGAATCCTAGCCCGGTATATCCCATTTTAATTTTACACCATTGTGAACCTTACGCCTTTTTTACTCTCTGATCGAGTTTCTCAGCATTGAAAAATCTCCGTAAACTAAATCACACGTGTATATGTTGACATTTAAAAGATATACAGTCAAGAAAATCAAGGGCAATGGTGATAGATATGTGGATTAGACACAAAAAAAAAACACTCAACAAATGGCTACAATTTAAGGAATGTGTTTAGTGACGGGATCAGATTCCTAATTTATGGAGAAAGGTCTGTTGGCAAGAAAAACTGCTTCTATGAGGTTGGCAACTGTTTTCGCTCGATGATTCCATTCTTGGGTGGTTGGTTTGGAACTTGTTTCTGTAACTCGAATCCTAGCCCGGTATATCCCGTTTTAATTTTACACCATTGTGAACCTTAGGCCTTTTTTACTCTCTGATCGAGGTTCTCGGCATCGAAAAATCTTCGTAAACTAAATCACACGTGTATATGTTGACATTTAAGTGATATACAGTCAAGAAAATCAAGGGCAATGGTGATATATATATGGATTAGACACAAAAAAAACACTCAACAAATGGCTAAAATTTAAGGAATGTGTTTAGTGACTGCATCAGATTCCTAATTTATGGAGAAAGGTCTGGTGGCAAGAAAAGTTGCTTCTATGAGGTTGTCAAGTGTTTTCGCTCGACGATTCCATTCTTGCGTGGTTGGTTTGGCCCTTGTTCCTGTAACTTGAATCCTAGCCCGGTATATCCCATTTTAATTTTACACCATTGTGAACCTTACGCCTTTTTTACTCTCTGATCGAGGTTCTCGGCATTGAAAAATCTTCGTAAACTAAATCACACGTGTATATGTTGACATTTAAGAGATATACATTCAAGAAAATCATGGGCAATGGTGATATATATGCGGATTAGAAACAAAAAAATAACACTCAACAAATGGCTACAATTTAAGAAATGTGTTTAGTGACGGCATCAGATTTCTAATTGATGGAGAAAGGTCTGGGGCAAGAAAAGCTGCTTCTAGGAGGTTGTCTGGTGTTTTCGCTCAACGATTCCATTCTTGGATGGTTAGTTTGGCTCTTGTTCCAGTAACTCGAATCCTAGCCCGTTATATCCCATTTTAATTTTACACCATTGTGAACCTTACGCCTTTTTTACTCTCGGATCGAGGTTCTCGGCATTGAAAAATCTTCGTAAACTAAATCACACGTGTATATGTTGACATTTAAATGATATACAGTCTAGAAAATCAATGGCAATGGTGATATATATGTGGATTAGACACAAAAAAAACACTCAACAAATGGCCACAATTTAGAGAATGTGTTTAGTGACGGCATTAGATTCCTAATTGATGGAGAAAGGTCTGGTGGCAAGAAAAACTGCTTCTAGGAGGTTGTCAAGTGCTCTCGCTCGACGATTCCATTCTTGGATGGTTGATTTGGCGCTTGTTCCTGTAACTCGAATCCTAACCCGGTATATCCCATTTTAATTTTACACCATTGTGAACCTTACGCCTTTCTTACTCTCAGATCGAGGTTCTCGACATTGAAAAATCTTCGTAAACTAAATCACACGTGTATATGTTGACATTTAAAAGATATACAGTCAAGAAAATCAATGGCAATGGTGATATATATGCGGATTAGACACACAAAAAAAAACACTCAACAAATGGCTAAAATTTAAAGAATGTGTTTAGTGACGGCATTAGATTCCTAATTGATGGAGAAAGATCTGGTGGCAAGAAAAGCTGCTTCAAGGAGGTTGTCAAGTGCTTTCGCTCGATGATTCCATTCTTGGGTGGTTGGTTTGGCCCTTGTTCCTGTAACTCGAATCCTAGCCCGATATATCACATTTTAATTTTACACCAATGTGAACCTTACGCCTTTTTTACTCTCTGGTCGAGGTTCTCGGCATTGAAAAATCTTCGTAAACTAAATCACACATGTATATGTTGACATTTAAGAGATATACAGTTAAGAAAATCAAGGGCAATTGGGATATATATGCGGATTAGACACCAAAAAAAACACTCAACAAATAGCTACAATTTAAGGAATGTGTTTAGTGACGGCATCAGATTCCTAATTGATGGAGAAAGGTCTGGTGGCAAGAAAAGCTGCTTCTAGGAGGTTGTCAAGTATTTTCGCTCAACGATTCCATTCTTGGGTGGTTGGTTTGGCCCGTATTCCTATAACTCGAATCCTAGCCCGGCATATCCCATTTTAATTTTACACCATTGTGAACCTTACACCTTTTTTACTCTCTGATCGAGGTTCTCGGCATTGAAAAAGCTTCCTAAACTAAATCACACGTGTATATATTGACATTTAAGAGATATACAGTTAATAAAATCAACGGCAAGAAAAAGATTCCTAATTGATGGAGAAAGGCCTGGTGGCAAGAAAAGCTGCTTCTAGGAGGTTGTCAAGTGTTTTAACTCGACGATTCCATTCTTGGGTGGTTGGTTTGGCCCATGTTCCTGTAACTCGAATCCTAGCCCGGTTTATCCCATTTTAATTTTAGACCATTGTGAACCTTGCGCCTTTTTTACTCTCTGGTCGAGGTTTTCGGCATTGAAAAATCTTCGTAAACTAAATCACACATGTATATGTTGACGTTTAAGAGATATACAGTTAAGAAAATCAAGGGCAATGGTGATATAAATGCGGATTAGACACCAAAAAAACACTCAACAAATGGCTACAATTTAAGAAATGTGTTTAGTGACGGCATCAGATTCCTAATTGATGGAGAAAGGTCTGGTGGCAGGAAAAACTGCTTCTATGAGGTTGTCAAGTGCTCTCGCTCGACGATTCCATTCTTGGATGGTTGGTTTGGCTCTTGTTCCTGTAACTCGAATCCTAACCCGGTATATCCCATTTTAATTTTACACCATTGTGAACCTTACGCCTTTCTTACTCTCAGATCGAGGTTATCGACATTGAAAAATCTTCGTAAACTAAATCACACGTGTATATGTTGACATTTAAAAGATATACAGTCAAGAAAATCAATGGCAATGGTGATATATATGCGGATTAGACACACAAAAAAAAACACTCAACAAATGGCTAAAATTTAAAGAATGTGTTTAGTGACGGCATTAGATTCCTAATTGATGGAGAAAGGTCTGGTGGCAAGAAACGCTGCTTCAAGGAGGTTGTCAAGTGCTTTCGCTCGATGATTCCATTCTTGGGTGGTTGGTTTGGCCCTTGTTCCTGTAACTCGAATCCTAGCCCGGTATATCACATTTTAATTTTACACCAATGTGAACCTTACGCCTTTTTTACTCTCTGGTCGAGGTTCTCGGCATTGAAAAATCTTCGTAAACTAAATCACACATGTATATGTTGACATTTAAGAGATATACAGTTAAGAAAATCAAGGGCAATTGTGATATATATGCGGATTAGACACCAAAAAAAACACTCAACAAATAGCTACAATTTAAGGAATGTGTTTAGTGACGGCATCAGATTCCTAATTGATGGAGAAAGGTCTGGTGGCAAGAAAAGCTGCTTCTAGGAGGTTGTCAAGTGTTTTCGCTCAACGATTCCATTCTTGGGTGGTTGGTTTGGCCCGTATTCCTATAACTCGAATCCTAGCCCGGCATATCCCATTTTAATTTTACACCATTGTGAACCTTACACCTTTTTTACTCTCTGATCGAGGTTCTCGGCATTGAAAAAGCTTCGTAAACTAAATCACACGTGTATATATTAACATTTAAGAGATATACAGTTAAGAAAATCAAGGGCAAGAAAAAGATTCCTAATTGATGGAGAAAGGCCTGGTGGCAAGAAAAGCTGCTTCTAGGAGGTTGTCAAGTGTTTTAACTCGACGATTCCATTCTTGGGTGGTTGGTTTGGCCCATGTTCCTGTAACTCGAATCCTAGCCCGGTATATCCCATTTTAATTTTAGACCATTGTGAACATTACGCCTTTTTTACTCTCTGGTCGAGGTTTTCGGCATTGAAAATTCTTCGTAAACTAAATCACACATGTATATGTTGACGTTTAAGAGATATACAGTTAAGAAAATCAAGGGCAATGGTGATATAAATGCGGATTAGACACCAAAAAAAAACACTCAACAAATGGCTACAATTTAAGAAATGTGTTTAGTGACGGCATCAGATTCCTAATTGATGGAGAAAGGTCTGGTGGCAAGAAAAGCTGCTTCTAGGAGGTTGTCAAGTGTTTTCGCTCAACGATTCCATTCTTGGGTGGTTGGTTTGGCCCTTGTTCCTATAACTCGAATCCTAGCCCGGCATATCCCATTTTAATTTTACACCATTGTGAACCTTACACCTTTTTTACTCTCTGATCGAGGTTCTCGACATTGAAAAAGCTTCGTAAACTAAATCACACGTGTATATATTGACATTTAAGAGATATACAGTTAAGAAAATTAAGGGCAATGGTTATATATATGCGGATTAGACACAAAAAAAAAAAAAAAAAAAAAAAACTCAACAAATGGCTATAATTTAAGGAATGTGTTTAGTGACGGCATCAGATTCCTAATTGATGGAGAAAGGTCTGGTGGCAAGAAAAGCTGCTTCTAGGAGGTTGTTAACTGTTTTCGCTCACCGATTCCATTCTTGGGTACTTGGTTTGGCCCTTGTACCTGTAACTCGAATCCTAGCCACGTATATCCCATTTTAATTTTACACCATTGTGAACCTTACGCCTTTTTAACTCTCTGATCGAGGTTCTCGGCATTGAAAATCTTCGTAAACTAAATCACACATGTATATGTTGACATTTAAGAGATATACAGTCAAGAAAATCAAGGGCAATGGTGATAGATATGTGGATTAGACAAAAAAAAACACTCAACAAATGGCTACAATTTAAGGAATGTGTTTAGTGACGGGATCAGATTCCTAATTTATGGAGAAAGGTCTGTTGGCAAGAAAAGCTGCTTCTAGGAGGTTGTCAACTGTTTTCGCTCGATGATTCCATTCTTGGGTGGTTGGTTTGGAACTTGTTTCTGTAACTCGAATCCTAGCCCGGTATATCCCATTTTAATTTTACACCATTGTGAACCTTAGGCCTTTTTTACTCTCTGATCGAGGTTCTCGGCATCGAAAAATCTTCGTAAACTAAATCACACGTGTATTTGTTGACATTTAAGTGATATACAGTCAAGAAAATCAAGGGCAATGGTGATATATATATGGATTAGACACAAAAAAAAACACTCAACAAATGGCTAAAATTTAAGGAATGTGTTTAGTGACTGCATCAGATTCCTAATTTATGGAGAAAGGTCTGGTGGCAAGAAAAGTTGCTTCTATGAGGTTGTCAAGTGTTTTCGCTCGACGATTCCATTCTTGCGTGGTTGGTTTGGCCCTTGTTCCTGTAACTCGAATCCTAGCCCGGTATATCCCATTTTAATTTTACACCATTGTGAACCTTACGCCTTTTTTACTCTCTGATCGAGGTTCACGGCATTGAAAAATCTTCGTAAACTAAATCACACGTGTATATGTTGACATTTAAGAGATATACATTCAAGAAAATCATGGGCAATGGTGATATATATGCGGATTAGAAACAAAAAAAAACACTCAACAAATGGCTACAATTTAAGAAATGTGTTTAGTGACGGCATCAGATTTCTAATTGATGGAGAAAGGTCTGGGGCAAGAAAAGCTGCTTCTAGGAGGTTGTCTGGTGTTTTCGCTCAACGATTCCATTCTTGGATGGTTAGTTTGGCCCTTATTCCTGTAACTCGAATCCTAGCCCGTTATATCCCATTTTAATTTTACACCATTGTGAACCTTACGCCTTTTTACTCTCGGATCGAGGTTCTCGGCATTGAAAAATCTTCGTAAACTAAATCACACGTGTATATGTTGACATTTAAATGATATACAGTCTAGAAAATCAACGGCAATGGTGATATATATGTGGATTAGACACAAAAAAAACACTCAACAAATGGCCACAATTTAGAGAATGTGTTTAGTGACGGCATTAGATTCCTAATTGATGGAGAAAGGTCTGGTGGCAAGAAAAACTGCTTCTAGGAGGTTGTCAAGTGCTCTCGCTCGACGATTCCATTCTTGGATGGTTGGTTTGGCTCTTGTTCCTGTAACTCGAATCCTAACCCGGTATATCCCATTTTAATTTTACACCATTGTGATCATTACGCCTTTCTTACTCTCGGATCGAGGTTCTCGGCATTGAAAAATCTTCGTAAACTAAATCACACGTGTATATGTTGACATTTAAATGATATACAGTCAAGAAAATCAAGGGCAATGGTGATATGTATGCGGATTAGACACAAAAAAAAACACTCAACAAATGGCTACAATTTAAAGAATGTGTTTAGTGACGGCATTAGATTCCTAATTGATGGAGAAAGGTCTGGTGGCAAGAAAAGCTGCTTCTAGGAGGTTGTCAAGTGCTCTCGCTCGACGATTCCATTCTTGGGTGGTTGGTTTGGCCCTTGTTCCAGTAACTCGAATCCTAGCCCGGTATATCCCATTTTAATTTTACACCATTGTGAACCTTACGCCTTTTTTACTCTCTGGTCGAGGTTCTCGGCATTGAAAAATCTTCGTAAACTAAATCACACATGTATATGTTGACATTTAAGAGATATAAAGTTAAGAAAATCAAGGGCAATGGTGATATATATGCGGATTAGACACCAAAAAAAACACTCAACAAGTGGCTACAATTTAAGGAATGTGTTTAGTGACGGCATCAGATTCCTAATTGATGGAGAAAGGTCTGGTGGCAAGAAAAGCTGCTTCTAAGAGGTTGTCAAGTGTTTTCGCTCAACGATTCCATTCTTGGGTGGTTGGTTTGGCCCTTGTTCCTATAACTCGAATCCTAGCCCGGCATATCCAATTTTAATTTTACACCATTGTGAACCTTACACCTTTTTTACTCTCTGATCGAGGTTCTCGGCATTGAAAAAGCTTCGTAAACTAAATCACACGTGTGTATATTGACATTTAAGAGATATACAGTTAAGAAAATCAAGGGCAATGGTGATATATATGCGGATTAGACACAAAAAAAAAAACAAATGGCTACAATTTAAGGAATGTGTTTAGTGACGGCATCAGATTCCTAATTGATGGAGAAAGGTCTGGTGGCAAGAAAAGCTGCTTCTAGGAGGTTGTCAACTGTTTTCGCTCACCGATTTCATTCTTTGGTGGTTGGTTTGGCCCTTGTAACTGTAACTCGAATCCTAGCCCGGTATATCCCATTTTAATTTTACACCATTGTGAACCTTACGCCTTTT
Source organism: Helianthus tuberosus (assembly GCA_030545235.1). Lineage (NCBI taxonomy): Eukaryota > Viridiplantae > Streptophyta > Magnoliopsida > Asterales > Asteraceae > Helianthus > Helianthus tuberosus. The sequence goes on from CM060420.1 coordinate 176,740,816, forward strand.
TTACTCTCTGATCGAGGTTCTCGGCAATGAAAAATCTTCGAAAACTAAATCACACGTGTATATGTTGACATTTAAGAGATATATACAGTCAGGAAAATAAAGGGCAATGGTGATATATATGTGGATTAGACACCAAAAAAAACACTCAACAAATGGCTACAATTTAAGGAATGTGTTTAGTGACGATATCAGATTCCTAAATCATGGAGAAAGGTCTGGTGGCAAGAAAAGCTGCTTCTAGGAGGTTGTCAAGTGTTTTCGCTCGATGATTCCATTCTTGGGTGGTTGGTTTGGCCCTTGTTCCTGTAACTCGAATCCTAGCCCGTTATATCCCATTTTAATTTAACACCATTGTGAACCTTACGCCTTTTTTACTCTATAATCGTGGTTCTAGGCATCGAAAAATCTCTGTAAACTAAATCACACGTGTATATGTTGACATTTAAGTGATATACAGTCAAGAAAATCAAGGGCAATGGTGATATATATATGGATTAGACACCAAAAAAACACTCAACAAATGGCTAAAATTTAAGGAATGTGTTTAGTGACTGCATCAGATTCCTAATTGATGGAGAAAGGTCTTGTGGCAAGAAAAGTTGCTTCTAGGAGGTTGTCAAGTGTTTTCGCTCGACGATTCCATTCTTGGGTGGTTGGTTTGTCCCTTGTTCCTATAACTCGAATCCTAGCCGATATATCCCATTTTAATTTAACACCATTGTGAACCTTACGCCTTTTTTACTCTCTGATCGAGGTTCTCGGCATTGAAAAATCTACATAAACTAAATCACACGTGTATATGTTGACATTTAAGAGATATACATTCAAGAAAATCAAGGGCAATGGTGATATATATATGGATTAGAAACAAAAAAAACACTCAACAAATGGCTACAATTTAAGGAATGTGTTTAGTGATGGCATCAGATTCCTAATTGATGGAGAAAGGTCTGGTGGCAAGAAAAGCTGCTTCTAGGAGGTTGTCAAGTGTTTTCGCTTGACGATTCCATTCTTGGGTGGTTGGTTTGGCCCTTGTTCCTGTAACTCGGATCCTAGCCTGGTATATCCCATTTTAATTTTACACCATTGTGAACCTTATGCCTTTTTTACTCTCTGATCGAGGTTCTCGGCATTGAAAAATCTTCGTAAACTAAATCACACGTGTATATGTTGACATTTAAGAGATATACAGTCAAGAAAATCAGGGGCAATGGTGATATATAATTAGACACAAAAAAAACACTCAACAAATGGCTACAATTTAAGGAATGTGTTTAGTGACGACACCAGATTCCTAATTGATGGAGAAAGGCCTGGTGGCAAGAAAAGCTGCTTCTAGGAGGTTGTCAGGTGTTTTCACTCGACGATTCCATTCTTGGGTGGTTGGTTTGGCCCATGTTCCTGTAACTCGAATCCTAGCCCGGTATATCCCATTTTAATTTTAGACCATTGTGAACCTTACGCCTTTTTAACTCTCTGATCGAGGTTCTCGGCATTGAAAAATCTTCGTAAACTAAATCACACTTGTATATGTTGACATTTAAGAGATATACAGTTAAGAAAATTAAGGGCAATGGTGATATATATATATGTGGATTAGACAACAAAAAAAACAATCAACAAATGGCTACAATTTAAGGAATGTGTTTAGTGACGGCATCAGATTCCTAATTGATGGAGAAAGGTTTGGTGGTAAGAAAAGCTGCCTCTAGGAGGTTGTCAAGTGTTTTCGCTCGACGATTCCATTCTTGGGTGGTTGGTTTGGCCTTTGTTCCTGTAACTCGAATCCTAGCCCGGTATATCCTATTTTAATTTTACACCCTTGTGTATCTAACGCCTTTTTTACTCTCAGATCGAGGTTATCGGCATTGAAAAATCTTCGTAAACTAAATCACACGTGTATATGTTGACATTTAAGAGATATACAGTCAAGAAAATCTAGGGCAATGGTGATATATATATATATGCGGATTAGAAACAAAAAAAACACTTAACAAATGGCTACAATTTAAGAAATCTGTTTAGTGACGGCATCAGATTCCTAACTGATTGAGAAAGGTCTGGTAGCAAGAAAAACTGCTTATAGGAGGTTGTCAATAGTTTTCCCTTGACGATTCCATTCTTGGGTGATTGGTTTGGAAATTGTTCCTGTAACTCGAATCCTAGCCCGGTCCCATTTTAATTTTACACCATTGTGAACCTTACGCCTTTTTTACTCTCTGATTGAGGTTCTCGGCATTGAAAAATCTTCGTAAAGTAAATCACACGTGTATATGTTAACATTTAAGAGACATACAGTTAAGAAAATCACGGGCAATGGTGATATATATGCGGATTAGACACCAAAAAAAACACTCAACAAATGGCTACAATTTAAGGAATCTGTTTAGTGACGGCATCAGATTCCTAGTTGATGGAGAAAGGTCTGGTGGCAAGAAAAGCTGCTTCTAGGAGGTTGTCAAGTGTTTTCGCTCAACGATTCCATTCTTGGGTGGTTGGTTTGGCCCTAGTTCCTGTAACTTGAATCCTAGCCTGGTATATCCCATTTTAATTTTAAACTATTGTGAAACTTACGCCTTTTTTACTCTCTGATCGAGGTTCTCGGCATTGAAAAATCTTCGTCAACTAAATCACACGTGTATACGTTGACATTTAAGAGATATATACCGTCAAGAAAATCAAGGGCAATGGTGATATATATGCGGATTAGACACAAAAAAAAACACTCTACCAATGGCTACAATTTAAGGAATGTGTTTAGCGACGACATCAGATTCCTAATTGATGGAGAAAGGTCTGGTGGCAAGAAAAGCTGCTTCTAGTAGGTTGTCAAGTGTTTTCGCTCGAGGATTCCATTCTTAGGTCGTTGGTTTGCCCCTTGTTCCTGTAACTCGAATCCTAGCCCGGTATATCCCATTATAATTTTAAACCGTTGTGAACCTTACACCTATTTTACTCTCTGATCGAGGATCTCGGCATTGAAAAATCTTCGTAAACTAAATCAAACGTGTATATGTTGACATTTAAGAGATATACATTCAAGAAAATCAAGGGCAATGGTGATATATATATATGCGGATTAGAAACAAAAAAAACACTCAACAAATGGCTACAATTTAAGGAATGTGTTTAGTGATGGCATCAGATTCCTAATTGATGGAGAAAGGTTTGGTGGCAAGAAAAGCTGCTTCTTGGAGGTTGTCAAGTGTTTTCGCTTGACGATTCCATTCTTGGGTGGTTGGTTTGGCCCTTGTTCCTGTAACTCGAATCCTAACCCGGTATATCCCATTTTAATTTTACACCATTGTGAACCTTACGCCTTTTTTACTCTATGATCGAGGTTCTCGGCAATGATAAAAATATTCGTAAACTAAATCATACGTGTATATGTTGACATTTAAGAGATATACAGTCAAGAAAATCAAGGGCAATGGTGATATATATGCAGATTAGACACCAAAAACAAAAAACACTCAACAAATGGCTACAATTTAAGAAATGTGTTTAGTGATGGCATCAGATTTCTAATTGATGGAGAAAGGTCTGGTGGCAAGAAAAGCTGCTTCTAGGAGGTTGTCAAGTGTTTTCGCTCGACGATTCAATTCTTGGGTGGTTGGTTTGGCCCTTGTTCCTGTAACTCGAATCCAAGCCCGGTACATCCCATTTTAATTTTACACCATTGTGAACCTTAGGCCTTTTTTACACTCTGATCGAGGTTCTCGGCATTGAAAAATCTTCGTAAACTAAATCACACATGTATATGTTGACATTTAAGAGATATACAGTCAAGAAAATCAACGGCAATGGAGATATATATGCGGATTAGACACCAAAAAAACACTCAACAAATGGCTACAATTTAAGGAATGTGTTTAGTGACGGCATCAGATTCCTAATTGATGGAGAAAGGTCTGGTGGCAAGAAAAGCTGCTTTTAGGAGGTTGTCAAGTGTTTTCGCTCGACGATTCAATTCTTGGGTGGTTGGTTTGGCCCTTGTTCCTGTAACTCGAATCCAAGCCCGGTACATCCCATTTTAATTTTACACCATTGTGAACCTTAGGCCTTTTTTACACTCTGATCGAGGTTCTCGGCATTGAAAAATCTTCGTAAACTAAATCACACATGTATATGTTGACATTTAAGAGATATACAGTCAAGAAAATCAAGGGCAATGGTGATATATATGCAGATTAGACACCAAAAACAAAAAAACACTCAACAAATGGCTACAATTTAAGAAATATGTTTAGTGATGGCATCAGATTTCTAATTGATGGAGAAAGGTCTGGTGGCAAGAAAAGCTGCTTCTAGGAGGTTGTCAAGTGTTTTCGCTCGACGATTCAATTCTTGGGTGGTTGGTTTGGCCCTTGTTCCTGTAACTCGAATCCAAGCCCGGTATATCCCATTTTAATTTTACACCATTGTGAACCTTACGCCTTTTTTACACTCTAATCGAGGTTCTCGGCATTGAAAAATCTTCGTAAACTAAATCACACGTGTATATGTTGACATTTAAGAGATATACAATCAAGAAAATCAACGGAAATGGAGATATATATGCGGATTGGACACCAAAAAAAACACTCAACAAATGGCTACAATTTAAGGAATGTGTTTAGTGACGGCATCAGATTCCTAATTGATGGAGAAAGGTCTGGTGTCAAGAAAAGCTGCTTCTAGGTGGTTGTTAAGTGTTTTCGCTCGACGATTCCATTCTTGGGTGGTTGGTTTGGCCCTTGTTCCTGTAACTCGAATCCTAGCACAGTATATCCTTTTTTACTTTTACACCATTGTGAACCTTACGCCTTTTTTACTCTCTGATCGAGGTTCTCGGCATTGAAAAATCTTCGTAAACTAAATCACACGTGTATATGTTGACATTTAAGAGATATACAGTCAAGAAAATCAAGGGCAATTGTGATATATATGTGGATTAGACACCAAAAAAAAAACACTCAACAAATGGCTACAATTTAAGGAATGTGTTTAGTGACGGTATCAGATTCCTAATTAATGGAGAAAGGTCTGGTGGCAAGAAAAGTTGCTTCAAGGAGGTTGGCAAGTGTTTTCGCTTGACGATTCCATTCTTGGGTGGTGGGTTTGGGCCTTGTTCCTGTAACTCGAATCCTAGCCTGGTATATCCCATTTTAATTTTACACCATTGTGAACCTTATGCCTCTTTTATTCTCTGATCGAGGTTCTCGACATTGAAAAATCTCCGTAAACTAAATCACACGTGTATATGCTGACATTTAAGAGATATACAGTCAAGAAAATAAAGGGCAATGGTGATATATATTCGGGTTAGACACAAAAAAAAACACTCAATAAATGGCTACAATTTAAGGAATGTGTTTAGTGACGGCATCAGATTCCTAATTGATGGAGAAAGGTCTGGTGGCAAGAAAAGCTGCTTCTAGGAGGTTGTCAAGTGTTTTCGCTCGACGATTCCATTCTTGGGTGGTTGGTTTGGCCCTTGTTCCTGTAACTCGAATCCTAGCCCGTAATATCCCATTTTAATTTTACACCATTGTGAACCTTACGCCGGTTTTACTCTCTGGTCGAGGTTCTCGGCATTGAAAAATTTTCGTAAACTAAATCACACGTGTATATGTTGACATTTAAGAGATATAGAGTCATGAAAATCAAGGGAACGGTGATATATTTGCGGATTAGACACAAAAAAAAACACTCAACAAATGGCTACAATTTAAGGAATGTGTTTAGTAACGGCATCAGATTACTAATTGATTGAGAAAGGTCTGGTGGCAAGAAAAGCTTCTTCTAGGAGGTTGTCAAGTGTTTTCGCTCGACAATTCCATTCTTGGGTGGTTGGTTTGGCAATTATTCCCATAACTCGAATCCTAACCCGGTATATCCCATTTTAATTTTACACCATTGTGAACCTTACGCCTTTTTTACTCTCTGGTCGAGGTTCTCGGCAATGAAAAATCTTCGTAAACTAAATCACACGTGTATATGTTGACATTTAAGAGATATATATAGTCAAGAAAATCAAGGGCAATGGTGATATATATGTGGATTAGACACCAAAAAAAACACTCAACAAATGGCTACAATTTAAGGAATATGTTTAGTGACGACATCAGATTCCTAATTGATGGAGAATGGTCTGGTGGCAAGAAAAGCTGCTTCTAGGAGGTTGTCAATTGTTTTCGCTCGACGATTCCATTCTTGCGTGGTTTGTTTGGCCCTTGTTCCTGTAACTCGAATCCTAGCCCGGTATATCTCATTTTAATTTTACACCATTGTGAACCTTACGCCTTTTTTACTCTCTGATCGAGGTTCTCGGCAATGAAAAATCTTCGAAAACTAAATCACACGTGTATATGTTGACATTTAAGAGATATATACAGTCAGGAAAATCAAGGGCAATGGTGATATATATGTGGATTAGACACCAAAAAAAACACTCAACAAATGGCTACAATTTAAGGAATGTGTTTAGTGACGATATCAGATTCCTAAATGATGGAGAAAGGTCTGGTGGCAAGTAAAGCTGCTTCTAGGAGGTTGTCAAGTGTTTTCGCTTGACGATTCCATTCTTGGGTGGTTGGTTTGGCCCTTGTTCCTGTAACTCGAAACCTAGCCCGGTATATCCCATTTTAATTTTACACCATTGTGAACCTTAAGCCTCTTTTACTCTCTGATCGAGGTTCTCGGCATTCAAAAATCTTCGTAAACTAAATCACACGTGTATATGCTGACATTTAAGAGATATACAGTCAAGAAAATGAAGGGCAATGGTGATATATATGCGGGTTAGACACCAAAAAAAAACACTCAACAAATGGCTACGAGTTAAGAAATGTGTTTAGTGACGGCATCAGATTCCTAATTGATAGAGAAAGGTCTGTTGGCAAGAAAAGCTTCTTCTAGGAGGTTGTTAAGTGTTTTCGCTCGACGATTCCATTCTTGGGTGGTTGGTTTGGCCCTGGTTCCTGTAACTCGAATCCTAGCCCCCGATATATCCCATTTTAATTTTACACCATTGTGAACCTTACGCCTTTTTTACTCTCTAATCGAGGTTCTCGGCGTTGAAAAATCTTCGTAAACTAAATCACACGTGTATATGTTGACATTTAAGAGATATACAGTCAAGAAAATCAAGGGCAATGGTTATATATATGCGGATTAGACACAAAAAAACACTCAACAAATGGCTACAATTTAAGGAATGTGTTTAGTAACGGCATCAGATTACTAATTGATTGAGAAAGGTCTGGTGGCAAGAAAAGCTTCTTCTAGGAGGTTGTCAAGTGTTTTCGCTCGACAATTCCATTCTTGGGTGGTTGGTTTGGCAATTATTCCCATAACTCGAATCCTAGCCCGGTATATCCCATTTTAATTTTACACCATTGTGAACCTTACGCCTTTTTTACTCTCTGGTCGAGGTTCTCGGCAATGAAAAATCTTCGTAAACTAAATCACACGTGTATATGTTGACATTTAAGAGATATATACAGTCAAGAAAATCAAGGGCAATGGTGATATATATGTGGATTAGACACCAAAAAAAACACTCAACAAATGGCTACAATTTAAGGAATGTGTTTTGTGACGACATCAGATTCCTAATTGATGGAGAAAGGTCTGGTGGCAAGAAAAGCTGCTTCTAGGAGGTTGTCAATTGTTTTCGCTCGACGATTCCATTCTTGCGTGGTTTGTTTGGCCCTTGTTCCTGTAACTCGAATCCTAGCCCGGTATATCTCATTTTAATTTTACACCATTGTGAACCTTACGCCTTTTTTACTCTCTGATCGAGGTTCTCGGCAATGAAAAATCTTCGAAAACTAAATCACACGTGTATATGTTGACATTTAAGAGATATATACAGTCAGGAAAATAAAGGGCAATGGTGATATATATGTGGATTAGACACCAAAAAAAACACTCAACAAATGGCTACAATTTAAGGAATGTGTTTAGTGACGATATCAGATTCCTAAATGATGGAGAAAGGTCTGGTGGCAAGTAAAGCTGCTTCTAGGAGGTTGTCAAGTGTTTTCGCTTGACGATTCCATTCTTGGGTGGTTGGTTTGGCCCTTGTTCCTGTAACTCGAAACCTAGCCCGGTATATCCCATTTTAATTTTACACCATTGTGAACCTTAAGCCTCTTTTACTCTCTGATCGAGGTTCTCGGCATTCAAAAATCTTCGTAAACTAAATCACACGTGTATATGCTGACATTTAAGAGATATACAGTCAAGAAAATGAAGGGCAATGGTGATATATATGCGGGTTAGACACCAAAAAAAAAACACTCAACAAATGGCTACAAGTTAAGAAATGTGTTTAGTGACGGCATCAGATTCCTAATTGATAGAGAAAGGTCTGTTGGCAAGAAAAGCTTCTTCTAGGAGGTTGTTAAGTGTTTTCGCTCGACGATTCCATTCTTGGGTGGTTGGTTTGGCCCTGGTTCCTGTAACTCGAATCCTAGCCCCCGATATATCCCATTTTAATTTTACACCATTGTGAACCTTACGCCTTTTTTACTCTCTAATCGAGGTTCTCGGCGTTGAAAAATCTTCGTAAACTAAATCACACGTGTATATGTAGACATTTAAGAGATATACAGTCAAGAAAATCAAGGGCAATGGTTATATATATGCGGATTAGACACAAAAAAAACACTCAACAAATGGCTACAATTTAAGGAATGTGTTTAGTAACGGCATCAGATTACTAATTGATTGAGAAAGGTCTGGTGGCAAGAAAAGCTTCTTCTAGGAGGTTGTCAAGTGTTTTCGCTCGACAATTCCATTCTTGGGTGGTTGGTTTGGCCCTTGTTCCTGTAACTCGAATACTAGCCCGGAATATCCCATTTTAATTTTACACCATTGTGAACCTTACGCCTGTTTTACTCTCTGGTCGAGGTTCTCGGCATTGAAAAATTTTCGTAAACTAAATCACACTTGTATATGTTGACATTTAAGAGATATACAGTCAAGAAAATCAAGGGAACTGTGATATATATGCGGATTAGACACAAAAAAAAACACTCAACAAATGGCTACAATTTAAGGAATGTGTTTAGTAACGGCATCAGATTACTAATTGATTGAGAAAGGTCTGGTGGCAAGAAAAGCTGCTTCTAGGAGGTTGTCAAGTGTTTTCGCTCGACGATTCCATTCTTGGGTGGTTGGTTTGGCTATTATTCCAGTAGCTCGAATCCTAGCCCGGTATATCCCATTTTAATTTTACACCGTTGTGAACCTTACGCCTTTTTTACTCTCTAATCGAGGTTCTCAGCATTGAAAAATCTTCGTAAACTAAATCACACGAGTATATGTTGACATTTAAGAAATATACAGTCAAGAAAATCAAGGGAAATGGTGATATATTTGCGGATTAGACACCAAAAAAATAACACTCAACGAATGGCTACAATTTAAGGAATGTGTTTAGTGACGGCATCACATTCCTAATTGATGGAGAAAGGTCTGGTGGCAAGAAAAGCTGTTTCTAGGAGTTTGTCAAGTGTTTTCGCTCGACTCTTCCATTCTTGGGTGGTTGGTTTGGCCCTTGTTCATGTAACTCGAATCCTAGCCCGGTATATCCCATTTTAATTTTACACCATTGTGAACCTTACACCTTTTTTACTCTCTGATTGAGGTTCTCGGCATTGAAAAATCTTCGTAAACTAAATCACACGTGTATATGTTGACATTTAAGAGATATACAGTCAAGAAAATCAAGGGCAATGGTGTTATATATGCGGATTAGACACAAAAAAAAACACTCAACAAATGGCTACAATTTTAGGAATGTGTTTAGTGACGGCATCAGATTCCTAATTGATGGAGAAAGGTCTGGTGGTAAGAAAAGCTGCTTCTAGGAGGTTGTCAAGTGTTTTCGCTCGACGATTCCATTCTTGGGTGGTTGGTTTGGCTATTATTCCTGTAACTCGAATCCTAGCCCGGTATATCCCATTTTAATTTTACACCGTTGTGAACCTTACGCCTTATTTACTCTCTAATCGAGGTTCTCAGCATTGAAAAGTCTTCGTAAACTAAATCACACGTGTATATGTTGACATTTAAGAAATATACAGTCAAGAAAATTAAGGGCAATGGTGATATATTTGCGGATTAGACATGAAAAAAATAACACTCAACAAATGGCAACAATTTAAGGAATGTGTTTAGTGACGACATCAAATTCCTAATTGATGGAGAAAGGTCTGGTGGCAAGAAAAGCTGCTTCTAAGAGGTTGTCAAGTGTTTTCGCTCGATTCTTCCATTCTTGGGTGGTTGGTTTGGCCCTTGTTCCTGTAACTCGAATCCTAGCCCGGTATATCTCATTTTAATTTTACACCATTGTGAACCTTACGCCTTTTTTACTCTCTGATCGAGGTTCTCGGCAATGAAAAATCTTCGAAAACTAAATCACACGTGTATATGTTGACATTTAAGAGATATATACAGTCAGGAAAATCAAGGGCAATGGTGATATATATGTGGATTAGACACCAAAAAAAACACTCAACAAATGGCTACAATTTAAGGAATGTGTTTAGTGACGATATCAGATTCCTAAATGATGGAGAAAGGTCTGGTGGCAAGTAAAGCTGCTTCTAGGAGGTTGTCAAGTGTTTTCGCTTGACGATTCCATTCTTGGGTGGTTGGTTTGGCCCTTGTTCCTGTAACTCGAAACCTAGCCCGGTATATCCCATTTTAATTTTACACCATTGTGAACCTTAAGCCTCTTTTACTCTCTGATCGAGGTTCTCGGCATTCAAAAATCTTCGTAAACTAAATCACACGTGTATATGCTGACATTTAAGAGATATACAGTCAAGAAAATGAAGGGCAATGGTGATATATCTGCGGGTTAGACACCAAAAAAAAACACTCAACAAATGGCTACAAGTTAAGAAATGTGTTTAGTGACGGCATCTGATTCCTAATTGATAGAGAAAGGTCTGTTGGCAAGAAAAGCTTCTTCTAGGAGGTTGTTATGTGTTTTCGCCTGACGATTCCATTCTTGGGTGGTTGGTTTGGCCCTGGTTCCTGTAACTCGAATCCTAGCCCCCGATATATCCCATTTTAATTTTACACCATTGTGAACCTTACGCCTTTTTTACTCTCTAATCGAGGTTCTCGGCGTTGAAAAATCTTCGTAAACTAAATCACACGTGTATATGTTGACATTTAAGAGATATACAGTCAAGAAAATCAAGGGCAATGGTTATATATATGCGGATTAGACACAAAAAAAAAACACTCAACAAATAGCTACAATTTAAGGAATGTGTTTAGTGACGGCATCAGATTCCTAATTGATGGAGAAAGGTCTGGTGGCAAGAAAAGCTACTTCTAGGAGGTTATCAAGTGTTTTCGCTCGACGATTCCATTGTTGGGTGGTTGGTTTGGCCCTTGTTCCTGTAACTCGAATACTAGCCCGGAATATCCCATTTTAATTTTACACCATTGTGAACCTTACGCCTGTTTTACTCTCTGGTCGAGGTTCTCGGCATTGAAAAATTTTCGTAAACTAAATCACACTTGTATATGTTGACATTTAAGAGATATACAGTCAAGAAAATCAAGGGAACTGTGATATATATGCGGATTAGACACAAAAAAAACACTCAACAAATGGCTACAATTTAAGGAATGTGTTTAGTAACGGCATCAGATTACTAATTGATTGAGAAAGGTCTGGTGGCAAGAAAAGTTGCTTCTAGGAGGTTGTCAAGTGTTTTCGCTCGACGATTCCATTCTTGGGTGGTTGGTTTGGCTATTATTCCAGTAACTCGAATCCTAGCCCGGTATATCCCATTTTAATTTTACACCGTTGTGAACCTTACGCCTTTTTTACTCTCTAATCGAGGTTCTCAGCATTGAAAAATCTTCGTAAACTAAATCACACGAGTATATGTTGACATTTAAGAAATATACAGTCAAGAAAATCAAGGGAAATGGTGATATATTTGCGGATTAGACACCAAAAAAATAACACTCAACGAATGGCTACAATTTAAGGAATGTGTTTAGTGACGGCATCACATTCCTAATTGATGGAGAAAGGTCTGGTGGCAAGAAAAGCTGTTTCTAAGAGTTTGTCAAGTGTTTTCGCTCGACTCTTCCATTCTTGGGTGGTTAGTTTGGCCCTTGTTCATGTAACTCGAATCCTAGCCCGGTATATCCCATTTTAATTTTACACCATTGTGAACCTTACACCTTTTTTACTCTCTGATTGAGGTTCTCGGCATTGAAAAATCTTCGTAAACTAAATCACACGTGTATATGTTGACATTTAAGAGATATACAGTCAAGAAAATCAAGGGCAATGGTGTTATATATGCGGATTAGACACAAAAAAAAACACTCAACAAATGGCTACAATTTTAGGAATGTGTTTAGTGACGGCATCAGATTCCTAATTGATGGAGAAAGGTCTGGTGGTAAGAAAAGCTGCTTCTAGGAGGTTGTCAAGTGTTTTCGCTCGACGATTCCATTCTTGGGTGGTTGGTTTGGCTATTATTCCTGTAACTCGAATCCTAGCCCGGTATATCCCATTTTAATTTTACACCGTTGTGAACCTTACGCCTTATTTATTCTCTAATCGAGGTTCTCAGCATTGAAAAGTCTTCGTAAACTAAATCACACGTGTATATGTTGACATTTAAGAAATATACAGTCAAGAAAATCAAGGGCAATGGTGATATATTTGCGGATTAGACATGAAAAAAATAACACTCAACAAATGGCAACAATTTAAGGAATGTGTTTAGTGACGACATCAAATTCCTAATTGATGGAGAAAGGTCTGGTGGCAAGAAAAGCTGCTTCTAAGAGGTTGTCAAGTGTTTTCGCTCGATTCTTCCATTCTTGGGTGGTTGGTTTGGCCCTTGTTCATGTAACTAGAATCCTAGCCCCGTATATCCCATTTTAATTTTACACCATTGTGAACCTTTCGCCTTTTTTACGCTCTGATCGAGGTTCTCGGCATTGAAAAATCTTCGTAAACTAAATCACACGTGTATATGTTGACATTTAAGAGATATACAGTCAAGAAAATCAAGGGCAATGGTGATTTATATGCGGATTAGACACAAAAAAAAACACTCAACAAATGGCTACAATTTAAGGAATATGCTTAATGACGGCCTCAGATTCCTAATTGATGGAGAAAGGTCTGGTGGCAAGAAAAGCTACTTCTAGAAGGTTGTCAAGTGTTTTCGCTCGACGATTCCTTTCTTGGGTGGTTGGTTTGGCCCTTGTTCCTATAACTCGAATCCTAACCCGGTATATCCCATTTTAATTTTACAACATTGTGAACCTTACACCTTTTTTACTCTCTGATCGAGGTTCTCGGCATTGAAAAATCTTCGTAAACTAAACCACACGTGTATATGTTGACATTTAAGAGATATACAGTCAAGAAAATCAAGGGCAATGGTGATATATATATGCGGATTAGACACAAAAAAACACTAAACAAATGGCTACAATTGAAGGAATGTGTTTAGTGACGGCATCAGATTCCTAATTGATGGAAAAGGTCTGGTGGCAAGAAAAGCTGCTTCTAGGAGGTTGTCAAGTGTTTTCGCTCGACGATTCCATTCTTGGGTGGTTGGTTTAGCCCTTGTTCCTGTAACTCGAATCCTAACCCGGTATATCCCATTTTAATTTTACAACATTGTGAACCTTACGCCTTTTTTACTCTCTGATCGAGGTTGTTAAGTGTTTTTCCTCGACGATTCCATTCTTGGGTGGTTGGTTTGGCCATTGTTCCTGTAACTCGAATCCTTGCTCGGTATATCCCATTTTAATTTTACAACATTGTGAACCTTACGCCTTTTTTTACTCTCTGATCGAGGTTGTTAAGTGTTTTTCCTCAACGATTCCATTCTTGGGTGGTTGGTTTGGCCATTGTTCCTGTAACTCGAATCCTTGCTCGGTATATCCCATTTTAATTTTACACCATTGTGAACCTTACGCCTTTTTACTCTCTGATCGAAGTTCTCGGCATTGAAAAATCTTCGTAAACTAAATCACACGTGTATATGTTGACATTTAAGAGATATACAGTCAAGAAAATCAAGGGCAATGGTTATATATATGCGGATTAGACACAAAAAAAACACTCAACAAATAGCTACAATTTAAGGAATGTGTTTAGTGACGGCATCAGATTCCTAATTGATGGAGAAAGGTCTGGTGGCAAGAAAAGCTACTTTAGGAGGTTGTCAAGTGTTTTTGCTCGACGATTCCATTGTTGGGTGGTTGGTTTGGCCCTTGTTCCTGTAACTCGAATACTAGCCCGGAATATCCCATTTTAATTTTACACCATTGTGAACCTTACGCCTGTTTTACTCTCTGGTCGAGGTTCTCGGCATTGAAAAATTTTCGTAAACTAAATCACACGTGTATATGTTGACATTTAAGAAATATACAGTCAAGAAAATCAAGGGCAATGGTGATATATTTGCGGATTAGACATCAAAAAAATAACACTCAACAAATGGAAACAATTTAAGGAATGTGTTTAGTGACGACATCAAATTCCTAATTGATGGAGAAAGGTCTGGTGGCAAGAAAAGCTGCTTCTAAGAGGTTGTCAAGTGTTTTCGCTCGATTCTTCCATTCTTGGGTGGTTGGTTTGGCCCTTGTTCATGTAACTAGAATCCTAGCCCCGTATATCCCATTTTAATTTTACACCATTGTGAACCTTTCGCCTTTTTTACTCTCTGATCGAGGTTCTCGGCATTGAAAAATCTTCGTAAACTAAATCACACGTGTATATGTTGACATTTAAGAGATATACAGTCAAGAAAATCAAGGGCAATGGTGATTTATATGCGGATTAGACACAAAAAAAACACTCAACAAATGGCTACAATTTAAGGAATGTATTTAATGACGGCCTCAGATTCCTAATTGATGGAGAAAGGGGTGGTGGCAAGAAAAGCTGCTTCTAGGAGGTTGTCAAGTGTTTTCGCTCGACGATTCCTTTCTTGGGTTGTTGGTTTGGCCCTTGTTCCTATAACTCGAATCCTAGCCCCGTATATCCCACTTTAAGTTTACACCATTGTGAACCTTACGCCTTTTTTACTCTCTGATCGAGGTTCTCGGCATTGAAAAATCTTCGTAAACTGAACCACACGTGTATATGTTGACATTTAAGAGATATACAGTCAAGAAAATCAAGGGCAATGGTGATATATATATATATATATATATATATATATATATATATATATATATATATATGCGGATTAGACACAAAAAAAACACTAAACAAATGGCTACAATTTAAGGAATGTGTTTAGTGACGGCATCAGATTCCTAATTGATGGAGAAAGGTCTGGTGGCAAGAAAAGCTGCTTCTAGGAGGTTGTCAAGTGTTTTCGCTCGACGATTCCATTCTTGGGTGGTTGGTTTAGCCCTTGTTCCTGTAACTCGAATCCTAACCCGGTATATCCCATTTTAATTTTACAACATTGTTAACCTTACGCCTTTTTTACTCTCTGATCGAGGTTCTCGGCATTGAAAAATCTTCATAAACTAAATCACACGTGTATATGTTGACATTTAAGAGATATACAGTCAAGAAAATCTTGGGAAATGGTGATATATATGCGGATTATACACAAAAAAAAAACACTCAACGAATGGCTATAATTTAAGGAATTTGTTTAGTGACGGCAATAGATTCCTAATTGAAGAAGAAAAGTCTGGTGGCAAGAAAAGCTGCTTCTAGGAGATTGTTAAGTGTTTTTTCTCGACGATTCCATTCTTGGGTGGTTGGTTTGGCCATTGTTCCTGTAACTCGAATCCTTGCTCGGTATATCCCATTTTAATTTTACAACATTGTTAACCTTACGCCTTTTTTACTCTCTGATCGAGGTTCTCGGCATTGAAAAATCTTCGTAAACTAAACCACACGTGTATATGTTGACATTTAAGAGATATACAGTCAAGAAAATCAAGGGCAATGGTGATATATATGCGGATTATACACAAAAAAAACACTCAACGAATGGCTATAATTTAAGGAATTTGTTTAGTGACGGCATCAGATTCCTAATTGATGGAGAAAGGTCTGGTGGCAAGAAAAGCTGCTTCTAGGAGGTTGTTAAGTGTTTTTCCTCGACGATTCCATTCTTGGGTGGTTGGTTTGGCCATTGTTCCTGTAACTCGAATCCTTGCTCGGTATATCCCATTTTAATTTTACACCATTGTGAACCTTACGCCTTTTTACTCTCTGATCGAAGTTCTCGGCATTGAAAAATCTTCGTAAACTAAATCACACGTGTATATGTTGACATTTAAGAGATATACAGTCAAGAAAATCAAGGGCAATGGTTATATATATGCGGATTAGACACAAAAAAAAACACTCAACAAATAGCTACAATTTAAGGAATGTGTTTAGTGACAGCATCAGATTCCTAATTGATGGAGAAAGGTCTGGTGGCAAGAAAAGCTACTTTAGGAGGTTGTCAAGTGTTTTCGCTCGACGATTCCATTATTGGGTGGTTGGTTTGGCCCTTGTTCCTGTAACTCGAATACTAGCCCGGAATATCCCATTTTAATTTTACACCATTGTGAACCTTACGCCTGTTTTACTCTCTGGTCGAGGTTCTCGGCATTGAAAAATTTTCGTAAACTAAATCACACTTGTATATGTTGACATTTAAGAGATATGGAGTCAAGAAAATCAAGGGAACTGTGATATATATGCGGATTAGAGACAAAAAAAACACTCAACAAATGGCTACAATTTAAGGAATGTGTTTAGTAACGGCATCAGATTACTAATTGATTGCGAAAGGTCTGGTGGCAAGAAAAGCTGCTTCTAGGAGGTTGTCAAGTGTTTTCGCACGACGATTCCATTCTTGGGTGGTTGGTTTGGCTATTATTCCAGTAACTCGAATCCTAGCCCGGTATATCCCATTTTAATTTTACACCGTTGTGAACCTTACGCCTTTTTTACTCTCTAATCGAGGTTCTCAGCATTGAAAAATCTTCGTAAACTAAATCACACGAGTATATGTTGACATTTAAGAAATATACAGTCAAGAAAATCAAGGGTAATGGTGATATATTTGCGGATTAGACACCAAAAAAATAACACTCAACGAATGGCTACAATTTAAGGAATGTGTTTAGTGACGGCATCACATTCCTAATTGATGGAGAAAGGTCTGGTGGCAAGAAAAGCTGTTTCTAGTAGGTTGTCAAGTGTTTTCGCTCCACTCTTCCATTCTTGGGTGGTTGGTTTGGCCCTTGTTCATGTAACTCGAATCCTAGCCCGGTATATCCCATTTTAATTTTACACCATTGTGAACCTTACACCTTTTTTACTCTCTGATTGAAGTTCTCGGCATTGAAAAATCTTCGTAAACTAAATCACACGTGTATATTTTGACATTTAAGAGATATACAGTCAAGAAAATCAAGGGCAATGGTGATATATATGCGGATTAGACACAAAAAAAAACACTCAACAAATGGCTACAATTTTAGGAATGTGTTTAGTGACGGCATCAGATTCCTAATTGATGGAGAAAGGTCTGGTGGTAAGAAAAGCTGCTTCTAGGAGGTTGTCAAGTGTTTTCGCTCGACGATTCCATTCTCGGGTGGTTGGTTTGGCTATTATTCCTGTAACTCGAATCCTAGCCCGGTATATCCCATTGTAATTTTACACCGTTGTGAACCTTACACCTTTTTTACTCTCTAATCGAGGTTCTCAGCATTGAAAAGTCTTCGTAAACTAAATCACACGTGTATATGTTGACATTTAAGAAATATACAGTCAAGAAAATCGAGGGCAATGGTGATATATTTGCGGATTAGACATCAAAAAAATAACACTCAACAAATGGAAACAATTTAAGGAATGTGTTTAATGACGACATCAAATTCCTAATTGATGGAGAAAGGTCTGGTGGCAAGAAAAGCTGCTTCTAAGAGGTTGTCAAGTGTTTTCGCTCGATTCTTCCATTCTTGGGTGGTTGGTTTGGCCCTTGTTCATGTAACTAGAATCCTAGCCCCGTATATCCCATTTTAATTTTACACCATTGTGAACCTTTCGCCTTTTTTACTCTCTGATCGAGGTTCTCGGCATTGAAAAATCTTCGTAAACTAAATCACACATGTATATGTTGACATTTAAGAGATATACAGTCAAGAAAATCAAGGGCAATGGTGATTTATATGCGGATTAGACACAAAAAAAAACACTCAACAAATGGCTACAATTTAAGGAATGTATTTAATGACGGCCTCAGATTCCTAATTGATGGAGAAAGGTGTGGTGGCAAGAAAAGCTGCTTCTAGGAGGTTGTCAAGTGTTTTCGCTCGACCATTCCTTTCTTGGGTGGTTGGTTTGGCCCTTGTTCCTATAACTCGAATCCTAGCCCCGTATATCCCACTTTAAGTTTACACCATTGTGAACCTTACGCCTTTTTTACTCTCTGATCGAGGTTCTCGGCATTGAAAAATCTTCGTAAACTAAACCACACGTGTATATGTTGACATTTAAGAGATATACAGTCAAGAAAATCAAGGGCAATGGTGATATATATATATATATGCGGATTAGACACAAAAAAAAACACTAAACAAATGGCTACAATTTAAGGAATGTGTTTAGTGACGGCATCAGATTCCTAATTGATGGAGAAAGGTCTGGTGGCAAGAAAAGCTGCTTCTAGGAGGTTGTCAAGTGTTTTCGCTCGACGATTCCATTCTTGGGTGGTTGGTTTAGCCCTTGTTCCTGTAACTCGAATCCTAACCCGGTATATCCCATTTTAATTTTACAACATTGTTAACCTTACGCCTTTTTTACTCTCTGATCGAGGTTCTCGGCATTGAAAAATCTTCATAAACTAAATCACACGTGTATATGTTGACATTTAAGAGATATACAGTCAAGAAAATCTAGGGAAATGGTGATATATATGCGGATTATACAAAAAAAAAACACTCAACAAATGGCTATAATTTAAGGAATTTGTTTAGTGACGGCAATAGATTCCTAATTGATGGAGAAAATTCTGGTGGCAAGAAAAGCTGCTTCTAGGAGATTGTTAAGTGTTTTTGCTCGACGATTCCATTCTTGGGTGGTTGGTTTGGCCATTGTTCCTGTAACTCGAATCCTTGCTCGGTATATCCCATTTTAATTTTACACCATTGTGAACCTTATGCCTTTTTACTCTCTGATCGAGGTTCTCGGCATTGAAAAATCTTCGTAAACTAAATCACACGTGTATATGTTGACATTCAAGAGATAAACAGTCAAGAAAATCATGGGCAATGGTGATATATATGCGGATTAGACACAAAAAAAAAACACTCAACAAATGGCTAGAATTTAAGGAATGTGTTTAGTGACGGCATCAGATTCCTAATTGATGGAGAAAGGTCTATTGGCAAGAAAAGCTGCTTCTAGGAAGTTGTCATGTGTTTTCACTCGACGATTACATTCTTGGGTGGTTGGTTTGGCCCTTGTTCTGGTAACTCGAATCCTAGCCCGGTATATCCCATTTTAATTTTACACCATTGTGAACCTTACGCCTTTTTTACTCTCTGATCGAGGTTCTCGGCATTGAAAAATCTTCATAAACAAAATCACAAGTGTATATGTTGACATTTAATAGATATACAGTCAAGAAAATCAAGGGCAATGGTGATATATATGCGGATTAGACAGCTAAAAAAACACTTAACAAATGGCTACAATTTAAGGAATGTGTTTAGTGACGGCATCAGATTCCTAATTGATGGAGAAAGGTCTGGTAGCAAGAAAAGCTGCTTCTAGGAGGTTGTCAAGTGTTTTCGCTCGACGATTCCATTTTTGGGTGGTTGGTTTGGCCCGTGTTCTTGTAACTCGAATCTTAGCCCGGTATATCCCATTTTAATTTTACACCATTGTGAACCTTACGCCTTTTTTACTCTCTGATCGAGGTTCTCGGCATTGAAAAATCTTCGTAATCTAAATCACACGTGTATATGTTGACATTTAAGAGATATACAGTCAAGAAAATCAAGGGCAATGGTGATATATATGCGGATTAGACACCAAAAAAAACACTCAACAAATGGCTAGAATTGAAGGAATGTGTTTAGTGACAGCATCATATTCCTAATTGATGGAGAAAGGTCTAGTGGCAAGAAAAGCTGCTTCTAGGAGGTAGTCAAGTGTTTTCGCTCGACGATTCCATTCTTGTGTGGTTGGTTTGGCCCTTGTTCCTGTAACTCGAATCCTAGCCTGCTATATCCCCTTTTAATTTTACACCATTGTGAATCTTATGCCTTTTTTACTCTCTGATCGAGGTTCTCGACATTGAAAAATATTCGTAAAGTAAATCACACGTGTATATGTTGACATTTAAGAGATATACAGTCAAGAAAATCAAGGGCAATGGTGATATATATGCGGATTATACACCAAAAAAAACACTCAACAAATGGCTGAAATTTAAGGAATGTGTTTAGTGACGGCATCAGATTCCTAATTGATGGAGAAAGGTCTGGTGGCAAGAAAAACTGCTTCTAGGAGGTTGTCAAGTGTTTTCGCTCGACGATTCCATTCTTGGGTGGTTGGTTTGGCCCTTGTTCATGTAACTCGAATCTTAACCCGGTATATCCCATTTTAATTTTACACCATTGTGAACCTTACGCCTTTTTTACTCTCTAATCGAGGTTCTCAGCATTGAAAAGTCTTCGTAAACTAAATCACACGTGTATATGTTGACATTTAAGAGATATACAGTCAAGAAAATCAAGGGCAATGCTGATATATATGCGGATTATACACAAAAAAAACACTCAACAAATGGCTACAATTTAAGGAATGTTTTTAGTAACGGCATCAGATTCCTAATTGATGGAGAAAGGTCTGGTGGCAAGAAAAGCTGCTTCTAGGAGGTTGTCATGTGTTTTCGCTCGACGATTCCATTCTTGGGTGGTTGGTTTGGACCTTGTTCCTGTAACTCGAATCCTTTCCCGGTATATCCCATTTTAATTTTACACCATTGTGAACATTACGCCTTTTTTACTCTCTGATCGAGGTTCTCGGCATTGAAAAATCTTCGTAAACTAAATCACACGTGTGTATGTTGACATTAAAGAGATATACAGTCAAGAAAATCAAGGGCAAAGGTGATATACATGCAGATTAGACACCAAAAAAAACACTCAACAAATGGCTACAATTTAAGGAATGTGTTTAGTGACGGCATCAGATTCCTAATTGATGGAGAAAGGTCTGTTGGCAAGAAAAGCTGCTTCTAGGAGGTTGTCAAGAGTTTTCGCTCGACGATTCCATTCTTTGGTGGTTGGTTTGGCCCTTGTTCCTGTGACTCGAATCCTAGCCCGGTATATCCCATTTTAATTTTACACCATTGTCATCCTTACGCCTTTTTTACTCTCTAATCGAGGTTCTCGGCATTGAAAAATCTTCGTAAACTAAATCACACGTGTATATGTTGACATTTAAGAGATATACAGTCAAGAAAATCAAGTGCAATTGTGATATATATGCGGATTAGACACAAAAAAAACACTCAACAAATGGCTATAATTTAAGGAATGTGTTTAGTGACGGCATCAGATTCCTAATTGATGTTGGAAGGTATGGTGGCAAGAAAAGCTGCTTCTAGGAGGTTGTCAAGTGTTTTCGCTCGACGATTCCATTCTTGTGTGGTTGGTTTGGCCCTTGTTCCTGTAATTCGAATCCTAGCCCGGTATATCCCATTTTAATTTTACACCATTGTGAACCTTACGCCTTTTTTACTCTCTGATCGAGGTTCTCGGCATTGAAAATTCTTCGTAAACTAAATCACACGTGTATATGTTGACATTTAAGAGATATACAGTCAAGAAAATCAAGGGCAATGGTGATATATATGCGGATTAGACACAAAAAAAAAAACTCAACAAATGGCTACAATTTAAGGAATGTGTTTAGTGACGGCATCAGATTTCTAATTGATGGAGAAAGGTCTGGTGGCAAGAAAAGCTGCTTCTAGGTGGTTGTCAAGTGTTTTCGCTCGACGATTCCTTTCTAGGGTGGTTGGTTTGGCCCTTGTTCCTGTAACTTGAATCCTAGCCTGGTATATCCCATTTTAATTTTACACCATTGTGAACCTTACGCCTTTTTTACTCTCTGATCGAGGTTCTCGGCATTGAAAAAGCTTCGTAAACTAAATCACACGTGTATATGTTGACATTTAAGAGATATACAGTCAAGAAAATCAAGGGCAATGGTGATATATATGCGGATTAGACACAAAAAAAACACTCAACAAATGGCTACAATTTAAGGAATGTGTTTAGTGACGACATCAGATTCCTAATTGATGGAGAAAGATATGGTGACAAGAAAAGCTGCTTCTAGGAGGTTGTCAAGTGTTTTCGCTCGACGATTCCATTCTTTGGTGGTTGGTTTGGCCCTTGTTCCTGTGACTCGAATCCTAGCCCGGTATATCCCATTTTAATTTTTCTCCATTGTGATCCTTACGCCTTTTTTACTCTCTGATCGAGGTTCTCGGCATTGAAAAATCTTCGTAAACTAAATCACACGTGTATATGTTGACATTTAAGAGATATACAGTCAAGAAAATCAATGGCAATGGTGATATATATGCGGATTAGACACAAAAAAACACTCAACAAATGGCTATAATTTAAGTAATGTGTTTAGTGACGGCATCAGATTCCTAATTGATGTTGGAAGGTCTGGTGGCAAGAAAAGCTGCTTCTAGGAGGTTGTCAAGTGTTTTCGCTCGACGATTCCATTCTTGGGTGGTTGGTTTGGCACTTGTTCCTGTAATTCGAATCCTAGCCCGGTATATCCCATTTTAATTTTACACCATTGTGAACCTTACGCCTTTTTTACTCTCTGATCGAGGTTCTCGGCATTGAAATATCTTCGTAAACTAAATCACACGTGTATATGTTGACATTTAAAAGATATACATTCAAGAAAATCAAGGGCAATGGTGATATATATGCGGATTAGACACAAAAAAAACTCTCAACAAATGGCTAAAATTTAAGGAATGTGTTTAGTGACGACATCAGATTCCTAATTGATGGAGAAAGGTATGGTGGCAAGAAAAGCTGCTTCTAGGAGGTTGTCAAGTGTTTTCGCTCAACGATTCCTTTCTAGGGTGGTTGGTTTGGCCCTTGTTTCTGTAACTTGAATCTTAGCCTGGTATATCCCATTTTAATTTTACACCATTGTGAACCTTACGCCTTTTTTACTCTCTGATCGAGGTTCTCGGCATTGAAAAAGCTTCGTAAACTAAATCACACGTGTATATGTTGACATTTAAGAGATATACAGTCAAGAAAATCAAGGGCAATGGTGATATATATGCGGATTAGACACACAAAAAAAACACTCAACAAATGGCTACAATTTAAGAAATGTGTTTAGTGACGACATCAGATTCCTAATTGATGGAGAACGGTATCGTGACAAGAAAAGCTGCTTCTACGAGGTTGTCAAGTGTTTTCGCTAGACAATTCCATTCTTGAGTGGTTGGTTTAGCCCTTGTTCCTGTAACTCGAATCCTAGCCTAGTATATCCCGTTTTAATTTTACACCATTATGAACCTTACGCCTTTTTTACTGTCTTATCGAGGTTCTCGACATTGAAAAATCTTCGTAAACTAAATTACACGTGTATATGTTGACATTTAAGAGATATACAGTCAAGAAAATTAGGGGCAATGGTGATATATATGCGGATTAGACACCAAAAAAAAACACTCAACAAATGGCTATAATTTAAGGAATGTCTTTAGTGACGGCATCAGATTCCTAATTGATGGAGAAAGGTCTGGTGGCAAGAAAAACTGCTTCTAGGAGGTTGTCAAGTGTTTTCGCTCGACGATTCCATTCTTTGGTGGTTGGTTTGGCCCTTGTTCCTGTGACTCGAATCCTAGCCCGGTATATCTCATTTTAATTTTACACCATTGTCATCCTTACGCCTTTTTTACTCTCTGATGAGGTTCTCGGCATTGAAAAATCTTCGTAAACTAAATCACACGTGTATATGTTGACATTTAAGAGATATACAGTCAAGAAAATCAAGTGCAATTATGATATATATGCGGATTAGACACAAAAAAAAACACTCAACAAATGGCTATAATTTAAGGAATGTGTTTAGTGACGGCATCAGATTCCTAATTGATGTTGGAAGGTCTGGTGGCAAGAAAAGCTGCTTCTAGGAGGTTGTCAAGTGTTTTCGCTCGATGATTCCATTCTTGTGTGGTTGGTTTCGCCCTTGTTCCTGTAATTCGAATCCTAGCCCGGTATATCCCATTTTAATTTTACACCATTGTGAACCTTACGCCTTTTTTACTCTCTGATCGAGGTTTTCGGCGTTGAAAATTCTTCGTAAACTAAATCACACGTGTATATGTTGACATTTAAGAGATATACAGTCAAGAAAATCAAGGGCAATGGTGATATATATGCGGATTAGACACAAAAAAAAAAACTCAACAAATGGCTACAATTTAAGGAATGTGTTTAGTGACGGCATCAGATTTCTAATTGATGGAGAAAGGTCTGGTGGCAAGAAAAGCTGCTTCTAGGTGGTTGTCAAGTGTTTTCGCTCGACGATTCCTTTCTAGGGTGGTTGGTTTGGCCCTTGTTCCTGTAACTTGAATCCTAGCCTGGTATATCCCATTTTAATTTTACACCATTGTGAACCTTACGCCTTTTTTACTCTCTGATCGAGGTTCTCGGCATTGAAAAAGCTTCGTAAACTAAATCACACGTGTATATGTTGACATTTAAGAGATATACAGTCAAGAAAATCAAGGGCAATGGTGATATATATGCGGATTAGACACAAAAAAAACACTCAACAAATGGCTACAATTTAAGGAATGTGTTTAGTGACGACATCAGATTCCTAATTGATGGAGAAAGATATGGTGACAAGAAAAGCTGCTTCTAGGAGGTTGTCAAGTGTTTTCGCTCGACGATTCCATTCTTTGGTGGTTGGTTTGGCCCTTGTTCCTGTGACTCGAATCCTAGCCCGGTATATCCCATTTTAATTTTTCTCCATTGTGATCCTTACGCCTTTTTTACTCTCTGATCGAGGTTCTCGGCATTGAAAAATCTTCGTAAACTAAATCACACGTGTATATGTTGACATTTAAGAGATATACAGTCAAGAAAATCAATGGCAATGGTGATATATATGCGGATTAGACACAAAAAAACACTCAACAAATGGCTATAATTTAAGTAATGTGTTTAGTGACGGCATCAGATTCCTAATTGATGTTGGAAGGTCTGGTGGCAAGAAAAGCTGCTTCTAGGAGGTTGTCAAGTGTTTTCGCTCGACGATTCCATTCTTGGGTGGTTGGTTTGGCACTTGTTCCTGTAATTCGAATCCTAGCCCGGTATATCCCATTTTAATTTTACACCATTGTGAACCTTACGCCTTTTTTACTCTCTGATCGAGGTTCTCGGCATTGAAATATCTTCGTAAACTAAATCACACGTGTATATGTTGACATTTAAAAGATATACATTCAAGAAAATCAAGGGCAATGGTGATATATATGCGGATTAGACACAAAAAAAACTCTCAACAAATGGCTAAAATTTAAGGAATGTGTTTAGTGACGACATCAGATTCCTAATTGATGGAGAAAGGTATGGTGGCAAGAAAAGCTGCTTCTAGGAGGTTGTCAAGTGTTTTCGCTCAACGATTCCTTTCTAGGGTGGTTGGTTTGGCCCTTGTTTCTGTAACTTGAATCTTAGCCTGGTATATCCCATTTTAATTTTACACCATTGTGAACCTTACGCCTTTTTTACTCTCTGATCGAGGTTCTCGGCATTGAAAAAGCTTCGTAAACTAAATCACACGTGTATATGTTGACATTTAAGAGATATACAGTCAAGAAAATCAAGGGCAATGGTGATATATATGCGGATTAGACACACAAAAAAAACACTCAACAAATGGCTACAATTTAAGAAATGTGTTTAGTGACGACATCAGATTCCTAATTGATGGAGAACGGTATCGTGACAAGAAAAGCTGCTTCTACGAGGTTGTCAAGTGTTTTCGCTAGACAATTCCATTCTTGAGTGGTTGGTTTAGCCCTTGTTCCTGTAACTCGAATCCTAGCCTAGTATATCCCGTTTTAATTTTACACCATTATGAACCTTACGCCTTTTTTACTGTCTTATCGAAGTTCTCGACATTGAAAAATCTTCGTAAACTAAATTACACGTGTATATGTTGACATTTAAGAGATATACAGTCAAGAAAATTAGGGGCAATGGTGATATATATGCGGATTAGACACCAAAAAAAAACACTCAACAAATGGCTATAATTTAAGGAATGTCTTTAGTGACGGCATCAGATTCCTAATTGATGGAGAAAGGTCTGGTGGCAAGAAAAACTGCTTCTAGGAGGTTGTCAAGTGTTTTCGCTCGACGATTCCATTCTTTGGTGGTTGGTTTGGCCCTTGTTCCTGTGACTCGAATCCTAGCCCGGTATATCTCATTTTAATTTTACACCATTGTCATCCTTACGCCTTTTTTACTCTCTGATGAGGTTCTCGGCATTGAAAAATCTTCGTAAACTAAATCACACGTGTATATGTTGACATTTAAGAGATATACAGTCAAGAAAATCAAGTGCAATTATGATATATATGCGGATTAGACACAAAAAAAAACACTCAACAAATGGCTATAATTTAAGGAATGTGTTTAGTGACGGCATCAGATTCCTAATTGATGTTGGAAGGTCTGGTGGCAAGAAAAGCTGCTTCTAGGAGGTTGTCAAGTGTTTTCGCTCGATGATTCCATTCTTGTGTGGTTGGTTTCGCCCTTGTTCCTGTAATTCGAATCCTAGCCCGGTATATCCCATTTTAATTTTACACCATTGTGAACCTTACGCCTTTTTTACTCTCTGATCGAGGTTTTCGGCGTTGAAAATTCTTCGTAAACTAAATCACACGTGTATATGTTGACATTTAAGAGATATACAGTCAAGAAAATCAAGGGCAATGGTTATATATATGCGGATTAGACACAAAAAAAAAAACTCAACAAATGGCTACAATTTAAGGAATGTCTTTAGTGACGGCATCAGATTTCTAATTGATGGAGAAAGGTCTGGTGGCAAGAAAAGCTGCTTCTAAGTGGCTGTCAAGTGTTTTCGCTCGACGATTCCTTTCTAGGGTGGTGGGTTTGGCCCTTGTTCCTGTAACTTGAATCCTAGCCTGGTATATCCCATTTTAATTTTACACCATTGTGAACCTTACTCCTATTTTACTCTCTGATCGAGGTTCTCGGCATTGAAAAAGCTTCGTAAACTAAATCACACGTGTATATGTTGACATTTAAGAGATATACAGTCAAGAAAATCAAGGGCAATGGTGATATATATGCGGATTAGACACAAAAAAAACACTCAACAAATGGCTACAATTTAAGGAGTGTGTTTAGTGACGACATCAGATTTCTAATTGATGGAGAAAGATATGGTGACAAGAAAAGCTGCTTCTAGGAGGTTGTCAAGTGTTTTCGCTCGACGATTCCATTCTTTGGTGGATGGTTTGGCCCTTGTTCCTGTGACTCGAATCCTAGCCCGGTATATCCCATTTTAATTTTTCTCCATTGTGATCCTTACGCCTTTTTTACTCTCTGATCGAGGTTCTCGGCATTGAAAAATCTTCGTAAACTAAATCACACGTGTATATGTTGACATTTAAGAGATATACAGTCAAGAAAATCAATGGCAATGGTGATATATATGCGGATTAGACACAAAAAAAAAAACACTCAACAAATGGCTACAATTTAAGGAATGTGTTTAGTGACGACATCAGATTCCTAATTGATGGAGAAAGGTATGGTGGCAAGAAAAGCTGCTTCTAGGAGGTTGTCAAGTGTTTTCGCTCGACGATTCCTTTCTAGGGTGGTTGGTTTGGCCCTTGTTCCTGTAACTTGAATCTTAGCCTGGTATATCCCATTTTAATTTTACAACATTGTGAACCTTACGCCTTTTTTACTCTCTGATCGAGGTTCTCGGCATTGAAAAAGCTTCGTAAACTAAATCACACGTGTATATGTTGACATTTAAGAGATATACAGTCAAGAAAATCAAGGGCAATGGTGATATATATGCGGATTAGACACACAAAAAAAAAAACACTCAACAAATGGCTACAATTTAAGGAATGTGTTTAGTGACGACATCAGATTCCTAATTGATGGAGAACGGTATGGTGACAAGAAAAGCTGCTTCTACGAGGTTGTCAAGTGTTTTCGCTAGACAATTCCATTCTTGAGTGGTTGGTTTAGCCCTTGTTCCTGTAACTCGAATCCTAGCCTGGTATATCCCGTTTTAATTTTACACCATTGTGAACCTTACGCCTTTTTTACTCTCTTATCGAGGTTCTCGACATTGAAAAATCTTCGTAAACTAAATTACACGTGTATATGTTGACATTTAAGAGATATACAATAAAGAAAATTAGGGGCAATGGTGATATATATGCGGATTAGACACCAAAAAAAACACTCAACAAATGGCTATAATTTAAGGAATGTCTTTAGTGACGGCATCAGATTCCTAATTGATGGAGAAAGGTCTGGTGGCAAGAAAAACTGCTTCTAGGAGGTTGTCAAGTGTTTTCGCTCGACGATTCCATTCTTTGGTGGTTGGTTTGGCCCTTGTTCCTGTGACTCGAATCCTAGCCCGGTATATCCCATTTTAATTTTACACCATTGTCATCCTTACGCCTTTTTTACTCTCTGATCGAGGTTCTCGGCATTGAAAAATCTTCGTAAACTAAATCACACGTGTATATGTTGACATTTAAGAGATATACAGTCAAGAAAATCAAGTGCAATTATGATATATATGCGGATTAGACACAAAAAAAACACTCAACAAATGGCTATAATTTAAGGAATGTGTTTAGTGACGGCATCAGATTCCTAATTGATGTTGGAAGGTCTGGTGGCAAGAAAAGCTGCTTCTAGGAGGTTGTCAAGTGTTTTCGCTCGACGATTCCATTCGTGTGTGGTTGGTTTCGCCCTTGTTCCTGTAATTCGAATCCTAGCCCGGTATATCCCATTTTAATTTTACACCATTGTGAACCTTACGCCTTTTTTACTCTCTGATCGAGGTTTTCGGCATTGAAAAAGTTTCGTAAACTAAATCACACGTGTATATGTTGACATTTAAGAGATATACAGTCAAGAAAATCAAGGGCAATGGTGATATATATGCGGATTAGACACAAAAAAACACTCAACAAATGGCTACAATTTAAGGAATGTGTTTAGTGACGACATCAGATTCCTAATTGATGGAGAAAGATATGGTGACAAGAAAAGATGCTTCTAGGAGGTTGTCAAGTGTTTTCGCTCGACGATTCCATTCTTTGGTGGTTGGTTTGGCCCTTGTTCCTGTGACTCGAATCCTAGCCCGGTATATCCCATTTTAATTTTTCTCCATTGTGATCCTTACGCCTTTTTTACTCTCTGATCGAGGTTCTCGGCATTGAAAAATCTTCATAAACTAAATCACACGTGTATATGTTGACATTTAAGAGATATACAGTCAAGAAAATCAATGGCAATGGTGATATATATGCGGATTAGACACAAAAAAAACACTCAACAAATGGCTACAATTTAAGGAATGTGTTTAGTGACGACATCAGAATCCTAATTGATGGAGAACGGTATGGTGACAAGAAAAGCTGCTTCTAGGAGGTTGTCAAGTGTTTTCGCTAGACAATTCCATTCTTGAGTGGTTGGTTTAGCCCTTGTTCCTGTAACTCGAATCCTACCCCGGTATATCCCGTTTTAATTTTACACCATTGTGAACCTTACGCCTTTTTTACTCTCTTATCGAGGTTCTCGACATTGAAAAATCTTCGTAAACTAAATTACACGTGTATATGTTGACATTTAAGAGATATACAGTCAAGAAAATTAGGGGTAATGGTGATATATATGCGGATTAGACACCAAAAAAAACACTCAACAAATGGCTATAATTTAAGGAATGTCTTTAGTGACGGCATCAGATTCCTAATTGATGGAGAAAGGTCTGGTGGCAAGAAAAACTGCTTCTAGGAGGTTGTCAAGTGTTTTCGCTCGACGATTCCATTCTTTGGTGGTTGGTTTGGCCCTTGTTCCTGTGACTCGAATCCTAGCCCGGTATATCCCATTTTAATTTTACACCATTGTCATCCTTACGCCTTTTTTACTCTCTGATGAGGTTCTCGGCATTGAAAAATCTTCGTAAACTAAATCACACGTGTATATGTTGACATTTAAGAGATATACAGTCAAGAAAATCAAGTGCAATTATGATATATATGCGGATTAGACACAAAAAAAAACACTCAACAAATGGCTATAATTTAAGGAATGTGTTTAGTGACGGCATCAGATTCCTAATTGATGTTGGAAGGTCTGGTGGCAAGAAAAGCTGCTTCTAGGAGGTTGTCAAGTGTTTTCGCTCGACGATTCCATTCTTGTGTGGTTGGTTTCGCCCTTGTTCCTGTAATTCGAATCCTAGCCCGGTATATCCCATTTTAATTTTACACCATTGTGAACCTTACGCCTTTTTTACTCTCTGATCGAGGTTTTCGGCATTGAAAATTCTTCGTAAACTAAATCACACGTGTATATGTTGACATTTAAGAGATATACAGTCAAGAAAATCAATGGCAATGGTGATATATATGCGGATTAGACACAAAAAAAAACACTCAACAAATGGCTACAATTTAAGGAATGTGTTTAGTGACGACATCAGATTCCTAATTGATGGAGAAAGGTATGGTGGCAAGAAAAGCTGCTTCTAGGAGGTTGTCAAGTGTTTTCGCTCGACGATTCCTTTCTAGGTTGGTTGGTTTGGCCCTTGTTCCTGTAACTTGAATCTTAGCCTGGTATATCCCATTTTAATTTTACACCATTGTGAACCTTACGCCTTTTTTACTCTCTTATCGAGGTTCTCGACATTGAAAAATCTTCGTAAACTAAATTACACGTGTATATGTTGACATTTAAGAAATATACAATCAAGAAAATTTGGGGCAACGGTGATATATATGCGGATTAGACACCAAAAAAAACACTCAACAAATGGCTATAATTTAAGGAATGTCTTTAGTGACGGCATCAGATTCCTAATTGATGGAGAAAGGTCTGGTGGCAAGAAAAACTGCTTCTAGGAGGTTGTCAAGTGTTTTCGCTCGACGATTCCATTCTTTGGTGGTTGGTTTGGCCCTTGTTCCTGTGACTCGAATCCTAGCCCGGTATATCCCATTTTAATTTTACACCATTGTCATCCTTACGCCTTTTTTACTCTCTGATCGAGGTTCTCGGCATTGAAAAATCTTCGTAAACTAAATCACACGTGTATATGTTGACATTTAAGAGATATACAGTCAAGAAAATCAAGTGCAATTATGATATATATGCGGATTAGACACAAAAAAAACAATCAACAAATGGCTATAATTTAAGGAATGTGTTTAGTGACGGCATCAGATTCCTAATTGATGTTGGAAGGTCTGGTGGCAAGAAAAGCTGCTTCTAGGAGGTTGTCAAGTGTTTTCGCTCGACGATTCCATTCGTGTGTGGTTGGTTTCGCCCTTGTTCCTGTAATTCGAATCCTAGCCCGGTATATCCCATTTTAATTTTACACCATTGTGAACCTTACGCCTTTTTTACTCTCTGATCGAGGTTTTCGGCATTGAAAAAGCTTCGTAAACTAAATCACACGTGTATATGTTGACATTTAAGAGATATACAGTCAAGAAAATCAAGGGCAATGGTGATATATATGCGGATTAGACACAAAAAAAACACTCAACAAATGGCTACAATTTAAGGAATGTGTTTAGTGACGACATCAGATTCCTAATTGATGGAGAAAGATATGGTGACAAGAAAAGATGCTTCTAGGAGGTTGTCAAGTGTTTTCGCTCGACGATTCCATTCTTTGGTGGTTGGTTTGGCCCTTGTTCCTGTGACTCGAATCCTAGCCCGGTATATCCCATTTTAATTTTTCTCCATTGTGATCCTTACGCCTTTTTTACTCTCTGATCGAGGTTCTCGGCATTGAAAAATCTTCATAAACTAAATCACACGTGTATATGTTGACATTTAAGAGATATACAGTCAAGAAAATCAATGGCAATGGTGATATATATGCGGATTAGACACAAAAAAAAACACTCAACAAATGGCTACAATTTAAGGAATGTGTTTAGTGACGACATCAGATTCCTAATTGATGTAGAACGGTATGGTGACAAGAAAAGCTGCTTCTAGGAGGTTGTCAAGTGTTTTCGCTAGACAATTCCATTCTTGAGTGGTTGGTTTAGCCCTTGTTCCTGTAACTCGAATCCTACCCCGGTATATCCCGTTTTAATTTGACACCATTGTGAACCTTACGCCTTTTTTACTCTCTTATCGAGGTTCTCGACATTGAAAAATCTTCGTAAACTAAATTACACGTGTATATGTTGACATTTAAGAGATATACAGTCAAGAAAATTAGGGGTAATGGTGATATATATGCGGATTAGACACCAAAAAAAACACTCAACAAATGGCTATAATTTAAGGAATGTCTTTAGTGACGGCATCAGATTCCTAATTGATGGAGAAAGGTCTGGTGGCAAGAAAAACTGCTTCTAGGAGGTTGTCAAGTGTTTTCGCTCGACGATTCCATTCTTTGGTGGTTGGTTTGGCCCTTGTTCCTGTGACTCGAATCCTAGCCCGGTATATCCCATTTTAATTTTACACCATTGTCATCCTTACGCCTTTTTTACTCTCTGATGAGGTTCTCGGCATTGAAAAATCTTCGTAAACTAAATCACACGTGTATATGTTGACATTTAAGAGATATACAGTCAAGAAAATCAAGTGCAATTATGATGTATATGCGGATTAGACACAAAAAAAACACTCAACAAATGGCTATAATTTAAGGAATGTGTTTAGTGACGGCATCAGATTCCTAATTGATGTTGGAAGGTCTGGTGGCAAGAAAAGCTGCTTCTAGGAGGTTGTCAAGTGTTTTCGCTCGATGATTCCATTCTTGTGTGGTTGGTTTCGCTCTTGTTCCTGTAATTCGAATCCTAGCCCGGTATATCCCATTTTAATTTTACACCATTGTGAACCTTACGCCTTTTTTACTCTCTGATCGAGGTTTTCGGCATTGAAAATTCTTCGTAAACTAAATCACACGTGTATATGTTGACATTTAAGAGATATACAGTCAAGAAAATCAAGGGCAATGGTGATATATATGCGGATTAGACACAAAAAAAAAACTCAACAAATGGCTACAATTTAAGGAATGTGTTTAGTGACGGCATCAGATTTCTAATTGATGGAGAAAGGTCTGGTGGCAAGAAAAGCTGCTTCTAAGTGGCTGTCAAGTGTTTTCGCTCGACGATTCCTTTCTAGGGTGGTTGGTTTGGCCCTTGTTCCTGTAACTTGAATCCTAGCCTGGTATATCCCATTTTAATTTTACACCATTGTGAACCTTACGCCTATTTTACTCTCTGATCGAGGTTCTCGGCATTGAAAAAGCTTCGTAAACTAAATCACACGTGTATATGTTGACATTTAAGAGATATACAGTCAAGAAAATCAAGGGCAATGGTGATATATATGCGGAT
Source organism: Helianthus tuberosus (assembly GCA_030545235.1). Taxonomy (NCBI): domain Eukaryota; kingdom Viridiplantae; phylum Streptophyta; class Magnoliopsida; order Asterales; family Asteraceae; genus Helianthus; species Helianthus tuberosus. Next base: position 176,774,508 of record CM060420.1, read on the forward strand.
TAGACACAAAAAAAACACTCAACAAATGGCTACAATTTAAGGAGTGTGTTTAGTGACGACATCAGATTCCTAATTGATGGAGAAAGATATGGTGACAAGAAAAGCTGCTTCTAGGAGGTTGTCAAGTGTTTTCGCTCGACGATTCCATTCTTTGGTGGTTGGTTTGGCCCTTGTTCCTGTGACTCGAATCCTTGCCCGGTATATCTCATTTTAATTTTTCTCCATTGTGATCGTTACGCCTTTTTTACTCTCTGATCGAGGTTCTCGGCATTGAAAAATCTTCGTAAACTAAATCACACGTGTATATGTTGACATTTAAGAGATATACCGTCAAGAAAATCAATGGCAATGGTGATATATATGCGGATTAGACACAAAAAAAAACACTCAACAAATGGCTACAATTTAAGGAATGTGTTTAGTGACGACATCAGATTCCTAATTGATGGAGAAAGGTATGGTGGCAAGAAAAGCTGCTTCTAGGAGGTTGTCAAGTGTTTTCGCTCGACGATTCCTTTCTAGGGTGGTTGGTTTGGCCCTTGTTCCTGTAACTTGAATCTTAGCCTGGTATATCCCATTTTAATTTTACACCATTGTGAACCTTACGCCTTTTTTACTCTCTGATCGAGGTTCTCGGCATTGAAAAAGCTTCGTAAACTAAATCACACGTGTATATGTTGACATTTAAGAGATATACAGTCAAGAAAATCAAGGGCAATGGTGATATATATGCGGATTAGACACACAAAAAAAACACTCAACAAATGGCTAGAATTTAAGGAATGTGTTTAGTGACGACATCAGATTCCTAATTGATGGAGAACGGTATGGTGACAAGAAAAGCTGCTTCTACGAGGTTGTCAAGTGTTTTCGCTAGACAATTCCATTCTTGAGTGGTTGGTTTAGCCCTTGTTCCTGTAACTCGAATCCTAGCCTGGTATATCCCGTTTTAATTTTACACCATTGTGAACCTTACGTCTTTTTTACTCTCTTATCGAGGTTCTCGACATTGAAAAATCTTCGTAAACTAAATTACACGTGTATATGTTGACATTTAAGAGATATACAATCAAGAAAATTAGGGGCAATGGTGATATATATGCGGATTAGACACCAAAAAAAAACACTCAACAAATGGCTATAATTTAAGGAATGTCTTTAGTGACGGCATCAGATTCCTAATTGATGGAGAAAGGTCTGGTGGCAAGAAAAACTGCTTCTAGGAGGTTGTCAAGTGTTTTCGCTCGACGATTCCATTCTTTGGTGGTTGGTTTGGCCCTTGTTCCTGTGACTCGAATCCTAGCCCGGTATATCCCATTTTAATTTTACACCATTGTCATCCTTACGCCTTTTTTACTCTCTGATCGAGGTTCTCGGCATTGAAAAATCTTCGTAAACTAAATCACACGTGTATATGTTGACATTTAAGAGATATACAGTCAAGAAAATCAAGTGCAATTATGATATATATGCGGATTAGACACAAAAAAAAAACCTCAACAAATGGCTATAATTTAAGGAATGTGTTTAGTGACGGCATCAGATTCCTAATTGATGTTGGAAGGTCTGGTGGCAAGAAAAGCTGCTTCTAGGAGGTTGTCAAGTGTTTTCGCTCGACGATTCCATTCGTGTGTGGTTGGTTTCGCCCTTGTTCCTGTAATTGGAATCCTAGCCCGGTATATCCCATTTTAATTTTACACCATTGTGAACCTTACGCCTTTTTTACTCTCTGATCGAGGTTTTCGGCATTGAAAAAACTTCGTAAACTAAATCACACGTGTATATGTTGACATTTAAGAGATATACAGTCAAGAAAATCAAGGGCAATGGTGATATATATGCGGATTAGACACAAAAAAAAACACTCAACAAATGGCTACAATTTAAGGAATGTGTTTAGTGACGACATCAGATTCCTAATTGATGGAGAAAGATATGGTGACAAGAAAAGATGCTTCTAGGAGGTTGTCAAGTGTTTTCGCTCGACGATTCCATTCTTTGGTGGTTGGTTTGGCCCTTGTTCCTGTGACTCGAAACCTAGCCCGGTATATCCCATTTTAATTTTTCTCCATTGTGATCCTTACGCCTTTTTTACTCTCTGATCGAGGTTCTCGGCATTGAAAAATCTTCATAAACTAAATCACACGTGTATATGTTGACATTTAAGAGATATACAGTCAAGAAAATCAATGGCAATGGTGATATATATGCGGATTAGACACAAAAAAAAACACTCAACAAATGGCTACAATTTAAGGAATGTGTTTAGTGACGACATCAGATTCCTAATTGATGGAGAACGGTATGGTGACAAGAAAAGCTGCTTCTAGGAGGTTGTCAAGTGTTTTCGCTAGACAATTCCATTCTTGAGTGGTTGGTTTAGCCCTTGTTCCTGTAACTCGAATCCTACCCCGGTATATCCCGTTTTAATTTTACACAATTGTGAACCTTATGCCTTTTTTACTCTCTTATCGAGGTTCTCGACATTGAAAAATCTTCGTAAACTAAATTACACGTGTATATGTTGACATTTAAGAGATATACAGTCAAGAAATTAGGGGTAATGGTGATATATATGCGGATTAGACACCAAAAAAAACACTCAACAAATGGCTATAATTTAAGGAATGTCTTTAGTGACGGCATCAGATTCCTAATTGATGGAGAAAGGTCTGGTGGCAAGAAAAACTGCTTCTAGGAGGTTGTCAAGTGTTTTCGCTCGACGATTCCATTCTTTGGTGGTTGGTTTGGCCCTTGTTCCTGTGACTCGAATCCTAGCCCGGTATATCCCATTTTAATTTTACACCATTGTCATCCTTACGCCTTTTTTACTCTCTGATGAGGTTCTCGGCATTGAAAAATCTTCGTAAACTAAATCACACGTGTATATGTTGACATTTAAGAGATATACAGTCAAGAAAATCAAGTGCAATTATGATATATATGCGGATTAGACACAAAAAAAAACACTCAACAAATGGCTATAATTTAAGGAATGTGTTTAGTGACGGCATCAGATTACTAATTGATGTTGGAAGGTCTGGTGGCAAGAAAAGCTGCTTCTAGGAGGTTGTCAAGTGTTTTCGCTCGACGATTCCATTCTTGTGTGGTTGGTTTCGCCCTTGTTCCTGTAATTCGAATCCTAGCCCGGTATATCCCATTTTAATTTTACACCATTGTGAACCTTACGCCTTTTTTACTCTCTGATCGAGGTTTTCGGCATTGAAAATTCTTCGTAAACTAAATCACACGTGTATATGTTGACATTTAAGAGATATACAGTCAAGAAAATCAAGGGCAATGGTGATATATATGCGGATTAGACACAAAAAAAAAAACTCAACAAATGGCTACAATTTAAGGAATGTGTTTAGTGACGGCATCAGATTTCTAATTGATGGAGAAAGGTCTGGTGGCAAGAAAAGTTGCTTCTAAGTGGCTGTCAAGTGTTTTCGCTCGACGATTCCTTTCTAGGGTGGTTGGTTTGGCCCTTGTTCCTGTAACTTGAATCCTAGCCTGGTATATCCCATTTTAATTTTACACCATTGTGAACCTTACGCCTATTTTACTCTCTGATCGAGGTTCTCGGCATTGAAAAAGCTTCGTAAACTAAATCACACGTGTATATGTTGACATTTAAGAGATATACAGTAAAGAAAATCAAGGGCAATGGTGATATATATGCGGATTAGACACAAAAAAAACACTCAACAAATGGCTACAATTTAAGGAGTGTGTTTAGTGACGACATCAGATTCCTAATTGATGGAGAAAGATATGGTGACAAGAAAAGCTGCTTCTAGGAGGTTGTCAAGTGTTTTCGCTCGACGATTCCATTCTTTGGTGGTTGGTTTGGCCCTTGTTCCTGTGACTCGAATCCTAGCCCGGTATATCCCATTTTAATTTTTCTCCATTGTGATCCTTACGCCTTTTTTACTCTCGGATCGAGGTTCTCGGCATTGAAAAATCTTCGTAAACTAAATCACACGTGTATATGTTGACATTTAAGAGATATACAGTCAAGAAAATCAATGGCAATGGTGATATATATGCGGATTAGACACAAAAAAAACACTCAACAAATGGCTACAATTTAAGGAATGTGTTTAGTGACGACATCAGATTCCTAATTGATTGAGAAAGGTATGGTGGCAAGAAAAGCTGCTTCTAGGAGGTTGTCAAGTGTTTTCGCTCGACGATTCCTTTCTAGGGTGGTTGGTTTGGCCCTTGTTCCTGTAACTTGAATCTTAGCCTGGTATATCCCATTTTAATTTTACACCATTGTGAACCTTACGCCTTTTTTACTCTCTTATCGAGGTTCTCGACATTGAAAAATCTTCGTAAACTAAATTACACGTGTATATGTTGACATTTAAGAGATATACAATCAAGAAAATTAGGGGCAATGGTGATATATATGCGGATTAGACACCAAAAAAAACACTCAACAAATGGCTATAATTTAAGGAATGTCTTTAGTGACGGCATCAGATTCCTAATTGATGGAGAAAGGTCTGGTGGCAAGAAAAACTGCTTCTAGGAGGTTGTCAAGTGTTTTCGCTCGAAGATTCCATTCTTTGGTGGTTGGTTTGGCCCTTGTTCCTGTGACTCGAATCCTAGCCCGGTATATCCCATTTTAATTTTACACCATTGTCATCCTTACGCCTTTTTTACTCTCTGATCGAGGTTCTCGGCATTGAAAAATCTTCGTAAACTAAATCACACGTGTATATGTTGACATTTAAGAGATATACAGTCAAGAAAATCAATGGCAATGGTGATATATATGCGGATTAGACACAAAAAAAAAAACACTCAACAAATGGCTACAATTTAAGGAATGTGTTTAGTGACGACATCAGGTTCCTAATTGATGGAGAACGGTATGGTGACAAGAAACGCTGCTTCTAGGAGGTTGTCAAGTGTTTTCGCTAGACAATTCCATTCTTGAGTGGTTGGTTTAGCCCTTGTTCCTGTAACTCGAATCCTACCCCGGTATATCCCGTTTTAATTTTACACCATTGTGAACCTTACGCCTTTTTTACTCTCTTATCGAGGTTCTCGACATTGAAAAATCTTCGTAAACTAAATTACACGTGTATATGTTGACATTTAAGAGATATACAGTCAAGAAATTAGGGGTAATGGTGATATATATGCGGATTAGACACCAAAAAAAACACTCAACAAATGGCTATAATTTAAGGAATGTCTTTAGTGACGGCATCAGATTCCTAATTGATGGAGAAAGGTCTGGTGGCAAGAAAAACTGCTTCTAGGAGGTTGTCAAGTGTTTTCGCTCGACGATTCCATTCTTTGGTGGTTGGTTTGGCCCTTGTTCCTGTGACTCGAATCCTAGCCCGGTATATCCCATTTTAATTTTACACCATTGTCATCCTTACGCCTTTTTTACTCTCTGATGAGGTTCTCGGCATTGAAAAATCTTCGTAAACTAAATCACACGTGTATATGTTGACATTTAAGAGATATACAGTCAAGAAAATCAAGTGCAATTATGATATATATGCGGATTAGACACAAAAAAAAAACACTCAACAAATGGCTATAATTTAAGGAATGTGTTTAGTGACGGCATCAGATTCCTAATTGATGTTGGAAGGTCTGGTGGCAAGAAAAGCTGCTTCTAGGAGGTTGTCAAGTGTTTTCGCTCGACGATTCCATTCTTGTGTGGTTGGTTTCGCCCTTGTTCCTGTAATTCGAATCCTAGCCCGGTATATCCCATTTTAATTTTACACCATTGTGAACCTTACGCCTTTTTTACTCTCTGATCGAGGTTTTCGGCATTGAAAATTCTTCGTAAACTAAATCACACGTGTATATGTTGACATTTAAGAGATATACAGTCAAGAAAATCAAGGGCAATGGTGATATATATGCGGATTAGACACAAAAAAAAAACTCAACAAATGGCTACAATTTAAGGAATGTGTTTAGTGACGGCATCAGATTTCTAATTGATGGAGAAAGGTCTGGTGGCAAGAAAAGTTGCTTCTAAGTGGCTGTCAAGTGTTTTCGCTCGACGATTCCTTTCTAGGGTGGTTGGTTTGGCCCTTGTTCCTGTAACTTGAATCCTAGCCTGGTATATCCCATTTTAATTTTACACCATTGTGAACCTTACGCCTATTTTACTCTCTGATCGAGGTTCTCGGCATTGAAAAAGCTTCGTAAACTAAATCACACGTGTATATGTTGACATTTAAGAGATATACAGTCAAGAAAATCAAGGGCAATGGTGATATATATGCGGATTAGACACAAAAAAAACACTCAACAAATGGCTACAATTTAAGGAGTGTGTTTAGTGACGACATCAGATTCCTAATTGATGGAGAAAGATATGGTGACAAGAAAAGCTGCTTCTAGGAGGTTGTCAAGTGTTTTCGCTCGACGATTCCATTCTTTGGTGGTTGGTTTGGCCCTTGTTCCTGTGACTCGGATCCTAGCCCGGTATATCCCATTTTAATTTTTCTCCATTGTGATCCTTACGCCTTTTTTACTCTCTGATCGAGGTTCTCGGCATTGAAAAATCTTCGTAAACTAAATCACACGTGTATATGTTGACATTTAAGAGATATACAGTCAAGAAAATCAATGGCAATGGTGATATATATGCGGATTAGACACAAAAAAAACACTCAACAAATGGCTACAATTTAAGGAATGTGTTTAGTGACGACATCAGATTCCTAATTGATTGAGAAAGGTATGGTGGCAAGAAAAGCTGCTTCTAGGAGGTTGTCAAGTGTTTTCGCTCGACGATTCCTTTCTAGGGTGGTTGGTTTGGCCCTTGTTCCTGTAACTTGAATCTTAGCCTGGTATATCCCATTTTAATTTTACACCATTGTGAACCTTACGCCTTTTTTACTCTCTTATCGAGGTTCTCGACATTGAAAAATCTTCGTAAACTAAATTACACGTGTATATGTTGACATTTAAGAGATATACAATCAAGAAAATTAGGGGTAATGGTGATATATATGCGGATTAGACACCAAAAAAAACACTCAACAAATGGCTATAATTTAAGGAATGTCTTTAGTGACGGCATCAGATTCCTAATTGATGGAGAAAGGTCTGGTGGCAAGAAAAACTGCTTCTAGGAGGTTGTCAAGTGTTTTCGCTCGAAGATTCCATTCTTTGGTGGTTGGTTTGGCCCTTGTTCCTGTGACTCGAATCCTAGCCCGGTATATCCCATTTTAATTTTACACCATTGTCATCCTTACGCCTTTTTTACTCTCTGATCGAGGTTCTCGGCATTGAAAAATCTTCGTAAACTAAATCACACGTGTATATGTTGACATTTAAGAGATATACAGTCAAGAAAATCAATGGCAATGGTGATATATATGCGGATTAGACACAAAAAAAAAACACTCAACAAATGGCTACAATTTAAGGAATGTGTTTAGTGACGACATCAGGTTCCTAATTGATGGAGAACGGTATGGTGACAAGAAACGCTGCTTCTAGGAGGTTGTCAAGTGTTTTCGCTAGACAATTCCATTCTTGAGTGGTTGGTTTAGCCCTTGTTCCTGTAACTCGAATCCTACCCCGGTATATCCCGTTTTAATTTTACACCATTGTGAACCTTACGCCTTTTTTACTCTCTTATCGAGGTTCTCGACATTGAAAAATCTTCGTAAACTAAATTACACGTGTATATGTTGACATTTAAGAGATATACAGTCAAGAAATTAGGGGTAATGGTGATATATATGCGGATTAGACACCAAAAAAAACACTCAACAAATGGCTATAATTTAAGGAATGTCTTTAGTGACGGCATCAGATTCCTAATTGATGGAGAAAGGTCTGGTGGCAAGAAAAACTGCTTCTAGGAGGTTGTCAAGTGTTTTCGCTCGACGATTCCATTCTTTGGTGGTTGGTTTGGCCCTTGTTCCTGTGACTCGAATCCTAGCCCGGTATATCCCATTTTAATTTTACACCATTGTCATCCTTACGCCTTTTTTACTCTCTGATGAGGTTCTCGGCATTGAAAAATCTTCGTAAACTAAATCACACGTGTATATGTTGACATTTAAGAGATATACAGTCAAGAAAATCAAGTGCAATTATGATATATATGCGGATTAGACACAAAAAAAAAACACTCAACAAATGGCTATAATTTAAGGAATGTGTTTAGTGACGGCATCAGATTCCTAATTGATGTTGGAAGGTCTGGTGGCAAGAAAAGCTGCTTCTAGTAGGTTGTCAAGTGTTTTCGCTCGACGATTCCATTCTTGTGTGGTTGGTTTCGCCCTTGTTCCTGTAATTCGAATCCTAGCCCGGTATATCCCATTTTAATTTTACACCATTGTGAACCTTACGCCTTTTTTACTCTCTGATCGAGGTTTTCGGCATTGAAAATTCTTCGTAAACTAAATCACACGTGTATATGTTGACATTTAAGAGATATACAGTCAAGAAAATCAAGGGCAATGGTGATATATATGCGGATTAGACACAAAAAAAAAACTCAACAAATGGCTACAATTTAAGGAATGTGTTTAGTGACGGCATCAGATTTCTAATTGATGGAGAAAGGTCTGGTGGCAAGAAAAGTTGCTTCTAAGTGGCTGTCAAGTGTTTTCGCTCGACGATTCCTTTCTAGGGTGGTTGGTTTGGCCCTTGTTCCTGTAACTTGAATCCTAGCCTGGTATATCCCATTTTAATTTTACACCATTGTGAACCTTACGCCTATTTTACTCTCTGATCGAGGTTCTCGGCATTGAAAAAGCTTCGTAAACTAAATCACACGTGTATATGTTGACATTTAAGAGATATACAGTCAAGAAAATCAAGGGCAATGGTGATATATATGCGGATTAGACACAAAAAAAACACTCAACAAATGGCTACAATTTAAGGAGTGTGTTTAGTGACGACATCAGATTCCTAATTGATGGAGAAAGATATGGTGACAAGAAAAGCTGCTTCTAGGAGGTTGTCAAGTGTTTTCGCTCGACGATTCCATTCTTTGGTGGTTGGTTTGGCCCTTGTTCCTGTGACTCGAATCCTAGCCCGGTATATCCCATTTTAATTTTTCTCCATTGTGATCCTTACGCCTTTTTTACTCTCTGATCGAGGTTCTCGGCATTGAAAAATCTTCGTAAACTAAATCACACGTGTATATGTTGACATTTAAGAGATATACAGTCAAGAAAATCAATGGCAATGGTGATATATATGCGGATTAGACACAAAAAAAAACACTCAACAAATGGCTACAATTTAAGGAATGTGTTTAGTGACGACATCAGATTCCTAATTGATGGAGAAAGGTATGGTGGCAAGAAAAGCTGCTTCTAGGAGGTTGTCAAGTGTTTTCGCTCGACGATTCCTTTCTAGGGTGGTTGGTTTGGCCCTTGTTCCTGTAACTTGAATCTTAGCCTGGTATATCCCATTTTAATTTTACACCATTGTGAACCTTACGCCTTTTTTACTCTCTTATCGAGGTTCTCGACATTGAAAAATCTTCGTAAACTAAATTACACGTGTATATGTTGACATTTAAGAGATATACAATCAAGAAAATTAGGGGCAATGGTGATATATATGCGGATTAGACACCAAAAAAAACACTCAACAAATGGCTATAATTTAAGGAATGTCTTTAGTGACGGCATCAGATTCCTAATTGATGGAGAAAGGTCTGGTGGCAAGAAAAACTGCTTCTAGGAGGTTGTCAAGTGTTTTCGCTCGACGATTCCATTCTTTGGTGGTTGGTTTGGCCCTTGTTCCTGTGACTCGAATCCTAGCCCGGTATATCCCATTTTAATTTTACACCATTGTCATCCTTACGCCTTTTTTACTCTCTGATCGAGGTTCTCGGCATTGAAAAATCTTCGTAAACTAAATCACACGAGTATATGTTGACATTTAAGAGATATACAGTCAAGAAAATCAAGTGCAATTATGATATATATGCGGATTAGACACAAAAAAAAACACTCAACAAATGGCTACAATTTAAGGAATGTGTTTAGTGACGGCATCAGATTCGTAATTGATGTTGGAAGGTCTGGTGGCAAGAAAAGCTGCTTCTAGGAGGTTGTCAAGTGTTTTCGCTCGACGATTCCATTCGTGTGTGGTTGGTTTCGCCCTTGTTCCTGTAATTCGAATCCTAGCCCGGTATATCCCATTTTAATTTTACACCATTGTGAACCTTACGCCTTTTTTACTCTCTGATCGAGGTTTTCGGCATTGAAAAAGCTTCGTAAACTAAATCACACGTGTATATGTTGACATTTAAGAGATATACAGTCAAGAAAATCAAGGGCAATGGTGATATATATGAGGATTAGACACAAAAAAACACTCAACAAATGGCTACAATTTAAGGAATGTGTTTAGTGACGACATCAGATTCCTAATTGATGGAGAAAGATATGGTGACAAGAAAAGATGCTTCTAGGAGGTTGTCTAGTGTTTTCGCTCGACGATTCCATTCTTTGGTGGTTGGTTTGGCCCTTGTTCCTGTGACTCGAATCCTAGCCCGGTATATCCCATTTTAATTTTTCTCCATTGTGATCCTTACGCCTTTTTTACTCTCTGATCGAGGTTCTCGGCATTGAAAAATCTTCATAAACTAAATCACACGTGTATATGTTGACATTTAAGAGATATACAGTCAAGAAAATCAATGGCAATGGTGATATATATGCGGATTAGACACACAACAAAAAAACACTCAACAAATGGCTACAATTTAAGGAATGTGTTTAGTGACGACATCAGATTCCTAATTGATGGAGAACGGTATGGTGACAAGAAAAGCTGCTTCTAGGAGGTTGTCAAGTGTTTTCGCTAGACAATTCCATTCTTGAGTGGTTGGTTTAGCCCTTGTTCCTGTAACTCGAATCCTACCCCGGTATATCCCGTTTTAATTTGACACCATTGTGAACCTTACGAATTTTTTACTGTCTTATCGAGGTTCTCGACATTGAAAAATCTTCGTAAACTAAATTACACGTGTATATGTTGACATTTAAGAGATATACACTCAAGAAAATTAGGGGTAATGGTGATATATATGCGGATTAGACACCAAAAAAAAACACTCAACAAATGGCTATAATTTAAGGAATGTCTTTAGTGACGGCATCAGATTCCTAATTGATGGAGAAAGGTCTGGTGGCAAGAAAAGCTGCTTCTAGGAGGTTGTCAAGTGTTTTCGCTCGACGATTCCATTCTTGTGTGGTTGGTTTCGCCCTAGTTCCTGTAATTCGAATCCTAGCCCGGTATATCCCATTTTAATTTTACACCATTGTGAACCTTACGCCTTTTTTACTCTCTGATCGAGGTTTTCGGCATTGAAAATTCTTCGTAAACTAAATCACACGTGTATATGTTGACATTTAAGAGATATACAGTCAAGAAAATCAAGGGCAATGGTGATATATATGCGGATTAGACACAAAAAAAAACTCAACAAATGGCTACAATTTAAGGAATGTGTTTAGTGACGGCATTAGATTTCTAATTGATGGAGAAAGGTCTGGTGGCAAGAAAAGCTGCTTCTAAGTGGCTGTCAAGTGTTTTCACTCGACGATTCCTTTCTAGGGTGGTTGGTTTGGCCCTTGTTCCTGTAACTTGAATCCTAGCCTGGTATATCCCATTTTAATTTTACACCATTGTGAACCTTACGCCTATTTTACTCTCTGATCGAGGTTCTCGGCATTGAAAAAGCTTCGTAAACTAAATCACACGTGTATATGTTGACATTTAAGAGATATACAGTCAAGAAAATCAAGGGCAATGGTGATATATATGCGGATTAGACACAAAAAAAAACACTCAACAAATGGCTACAATTTAAGGAGTGTGTTTAGTGACGACACCAGATTCCTAATTGATGGAGAAAGATATGGTGACAAGAAAAGCTGCTTCTAGGAGGTTGTCAAGTGTTTTCGCTCGACGATTCCATTCTTTGGTGGTTGGTTTGGCCCTTGTTCCTGTGACTCGAATCCTAGCCCGGTATATCCCATTTTAATTTTTCTCCATTGTGATCCTTACGCCTTTTTTACTCTCTGATCGAGGTTCTCGGCATTGAAAAATCTTCGTAAACTAAATCACACGTGTATATGTTGACATTTAAGAGATATACAGTCAAGAAAATCAATGGCAATGGTGATATATATGCGGATTAGACACAAAAAAAACACTCAACAAATGGCTACAATTTAAGGAATGTGTTTAGTGACGACATCAGATTCCTAATTGATGGAGAAAGGTATGGTGGCAAGAAAAGCTGCTTCTAGGAGGTTGTCAAGTGTTTTCGCTCGACGATTCCTTTCTAGGGTGGTTGGTTTAGCCCTTGTTCCTGTAACTCGAATCCTACCCCGGTATATCCCGTTTTAATTTGACACCATTGTGAACCTTACGCCTTTTTTACTGTCTTATCGAGGTTCTCGACATTGAAAAATCTTCGTAAACTAAATTACACGTGTATATGTTGACATTTAAGAGATATACAGTCAAGAAAATTAGGGGTAATGGTGATATATATGCGGATTAGACACCAAAAAAAACACTCAACAAATGGCTATAATTTAAGGAATGTCTTTAGTGACGGCATCAGATTCCTAATTGATGGAGAAAGGTCTGGTGGCAAGAAAAACTGCTTCTAGGAGGTTGTCAAGTGTTTTCGCTCGACGATTCCATTCTTTGGTGGTTGGTTTGGCCCTTGTTCCTGTGACTCGAATCCTAGCCCGGTATATCCCATTTTAATTTTACACCATTGTCATCCTTACGCCTTTTTTACTCTCTGATGAGGTTCTCGGCATTGAAAAATCTTCGTAAACTAAATCACACGTGTATATGTTGACATTTAAGAGATATACAGTCAAGAAAATCAAGTGCAATTATGATATATATGCGGATTAGACACAAAAAAAACACTCAACAAATGGCTATAATTTAAGGAATGTGTTTAGTGACGGCATCAGATTCCTAATTGATGTTGGAAGGTCTGGTGGCAAGAAAAGCTGCTTCTAGGAGGTTGTCAAGTGTTTTCGCTCGACGATTCCATTCTTGTGTGGTTGGTTTCGCCCTTGTTCCTGTAATTCGAATCCTAGCCCGGTATATCCCATTTTAATTTTACACCATTGTGAACCTTACGCCTTTTTTACTCTCTGATCGAGGTTTTCGGCATTGAAAATTCTTCGTAAACTAAATCACACGTGTATATGTTGACATTTAAGAGATATACAGTCAAGAAAATCAAGGGCAATGGTGATATATATGCGGATTAGACACAAAAAAAAAACTCAACAAATGGCTACAATTTAAGGAATGTGTTTAGTGACGGAATCAGATTTCTAATTGATGGAGAAAGGTCTGGTGGCAAGAAAAGCTGCTTCTAAGTGGCTGTCAAGTGTTTTCGCTCGACGATTCCTTTCTAGGGTGGTTGGTTTGGCCCTTGTTCCTGTAACTTGAATCCTAGCCTGGTATATCCCATTTTAATTTTACACCATTGTGAACCTTACGCCTATTTTACTCTCTGATCGAGGTTCTCGGCATTGAAAAAGCTTCGTAAACTAAATCACACGTGTATATGTTGACATTTAAGAGATATACAGTCAAGAAAATCAAGGGCAATGGTGATATATATGCGGATTAGACACAAAAAAAACACTCAACAAATGGCTACAATTTAAGAAGTGTGTTTAGTGACGACATCAGATTCCTAATTGATGGAGAAAGATATGGTGACAAGAAAAGCTGCTTCTAGGAGGTTGTCAAGTGTTTTCGCTCGACGATTCCATTCTTTGGTGGTTGGTTTGGCCCTTGTTCCTGTGACTCGAATCCTAGCCCGGTATATCCCATTTTAATTTTTCTCAATTGTGATCCTTACGCCTTTTTTACTCTCTGATCGAGGTTCTCGGCATTGAAAAATCTTCGTAAACTAAATCACACGTGTATATGTTGACATTTAAGAGATATACAGTCAAGAAAATCAATGGCAATGGTGATATATATGCGGATTAGACACAAAAAAAACCCTCAACAAATGGCTACAATTTAAGGAATGTGTTTAGTGACGACATCAGATTCCTAATTGATGGAGAAAGTTATGGTGGCAAGAAAAGCTGCTTCTAGGAGGTTGTCAAGTGTTTTCGCTCGACGATTCCTTTCTAGGGTGGTTGGTTTGGCCCTTGTTCCTGTAACTTGAATCTTAGCCTGGTATATCCCAATTTAATTTTACACCATTGTGAACCTTACGCCTTTTTTACTCTCTTATCGAGGTTCTCGACATTGAAAAATCTTCTTAAACTAAATTACACGTGTATATGTTGACATTTAAGAGATATACAATCAAGAAAATTAGGGGCAATGGTGATATATATGCGGATTAGACACCAAAAAAAACACTCAACAAATGGCTATAATTTAAGGAATGTCTTTAGTGACGGCATCAGATTCCTAATTGATGGAGAAAGGTCTGGTGGCAAGAAAAACTGCTTCTAGGAGGTTGTCAAGTGTTTTCGCTCGACGATTCCATTCTTTGGTGGTTGGTTTGGCCCTTGTTCCTGTGACTCGAATCCTAGCCCGGTATATCCCATTTTAATTTTACACCATTGTCATCCTTACGCCTTTTTTACTCTCTGATCGAGGTTCTCGGCATTGAAAAATCTTCGTAAACTAAATCACACGTGTATATGTTGACATTTAAGAGATATACAGTCAAGAAAATCAAGTGCAATTATGATATATATGCGGATTAGACACAAAAAAAACACTCAACAAATGGCTATAATTTAAGGAATGTGTTTAGTGACGGCATCAGATTCCTAATTGATGTTGGAAGGTCTGGTGGCAAGAAAAGCTGCTTCTGGGAGGTTGTCAAGTGTTTTCGCTCGACGATTCCATTCGTGTGTGGTTGGTTTCGCCCTTGTTCCTGTAATTCGAATCCTAGCCCGGTATATCCCATTTTAATTTTACACCATTGTGAACCTTACGCCTTTTTTACTCTCTGATCGAGGTTTTCGGCATCGAAAAAGCTTCGTAAACTAAATCACACGTGTATATGTTGACATTTAAGAGATATACAATCAAAAAAATCAAGGGCAATGGTGATATATATCCGGATTAGACACAAAAAAAACACTCAACAAATGGCTACAATTTAAGGAATGTGTTTAGTGACGACATCAGATTCCTAATTGATGGAGAAAGATATGGTGACAAGAAAAGATGCTTCTAGGAGGTTGTCAAGTGTTTTCGCTCGACGATTCCATTCTTTGGTGGTTGGTTTGGCCCTTGTTCCTGTGACTCGAATCCTAGCCCGGTATATCCCATTTTAATTTTTCTCCATTGTGATCCTTACGCCTTTTTTACTCTCTGATCGAGGTTCTCGGCATTGAAAAATCTTCATAAACTAAATCACACGTGTATATGTTGACATTTAAGAGATATACAGTCAAGAAAATCAATGGCAATGGTGATATATATGCGGATTAGACACAAAAAAAAACACTCAACAAATGGCTACAATTTAAGGAATGTGTTTAGTGACGACATCAGATTCCTAATTGATGGAGAACGGTATGGTGACAAGAAAAGCTGCTTCTAGGAGGTTGTCAAGTGTTTTCGCTAGACAATTCCATTCTTGAGTGGTTGGTTTAGCCCTTGTTCCTGTAACTCGAATCCTACCCCGGTATATCCCGTTTTAATTTTACACCATTGTGAACCTTACGCCTTTTTTACTCTCTTATCGAGGTTCTCGACATTGAAAAATCTTCGTAAACTAAATTACACGTGTATATGTTGACATTTAAGAGATATACAGTCAAGAAAATTAGGGGTAATGGTGATATATATGCGGATTAGACACCAAAAAAAACACTCAACAAATGGCTATAATTTAAGGAATGTCTTTAGTGACGGCATCAGATTCCTAATTGATGGAGAAAGGTCTGGTGGCAAGAAAAACTGCTTTTAGGAGGTTGTCAAGTGTTTTCGCTTGACGATTCCATTCTTGGGTGGTTGGTTTGGCCCTTGTTCCTGTAATTCAAATCCTAGCCCGGTATATCCCATTTTAATTTTACACCATTGTGAACCTTACGCCTTTTTTACTCTCTGATCGAGGTTCTCGGCATTGAAATATCTTCGTAAACTAAATCACACGTGTATATGTTGACATTTAAAAGATATACATTCAAGAAAATCAAGGGCAATGGTGATATATATGCGGATTAGACACAAAAAAAACACTTAACAAATGGCTACAATTTAAGGAATGTGTTTAGTGACGACATCAGATTCCTAATTGATGGAGAAAGGTATGGTGGCAAGAAAAGCTGCTTCTAGGATGTTGTCAAGTGTTTTCGCTCGACGATTCCTTTCTAGGGTGGTTGGTTTGGCCCTTGTTCCTGTAACTTGAATCCTAGCCTGGTATATCCCATTTTAATTTTACACCATTGTGAACCTTACGCCTTTTTTACTCTCTGATCGAGGTTCTCGGCATTGAAAAAGCTTCGTAAACTAAATCACACGTGTATATGTTGACATTTAAGAGGTATACAGTCAAGAAAATCAAGGGCAATGATGATATATATGCGGATTAGACACAAAAAAAAACACTCAACAAATGGCTACAATTTAAGGAATGTGTTTAGTGACGACATCAGATTCCTAATTGATGGAGAACGGTATGGTGGCAAGAAAAGCTGCTTCTAGGAGGTTGTCAAGTGTTTTCGCTCGACAATTCCATTCTTGGGTGGTTGGTTTGGCCCTTGTTCCTTTAATTCGAATCCTAGCCCGGTATATCCCATTTTAATTTTACACCATTGTGAACCTTACGCCTTTTTTACTCTCTTATCGAGGTTCTCGACATTGAAAAATCTTCGTAAACTAAATCACACGTGTATATGTTGACATTTAAAAGATATACATTCAAGAAAATCAAGGGCAATGGTGATATATATGCGGATTAGACACAAAAAAACACTCAACAAATGGCTAAAGTTTAAGGAATGTGTTTAGTGACGACATCAGATTCCTAATTGATGGAGAAAGGTATGGTGGCAAGAAAAGCTGCTTCTAGGAGGTTGTCAAGTGTTTTCGCTCGACGATTCCTTTCTAGGGTGGTTGGTTTGGCCCTTGTTCCTGTAACTTGAATCTTAGCCTGGTATATCCCATTTTAATTTTACACCATTGTGAACCTTAGGCCTTTTTTACTCTCTGATCGAGGTTCTCGGCATTGAAAAAGCTTCGTAAACTAAATCACACGTGTATATGTTGACATTTAAGAGATATACAGTCAAGAAAATCAAGGGCAATGGTGATATATATGCGGATTAGACACACAAAAAAAACACTCAACAAATGGCTACAATTTAAGGAATGTGTTTAGTGACGACATCAGATTCCGAATTGATGGAGAACGGTATGGTGACAAGAAAAGCTGCTTCTACGAGGTTGTCAAGTGTTTTCACTAGACAATTCCATTCTTGAGTGGTTGGTTTAGCCATTGTTCCTGTAACTCGAATCCTAGCCTGGTATATCCCGTTTTAATTTTACACCATTGTGAACCTTACGCCTTTTTTACTCTCTTATCGAGGTTCTCGACATTGAAAAATCTTCGTAAACTAAATTACACGTGTATATGTTGACATTTAAGAGATATACAGTCAAGAAAATTAGGGGCAATGGTGATATATATGCGGATTAGACACCAAAAAAAAACACTCAACAAATGGCTATAATTTAAGGAATGTCTTTAGTGACGGCATCAGATTCCTAATTGATGGAGAAAGTTCTGGTGGCAAGAAAAACTGCTTCTAGGAGGTTGTCAAGTGTTTTCGCTCGACGATTCCATTCTTTGGTGGTTGGTTTGGCCCTTGTTCCTGTGACTCGAATCCTAGCCCGGTATATCCCATTTTAATTTTACACCATTGTCATCCTTACGCCTTTTTTACTCTCTGATGAGGTTCTCGGCATTGAAAAATCTTCGTAAACTAAATCACACGTGTATATGTTGACATTTAAGAGATTTACAGTCAAGAAAATCAAGTGCAATTATGATATATATGCGGATTAAACACAAAAAAAACACTCAACAAATGGCTATAATTTAAGGAATGTGTTTAGTGACGGCATCAGATTCCTAATTGATGTTGGAAGGTCTGGTGGCAAGAAAAGCTGCTTCTAGGAGGTTGTCAAGTGTTTTCGCTCGACGATTCCATTCTTGTGTGGTTGGTTTCGCCCTTGTTCCTGTAATTCGAATCCTAGCCCGGTATATCCCATTTTAATTTTACACCATTGTGAACCTTACTCCTTTTTTACTCTCTGATCGAGGTTTTCGGCATTGAAAATTCTTCGTAAACTAAATCACACGTGTATATGTTGACATTTAAGAGATATACAGTCAAGAAAATCAAGGGCACTGGTGATATATATGCGGATTAGACACAAAAAAAAACTCAACAAATGGCTACAATTTAAGGAATGTGTTTAGTGACGGCATCAGATTTCTAATTGATGGAGAAAGGTCTGGTGGCAAGAAAAGCTGCTTCTAAGTGGCTGTCAAGTGTTTTCGCTCGACAATTCCTTTCTAGGGTGGTTGGTTTGGCCCTTGTTCCTGTAACTTGAATCCTAGCCTGGTATATCCCATTTTAATTTTACACCATTGTGAACCTTACGCCTATTTTACTCTCTGATCGAGGTTCTCGGCATTGAAAAATCTTCGTAAACTAAATCACACGTGTATATGTTGACATTTAAGAGATATACAGTCAAGAAAATCAATGGCAATGGTGATATATATGCGGATTAGACACAAAAAAAACACTCAACAAATGGCTACAATTTAAGGAATGTGTTTAGTGACGACATCAGATTCCTAATTGATGGAGAAAGGTATGGTGGCAAGAAAAGCTACTTCTAGGAGGTTGTCAAGTGTTTTCGCTCGACGATTCCTTTCTAGGGTGGTTGGTTTGGCCCTTGTTCCTGTAACTTGAATCTTAGCCTGGTATATCCCATTTTAATTTTACACCATTGTGAACCTTACGCCTTTTTTACTCTTTGATCGAGGTTCTCGGCATTGAAAAAGCTTCGTAAACTAAATCACACGTGTATATGTTGACATTTAAGAGATATACAGTCAAGAAAATCAAGGGCAATGGTGATATATATGCGGATTAGACACACAAAAAAAACACTCAACAAATGGCTACAATTTAAGGAATGTGTTTAGTGACGACATCAGATTCCGAATTGATGGAGAACGGTATGGTGACAAGAAAAGCTGCTTCTAGGAGGTTGTCAAGTGTTTTCGCTCGACGATTCCATTCTTTGGTGGTTGGTTTGGCCCTTATTCCTGTGACTCGAATCCTAGCCCAGTATATCCCATTTTAATTTTTCTCCATTGTGATCCTTACGCCTTTTTTACTCTCTGATCGAGGTTCTCGGCATTGAAAAATCTTCGTAAACTAAATCACACGTGTATATGTTGACATTTAAGAGATATACAGTCAAGAAAATCAATGGCAATGGTGATATATATGCGGATTAGACACAAAAAAACACTCAACAAATGGCTATAATTTAAGTAATGTGTTTAGTGACGGCATCAGATTCCTAATTGATGTTGGAAGGTCTGGTGGCAAGAAAAGCTGCTTCTAGGAGGTTGTCAAGTGTTTTCGCTCGACAATTCCATTCTTGGGTGGTTGGTTTGGCCCTTGTTCCTGTAATTTGAATCCTAGCCCGGTATATCCCATTTTAATTTTACACCATTGTGAACCTTACGCCTTTTTTACTCTCTGATCGAGGTTCTCGGCATTGAAATATCTTCGTAAACTAAATCACACGTGTATATGTTGACATTTAAAAGATATACATTCAAGAAAATCAAGGGCAATGGTGATATATATGCGGATTAGACACAAAAAAAACACTCAACAAATTGCTAAAATTTAAGGAATGTGTTTAGTGACGACATCAGATTCCTAATTGATGGAGAAAGGTATGGTGGCAAGAAAAGCTGCTTCTAGGAGGTTGTCAAGTGTTTTCGCTCGACGATTCCTTTCTAGGGTGGTTGGTTTGGCCCTTGTTCCTGTAACTTGAATCTTAGCCTGGTATATCCCATTTTAATTTTACACCATTGTGAACCTTACGCCTTTTTTACTCTCTGATCGAGGTTCTCGGCATTGAAAAAGCTTCGTAAACTAAATCACACGTGTATATGTTGACATTTAAGAGATATACAGTCAAGAAAATCAAGGGCAATGGTGATATATATGCGGATTAGACACACAAAAAAAACACTCAACAAATGGCTACAATTTAAGGAATGTGTTTAGTGACGACATCAGATTCCGAATTGATGGAGAACGGTATGGTGACAAGAAAAGCTGCTTCTATGAGGTTGTCAAGTGTTTTCACTAGACAATTCCATTCTTGAGTGGTTGGTTTAGCCATTGTTCCTGTAACTCGAATCCTAGCCTGGTATATCCCGTTTTAATTTTACACCATTGTGAACCTTACGCCTTTTTTACTCTCTTATCGAGGTTCTCGACATTGAAAAATCTTCGTAAACTAAATTACACGTGTATATGTTGACATTTAAGAGATATACAGTCAAGAAAATTAGGGGCAATGGTGATATATATGCGGATTAGACACCAAAAAAAAACGCTCAACAAATGGCTATAATTTAAGGAATGTCTTTAGTGACGGCATCAGATTCCTAATTGATGGAGAAAGTTCTGGTGGCAAGAAAAACTGCTTCTAGGAGGTTGTCAAGTGTTTTCGCTCGACGATTCCATTCTTTGGTGGTTGGTTTGGCCCTTGTTCCTGTAACTCGAATCCTAGCCCGGTATATCCCATTTTAATTTTACACCATTGTCATCCTTACGCCTTTTTTACTCTCTGATGAGGCTCTCGGCATTGAAAAATCTTCGTAAACTAAATCACACGTGTATATGTTGACATTTAAGAGATATACAGTCAAGAAAATCAAGTGCAATTATGATATATATGCGGATTAGACACAAAAAAAACTCTCAACAAATGGCTATAATTTAAGGAATGTGTTTAGTGACGGCATCAGATTCCTAATTGATGTTGGAAGGTCTGGTGGCAAGAAAAGCTGCTTCTAGGAGGTTGTCAAGTGTTTTCGCTCGACGATTCCATTCTTGTGTGGTTGGTTTCGCCCTTGTTCCTGTAATTCGAATCCTAGCCCGGTATATCCCATTTTAATTTTACACCATTGTGAACCTTACTCCTTTTTTACTCTCTGATCGAGGTTTTCGGCATTGAAAATTCTTCGTAAACTAAATCACACGTGTATATGTTGACATTTAAGAGATATACAGTCAAGAAAATCAAGGGCAATGGTGATAAATATGCGGATTAGACACAAAAAAAAAAAACTCAACAAATGAACACAATTTAAGGAATGTGTTTAGTGACGGCATCAGATTTCTAATTGATGGAGAAATGTCTGGTGGCAAGAAAAGCTGCTTTTAAGTGGCTGTCAAGTGTTTTCACTCGACGATTCCTTTCTAGGGTGGTTGGTTTGGCCCTTGTTCCAGTAACTTGAATCCTAGCCTGGTATATCCCATTTTAATTTTACACCATTGTGAACCTTACGCCTATTTTACTCTCTGATCGAGGTTCTCGGCATTAAAAAAGCTTCGTAAACTAAATCACACGTGTATATGTTGACATTTAAGAGATATACAGTCAAGACAATCAAGGGCAATGGTGATATATATTCGGATTAGACACAACAAAAACACTCAACAAATGGCTACAATTTAAGGAATGTATTTAGTGACGACATCAGATTCCTAATTGATGGAGAAAGATATGGTGACAAGAAAAGCTGCTTCTAGGAGGTTGTCAAGTGTTTTCGCTCGACGATTCCATTCTTTGGTGGTTGGTTTCGCCCTTGTTCCTGTGACTCGAATCCTAGCCCGGTATATCCAATTTTAATTTTTCTCCATTGTGATCCTTACGCCTTTTTTACTCTCTGATCGAGGTTCTCGGCATTGAAAAAGCTTCGTAAACTAAATCACACGTGTATATGTTGACATTTAAGAGATATACAGTCAAGAAAATCAAGGGCAATGGTGATATATATGCGGATTAGACACACAAAAAAAACACTCAACAAATAGCTACAATTTAAGGAATGTGTTTAGTGACGACATCAGATTCCTAATTGATGGAGAACGGTATGGTGACAAGAAAAGCTGCTTCTACGAGGTTGTCAAGTGTTTTCGCTAGACAATTCCATTCTTGAGTGGTTGGTTTAGCCCTTGTTCCTGTAACTCGAATCCTAGCCTGGTATATCCCGTTTTAATTTTACACCATTGTGAACCTTACGCCTTTTTTACTCTCTTATCGAGGATCTCGACATTGAAAATTCTTCGTAAACTAAATTACACGTGTATATGTTGACATTTAAGAGATATACAATCAAGAAAATTAGGGGCAATGGTGATATATATGCGGATTAGACACAAAAAAAACACTCAACAAATGGCTATAATTTAAGGAATGTCTTTAGTGACGGCATCAGATTCCTAATTGATGGAGAAAGGTCTGGTGGCAAGAAAAACTGCTTCTAGGAGGTTGTCAAGTGTTTTCGCTCGACGATTCCATTCTTTGGTGGTTGGTTTGGCCCTTGTTCCTGTGACTCGAATCCTAGCCCGGTATATCCCATTTTAATTTTACACCATTGTCATCCTTACGCCTTTTTTACTCTCTGATCGAGGTTCTCGGCATTGAAAAATCGTCGTAAACTAAATCACACGTGTATATGTTGACATTTAAGAGATATACAGTCAAGAAAATCAAGTGCAATTATGATATATATGCGGATTAGACACAAAAAAAACACTCAACAAATGGCTATAATTTAAGGAATGTGTTTAGTGACGGCATCAGATTCCTAATTGATGTTGGAAGGTCTGGTGGCAAGAAAAGCTGCTTCTAGGAGGTTGTCAAGTGTTTTCGCTCGACGATTCCATTCGTGTGTGGTTGGTTTCGCCCTTGTTCCTGTAATTCGAATCCTAGCCCGGTATATCCCATTTTAATTTTACACCATTGTGAACCTTACGCCTATTTTACTCTCTGATCGAGGTTCTCGGCATTGAAAAAGCATCGTAAACTAAATCACACGTGTATATGTTGACATTTAAGAGATATACAGTCAAGAAAATCAAGGGCAATGGTGATATATATGCGGATTAGACACAAAAAAAAACACTCAACAAATGGCTACAATTTAAGGAATGTGTTTAGTGACGACATCAGATTCCTAATTGATGGAGAAAGATATGGTGACAAGAAAAGCTGCTTCTAGGAGGTTGTCAAGTGTTTTCGCTCGACGATTCGATTCTTTGGTGGTTGGTTTGGCCCTTGTTCCTGTGACTCGAATCCTAGCCCGGTATATCCCATTTTAATTTTTCTCCATTGTGATCCTTACGCCTTTTTTACTCTCTGATCGAGGTTCTCGGCATTGAAAAATCTTCGTAAACTAAATCACACGTGTATATGTTGACATTTAAGAGATATACAGTCAAGAAAATCAATGGCAATGGTGATATATATGCGGATTAGACACAAAAAAAAAACACTCAACAAATGGCTACAATTTAAGGAATGTGTTTAGTGACGACATCAGATTCCTAATTGATGGAGAACGGTATGGTGACAAGAAAAGCTGCTTTTAGGAGGTTGTCAAGTGTTTTCGCTAGACAATTCCATTCTTGAGTGGTTGGTTTAGCCCTTTTTCCTGTAACTCGAATCCTACCCCGGTATATCCCGTTTTAATTTTACACCATTGTGAACCTTACGCCTTTTTTACTCTCTTATCGAGGTTCTCGACATTGAAAAATCTTCGTAAACTAAATTACACGTGTATATGTTGACATTTAAGAGATATACAGTCAAGAAAATTAGGGGTAATGGTGATATATATGCGGATTAGACAACAAAAAAAACACTCAACAAATGGCTATAATTTAAGGAATGTCTTTAGTGACGGCATCAGATTCCAAATTGATGGAGAAAGGTCTGGTGGCAAGAAAAACTGCTTTTAGGAGGTTGTCAAGTGTTTTCGCTTGACGATTCCATTCTTGGGTGGTTGGTTTGGCCCTTGTTCCTGTAATTCGAATCCTAGTCCGGTATATCCCATTTTAATTTTACACCATTGTGAACCTTACGCCTTTTTTACTCTCTGATCGAGGTTCTCGGCATTGAAAAATCTTCGTAAACTAAATCACACGTGTATATGTTGACATTTAAGAGATATACAGTCAAGAAAATCAAGGGCAATGGTGATATATATGCGGATTAGACACAAAAAAACACTCAACAAATGGCTACAATTTAAGGAATGTGTTTAGTGACGGCATCAGATTTCTAATTGATGGAGAAAGGTCTGGTGGCAAGAAAAGCTGCTTCTAGGTGGTTGTCAAGTGTTTTCGCTCGACGATTCCTTTCTAGGGTGGTTGGTTTGGCCCTTATTCCTGTAATTCAAATCCTAGCCCGGTATATCCCATTTTAATTTTACACCATTGTGAACCTTACGCCTTTTTTACTCTCTGATCGAGGTTCTCGGCATTGAAAAATCTTCGTAAACTAAATCACACGTGTATATGTTGACATTTAAGAGATATACAGTCAAAGAAATCAAGGGCAATGATGATATATATGCGGATTAGACACAAAAAAAAACACTCAACAAATGGCTACAATTTAAGGAATGTGTTTAGTGACGACATCAGATTCCTAATTGATGGAGAACGGTATGGTGACAAGAAAAGCTGCTTCTAGGAGGTTGTCAAGTGTTTTCGCTAGACAATTCCATTCTTGATTGGTTGGTTTAACCCTTGTTCCTGTAACTCGAATCCTACCCCGGTATATCCCGTTTTAATTTTACACCATTGTGAACCTTACGCCTTTTTTACTTTCTTATCGAGGTTCTCGACATTGAAAAATCTTCGTAAACTAAATTACACGTGTATATGTTGACATTTAAGAGATATACAGTCAAGAAAATTAGGGGCAATGGTGATATATATGCGGATTAGACACAAAAAAAACACAAAACAAATGGCTATAATTTAAGGAATGTCTTTAGTGACGGCATCAGATTCCTAATTGATGGAGAAAGGTCTGGTGGCAAGAAAAACTGCTTCTAGGAGGTTGTCAAGTGTTTTCGCTCGACGATTCCATTCTTGAGTGGTTGGTTTGGCCCTTGTTCCTGTAACTCGAATCCTAGCCCGATATATCCCATTTTAATTTTACACCATTGTGAACCTTACGCCTTTTTTACTCTCTGATCGAGGTTCACGGCATTGAAAAATCTTCGTAAACTAAATCACACGTGTATATGTTAACATTTAAGAGATATACAGTCAAGAAAATTAAGGGCAATGGTGATATATATGCGAATTAGACACCAAAAAAAACACTCAACAAATGGCTACAATTTAAGGAATGTGTTTAGTGACGGCATCAGATTCCTTATTGATGGAGAAAGGTCTGGTGGCAAAAAAGCTGCTTCTAGAAGGTTGTCAAGTGTTTTCGCACGACGATTCCATTCTTGGGTGGTTGGTTTTGCCCTTGTTCCTGTAACTCGAATCCTAGCCCGGTATATCCCATTTTAATTTTACACACTTGTGAATCCTACGCCTTTTTTCTCTCTGATCGAGGTTCTCGGTATTGAAAAATCTTCGTAATATAAATCACACGTGTATATGTTGACATTTAAGAGATATACAAGGGCAATGGTGATATATATGCGGATTAGACACCAAAAAAACACTTAACAAATGGCTACAATTTAAGGAATGTGTTTAGTGACGGCATCAGATTCGTAATTGTTGGAGAAAGGTCTGGTGGCAAGAAAAATGCTTCTAGGTGGTTGTCAAGTGTTTTCGCTCGACGATTCCATTCTTGGGTGGTTGGTTTGGCCCTTGTTCCTATAACTCGAATCCTAGCCCGGTATATCTCATTTTAAGTTTACACCAGTGTGAACCTTACGCCTTTTTTACTCTCTGATCGAGGTTCTCGGCATTAAAAAATCTTCGTAAACTAAATCACACGTGAATATGTTGACATTTAAGAGATATACAGTCAAGAAAATCAAGGGCAATGGTGATATATATGAGGATTAGACACCAAAATAAAAACACACTCAAGAAATGGCTACAATTTAAGGAATGTGTTTAGTAACGGCATCAGATTCCTAATTGATGGAGAAAGGTCTTGTGGCAAGAAAAGCTGCTTCTAGGAGGTTGTCAAGTGTTTTCACTCGACGATTCCATTCTTTGGTGGTTGGTTTGGCCCTTGTTCCTGTAACTCGAATCCTAGCCCGGTATATCCCATTTTAAATTTACACCATTGTGAACCTTACGCCTTGTTTACTCTCTTATCGAGGTTCTCAACATTGAAAAATCTTCGTAAAGTAAATTGCACGTGTATATGTTGACATTTAAGAGATATACAGTCAAGAAAATTAAGGCCAATGGTGATATATATGCGGATTAGACACCAAAAAAAACACTCAACAAATGGCTATAATTTAAGGAGTGTGTTTAGTGACGGCATCAGATTCCTAATTGATGGAGAAAGGTCTGGTGGCAAGAAAAACTGCTTCTAGGAGGTTGTCAAGTGTTTTCGCTCGACGATTCCATTCTTGGGTGGTTGGTTTGGACCTTGTTCCTGTAACTCGAATCCTTTCCCGGTATATCCCATTTTAATTTTACACCATTGTGAACATTACGCCTTTTTTACTCTCTGATCGAGGTTCTCGGCTTTGAAAAATCTTCGTAAACTAAATCACACGTGTGTATGTTGACATTAAAGAGATATACAGTCAAGAAAATCAAGGGCAAAGGTGATATACATGCAGATTAGACACCAAAAAAAACACTCAACAAATGGCTACAATTTAAGGAATGTGTTTAGTGACGGCATCAGATTCCTAATTGATGGAGAAAGTTCTGTTGGCAAGAAAAGCTGCTTCTAGGAGGTTGTAAAGTGTTTTCGCTCGACGATTCCATTCTTTGGTGGTTGGTTTGGCCCTTGTTCCTGTGACTCGAATCCTAGCCCGGTATATCCCATTTTAATTTTACACCATTGTCATCCTTACGCCTTTTTTACTCTCTGATCGAGGTTCTCGGCATTGAAAAATCTTCGTAAACTAAATCACACGTGTATATGTTGACATTTAAGAGATATACAGTCAAGAAAATCAAGTGCAATTGTGATATATATGCGGATTAGACACAAAAAAAACACTCAACAAATGGCTATAATTTAAGGAATGTGTTTAGTGACGGCATCAGATTCCTAATTGATGTTGGAAAGTCTGGTGGCAAGAAAAGCTGCTTCTAGGAGGTTGTCAAGTGTTTTCGCTCGACGATTCCATTCTTGTGTGGTTGTGTTGGCCCTTGTTCCTGTAATTCGAATCCTAGCCCGGTATATCCCATTTTAATTTTACACCATTGTGAACCTTACGCCTTTTTTACTCTCTGATCGAGGTTCTCGGCATTGAAAATTCTTCGTAAACTAAATCACACGTGTATATGTTGACATTTAAGAGATATACAGTCAAGAAAATCAAGGGCAATGGTGATATATATGCGGATTAGACACAAAAAAAAAAAAAAAAAACTCAACAAATGGCTACAATTTAAGGAATGTGTTTAGTGACGGCATCAGATTTCTAATTGATGGAGAAAGGTCTGGTGGCAAGAAAAGCTGCTTCTAGGTGGTTGTCAAGTGTTTTCGCTCGACGATTCCTTTCTAGGGTGGTTGGTTTGGCCCTTGTTCCTGTAACTTGAATCCTAGCCTGGTATATCCCATTTTAATTTTACACCATTGTGAACCTTACGCCTTTTTTACTCTCTGATCGAGGTTCTCGGCATTGAAAAAGCTTCGTAAACTAAATCACACGTGTATATGTTGACATTTAAGAGATATACAGTCAAGAAAATCAAGGGCAATGGTGATATATATGCGGATTAGACACAAAAAAAACACTCAACAAATGGCTACAATTTAAGGAATGTGTTTAGTGACGACATCAGATTCCTAATTGATGGAGAAAGATATGGTGACAAGAAAAGCTGCTTCTAGGAGGTTGTCAAGTGTTTTCGCTCGACGATTCCATTCTTTGGTGGTTGGTTTGGCCCTTGTTCCTGTGACTCGAATCCTAGCCCGGTATATCCCATTTTAATTTTTCTCCATTGTGATCCTTACGCCTTTTTTACTCTCTGATCGAGGTTCTCGGCATTGAAAAATCTTCGTAAACTAAATCACACGTGTATATGTTGATATTTAAAAGATATACAGTCAAGAAAATCAATGGCAATGGTGATATATATGCGGATTAGACACAAAAAAACACTCAACAGATGGCTATAATTTAAGTAATGTGTTTAGTGACGGCATCAGATTCCTAATTGATGTTGGAAGGTCTGGTGGCAAGAAAAGCTGCTTCTAGGAGGTTGTCAAGTGTTTTCGCTCGACGATTCCATTCTTGGGTGGTTGGTTTGGCCCTTGTTCCTGTAATTCGAATCCTAGTCCGGTATATCCCATTTTAATTTTACACCATTGTGAACCTTACGCCTTTTTTACTCTCTGATCGAGGTTCTCGGCATTGAAAAATCTTCGTAAACTAAATCACACGTGTATATGTTGACATTTAAGAGATATACAGTCAAGAAAATCAAGGGCAATGGTGATATATATGCGGATTAGACACAAAAAAACACTCAACAAATGGCTACAATTTAAGGAATGTGTTTAGTGACGGCATCAGATTTCTAATTGATGGAGAAAGGTCTGGTGGCAAGAAAAGCTGCTTCTAGGTGGTTGTCAAGTGTTTTCGCTCGACGATTCCTTTCTAGGGTGGTTGGTTTGGCCCTTATTCCTGTAATTCAAATCCTAGCCCGGTATATCCCATTTTAATTTTACACCATTGTGAACCTTACGCCTTTTTTACTCTCTGATCGAGGTTCTCGGCATTGAAATATCTTCGTAAACTAAATCACACGTGTATATGTTGACATTTAAAAGATATACATTCAAGAAAATCAAGGGCAATGGTGATTTATATGCGGATTAGACACAAAAAAAAACCCTCAACAAATGGCTATAATTTAAGGAATGTGTTTAGTGACGACATCAGATTCCTAATTGATGGAGAAAGGTATGGTGGCAAGAAAAGCTGCTTCTAGGAGGTTGTCAAGTGTTTTCGCTCGACGATTCCTTTCTAGGGTGGTTGGTTTGGCCCTTGTTACTGTAACTTGAATCCTAGCCTGGTATATCCCATTTTAATTTTACACCATTGTGAACCTTACGCCTTTTTTACTCTCTGATCGAGGTTCTCGGCATTGAAAAAGCTTCGTAAACTAAATCACACGTGTATATGTTGACATTTAAGAGGTATACAGTCAAGAAAATCAAGGGCAATGATGATATATATGCGGATTAGACACAAAAAAAAACACTCAACAAATGGCTATAATTTAACGAATGTGTTTAGTGACGACATCATATTCCTAATTGATGGAGAACGGTATGGTGACAAGAAAAGCTGCTTCTAGGAGGTTGTCAAGTGTTTTCGCTAGACAATTCCATTCTTGATTGGTTGGTTTAGCCCTTGTTCCTGTAACTCGAATCCAACCCCGGTATATCCCGTTTTAATTTTACACCATTGTGAACCTTACGCCTTTTTTACTCTCTTATCGAGGTTCTCGACATTGAAAAATCTTCGTAAACTAAATTACACGTGTATATGTTGACATTTAAGAGATATACAGTCAAGAAAATTAGGGGCAATGGTGATATATATGCGGATTAGACACCAAAAAAAACACTAAACAAATGGCTATAATTTAAGGAATGTCTTTAGTGACGGCATCAGATTCCTAATTGATGGAGAAAGGTCTGGTGGCAAGAAAAACTGCTTCTAGGAGGTTGTCAAGTGATTTCGCTCGACGATTCCATTCTTCAGTGGTTGGTTTGGCCCTTGTTCCTGTAACTCGAATCCTAGCCCGATATATCCCATTTTAATTTTACACCATTGTGAACCTTACGCCTTTTTTACTCTCTGATCGAGGTTCTCGGCATTGAAAAGTCTTCGTAAACTAAATCACACGTGTATATGTTAACATTTAAGAGATATACAGTCAAGAAAATCAAGGGCATTGGTGATATATATGCGGATTAGACACCAAAAAAAACACTCAACAAATGGCTACAATTTAAGGAATGTGTTTAGTGACGGCATCAGATTCCTAATTGATGGAGAAAGGTCTGGTGGCAAAAAAGCTGCTTCTAGAAGTTTGTCAAGTGTTTTCGCTCGACGATTCCATTCTTGGGTGGTTGGTTTTGCCCTTGTTCCTGTAACTCGAATCCTAGCCCGGTATATCCCATTTTAATTTTACACCCTTGTGAACCCTACGCCTTTTTTCTCTCTGATCGAGGTTCTCGGTATTGAAAAATCTTCGTAATATAAATCACACGTGTATATGTTGACATTTAAGAGATATACAAGGGCAATGGTGATATATATGCGGATTAGACACCAAAAAAACACTTAACAAATGGCTACAATTTAAGGAATGTGTTTAGTGACGGCATCAGATTCGTAATTGTTGGAGAAAGGTCTGGTGGCAAGAAAAATGCTTCTAGGAGGTTGTCAAGTGTTTTCGCTCGATGATTCCATTCTTGGGTGGTTGGTTTGGCCCTTGTTCCTATAACTCGAATCCTAGCCCGGTATATCTCATTTTAATTTTACACCAGTGTGAACCTTACGCCTTTTTTACTCTCTGATCGAGGTTCTCGGCATTAAAAAATCTTCGTAAACTAAATCGCACGTGAATGTGTTGACATTTAAGAGATATACAGTCAAGAAAATCAAGGGCAATGGTGATATATATGAGGATTAGACACCAAAAAAAACACACTCAACAAATGGCCACAATTTAAGGAATGTGTTTAGTAACGGCATCAGATTCCTAATTGATAGAGAAAGGTCTGGTGGCAAGAAAAGCTGCTTCTAGGAGGTTGTCAAGTGTTTTCACTCGACGATTCCATTCTTTGGTGGTTGGTTTGGCCCTTGTTCCTGTAACTCGAATCCTAGCACGTGTATATGTTGACATTTAAGAGATATACAGTCAAGAACATTAAGGCCAATGGTGATATATATGCGGATTAGACACCAAAAAAAACACTCAACAAATGGCTATAATTTAAGGAGTGTGTTTAGTGACGGCATCAGATACCTAATTGATGGAGAAAGGTCTGGTGGCAAGAAAAACTGCTTCTAGGAGGTTGTCAAGTGTTTTCGCTCGACGATTCCATTCTTGAGTGGTTGGTTTGGTCCTTGTTCCTGTAACTTGAATCCTAGCCCGATATATCCCATTTTAATTTTACACCATTGTGAACCTTACTCCTTTTTTTCTCTCTGATCGAGGTTCTCGGCATTGAAAAATCTTCGTAATATAAATCACACGTGTATTTGTTGAGATTTAAGAGATATACAAGGGCAATGGTGATATATATGCGGATTAGACACCAAAAAAAACACTTAACAAATGGCTACAATTTAAGGAATGTGTTTAGTGACGGCATCAGATTCGTAATTGTTGTAGAAAGGTCTGGTGGAAAGAAAAGCTGCTTCTACGAGGTTGTTAAGTGTTTTCGCTCGACGATTCCATTCTTGGGAGGTTGGTTTGGCCCTTGTTCCTGTAACTCGAATCCTAGCCCGGTACATCTCATTTTAATTTTACACCATTGTGAACCTTGCGCCTTTTTTACTCTCTGATCGAGGTTCTCGGCATTGAAAAATCTTCGTAAAAAAATCACACGTGTATATGTTGACATTTAAGAGATATACAGTCAAGAAAATCAAGGGCAATGGTGATATATATGCGGATTAGACACCAAAAAAACACTCAACAAATGGCTACTATTTAAGGAATGTGTTTAGTGACGGCATCAGATTACTAATTGATGGAGAAAGGTCTGGTGGCAAGAAAAGCTGCTTCTAGGAGGTTGTCAAGTGTTTTGGCTCGACGATTCCATTCTTGGGTGGTTGGTTTGGCCCTTGTTCCTGTAACTCGAATCCTAGCCAGTTATATCCGATTTTAATTTTACACCATTGTGAACCCTACGCCTTTTTTACTCTCTGATCGAGGTTCTCGGCATTGAAAAATCTTCGTAAACTAAATCTCACGTGTATATGTTGACATTTATGAGATATACAGTCAAGAAAATCAAGGGAAATGGTGATATATATGCGAATTACTCACAAAAAAAACACTCAACAAATGGCTACAATTTAAGGAATGTGTTTAGTGACGGCATCAGATTCCTAATTGATGGAGAAAGGTCTGGGGGCAAGAAAAGCTATTTCTAGGAGGTTGTCATGTGTTTTGGCTCGACGATTCCATTCTTGGGTGGTTGTTTTGGCCCTTGTTCCTGTAACTCGAATCATAGCCCGGTATATCCCATTTTAATTTTACACCATTGTGAACCTTACGCCTTTTTTACTCTCTGATCGAGGTTCTTGGCATTGAAAAATCTTCGTAAACTAAATCACACGTGTATATGTTGACATTTAAGAGATATACATTGAAGCAAATCAAGGGCAACGGTGATATATATGCGGATTAGACACAAAAAAACACTCAACAAATGGCTACAATTTAAGGAATGTGTTTAGTGACGGCATCAGATTCCTAATTGATGGAGAAAGGTCTGGTGGCAAGAAAAGCTATTTCTAGGAGGTTGTCATGTGTTTTGGCTCAACGATTCCATTCTTGGGTGGTTTTTTTGGCACTTGTTCCTGTAACTCGAATCATAGCCCAGTATATCCCATTTTAATTTTACACCATTGTGAAGCTTACGCCTTTTTTACTCTCTGATCGAGGTTCTCGGCATTGAAAAATCTTTGTAAGCTAAATCACACGTGTATATGTTGACATTTAAGAGATATACATTCAAGCAAATCAAGGGCAATGGTGATATATATGCGGATTAGACACAAAAAAACACTCAACAAATGGCTACAATTTAAGGAATGTGTTTAGTGACGGCATCAGATTCCTAATTGATGGAGAAAGGTCTGGTGGCAAGAAAAGCTATTTCTAGGAGGTTGTCATGTGTTTTGGCTCGACGATTCCATTCTTGGGTGGTTGTTTTGGCCCTTGTTCCTGTAACTCGAATCATAGCCCAGTATATCCCATTTTAATTTTACACCATTGTGAACCTTACGCCATTTTTACTCACTGATCGAGGTTCTCGGCATTGAAAAATCTTTGTAAGCTAAATCACACGTGTATATGTTGACATTTAAGAGATATACATTCAAGCAAATCAAGGGCAATGGTGATATATATGCGGATTAGACACAAAAAAAACACTCAACAAATGGCTACAATTTAAGGAATGTGTTTAGTGACTACATCAGATTCCTAATTGATGGAGAAAGGTATGGTGGCAAGAAAAGCTGCTTCTAGGAGGTTGTCAAGTGTTTTCGCTCGACGATTCCTTTCTAGGGTGGTTTGTTTGGCCCTTGTTCCTGTAACTCGAATCCTAGCCCGGTATATCCCATTTTAATTTTACACCATTGTGAACCTTACGCCTCTTTTACTCTCTGATCGAGGTTCTCGGCATTGAAAAAGCTTTGTAAACTAAATCACACGTGTATATGTTGACATTTAAGAGATATACAGTCAAGAAAATCAAGGGCAATGGTGATATATATGCGGATTAGACACAAAAAAAACATTCAACAAATGGTTATAATTAAAGGAATGTGTTTAGTGACGACATCAGATTCCTAATTGATGGTGAAAGGTATGGTGATAAGAAAAGCTGCTTCTAGGAGGTTGTCAAGTGTTTTCGCTAGACAATTCCATTCTTGAGTGGTTGGTTTGGCCCTTGTTCCTGTAACTCGAATCCTAGCCCGGTATATCCCATTTTAAATTTACACCATTGTGAACCTTACGCCTTTTTTACTCTCTTATCGAGGTTCTCAACATTGAAAAATCTTCGTAAAGTAAATTGCACGTGTATATGTTGACATTTAAGAGATATACAGTCAAGAAAATTAAGGCCAATGGTGATATATATGCGGATTAGACACCAAAAAAAACACTCAACAAATGGCTATAATTTAAGGAGTGTGTTTAGTGACGGCATCAGATTCCTAATTGATGGAGAAAGGTCTTGTGGCAAGAAAAACTGCTTCTAGGAGGTTGTCAAGTGTTTTCGCTCGACGATTCCATTCTTGAGTGGTTGGTTTGGTCCTTGTTCCTGTAACTCGAATCCTAGCCCGATATATCCCGTTTTAATTTTACACCATTGTGAACCTTACTCCTTTTTTTCTCTCTGATCGAGGTTCTCGGCATTGAAAAATCTTCGTAATATAAATCACATGTGTATTTGTTGAGATTTAAGAGATATACAAGGGCAATGGTGATATATATGCGGATTAGACACCAAAAAAAACACTTAACAAATGGCTACAATTTAAGGAATGTGTTTAGTGATGGCATCAGATTCGTAATTGTTGTAGAAAGGTCTGGTGGAAAGAAAAGCTGCTTCTAGGAGGTTGTTAAGTGTTTTCGCTCGACGATTCCATTCTTGGGAGGTTGGTTTGGCCCTTGTTCCTGTAACTCGAATCCTAGCCCGGTATATCTCATTTTAATTTTACACCATTGTGAACCTTGCGCCTTTTTTACTCTCTGATCGAGGTTCTCGGCATTGAAAAATCTTCGTAAACTAAATCACACGTTATGTTGACATTTAAGAGATATACAGTCAAGAAAATGAAGGGCTTTGTTGATATATATGCGGATTAGACACCAAATAAAAAACACTCAACAAATGGTTACAATTTTAGGAATGTATTTAGTGACGGCATCAGATTCCTAATTGATGGAGAAAGGTCTGGTGGCAAGAAAAGCTGCTTCTAGGAGGTTGTCAAGTGTTTTCGCTCGACGATTACATTCTGTGGTGTTTGGTTTAGCCCTTGTTCCTGAAACTCGAATCCTAGCCCGGTATATCCCATTTTAATTTTTCACCATTGTGAACCATACGCCTTTTTTACTCTCTGGACGAGGTTCTCGGCATTGAAAAATCTTCGTAAACTAAATCACACGTGTATATGTTGACATTTAAGAGATATACAGTCAAGAAAATCAAGGGCAATGGTGATATATATGAGGATTAGACACCAACAAAAACACACTCAACAAATGGCTACAATTTAAGGAATGTGTTTAGTGACGGCATCAGGTTCCTAATTGATGGAGAGGTCGGGTGGCAAGAAAAGCTGCTTCTAGAAGGTTGTCAAGTGTTTTCGCTTGACGATTCCAATCTAGGGTGGTTGGTTTGGCCCTTGTTCCTGTAACTCGAATCCTAGCCCGGTATATCACATTTTAATTTTACACCATTGTGAACCTTAAGCCTTTTTTACTCTCTGATCGAGGTTCTCGGCATTGAAAAATCTTCGTAAACTAAATCACACATTATATTGACATTTAAGAGATATACAGTCAAGAAAATCAAGGGCAATGGTGATATATATGAGGATTAAACACCAAAAAAACACACTCAACAAATGGCTACAATTTAAGGAATGTGTTTAGTGACGGCATCAGATTCCTAATTGATGGAGAAAGGTCTGGTGTCAAGAAAAGCTGCTTCTAGGAGGTTGTCAAGTGTTTTCACTCGACGATTCAATTCTTTGGTGGTTGGTTTGGCCCTTGTTCCTATAACTCGAATACTAGCCTGGTATATCCCATTTTAATTTTACACCATTGTGAACCTTACGCCTTTTTTACTCTCTGATCGAGGTTCTCTGCATTGAAAAATCTTCGTGAACTAAATCACACGTGTATATGTTGACATTTAAGAGATATGCCGTCAAGAAAATCAAGGGCTTTGTTGATATATATGCGGATTAGACACCAAAAAAAACACTCAACAAATTGTTACAATTTTAGGAATGTGTTTAGTGACGGTATCAGATTCCTAATTGATGGAGATAGGTCTGGTGGCAAGAAAAGCTGCTTCTAGGAGGTTGTCAATTGTTTTCTCTCGACGATACCATTCTTGGGTGTTTGGTTTGGCCCTTGTTCCTGTAACTCGAATCCTAGCCCGGTATATCCCATTTTAATTTTACACCATTGTGAACCTTACACCTTTTTTACTCTATGATCGAGGTTCTCGGCATTGAAAAATATTCGTAAACTAAATCACACGTGTATATGTTGACATTAAAGAGATATACAGTCAAGAAAATCAAGGGCAAAGGTGATATATATGAGGATTAGACACCAAAAAAACACACTCAACAAATGGCTACAATTTAAGGAATGTGTTTAGTGACGGCATCAGATTCCTAATTGATGGAGAAAGGTCTGGTGGCAAGAAAAGTTGTTTCTAGGAGCTTGTCAAGTGTTTTCGCTCGACGATTCCATTCTTCGGTGGTTGGTTTGGCCCCTGTTCCTGTAACTCGAAACCTAGCCCGGTATATCCAATTTTAATTTTACACCATTGTGAACCTTACGCCTTTTTTACTCTCTGATCGGCATTGAAAAATCTTTGTAAACTAAATCACACGTGTATATGTTGACATTTAAGAGATATACAGTCAAGAAAATCAAGGGCAATGGTGATATATATGAGGATTAGATTAGACACCAAAAAAAACACACTCAACAAATGGCTACAATTTAAGGAATGTGCTTAGTGACGACATCAGATTCCTAATTGATGGAGAGGTCGAGTGGCAAGAAAAGCTTCTTCTAGGAGGTTGTCAAGTGTTTTCGCTTGACGATTCCAATCTAGGGTGGTTGGTTTGGCCCTTGTTCCTTTAACTCGAATCCTAGCCCGGTATATCCCATTTTAATTTTACACCATTGTGAACCTTACGCCTTTTTTACTCTCTGATCGAGGTTCTCGGCATTGAAAAATCTTCGTGAACTAAATCACACGTGTATATGTTGACATTTAAGAGATATACCGTCAAGAAAATCAAGGGCTTTGTTGATATATATGCGGATTAGACACCAAAAAAAACACTCAACAAATTGTTACAATTTTAGGAATGTGTTTAGTGACGGCATCAGATTCCTAATTGATGGAGAAAGGTCTGGTGGCAAGAAAAGCTGCTTCTAGGAGGTTGTCAACTGTTTTCTCTCGACGATACCATTCATGGGTGTTTGGTTTGGCCCTTGTTCCTGTAACTTGATTCCTAGCCCGGTATATCCCATTTTAATTTTACGCCATTGTGAACCTTACGCCTTTTTTACTCTTTGATCGAGGTTCTCGGCATTGAAAAATCTTCGTAAACTAAATCACACGTGTATATGTTGACATTAAAGAGATATACAGTCAAGAAAATCAAGGGCAACGGTGATATATATGAGGATTAGACACCAAAAAAACACACTCAACAAATGGCTACAATTTAAGGAATGTGTTTAGTGACGGCATCAGATTCCTAATTGATGGAGAAAGGTCTGGTGGCAAGAAAAGCTGTTTCTAGGAGCTTGTCAAGTGTTTTCGCTCGACGATTCCATTCTTCGGTGGTTGGTTTGGCCCATGTTCCTGTAACTCGAAACCTAGCCTGTTATATCAAATTTTAATTTTACACCATTGTGAACCTTACGCCTTTTTTACTCTCTGATCGGCATTGAAAAATCTTCGTAAACTAAATCACACGTGTATATGTTGACATTTAAGAGATATACAGTCAAGAAAATCAAGGGCAATGGTGATATATATGAGGATTAGACACCAAAAAAAACACACTCAACAAATGGCTACAATTTAAGGAATGTGTTTAGTGACGGCATCAGATTCCTAATTGATGGAGAGGTCGGGTGGCAAGAAAAGCTTCTTCTAGGAGGTTGTCAAGTGTTTTCGCTTGACGATTCCAATCTAGGGTGGTTGGTTTGGCCCTTGTTCCTGTAACTCGAATCCTAGCCCGGTATATCACATTTTAATTTTACACCATTGTGAACCTTACGCCTTTTTTACTCACTGATCGAGGTTCTCGGCATTGAAAAATCTTCGTAAACTAAATCACACGTTATGTTGACATTTAAGAGATATACAATCAAGAAAATCAAGGGCAACGGTGATATATATGAGGATTAGACACCAAAAAAACACACTCAACAAATGGCTACAATTTAAGGAATGCGTTTAGTGACGGCATCAGATTCCTAATTGATGGAGAAAGGTCTGGTGTCAAGAAAAGCTGCTTCTAGGAGGTTGTCAACTGTTTTCACTCGACGATTCCATTCTTTGGTGGTTGGTTTGGCCTTTGTTCCTAGAACTCGAATCCTAGCCCGGTATATCCCATTTTAATTTTACACCATTGTGAACCTTACGCCTTTTTTACTCTCTGATCGAGGCTCTCGGCATTGAAAAATCTTCGTGAACTAAATCACACGTGTATATGTTGACATTTAAGAGATATACCGTCAAGAAAATCAAGGGCTTTGTTGATATATATGCGGATTAGACACCAAAAAAAACACTCAACAAATTGTTACAATTTTAGGAATGTGTTTAGTGACGGCATCAGATTCCTAATTGATGGAGAAAGGTCTGGTGGCAAGAAAAGCTGCTTCTAGGAGGTTGTCAACTGTTTTCTCTCGACGATACCATTCTTGGGTGTTTGGTTTGGCCCTTGTTCCTATAACTCGAATCCTAGCCCGGTATATCCCATTTTAATTTTACACCATTGTGAACCTTACGCCTTTTTTACCCTCTGATCGAGGTTCTCGGCATTGAAAAATCTTCGTAAACTAAATCACACGTGTATATGTTGACATTAAAGAGATATACAGTCAAGAAAATCAAGGGCAATGGTGATATATATGAGGATTAGACACCAAAAAAACACACTCAACAAATGGCTACAATTTAAGGAATGTGTTTAGTGACGGCATCAGATTCCCAATTGATGGAGAAAGGTCTGGTGGCAAGAAAAGCTGTTTCAATGAGCTTGTCAAGTGTTTTCGCTCGACGATGCCATTCTTCGGTGGTTGGTTTGGCCCTTGTTCCTGTAACTCGAAACCTAGCCCGGTATATCCAATTTTAATTTTACACCATTGTGAACCTTACGCCTTTTTTACTCTCTGATCGGCATTGAAAATTCTTCGTAAACTAAATCACACGTGTATATGTTGACATTTAAGAGATATACAGTCAAGAAAATCAAGGGCAATGGTGATATATATGCGGATTAGACACCAAAAAAACACTCAACAAATGGCTACAATTTAAGGAATGTGTTTAGTGACGGCATCAGATTCCTAATTGATGGAGAAAGGTCTCGTGGCAAGAAAAGCTTCTTCTAGGAGGTTGTCAAGTGTTTTGGCTCGACGATTCCATTCTTGGGTGGTTGGTTTGGCCCTTGTTCCTGTAACTCGAATCCTAGCCCGTTATATCCGATTTTAATTTTACACCATTGTGAACCCTACGCCTTTTTTACTCTCTGATCGAGGTTCTCGGCATTGAAAAATCTTCGTAAACTAAATCACACGTGTATATGTTGACATTTAAGAGATATACAGTCAAGAAAATCAAGGGAAATGGTGATATATATGCGGATTACACACCAAAAAAAACACTCAACAAATGGCTACAATTAAAGGAATGTGTTTAGTGACGGCATCAGATTCCTAATTGATGGAGAAAGGTCTGATGGCAACAAAAGCTTCTTCTAGGAGGTTGTCAAGTGTTTTGGCTCGACGATTCCATTCTTGGGTGGTTGGTTTGGCCCTTGTTCCTGTAACTCGAATCCTAGCCCGGTATATCCCATTTTAATTTTTCACCATTGTAAACCTTACGCCTTTTTTACTCTCTGATCGAGGTTCTAGGCATTGAAAAATCTTCGTGAACTAAATCACACGTGTATATGTTGACATTTAAGAGATATACCGTCAAGAAAATC
Organism: Helianthus tuberosus; assembly: GCA_030545235.1. Taxonomy (NCBI): domain Eukaryota; kingdom Viridiplantae; phylum Streptophyta; class Magnoliopsida; order Asterales; family Asteraceae; genus Helianthus; species Helianthus tuberosus. Next base: position 176,814,487 of record CM060420.1, read on the forward strand.
AAGGGCTTTGTTGATATATATGCGGATTAGACACCAAAAAAACACTCAACAAATTGTAACAATTTTAGGAATGTGTTTAGTGACGGCATCAGATTCCTAATTGATGGAGAAAAGTCTGGTGGCAACAAAAACTGCTTCTAGGAGGTTGTCAACTGTTTTCTCTCGACGATACCATTCTTGGGTGTTTGGTTTGGCCCTTGTTCCTGTAACTCGAATCCTAGCCCGGTATATCCCATTTTAATTTTACACCATTGTGAACCTTACGCCTTTTTTACTCTCTGATCGAGGTTCTCGGCATTGAAAAATCTTCGTAAACTAAATCACACGTGTATATGTTGACATTAAAGAGATATACAGTCAAGAAAATCAAGGGCAATGGTGATATATATGAGGATTAGACACCAAAAAAACACACTCAACAAATGGCTACAATTTAAGGAATGTGTTTAGTGACGGCATCAGATTCCTAATTGATGGAGAAAGGTCTGGTGGCAAGAAAAGCTGTTTCTAGGAGCTTGTCAAGTGTTTTCGCTCGACGATTCCATTCTTCGGTGGTTGGTTTGGCCCTTGTTCCTGTAACTCGAAACATAGCCCGGTATATCCAATTTTAATTTTCACCATTGTGAACCTTACGCCTTTTTTACTCTCTAATCGGCATTGAAAAATCTTCGTAAACTAAATCACACGTGTATATGTTGACATTTAAGAGATATACAGTCAAGAAAATCAAGGGCAATGGTGATATATATGAGGATTAGACACCAAAAAAAACACACTCAACAAATGGCTACAATTTAAGGAATGCGTTTAGTGACGGCATCAGATTCCTAATTGATGGAGAAAGGTCTGGTGTCAAGAAAAGCTGCTTCTAGGAGGTTGACAAGTGGTTTCACTCGACGATTCCATTCTTTGGTGGTTGGTTTGGCCCTTGTTCCTATAACTCGAATCCTAGCCCGTTATATCCCATTTTAATTTTACACCATTGTGAACCTTCCGCCTTTTTTACTCTCTGATCGAGGTTCTCGGCATTGAAAAATCTTCGTGAACTAAATCACACGTGTATATGTTGACATTTAAGAGATATACCGTCAAGAAAATCAAGGGCTTTGTTGATATATATGCGGATTAGACACCAAAAAAAACACTAAACAAATTGTTACAATTTTAGGAATGTGTTTAGTGACGTCATCAGATTCCTAATTGATGGAGAAAGGTCTGGTGGCAAGAAAAGCTACTTCTAGGAGGTTGTCAACTGTTTTCTCTCGACGATACCATTCTTGGGTGTTTGCTTTGGCCCTTGTTCCTGTAACTCGAATCCTAGCCCGGTATATCCGATTTTAATTTTACACCATTGTGAACCTTACGCCTTTTTTACTCTCTGATCGAGGTTCTCGGCATTGAAAAATCTTCGTAAACTAAATCACACGTGTATATGTTGACATTAAAGAGATATACAGTCAAGAAAATCAAGGGCAATGGTGATATATATGAGGATTAGACATTAAAAAAACACACTCAACAAATGGCTACAATTTAAGGAATGTGTTTAGTGACGGCATCAGATTCCTAATTGATGGAGAAAGGTCTGGTGGCAAGAAAAGTTGTTTCTAGGAGCTTGTCAAGTGTTTTCGCTCGACGATGCCATTCTTCGGTGGTAGGTTTGGCCCTTCTTCCTGTAACTCGAATCCTAGCCCGTTATATATCCAATTTTAATTTTACACCATTGTGAACCTTACGCCTTTTTTACTATTTGATCGGCATTGAAAAATCTTCGTAAACTAAATCACACGTGTATATGTTGACATTAAAGAGATATACAGTCAAGAAAATCAAGGGCAATGGTGATATATATGCGGATTAGACACCAAAAAAACACTCAACAAATGCCTACAATTTAAGGAATGTGTTTAGTGACGGCATCAGATTCCTAATTGATGTAGAAAGGTCTGGTGGCAAGAAAAGCTTCTTCTAGGAGGTTGTCAAGTGTTTTGGCTCGACGATTCCATTCTTGGGTGGTTGGTTTGGCCCTTGTTCCTGTAACTCGAATCCTAGCCCGTGATATCCGATTTTAATTTTACACCATTGTGAACCCTACGCCTTTTTTACACTCTGATCGAGGTTCTCGGCATTGAAAAATCTTCGTAAACTAAATCACACGTGTATATGTTGACATTTAAGAGATATACAGTCAAGAAAATCAAGGGAAATGGTGATATATATGCGGATTACACACCAAAAAAAAACACTCAATAAATGGCTACAATTTAAGGAATGTGTTTAGTGACGGCATCAGATTCCTAATTGATGGAGAAAGGTCTGGTGGCAAAAAAAGCTGCTTCTTGGAGGTTGTGAAGTGTTTTGGCTCGACGATTCCATTCTTGGGTGGTTGGTTTGGCCCTTGTTCCTGTAACTCGAATCCTAGCCCGGTATATCCCATTTTAATTTTTCACCATTGTAAACCTTACGCCTTTTTTACTCTCTGATCGAGGTTCTCGGCATTGAAAAATCTTCGTAAACTAAATCACACGTGTATATGTTGACATTAAAGAGATATACAGTCAAGAAAATCAAGGGCAATGGTGATATATATGAGGATTAGACACCAAAAAAAACACACTCAACAAATGGCTACAATTTAAGGAATGTGTTTAGTGACGGCATCAGATTCCTAATTGATGGAGAAAGGTCTGGTGGCAAGAAAAGCTGTTTCTAGGAGCTTGTCAAGTGTTTTCGCTCGACGATTCCATTCTTCGGTGGTTGGTTTGGCCCCTGTTCCTGTAACTCGAAACCTAGCCTGTTATATCAAATTTTAATTTTACACCATTGTGAACCTTACGCCTTTTTTACTCTCTGATCGGCATTGAAAAATCTTCGTAAACTAAATCACACGTGTATATGTTGACATTTAAGAGATATACAGTCAAGAAAATCAAGGGCAATGGTGATATATATGAGGATTAGACACCAAAAAAAACACACTCAACAAATGGCTACAATTTAAGGAATGTGTTTAGTGACGGCATCAGATTCCTAATTGATGGAGAGGTCGGGTGGCAAGAAAAGCTTCTTCTAGGAGGTTGTCAAGTGTTTTCGCTTGACGATTCCAATCTAGGGTGGTTGGTTTAGCCCTTGTTCCTGTAACTCGAATCCTAGCCCGGTATATCACATTTTAATTTTACACCATTGTGAACCTTACGCCTTTTTTACTCACTGATCGAGGTTCTCGGCATTGAAAAATCTTCGTAAACTAAATCACACGTTATGTTGACATTTAAGAGATATACAATCAAGAAAATCAAGGGCAACGGTGATATATATGAGGATTAGACACCAAAAAAACACACTCAACAAATGGCTACAATTTAAGGAATGCGTTTAGTGACGGCATCAGATTCCTAATTGATGGAGAAAGGTCTGGTGTCAAGAAAAGCTGCTTCTAGGAGGTTGTCAAGTGGTTTCACTCGACGATTCCATTCTTTGGTGGTTGGTTTGGCCCTTGTTCCTATAACTCGAATCCTAGCCCGTTATATCCCATTTTAATTTTACACCATTGTGAACCTTCCGCCTTTTTTACTCTCTGATCGAGGTTCTCGGCATTGAAAAATCTTCGTGAACTAAATCACACGTGTATATGTTGACATTTAAGAGATATACCGTCAAGAAAATCAAGGGCTTTGTTGATATATATGCGGATTAGACACCAAAAAAAACACTAAACAAATTGTTACAATTTTAGGAATGTGTTTAGTGACGTCATCAGATTCCTAATTGATGGAGAAAGGTCTGGTGGCAAGAAAAGCTACTTCTAGGACGTTGTCAACTGTTTTCTCTCGACGATACCATTCTTGGGTGTTTGCTTTGGCCCTTGTTCCTGTAACTCGAATCCTAGCCCGGTATATCCGATTTTAATTTTACACCATTGTGAACCTTACGCCTTTTTTACTCTCTGATCGAGGTTCTCGGCATTGAAAAATCTTCGTAAACTAAATCACACGTGTATATGTTGACATTAAAGAGATATACAGTCAAGAAAATCAAGGGCAATGGTGATATATATGAGGATTAGACACCAAAAAAACGCACTCAACAAATGGCTACAATTTAAGGAATGTGTTTAGTGACGGCATCAGATTCCTAATTGATGGAGAAAGGTCTGGTGGCAAGAAAAGTTGTTTCTAGGAGCTTGTCAAGTGTTTTCGCTCGACGATGCCATTCTTCGGTGGTAGGTTTGGCCCTTGTTCCTGTAACTCGAATCCTAGCCCGGTATATCCAATTTTAATTTTACACCATTGTGAACCTTACGCCTTTTTTACTATTTGATCGTCATTGAAAAATCTTCGTAAACTAAATCACACGTGTATATGTTGACATTAAAGAGATATACAGTCAAGAAAATCAAGGGCAATGGTGATATATATGCGGATTAGACACCAAAAAAACACTCAACAAATGGCTACAATTTAAGGAATGTGTTTAGTGACGGCATCGGATTCCTAATTGATGGAGAAAGGTCTGGTGGCAAAAAAAGCTGCTTCTTGGAGGTTGTGAAGTGTTTTGGCTCGACGATTCCATTCTTGGGTGGTTGGTTTGGCCCTTGTTCCTGTAACTCGAATCCTAGCCCGGTATATCCCATTTTAATTTTTCACCATTGTAAACCTTACGCCTTTTTTACTCTCTGATCGAGGTTCTCGGCATTGAAAAATCTTCGTAAACTAAATCACACGTGTATATGTTGACATTAAAGAGATATACAGTCAAGAAAATCAAGGGCAATGGTGATATATATGAGGATTAGACACCAAAAAAAACACACTCAACAAATGGCTACAATTTAAGGAATGTGTTTAGTGACGGCATCAGATTCCTAATTGATGGAGAAAGGTCTGGTGGCAAGAAAAGCTGTTTCTAGGAGCTTGTCAAGTGTTTTCGCTCGACGATTCCATTCTTCGGTGGTTGGTTTGGCCCCTGTTCCTGTAACTCGAAACCTAGCCTGTTATATCAAATTTTAATTTTACACCATTGTGAAACTTACGCCTTTTTTACTCTCTGATCGGCATTGAAAAATCTTCGTAAACTAAATCACACGGGTATATGTTGACATTTAAGAGATATACAGTCAAGAAAATCAAGGGCAATGGTGATATATATGAGGATTAGACACCAAAAAAAACACACTCAACAAATGGCTACAATTTAAGGAATGTGTTTAGTGACGGCATCAGATTCCTAATTGATGGAGAGGTCGGGTGGCAAGAAAAGCTTCTTCTAAGAGGTTGTCAAGTGTTTTCGCTTGACGATTCCAATCTAGGGTGGTTGGTTTAGCCCTTGTTCCTGTAACTCGAATCCTAGCCCGGTATATCACATTTTAATTTTACACCATTGTGAACCTTACGCCTTTTTTACTCACTGATCGAGGTTCTCGGCATTGAAAAATCTTCGTAAACTAAATCACACGTTATGTTGACATTTAAGAGATATACAATCAAGAAAATCAAGGGCAACGGTGATATATATGAGGATTAGACACCAAAAAAACACACTCAACAAATGGCTACAATTTAAGGAATGCGTTTAGTGACGGCATCAGATTCCTAATTGATGGAGAAAGGTCTGGTGTCAAGAAAAGCTGCTTCTAGGAGGTTGTCAACTGTTTTCACTCGACGATTCCATGCTTTGGTGGTTGGTTTGGCCCTTGTTCCTAGAACTCGAATCCTAGCCCGGTATATCCCATTTTAATTTTACACCATTGTGAACCTTACGCCTTTTTTACTCTCTGATCGAGGCTCTCGGCATTGAAAAATCTTCGTGAACTAAATCACACGTGTATATGTTGACATTTAAGAGATATACCGTCAAGAAAATCAAGGGCTTTGTTGATATATATGCGGATTAGACACCAAAAAAAACACTCAACAAATTGTTACAATTTTAGGAATGTGTTTAGTGACGGCATCAGATTCCTAATTGATGGAGAAAGGTCTGGTGGCAAGAAAAGCTGCTTCTAGGAGGTTGTCAACTGTTTTCTCTCGACGATACCATTCTTGGGTGTTTGGTTTGGCCCTTGTTCCTATAACTCGAATCCTAGCCCGGTATATCCCATTTTAATTTTACAGCATTGTGAACCTTACGCCTTTTTTACCCTCTGATCGAGGTTCTCGGCATTGAAAAATCTTCGTAAACTAAATCACACGTGTATATGTTGACATTAAAGAGATATACAGTCAAGAAAATCAAGGGCAATGGTGATATATATGAGGATTAGACACCAAAAAAACACACTCAACAAATGGCTACAATTTAAGGAATGTGTTTAGTGACGGCATCAGATTCCCAATTGATGGAGAAAGGTCTGGTGGCAAGAAAAGCTGTTTCAAGGAACTTGTCAAGTGTTTTCGCTCGACGATGCCATTCTTCGGTGGTTGGTTTGGCCCTTGTTCCTGTAACTCGAAACCTAGCCCGGTATATCCAATTTTAATTTTACACCATTGTGAACCTTACGCCTTTTTTACTCTCTGATCGGCATTGAAAATTATTCGTAAACTAAATCACACGTGTATATGTTGACATTTAAGAGATATACAGTCAAGAAAATCAAGGGCAATGGTGATATATATGCGGATTAGACACCAAAAAAACACTCAACAAATGGCTACAATTTAAGGAATGTGTTTAGTGACGGCATCAGATTCCTAATTGATGGAGAAAGGTCTCGTGGCAAGAAAAGCTTCTTCTAGGAGGTTGTCAAGTGTTTTGGCTCGACGATTCCATTCTTGGGTGGTTGGTTTGGCCCTTGTTCCTGTAACTCGAATCCTAGCCCGTTATATCCGATTTTAATTTTACACCATTGTGAACCCTACGCCTTTTTTACTCTCTGATCGAGGTTCTCGGCATTGAAAAATCTTCGTAAACTAAATCACACGTGTATATGTTGACATTTAAGAGATATACAGTCAAGAAAATCAAGGGAAATGGTGATATATATGCGGATTACACACCAAAAAAAACACTCAACAAATGGCTACAATTAAAGGAATGTGTTTAGTGACGGCATCAGATTCCTAATTGATGGAGAAAGGTCTGATGGCAACAAAAGCTTCTTCTAGGAGGTTGTCAAGTGTTTTGGCTCGACGATTCCATTCTTGGGTGGTTGGTTTGGCCCTTGTTCCTGTAACTCGAATCCTAGCCCGGTATATCCCATTTTAATTTTTCACCATTGTAAACCTTACGCCTTTTTTACTCTCTGATCGAGGTTCTAGGCATTGAAAAATCTTCGTGAACTAAATCACACGTGTATATGTTGACATTTAAGAGATATACCGTCAAGAAAATCAAGGGCTTTGTTGATATATATGCGGATTAGACACCAAAAAAAACACTCAACAAATTGTAACAATTTTAGGAATGTGTTTATTGACGGCATCAGATTCCTAATTGATGGAGAAAAGTCTGGTGGCAAGAAAAACTGCTTCTAGGAGGTTGTCAACTGTTTTCTCTCGACGATACCATTCTTGGGTGTTTGGTTTGGCCCTTGTTCCTGTAACTCGAATTCTAGCCCGGTATATCTCATTTTAATTTTACACCATTGTGAACCTTACGCCTTTTTTACTCTCTGATCGAGGTTCTCGGCATTGAAAAATCTTCGTAAACTAAATCACACGTGTATATGTTGACATTAAAGAGATATACAGTCAAGAAAATCAAGGGCAATGGTGATATATATGAGGATTAGACACCAAAAAAACACACTCAACAAATGGCTACAATTTAAGGAATGTGTTTAGTGACGGCATCAGATTCCTAATTGATGGAGAAAGGTCTGGTGGCAAGAAAAGCTGTTTCTAGGAGCTTGTCAAGTGTTTTCGCTCGACGATTCCATTCTTCGGTGGTTGGTTTGGCCCTTGTTCCTGTAACTCGAAACATAGCCCGGTATATCCAATTTTAATTTTACACCATTGTGAACCTTACGCCTTTTTTACTCTCTGATCGGCATTGAAAAATCTTCGTAAACTAAATCACACGTGTATATGTTGACATTTAAGAGATATACAGTCAAGAAAATCAAGGGCAATGGTGATATATATGAGGATTAGACACCAAAAAAAACACACTCAACAAATGGCTACAATTTAAGGAATGTGTTTAGTGACGGCATCAGATTCCTAATTGATGGAGAGGTCGAGTGGCAAGAAAAGCTTCTTCTAGGAGGTTATCAAGTGTTTTCGCTTGACGATTCCAATCTAGGGTGGTTGGTTTGGCCCTTGTTCCTGTAACTCGAATCCTAGCCCGGTATATCACATTTTAATTTACACCATTGTGAACCTTTCCCCTTTTTTACTCTCTGATCGAGGTTCTCGGCATTGAAAAATCTCCGTAAACTAAATCACACGTTATGTTGACATTTAAGAGATATACAGTCAAGAAAATCAAGGGCAATGGTGATATATATGAGGATTAGACACCAAAAAAACACACTCAACAAATGGCTACAATTTAAGGAATGCGTTTAGTGACGGCATCAGATTCCTAATTGATGGAGAAAGGTCTGGTGTCAAGAAAAGCTGCTTCTAGGAGGTTGTCAAGTGTTTTCACTCGACGATTCCATTCTTTGGTGGTTGGTTTGGCCCTTGTTCCTATAACTCGAATCCTAGCCCGTTATATCCCATTTTAATTTTACACCATTGTGAACCTTCCGCCTTTTTTACTCTCTGATCGAGGTTCTCGGCATTGAAAAATCTTCGTGAACTAAATCACACGTGTATATGTTGACATTTAAGAGATATACCGTCAAGAAAATCAAGGGCTTTGTTGATATATATGCGGATTAGACACCAAAAAAAACACTAAACAAATTGTTACAATTTTAGGAATGTGTTTAGTGACGTCATCAGATTCCTAATTGATGGAGAAAGGTCTGGTGGCAAGAAAAGCTACTTCTAGGAGGTTGTCAACTGTTTTCTCTCGACGATACCATTCTTGGGTGTTTGCTTTGGCCCTTGTTCCTGTAACTCGAATCCTAGCCCGGTATATCCGATTTTAATTTTACACCATTGTGAACCTTACGCCTTTTTTACTCTCTGATCGAGGTTCTCGGCATTGAAAAATCTTCGTAAACTAAATCACACGTGTATATGTTGACATTAAAGAGATATACAGTCAAGAAAATCAAGGGCAATGGTGATATATATGAGGATTAGACACCAAAAAAACACACTCAACAAATGGCTACAATTTAAGGAATGTGTTTAGTGACGGCATCAGATTCCTAATTGATGGAGAAAGGTCTGGTGGCAAGAAAAGTTGTTTCTAGGAGCTTGTCAAGTGTTTTCGCTCGACGATGCCATTCTTCGGTGGTAGGTTTGGCCCTTGTTCCTGTAACTCGAATCCTAGCCCGGTATATCCAATTTTAATTTTACACCATTGTGAACCTTACGCCTTTTTTACTATTTGATCGGCATTGAAAAATCTTCGTAAACTAAATCACACGTGTATATGTTGACATTAAAGAGATATACAGTCAAGAAAATCAAGGGCAATGGTGATATATATGCGGATTAGACACCAAAAAAACACTCAACAAATGGCTACAATTTAAGGAATGTGTTTAGTGACGGCATCAGATTCCTAATTGATGGAGAAAGGTCTGGTGGCATGAAAAGCTTCTTCTAGGAGGTTGTCAAGTGTTTTGGCTCGACGATTCCATTCTTGGGTGGTTGGTTTGGCCCTTGTTCCTGTAACTCGAATCCTAGCCCGTTATATCCGATTTTAATTTTACACCATTGTGAACCCTACGCCTTTTTTACTCTCTGATCGAGGTTCTCGGCATTGAAAAATCTTCGTAAACTAAATCACACGTGTATATGTTGACATTTAAGAGATATACAGTCAAGAAAATCAAGGGAAATGGTGATATATATGCGGATTACACACCAAAAAAACACTCAACAAATGGCTACAATTTAAGGAATGTGTTTAGTGACGGCATCAGATTCCTAATTGATGGAGAAAGGTCTGGTGGCAAAAAAAGCTGCTTCTTGGAGGTTGTGAAGTGTTTTGGCTCGACGATTCCATTCTTGGGTGGTTGGTTTGGCCCTTGTTCCTGTAACTCGAATCCTAGCCCGGTATATCCCATTTTAATTTTTCACCATTGTAAACCTTACGCCTTTTTTACTCTCTGATCGAGGTTCTCGGCATTGAAAAATCTTCGTAAACTAAATCACACGTGTATATGTTGACATTTAAGAGATATACCGTCAAGAAAATCAAGGGCAATGGTGATATATATGCGGATTAGACACCAAAAAAAACACTCAACAAATGGCTACAATTTAAGGAATGTGTTTAGTGACGGCATCAGATTCCTAATTGATGGAGAAAGGTCTGGTGGCAAGAAAAGCTGCTTCTAGGAGGTTGTCAAGTGTTTTCACTCGACGATTCCATTCTTGGGTGGTTGGTTTGGCCCTTATTCCTGTAACTCGAATCCTTGCCCGGTATATCCCATTTTAATTTTACACCGTTGTAAACCTTACGAGTTTTTTACTCTCTGATCTAGGTTCTCGGCATTGAAAAATCTTCGTAAACTAAATCACACGTTTATATGTTGACATTTAAGAGATATACAGTCAAGAAAATCAATGGAAATGGTGATATATATGCGGATTACACACAAAAAAACACTCATCAAATGGCAAAAATTTAAGGAATGTGTTTAGTGACGGCATCAGATTCCTAATTGATGGAGAAAGGTCTGGTGGCAAGAAAAGCTTCTTCCAGGAGGTTGTCAAGTGTTTTGGCTCGACGATTCCATTCTTGGGTGGTTGTTTTGGCCCTTGTTCCTGTAACTCGAATCCTAGCCCGGTATATCCCATTTTAATTTTACACCATTGTGAACCCTACGCCTTTTTTACTCTCTGATCGAGATTCTCGGCATTGAAAAATCTCCGTAAACTAAATCACACGTGTATATGTTGACATTTAAGAGATATACAGTCAAGAAAATCAAGGGCAATGGTGATATATATGCGGATTAGACACCAAAAAAAGCACTCAACAAATGGCTACAATTTAAGGAATGTGTTTAGTGACGGCATCAGATTCCTAATTGGTTTAGAAAGGTCTGGTGGCAGGAAAAGCTGCTTCTTGGAGGTTGTCAAGTGTTTTGGCTCGACGATTCCATTCTTGGGTGGTTGGTTTGGCCCTTGTTCCTGTAACTCGAATCCTAGCCCGGTATATCCCATTTTAATTTTACACCATTGTGAACCTTACGCCTTTTTTACTCTCTGCTCGAGGTTCTCGGCATTGAAAAATCTTCGTGAACTAAATCACGTGTGTATATGTTGACATTTAAGAGATATACAGTCAAGAAAATCAAGGGCTATGGTGATATATATGCGGATTAGACACCAAAAAAAACACTCAACAAATGCCTACAATTTAAGGAATGTGTTTAGTGACGGCATCAGATTCCTAATTGATAGAGAAAGGTCTGTTGGCAAGAAAAGCTTCTTCTAAGAGGTTGTCAAGTGTTTTCACTCGACGATTCCATTCTTGGGTGGTTGGTTTGGCCCTTGTTCCTGTAACTCGAATCCTAGCCCGGTATATCCCATTTTAATTTTTCACCATTGTAAACCTTACGCCATTTTTACTCTCTGATCGAGGTTCTCGGCATTGAAAAATCTTCGAAAACTAAATCACACGTGTATATGTTGACATTTAAGAGATATACAGTCAAGAAAATCAAGGGCAATGGTGATATATATGCGCATTAGACACCAAAAAAAACACTCAACAAATGGCTACAATTTAAGAAATGTGTTTTGTGACGGCATCAGATTCCTAATTGATGGAGAAAGGTCTGGTGGCAAGAAAAGCTGCTTTTAGGAGGTTGTCAAGTGTTTTCACTCGACGATTCCATTCTTGGGTGGTTGGTTTGGCCCTTATTCCTGTAACTCGAATCCTAGCCCGGTATATCCCATTTTAATTTTACACCATTGTGAACCTTACGCCATTTTTACCCTCTGATCGAGGTTCTCGGCATTAAAAAATCTTCGTAAACTAAATCACACGTGTATATGTTGAAATTTAAGAGATATACAGTCAGGAAAATCAAGGGCAATGATGATATATATGCGGATTAGACACCAAAAAAAACACTCAACAAATGGCTACAATTTAAGGAATGTGTTTAGTGACGGCATCAGATTCCTAATTAATGGAGAAAGGTCTGGTGGCAAGAACAGCTGCTTCTAGGAGGTCGTCAAGTGTTTTCACTCGACGATTCCATTCTTGGGTGGTTGGTTTGGCCCTTGTTCCTGTAACTCGAATTCTTGCCCGGTATATCCCATTTTAATTTTACACCATTGTGAACCTTACGAGTTATTTACTCTCTGATCGAGGTTCTCGGCATTGAAAAATCTTCGTAAACTAAATCACACGTTTATATGTTGACATTTAAGAGATATACAGTCAAGAAAATCAAGGGAAATGGTGATATATATGCGGATTACACACCAAAAAAAACAATCATCAATTGGCAACAATTTAAGAAATGTGTTTAGTGACGGCATCAGATTCCTAATTGATGGAGAAGGGTCTGGTGGCAAGAAAAGTTTCTTCTAGGAGGTTGTCAAGTGTTTTGGCTCGACGATTCCATTCTTGGGTGGTTGTTTTGGCCCTTGTTCCTGTAACTCGAATCCTTGCCCGGTATATCCCATTTTAATTTTACACCATTGTGAACCTTACGAGTTTTTTACTCTCTGATCGAGGTTCTCGGCATTGAAAAATCTTCGTAAACTAAATCACACGTGTATATGTTGACATTAAAGAGATATACAGTCAAGAAAATCAAGGGCAATGGTGATATATATGAGGATTAGACACCAAAAAAACACACTCAACAAATGGCTACAATTTAAGAAATGTGTTTAGTGACGGCATCAGATTCCTAATTGATGGAGAAAGGTCTGGTGGCAAGAAAAGCTGTTTCTAGGAGCTTGTCAAGTGTTTTCGCTCGACGATGCCATTATTCGGTGGTTGGTTTGGCCCTTGTTCCTGTAACTCGAATCCTAGCCCGGTATATCCAATTTTAATTTTACACCATTGTGAACCTTACGCCTTTTTTACTCTCTGATCGGCATTGAAAAATCTTCGTAAACTAAATCACATGTGTATATGTTGACATTAAAGATATATACAGTCAACAAAATCAAGGGCAATGGTGATATATATGCGGATGAGACATCAAAAAAACACTCAACAAATGGCTACAATTTAAGGAATGTGTTTAGTGACGGCATCAGATTCCTAATTGATGGAGAAAGGTCTGGTGGCATGAAAAGCTTCTTCTAGGAGGTTGTCAAGTGTTTTGGCTCGACGATTCCATTCTTGGGTGGTTGGTTTGGCCCTTGTTCCTGTAACTCGAATCCTAGCCCGTTATATCCGATTTTAATTTTACACCATTGTCAACCCTACGCCTTTTTTACTCTCTGATCAAGGTTCTCGGCATTGAAAAATCTTCGTAAACTAAATCACACGTGTATATGTTACATTTAAGAGATATACAGTCAAGAAAATCAAGGGAAATAGTGATATATTTGCGGATTACACACCAAAAAAAACACTCAACAAATGGCTACAATTTAAGGAATGTGTTTAGTGACGGCATCAGATTCCTAATTGATGGAGAAAGGTCTGGTGGCAAAAAAAGCTGCTTCTTGGAGGTTGTGAAGTGTTTTGGCTCGACGATTCCATTCTTGGGTGGTTGGTTTGGCCCTTGTTCCTGTGACTCGAATCCTAGCCCGGTATATCGCATTTTAATTTTTCACCATTGTAAACCTTACGCCTTTTTTACTCTCAGATCGAGGTTCTCGGCATTGAAAAATCTTCGTAAACTAAATCACACGTGTATATGTTGACATTTAAGAGATACACAGTCAAGAAAATCAAGGGCAATGGTGATATATATGCGGATTAGACACCAAAAAAAACACTCAACAAATGGCTACAATTTAAGGAATGTGTTTAGTGACGGCATCAGATTCCTAATTGATGGAGAAAGGTCAGGTGGCAAGAAAAGCTGCTTCTAGGAGGTTGTCAAGTGTTTTCACTCGACGATTCCATTCTTGGGTGGTTGGTTTGGCCCTTGTTCCTGTAACTCGAATCCTTGCCCGGTATATACCATTTTAATTTTACACCATTGTGAACCTTACGAGTTTTTTACTCTCTGATCGAGGTTCTCGGCTTTGAAAAATCTTCGTAAATTAAATCACACGTTTATATGTTTACATTTAAGAGATATACAGTCAAGAAAATCAATGGAAATGGTGATATATATGCGGATTACACACAAAAAAAACACTCAACAAATGGCAACAATTTAAGGAATGTGTTTAGTGACGGCATCAGATTCCTAATTGATGGAGAAAGGTCTGGTGGCAAGAAAAGCTTCTTCTAGGAGGTTGTCAAGTGTTTTGGCTCGACGATTCCATTTTTGGGTGGTTGTTTTGGCCCTTGTTCCTGTAACTCGAATCCTAGCCCGGTATATCCCATTTTAATTTTACACCATTGTGAACCCTACGCCTTTTTTACTCTCTGATCGAGATTCTCGGCATTGAAAAATCTCCGTAAACTAAATCACAAGTGTATATGTTGACATTTAAGAGATATACAGTCAAGAAAATCAAGGGCAATGGTGATATATATGCGGATTAGACACCAAAAAAAGCACTCAACAAATGGCTACAATTTAAGGAATGTGTTTAGTGACGGCATCAGATTCCTAATTGGTTTAGAAAGGTCTGGTGGCAGGAAAAGCTGCTTCTTGGAGGTTGTCAAGTGTTTTGGCTCGACGATTCCATTCTTGGGTGGTTGGTTTGGCCCGTGTTCCTGTAACTCGAATCCTAGCCCGGTATATCCCATTTTAATTTTACACCATTGTGAACCTTACGCCTTTTTTACTCTCGGCTCGAGGTTCTCGGCATTGAAAAATCTTCGTGAACTAAATCATGGGTGTATATGTTGACATTTAAGAGATATACAGTCAAGAAAATCAAGGGCTATGGTGATATATATGCGGATTAGACACCAAAAAAAACACTTAACAAATGGCTACAATTTAAGGAATGTGTTTAGTGACGGCATCAGATTCCTAATTGATAGAGAAAGGTCTGTTGGCAAGAAAAGCTTCTTCTAAGAGGTTGTCAAGTGTTTTCACTCGACGATTCCATTCTTGGGTGGTTGGTTTGGCCCTTGTTCCTGTGACTCGAAACCTAGCCCGGTATATCCCATTTTAATTTTTCACCATTGTAAACCTTACGCCATTTTTACTCTCTGATCGAGGTTCTCGGCATTGAAAAATCTTCGTAAACTAAATCACACGTGTATATGTTGACATTTAAGAGATATACAGTCAAGAAAATCAAGGGCAATGGTGATATATATACGGATTAGACACCAAAAAAACACTCAACAAATGGCTACAATTTAAGGAATGTGTTTAGTGACGGCATCAGATTCCTAATTGATGGAGAAAGGTCTGGTGGCAAGAAAAGCTTTTTCTAGGAGGTTGTCAAGTGTTTTGGCTCGACGATTCCATTCTTGGGTGGTTGGTTTGGCCCTTGTTCCTGTAACTCGAATCCAAGCCCGTTATATCCGATTTTAATTTTACACCATTGTGAACCCTACGCCTTTTTTACTCTCTGATCAAGGTTCTCGGCATTGAAAAATCTTCGTAAACTAAATCACACGTGTATATGTTGACATTTAAGAGATATACAGTCAAGAAAATCAAGGGAAATGGTGATATATATGCGGATTACACACCAAAAAAAACCCTCAACAAATGGCTACAATTTAAGGAATGTGTTTAGTGACGGCATCAGATTCCTAATTGATAGAGAAAGGTCTGTTGGCAAGAAAAGCTTCTTCTAAGAGGTTGTCAAGTGTTTTCACTCGACGATTCCATTCTTGGGTGGTTGGTTTGGCCCTTGTTCCTGTGACTCGAAACCTAGCCCGGTATATCGCATTTTAATTTTTCACCATTGTAAACCTTACGCCATTTTTACTCTCTGATCGAGGTTCTCGGCATTGAAAAATCTTCGTAAACTAAATCACACGTGTATATGTTGACATTTAAGAGATATACAGTCAAGAAAATCAAGGGCAATGGTGATATATATGCGGATTAGACACCAAAAAAACACTCAACAAATGGCTAAAATTTAAGGAATGTGTTTAGTGACGGCATCAGATTCCTAATTGATGGAGAAAGGTCTGGTGGCAAGAAAAGCTTCTTCTAGGAGGTTGTCAAGTGTTTTGGCTCGACGATTCCATTCTTGGGTGGTTGGTTTGGCCCTTGTTCCTGTAACTCGAATCCTAGCCCGTTATATCCGATTTTAATTTTACACCATTGTGAACCCTACGCCTTTTTTACTCTCTGATCAAGGTTCTCGGCGTTGAAAAATCTTCGTAAACTAAATCACACGTGTATATGTTGACATTTAAGAGATATACAGTCAAGAAAATCAAGGGAAATGGTGATATATATGCGGATTACACACCAAAAAAAACCCTCAACAAATGGCTACAATTTAAGGAATGTGTTTAGTGACGGCATCAGATTCCTAATTGATGGAGAAAGGTCTGGTGGCAAAAAAAGCTGCTTCTTGGAGGTTGTGAAGTGTTTTGGCTCGACGATTCCATTCTTGGGTGGTTGGTTTGGCCCTTGTTCCTGTAACTCGAATCCTAGCCCGGTATATCGCATTTTAATTTTTCACCATTGTAAACCTTACGCCTTTTTTACTCTCTGATCGAGGTTCTCGGCATTGAAAAATCTTCGTAAACTAAATCACACGTGTATATGTTGACATTTAAGAGATATACAGTCAAGAAAATCAAGGGCAATGGTGATATATATGCGGATTAGACACCAAAAAAAACACTCAACAAATGGCTACAATTTAAGGAATGTGTGTAGTGACGGCATCAGATTCCTAATTGATGGAGAAAGGTCTGGTGGCAAGAAAAGCTGCTTCTAGGAGGTTGTCAAGTGTTTTCACTCGACGATTCCATTCTTGGGTGGTTTGTTTGGCCCTTGTTCCTGTAACTCGAATCTTTGCCCGTTATATCCCATTTTAATTTTACACCATTGTGAACCTTACGAGTCTTTTACTCTCTGATCGAGGTTCTCGGCATTGAAAAATCTTCGTAAATTAAATCACACGTTTATATGTTGACATTTAAGAGATATACAGTCAAGAAAATCAATGGAAATGGTGATATATATGCGGATTACACACAAAAAAAACACTCAACAAATGGCAACAATTTAAGGAATGTGTTTAGTGACGGCATCAGATTCCTAATTGATGGAGAAAGGTCTGGTGGCAAGAAAAGCTTCTTCTAGGAGATTGTCAAGTGTTTTGGCTCGACGATTCCATTCTTGGGTGGTTGTTTTGGCCCTTGTTCCTGTAACTCGAATCCTAGCCCGGTATATCCCATTTTAATTTTACACCATTGTGAACCCTACGCCTTTTTTACTCTCTGATCGAGATTCTCGGCATTGAAAAATCTCCGTAAACTAAATCACACGTGTATATGTTGACATTTAAGAGATATACAGTCCAGAAAATCAAGGGCAATGGTGATATATATGCGGATTAGACACCAAAAAAGCACTCAACAAATGGCTACAATTTAAGGAATGTGTTTAGTGACGGCATCAGATTCCTAATTGGTTTAGAAAGGTCTGGTGGCAGGAAAAGCTGCTTCTTGGAGGTTGTCAAGTGTTTTGGCTCGACGATTCCATTCTTGGGTGGTTGGTTTGGCCCTTGTTCTTGTAACTCGAATCCTAGCCCGGTATATCCCATTTTAATTTTACACCATTGTGAACCTTACGCCTTTTTTACTCTCTGCTCGAGGTTCTCGGCATTGAAAAATCTTCGTGAACTAAATCATGTGTGTATATGTTGACATTTAAGAGATATACAGTCAAGAAAATCAAGGGCTATGGTGATATATATGCGGATTAGACACCAAAAAAAAACTCAACAAATGGCTACAATTTAAGGAATGTGTTTAGTGACGGCATTAGATTCCTAATTGATAGAGAAAGGTCTGTTGGCAAGAAAAGCTTCTTCTAAGAGGTTGTCAAGTGTTTTCACTCGACGATTCCATTCTTGGGTGGTTGGTTTGGCCCTTGTTCCTGTAACTCGAATCCTAGCCCGTTATATCCCATTTTAATTTTTCACCATTGTAAACCTTACGCCATTTTTACTCTCTGATCGAGGTTCTCGTCATTGAAAAATCTTCGTAAACTAAATCACACGTGTATATGTTGACATTTAAGAGATATACAGTCAAGAAAATCAAGGGCAATGGTGATATATATGCGGATTAGACACCAAAAAAACACTCAACAAATGGCTACAATTTAAGAAATGTGTTTTGTGACGGCATCAGATTCCTAATTGATGGAGAAAGGTCTGGTGGCAAGAAAAGCTGCTTTTAGGAGGTTGTCAAGTGTTTTCACTCGACGATTCCATTCTTGTGTGGTTGGTTTGGCCCTTATTCCTGTAACTCGAATCCTAGCCCGGTATATCCCATTTTAATTTTACACCATTGTGAACCTTACGCCATTTTTACTCTCTGATCGAGGTTCTCGGCATTGAAAAATCTTCGTAAACTAAATCACACGTGTATATGTTGACATTTAAGAGATATACAGTCAAGAAAATCAAGGGCAATGATGATATATATGCGGATTAGACACCAAAAAAAACACTCAACAAATGGCTACAATTTAAGGAATGTGTTTAGTGACGGCATCAGATTCCTAATTGATGGAGAAAGGTCTGGTGGCATGAAAAGCTGCTTCTAGGAGGTCGTCAAGTGTTTTCACTCGACGATTCCTTTCTTGGGTGGTTGGTTTGGCCCTTGTTCCTGTAACTCGAATCCTTGCTCGGTATATCCCATTTTAATTTTACACCATTGTGAACCTTACGAGTTTTTTACTCTCTGATCAAGGTTCTCGGCATTGAAAAATCTTCGTAAACTAAATCACACGTTTATATGTTGACATTTAAGAGATTTACAGTCAAGAAAATCAAGGGAAATGGTGATATATATGCGGATTACACACCAAAAAAAACACTCAACAAATGGCAACAATTTAAGGAATGTGTTTAGTGATTGCATCAGATTCCTAATTGATGGAGAAAGGTCTGGTGGCAAGAAAAGCTTCTTCTAGGAGGTTGTCAAGTGTTTTGGCTCGACGATTCCATTCTTGGGTGGTTGTTTTGGCCCTTGTTCCTGTAACTCGAATCCTTGCCCGGTATATCCCATTTTAATTTTACACCATTGTGAACCGTACGAGTTTTTTACTCTCTGAACGAGGTTCTCGGCATTGAAAAATCTTCGTAAACTAAATCACACGTGTATATGTTGACATTTAAGAGATATACAGTCAAGAAAATCAAGGGCTATGGTGATATATATGCGGATTAGACACCAAAAAAGCACTCAACAAATGGCTACAATTTAAGGAATGTGTTTAGTGACGGCATCAGATTCCTAATTGGTTTAGAAAGGTCTGGTGGCAGGAAAAGCTGCTTCTTGGAGGTTGTCAAGTGTTTTGGCTCGACGATTCCATTCTTGGGTGGTTGGTTTGGCCCTTGTTCTTGTAACTCGAATCCTAGCCCGGTATATCCCATTTTAATTTTACACCATTGTGAACCTTACGCCTTTTTTACTCTCTGCTCGAGGTTCTCGGCATTGAAAAATCTTCGTGAACTAAATCATGTGTGTATATGTTGACATTTAAGAGATATACAGTCAAGAAAATCAAGGGCTATGGTGATATATATGCGGATTAGACACCAAAAAAAAACTCAACAAATGGCTACAATTTAAGGAATGTGTTTAGTGACGGCATTAGATTCCTAATTGATAGAGAAAGGTCTGTTGGCAAGAAAAGCTTCTTCTAAGAGGTTGTCAAGTGTTTTCACTCGACGATTCCATTCTTGGGTGGTTGGTTTGGCCCTTGTTCCTGTAACTCGAATCCTAGCCCGTTATATCCAATTTTAATTTTTCACCATTGTAAACCTTACGCCATTTTTACTCTCTGATCGAGGTTCTCGTCATTGAAAAATCTTCGTAAACTAAATCACACGTGTATATGTTGACATTTAAGAGATATACAGTCAAGAAAATCAAGGGCAATGGTGATATATATGCGGATTAGACACCAAAAAAACACTCAACAAATGGCTACAATTTAAGAAATGTGTTTTGTGACGGCATCAGATTCCTAATTGATGGAGAAAGGTCTGGTGGCAAGAAAAGCTGCTTTTAGGAGGTTGTCAAGTGTTTTCACTCGACGATTCCATTCTTGTGTGGTTGGTTTGGCCCTTATTCCTGTAACTCGAATCCTAGCCCGGTATATCCCATTTTAATTTTACACCATTGTGAACCTTACGCCATTTTTACTCTCTGATCGAGGTTCTCGGCATTGAAAAATCTTCGTAAACTAAATCACACGTGTATATGTTGACATTTAAGAGATATACAGTCAAGAAAATCAAGGGCAATGATGATATATATGCGGATTAGACACCAAAAAAAACACTCAACAAATGGCTACAATTTAAGGAATGTGTTTAGTGACGGCATCAGATTCCTAATTGATGGAGAAAGGTCTGGTGGCATGAAAAGCTGCTTCTAGGAGGTCGTCAAGTGTTTTCACTCGACGATTCCTTTCTTGGGTGGTTGGTTTGGCCCTTGTTCCTGTAACTCGAATCCTTGCTCGGTATATCCCATTTTAATTTTACACCATTGTGAACCTTACGAGTTTTTTACTCTCTGATCAAGGTTCTCGGCATTGAAAAATCTTCGTAAACTAAATCACACGTTTATATGTTGACATTTAAGAGATTTACAGTCAAGAAAATCAAGGGAAATGGTGATATATATGCGGATTACACACCAAAAAAAACACTCAACAAATGGCAACAATTTAAGGAATGTGTTTAGTGACGGCATCAGATTCCTAATTGATGGAGAAAGGTCTGGTGGCAAGAAAAGCTTCTTCTAGGAGGTTGTCAAGTGTTTTGGCTCGACGATTCCATTCTTGGGTGGTTGTTTTGGCCCTTGTTCCTGTAACTCGAATCCTTGCCCGGTATATCCCATTTTAATTTTACACCATTGTGAACCGTACGAGTTTTTTACTCTCTGAACGAGGTTCTCGGCATTGAAAAATCTTCGTAAACTAAATCACACGTGTATATGTTGACATTTAAGAGATATACAGTCAAGAAAATCAAGGGCTATGGTGATATATATGCGGATTAGACACCAAAAAAAGCACTCAACAAATGGCTACAATTTAAGGAATGTGTTCAGTGACGGTATCAGATTCCTAATTGATTTAGAAAGGTCTGGTGGCAGGAAAAGCTGCTTCTTGGAGGTTGTCAAGTGTTTTGGCTCGACGATTCCATTCTTGGGTGGTTGGTTTGGCCCTTGTTCCTGTAACTCGAATCCTATCCCGGTATATCCCATTTTAATTTTACACCATTGTGAACCTTACGCCTTTTTTACTCTCTGCTCGAGGTTCTCGGCATTGAAAAATCTTCGTGAACTAAATCACGTGTGTATATGTTGACATTTAAGAGATATACAGTCAAGAAAATCAAGGGCTATGGTGATATATATGCGTATTAGACACCAAAAAAAACACTCAACAAATGGCTACAATTTAAGGAATGTGTTTAGTGACGGCATCAGATTCCTAATTGATAGAGAAAGGTCTGGTGGAAAGAAAAGCTTCTTCTAGGAAGTTGTCAAGTGTTTTCACTCGACGATTCCATTCTTGGGTGGTTGGTTTGGCCCTTGTTCCTGTAACTCGAATCCTAGCCCGGTATATCCCATTTTAATTTTTCACCATTGTAAACCTTACGCCATTTTTACTCTCTGATCAAGGTTCTCGGCATTGAAAAATCTTCGTAAACTAAATCACACGTGTATATGTTGACATTTAAGAGATATACAGCCAAGAAAATCAAGGGAAATGGTGATATATATGCGGATTACACACCAAAAAAAACACTCAACAAATGGCTACAATTTAAGGAATGTGTTTAGTGACGGCATCAGATTCTTAATTGATGGAGAAAGGTCTGGTTGCAAGAAAAGCTTCTTCTAGGAGGTTGTCAAGTGTTTTCGCTTGACAATTCCATTCTTGGGTGGTTGTTTAGGCCCTTGTTCCTGTAACTCGAATCCTAGCCCGGTATATACCATTTTAATTTTACATCATTGTGAACCCTATGCCTTTTTTACTCTCTGATCGAGGTTCTCGGCATTGAAAAATCTCCGTAAACTAAATCACACGTGTATTTGTTGACATTTAAAAGATATACAGTCAAGAAAATCAAGGGCTATGGTGATATATATGCAGATTAGACACCAAAAAAAACACACAACAAATGGCTACAATTTAAGGAATGTGTTTAGTGACGGCATCAGATTCCTAATTGATGGAGAAAGGTCTGGTGTCAAGAAAAGCTGCTTCTAGGAGGTTGTGAAGAGTTTTCGCTCGACGATTCCATTCTTGGGTTGTTGGTTTGGCCCGTGTTCCTGTAACTCGAATCCTGTCTCGGTATATCCCATTTTAATTTAACACCATTGTGAACCTTACCCCTTTTTTACTCTCTGATCGAGGTTCTCGGCATTAAAAATCTTCGTAAACTAAATCATGTGTGTATATGTTGACATTTAAGAGATATACAGTCAAGAAAATCAAGGGCTATGGTGATATATATGCGGATTAGACACCAAAAAAAACACTCAACAAATGGCTACAATTTAAGGAATGTGTTTAGTGACGGCATCAGATTCCTAATTGATAGAGAAAGGTCTGTTGGCAAGAAAAGCTTCTTCTAAGAGGTTGTCAAGTGTTTTCACTCGACGATTCCATTCTTGGGTGGTTGGTTTGGCCCTTGTTCCTGTAACTCGAATCCTAGCCCGTTATATCCCATTTTAATTTTTCACCATTGTAAACCTTACGCCATTTTTACTCTCTGATCGAGGTTCTCGTCATTGAAAAATCTTCGTAAACTAAATCACACGTGTATATGTTGACATTTAAGAGATATACAGTCAAGAAAATCAAGGGCAATGGTGATATATATGCGGATTAGACACCAAAAAAACACCCAACAAATGGCTACAATTTAAGAAATGTGTTTTGTGACGGCATCAGATTCCTAATTGATGGAGAAAGGTCTGGTGGCAAGAAAAGCTGCTTTTAGGAGGTTGTCAAGTGTTTTCACTCGACGATTCCATTCTTGTGTGGTTAGTTTGGCCCTTATTCCTGTAACTCGAATCCTAGCCCGGTATATCCCATTTTAATTTTACACCATTGTGAACCTTACGCCATTTTTACTCTCTGATCGAGGTTCTCGGCATTGAAAAATCTTCGTAAACTAAATCACACGTGTATATGTTGACATTTAAGAGATATACAGTCAAGAAAATCAAGGGCAATGATGATATATATGCGGATTAGACACCAAAAAAAACACTCAACAAATGGCTACAATTTAAGGAATGTGTTTAGTGACGGCATCAGATTCCTAATTGATGGAGAAAGGTCTGGTGGCATGAAAAGCTGTTTCTAGGAGGTCGTCAAGTGTTTTCACTCGACGATTCCTTTCTTGGGTGGTTGGTTTGGCCCTTGTTCCTGTAACTCGAATCCTTGCTCGGTATATCCCATTTTAATTTTACACCATTGTGAACCTTACGAGTTTTTTACTCTCTGATCGAGGTTCTCGGCATTGAAAAATCTTCGTAAACTAAATCACACGTTTATATGTTGACATTTAAGAGATATACAGTCAAGAAAATCAAGGGAAATGGTGATATATATGCGGATTACACACCAAAAAAAACACTCAACAAATGGCAACAATTTAAGGAATGTGTTTAGTGACGGCATCAGATTCCTAATTGATGGAGAAAGGTCTAGTGGCAAGAAAAGCTTCTTCTAGGAGGTTGTCAAGTGTTTTGGCTCGACGATTCCATTCTTGGGTGGTTGTTTTGGCCCTTGTTCCTGTAACTCGAATCCTTGCCCGGTATATCCCATTTTAATTTTACACCATTGTGAACCGTACGAGTTTTTTACTCTCTGAACGAGGTTCTCGGCATTGAAAAATCTTCGTAAACTAAATCACACGTGTATATGTTGACATTTAAGAGATATACAGTCAAGAAAATCAAGGGCTATGGTGATATATATGCGGATTAGACACCAAAAAAAGCACTCAACAAATGGCTACAATTTAAGGAATGTGTTCAGTGACGGTATCAGATTCCTAATTGATTTAGAAAGGTCTGGTGGCAGGAAAAGCTGCTTCTTGGAGGTTGTCAAGTGTTTTGGCTCGACGATTCCATTCTTGGGTGGTTGGTTTGGCCCTTGTTCCTGTAACTCGAATCCTATCCCGGTATATCCCATTTTAATTTTACACCATTGTGAACCTTACGCCTTTTTTACTCTCTGCTCGAGGTTCTCGGCTTTGAAAAATCTTCGTGAACTAAATCACGTGTGTATATGTTGACATTTAAGAGATATACAGTCAAGAAAATCAAGGGCTATGGTGATATATATGCGGATTAGACACCAAAAAAAACACTCAACAAATGGCTACAATTTAAGGAATGTGTTTAGTGACGGCATCAGATTCCTAATTGATAGAGAAAGGTCTGGTGGAAAGAAAAGCTTCTTCTAGGAAGTTGTCAAGTGTTTTCACTCGACGATTCCATTCTTGGGTAGTTGGTTTGGCCCTTGTTCCTGTAACTCGAATCCTAGCCCGGTATATCCCATTTTAATTTTTCACCATTGTAAACCTTACGCCATTTTTACTCTCTGATCGAGGTTCTCGGCATTGAAAAATCTTCGTAAACTAAATCACACGTGTATATGTTGACATTTAAGAGATATACAGCCAAGAAAATCAAGGGAAATGGTGATATATATGCGGATTACACACCAAAAAAAAAACACTCAACAAATGGCTACAATTTAAGGAATGTGTTTAGTGACGGCATCAGATTCTTAATTGATGGAGAAAGGTCTGGTGGCAAGAAAAGCTTCTTCTAGGAGGTTGTCAAGTGTTTTCGCTTAACGATTCCATTCTTGGGTGGTTGTTTAGGCCCTTGTTCCTGTAACTCGAATCCTAGCCCGGTATATACCATTTTAATTTTACATCATTGTGAACCCTATGCCTTTTTTACTCTCTGATCGAGGTTCTCGGCATTGAAAAATCTCCGTAAACTAAATCACACGTGTATTTGTTGACATTTAAAAGATATACAGTCAAGAAAATCAAGGGCTATGGTGATATATATGCAGATTAGACACCAAAAAAAACACACAACAAATGGCTACAATTTAAGGAATGTGTTTAGTGACGGCATCAGATTCCTAATTGATGGAGAAAGGTCTGGTGTCAAGAAAAGCTGCTTCTAGGAGGTTGTGAAGAGTTTTCGCTCGACGATTCCATTCTTGGGTTGTTGGTTTGGCCCGTGTTCCTGTAACTCGAATCCTGTCTCGGTATATCCCATTTTAATTTAACACCATTGTGAACCTTACCCCTTTTTTACTCTCTGATCGAGGTTCTCGGCATTAAAAATCTTCGTAAACTAAATCATGTGTGTATATGTTGACATTTAAGAGATATACAGTCAAGAAAATCAAGGGCTATGGTGATATATATGCTGATTAGACACCAAAAAAACACTCAACAAATGGCTACAATTTAAGGAATGTTTTTAGTGACGGCATCAGATTCCTAATTGATAGAGAAAGGTCTGTTGGCAAGAAAAGCTTCTTCTAAGAGGTTGTCAAGTGTTTTCACTCGACGATTCCATTCTTGGGTGGTTGGTTTGGCCCTTGTTCCTGTAACTCGAATCCTAGCCCGTTATATCCCATTTTAATTTTTCACCATTGTAAACCTTACGCCATTTTTACTCTCTGATCGAGGTTCTCGTCATTGAAAAATCTTCGTAAACTAAATCACACGTGTATATGTTGACATTTAAGAGATATACAGTCAAGAAAATCAAGGGCAATGGTGATATATATGCGGATTAGACACCAAAAAAACACTCAACAAATGGCTACAATTTAAGAAATGTGTTTTGTGACGGCATCAGATTCCTAATTGATGGAGAAAGGTCTGGTGGCAAGAAAAGCTGCTTTTAGGAGGTTGTCAAGTGTTTTCACTCGACGATTCCATTCTTGTGTGGTTAGTTTGGCCCTTATTCCTGTAACTCGAATCCTAGCCCGGTATATCCCATTTTAATTTTACACCATTGTGAACCTTACGCCATTTTTACTCTCTGATCGAGGTTCTCGGCATTGAAAAATCTTCGTAAACTAAATCACACGTGTATATGTTGACATTTAAGAGATATACAGTCAAGAAAATCAAGGGCAATGATGATATATATGCGGATTAGACACCAAAAAAAACACTCAACAAATGGCTACAATTTAAGGAATGTGTTTAGTGACGGCATCAGATTCCTAATTGATGGAGAAAGGTCTGGTGGCAAGAAAAGCTGCTTCTAGGAGGTCGTCAAGTGTTTTCACTCGACGATTCCTTTCTTGGGTGGTTGGTTTGGCCCTTGTTCCTGTAACTCGAATCCTTGCTCGGTATATCCCATTTTAATTTTACACCATTGTGAACCTTACGAGTTTTTTACTCTCTGATCGAGGTTCTCGGCATTGAAAAATCTTCGTAAACTAAATCACACGTTTATATGTTGACATTTAAGAGATATACAGTCAAGAAAATCAAGGGAAATGGTGATATATATGCGGATTACACACCAAAAAAATACTCAAAAAATGGCAACAATTTAAGGAATGTGTTTAGTGACGGCATCAGATTCCTAATTGATGGAGAAAGGTCTGGTGGCAAGAAAAGCTTCTTCTAGGAGGTTGTCAAGTGTTTTGGCTCGACGATTCCATTCTTGGGTGGTTGTTTTGGCCCTTGTTCCTGTAACTCGAATCCTTGCCCGGTATATCCCATTTTAATTTTACACCATTGTGAACCGTACGAGTTTTTTACTCTCTGATCGAGGTTCTCGGCAATGAAAAATCTTCGTAAACTAAATCACACGTGTATATGTTGACATTTAAGAGATATACAGTCAAGAAAATCAAGGGAAATGGTGATATATATGCGGATTAGACACCAAAAAAAGCACTCAACAAATGGCTACAATTTAAGGAATGTGTTTAGTGACGGCATCAGATTCCTAATTGATTTAGAAAGGTCTGGTGGCAGGAAAAGCTGCTTCTTGGAGGTTGTCAAGTGTTTTGGCTCGACGATTCCATTCTTGGGTGGTTGGTTTGGCCCTTGTTCCTGTAACTCGAATCCTATCCCGGTATATCCCATTTTAATTTTACACCATTGTGAACCTTACGCCTTTTTTACTCTCTGCTCGAGGTTCTCGGCATTGAAAAATCTTCGTGAACTAAATCACGTGTGTATATGTTGACATTTAAGAGATATACAGTCAAGAAAATCAAGGGCTATGGTGATATATATGCGGATTAGACACCAAAAAAAACACTCAACAAATGGCTACAATTTAAGGAATGTGATTAGTGACGGCATCAGATTCCTAATTGATAGAGAAAGGTCTGGTGGCAATAAAAGCTTCTTCTAGGAAGTTGTCAAGTGTTTTCACTCCACGATTCCATTCTTGGGTGGTTGGTTTGGCCCTTGTTCCTGTAACTCGAATCCTAGCCCGGTATATCCCATTTTAATTTTTCACCATTGTAAACCTTACGCCATTTTTACTCTCTGATCGAGGTTCTCCGCATTGAAAAATCTTCGTAAACGAAATCACACGTGTATATGTTGACATTTAAGAGATATACAGCCAAGAAAATCAAGGGAAATGGTGATATATATGCGGATTACACACCAAAAAAAACACTCAGCAAATGGCTACAATTTAAGGAATGTGTTTAGTGACGACATCAGATTCTTAATTGATGGAGAAAGGTCTGGTGGCAAGAAAAGCTTCTTCTAGGAGGTTGTCAAGTGTTTTCGCTCGACGATTCCATTCTTGGGTGGTTGTTTAGGCCCTTGTTCCTGTAACTCGAATCCTAGCCCGGTATATACCATTTTAATTTTACATCATTGTGAACCCTATGCCTTTTTTACTCTCTGATCGAGGTTCTCGGCATTGAAAAATCTCCGTAAACTAAATCACACGTGTATTTGTTGACATTTAAAAGATATACAGTCAAGAAAATGAAGGGCTATGGTGATATATATGCAG